>OX381708.1:80560067-81160067 GCA_947462335.1 Harmothoe impar
TGATGACTAGGATCCCTTCAGTAATTTAACATCTACAAAGTAGTCCTCGATATCAACAATGTCCGTTCAGCTGTGAAACCGCTAGGTACAATAAAGGCGACCATCTCCCTACAGGGACCGGGGTAGCAGTCTCCACCCTCCTTTGTCTCCTCCTGTTCTGTTACTCAGCTCCACACGGTTATACACGTACACAGCGTCCCATCAGCGTCTCACGTCAAACCTCAGCGTCCGCGCACATGTTTCTACGTGTAGCAGACGACATTTGGTCTAACAGACGCGCGGTAGACGCTACGTCCTCCTTATACTGACGCGGCGGTTGGAGTGATGAATGGGGACAGCTGGTGTCCTGAGGACGTACCCTACTGGAGGGGACACTTCAGGAGACCGGCCCAGCCGCAGCCCGCCCCCGGGGCCTACCCCCGCACGTCCCGCCTGGAGCAGACGACTCTACCGTCCTCCTCCCGCCCTCCTCCCCGGGCCGCTCTGATACTGGTAGTGATAGGCAGGGTCTACCACTACCAGTGGGCAGGCCTAGAGTACGTTTTGTACTGTCCTTCTGGCATCTCCATCTCTAAGGTATATGGCTGACTGGTGATGTCCTCTAGTATAAGTCCTGTAGCATAAATAACTACTGTAATACTGGGATGCAGCAGCCTATATAGGTGTATAAGTCCACTGAAGGTGTTGGCTGTGGCTGCTGTGTGGTGATGCTCTCCCGTTAGCGCGGGACGGTACACTGACACCACTGTCCCCGTCCTGCAGGAGGCTGAGGTCTAGTTCACGTTTCTCCCACCGGGTGGCAGGAGCGTGCCGCGCGGCCAAACTTCAAACTGCCTCCAGCCTTGGCGCCATGAGCCCTGGTTGCTATGGTAACTTAAGGCCCCCCTGTGGTGGGGGGTGCCTGGAGGGGGGGAGGGGGGGGGGGGTCGCCCTCCCGGCTCTGTCTAAGCTAGCTAATTAACGCTGGTAGAGGAGCAAACAACCGGCGGCTGCTAATTGGAGGTTGACCTAGTTGTGATTTAACATAGGGGTCCCAAACCTTTAGTTTTTGTGCTCTGGTATGTGTGCTACCTTTTAAAGTAACTTCTAAGAAACCACTTCTAATACGACCCTTTTGGTCATTGACATTCGCCCTGTCATTTATATATTCATATATATTCATATATTCATGTATTTCATTTAGCCATCTCTTTCAAATCTAGCTAAATATATATCTTAATCCATGTTGCATATCTTATGCATCTCCTAAATGGATGTAAATACGAAGATAAATACGAAGATAAATACGAAGATTAAAACGAGATCAAATGAGTATGCCCCATGTATTTGCCATTTAAAATTGAATCGTGCTGACAAAGTCACAGTTATTTAGTCCGTGGTTTATTGTCCACTAGAAATGAAATCCGGGAATAACATTAAAATATCCAGGTGTATAGGTTTGGAGACGGGGGGGGGGGGGCTGGTTCGGGGGGCTTTACCTGGTGTAGAGGAGAAGGGGGACGTGTGGTGGGGGAGGAGGAGGGTAGGATTAGATCCCCTATGTGGCCCTCTCTGCAGCATTGTCTGTATGACTGTCGTGTGTCACGACACCTGTAATCCGGATTGTACATTGTAAGTCTACATGTCTTACAATGTATTACAAGGGGCGTGCGACCTAACATGTATCTTAGCGTCAGGTCACATAGCTAGGTATTTATATGGAAACCTTTATATGAAACCATTTATATGAGACATAGATGGCATAGATGACCCTATAAGGGTGACATCGTCCTGTCGTGTGCTGTGCCTTTTGCTACCATGATGCATTCCAGGGCTGCATTCATGCATCATGCCGATCACTAAGGATCGGTATCATGATACATGGATAGAAGCACTGGCGAGTTTAATACCAAATATAGGATATCCCAAGGTTTAAATGCATTAGACCAAGACCATGAAAGTGCTATTCCGTCACAGATCTGGGAATAATAAGACATGTTGAAGTACACGTGGTACATGTACTAGATGACACCGACTTGGTATAGCTGTAGAAAGATCACCAGCTTATGTGTCTTATATATTTACAAAGTCATCCGCCACCTGCCCGCTATGAGTATGACGGTTAGGTTTTATGTCTTTCTTATGTAATATCCTGTAATGCACCTCCCTTTCCAAGATCCTGCTGGAACAACCTTTAACCCTTAACCACAGTCAATTAGAATGTACTCGTGCCTGGTGCATCTTGTGACATATGTGCACGCATCTTATAATTGTCAACGCGTGCTGATTAAATTATAATTACCATGGGTCATAGTGGTGCAACTTTCTCAGCAACTGTGTGTAATTTAAGAAACGTAGTCTGTATAAACTCTTTGCTAGCAGATCTTACTTCATAATATTATATGTGTAAGTTTGTAAGAAACAAACTAGAAATTGTATTGCTTGATTCCAAGTCACGATCATGAGCCAACCCCCCCCCCCCCTTTCCCATGCCCACCCACTAGGACACAGGTAGGGATCCGCCTACCTGTGCATTAAGTAGAGGTACTAGATATGGGTCCTGATATCACCCATTTTACTAAGCACCCATTGTTTGAGGGCATTAAAGAATATCAAAGATATCAATGTATAATTACCAGACTAAAAACATTGTGGTATTGATTATCATTTTAGCATTAAGTATGTATATGAATATATCTAGAGAATTGAGTCATGCTCTGTATGTGGATGTGTGTATATTGTTACCACTATGGTCAGTTGTGATCCTCTAATCAGCTGCACATGTAGGAGGCACGTGATTGTTGAAGAGCCCTACTTGTGGTAGTCACGACCCATGTACTATATAAAGGACCGAGAGACAATAAAGATTGTTAGTTATCCAGTATCCTGTTGTTGAAGTCGCCTCTATTCCACCTAAATTTACACTGGTGCCAGGAGTGGGGTTAGGTTTGACAAATATAACGACACCATAGATCGTTTTAACCTAAACCTTTCTAGTTAAATCATGGAGGACGCAGAGGCGATTGCTAAAGCTGCAATTATCATGAGGAAGCGGCTGGACAATTATTCCAAGGTAATTGGCACGGCGGATGGCGAAAATAAGAAGGCATTGAGGGCATGGATTAGGGGCGTGGATCATGCCGCCAATGGTACCAAGGCAAGTGACACTTTGCTCCTCGAAATGGTCATGTACCTGGCAGTCGGGGACCTAGGTGATTTCGTCATCAATACCTGTGGGGAGTTAACTGCGGCTCATAAGACTTGGAAAGTGGTTCGTGAGAAAATCGCTACAGCTTTCCTAGATCCCAATGAGGCCGAGGTTCTACAGGAGGAGCTTTACAACTTAAGACAATCCCCTTCCCAAGATGCCAGGGAATTTGGCCGAAAGTTTACACAAGCAGCAATACGTGCTTTCCCAGAGGAGGAGTATAATACTGCTTATGTTAAACGCACTCTTATTAAGGTTTTCTGTCAAGGACTATCCGACCCCGATGTCAGGGCTGACGTTATCTCGGCGACTACAGACTCATTAGAAGATGCTGTAAAAGAAGCATGCAAGTCAGCTGCCACAGTAGCCCAAGTAAAACGTGCGGAAGAGGCACACAGGATAAACGAGGCCAGAGAAGAGGCAGTAGAAATATCCGCACTGCCTCCCCCGCCCCCCTCACTACACGAGGATCCTGCCATAGGTGAGCTAAGACATCTTTACAAAACTTTGCATGGAGAGTTCTCAGCCTACCGCGTCAGACAGGAGGGTAAGACACCTACAGCAGTTATGGCGGCCAGTACCACTGATGCACACACAAGGAAGCCCAGACCTACTCAAGAGGTCTCCCACCCCCCTCCGGCCCATCACCAACAACAAGCCTGTATACATTACCACTCAGTACCGGCACACTTTCCCCCTACATATCCTGCCCACCCCTGGTACAATATGGTCCCCTTTTCTCAACATTACCCCACGGCTGCCTCCCCTCTCCCCCCTCAAAATAGGACTAACCAACCCAGCCCCACCTTCATGCCCCCCGCCCCCTATACAGCACAACCTCTGCTCCAGCTCCCTGCTGCCGTCTCACCCCCCCCTAAGGCCTCCCCCAAGGCATTACCTCCCCCCCCCACACGCCTTTCAAATGACACCCCCAGGCGACCCTTGGTGTGTTGGCAGTGTGGGCTTGAGGGACACATTGGAAGAAACTGCCCCATGCGTAGTGCTTCAGTACAGGCAGCCATGGACGCCAAGATGGACGGGCCCGACGTGTTGCCTGAGATGGTACAGGCAGCACACATTGCAACGGCTTCAAAAAACTATTAAACTCACCGGATGATAGGATCAGTGTCGCCCTCCCATGGAGTGATACCCTCCTATCATGTTTAATAGATACCGGTGCTGCCAAATCAATGATGAGAATGGATATATATTCTAAGATATGTGAACACACCCACCGACAGCCTTTGTTAGTTCCGGGACTCCGTCTTAGATCTCTTACTGGACACGTTATACCATGTTTGGGAATGGCAGAAATGACTTTGTTTGGAGCCGGTATAACGTTCTATGTGGTGAATGAACTGAAACATGACGTTCTTCTAGGTACTGACGCATTGTCTCTACTAAAAGCAAAACTGGACTACACAACGAAACAGCTCACTTTAAATGGTGAAGTATACTCCTGGGCTACCATGGATCGTGCAGGTGATGGCATTGTGGCAGGGGTACACACAGATCTGGACTATTGGCAAGACAAATACCCAGATCTTTTCTATGTAAACAACGGTCCACTACCTCCTACCCCTGTTGTCAAAATGTCAATAGATACAGGTGACGCCCTACCCATAAACCAGCGCCCCTACCGTCTGCCCCTCGCAAAAAGAAAGCTGGTGGAAGAAGAAATCGACAACATGCTTAAAATGGGAGTCATTGAACCGAGCTCCAGTCCATGGGCAAGTCCAATTCTCATTGTCCCGAAAAAGAGTGGTGAAACACGGATCTGCATAGACTACCGCAAAATGAATGCTGTCACCAAGAAAGATGCCCACCCCTTACCCAACATACAAGACATTTTCGATAGCATGAATGGTGCCACCCTCTTCAGCTCAGTGGATCTTAAAAATGCCTATTGGCAGGTCGAGATGGAGGAAAGCAGTGTGGAGAAAACGGCGTTTGTCACTCATAGGGGCCTGTATCAGTTTCGGCGCATGCCATTCGGTCTGTGCAACTCACCAGGAACTTGGCAAAGGTTGATAAATCGAGTCATGGCACCATTCCTCGGAAAGTTTGTGCTCGTATACCTAGACGACGTGTTAATATATTCACGGACCCCGGAGGAACATGACATGCACATAGACGCGGTAATGCAAGCCATAAGGTCCTACGGATTAACCCTAAAACCCTCTAAGTGCATATTCCATCAACCACACATCAAGCTGCTGGGTTATGTGGTACACTCGTCAGGCATCAGTGCTGATCCTGACAAAGTGTCTGCAGTAAAGGACATGGCCCCACCCTCCAACCTAAAAGGGGTAAGAAGTTTCCTTGGACTGACCAACTACTACCGCCAGCTAGTGCCAAACTATGCCATGCTCTCACTTCCCCTCACCCTGCTGATGAAGAAACATGCCCGTTTCAAATGGGGCCCCGAGGAGCATAAAGCGTGGTCAGCACTTAAAGATGAACTATGTTCTGATAACGTGATGGCCCACCCCCAATTGGATCGCCCATACCAGTTGTTCTGTGATAGCAGTGACTCGGCCATTGGGGGAATCCTCTGTCAGCGCAGCGCAGAAGGGATAGATCGACCAGTTCAGTATTTTTCTAAAATACTCACTGAACCACAGTTGAAATGGGCCACGGTGGAGAAAGAGGCGTATGCCATTATCTACGCCCTACAAAAACTACGCCCCTATCTGCAAGGAGCAACATTCACGATTTTCACAGATCATAAACCTCTAAAGTCCCTATTTTTGTCTGAGGTAAAGAACACGAAAATACAACGATGGGCTGTTCTACTAGCCGAATATGGCGCCCCCATAGAATACAGGAGAGGAGTAGACAATGTGCGCGCCGACAGCCTCTCCAGGATAAGGAATAGAGCCAGTCAAGAGGTAGAGATTGCAGCAGCTGTAACTGATAAACCAACCCCATGGCACAGCAACCACCTAGACCCCGGGGAGGTTATGGCGCTACAAGCACAGATGTGGGAATATGAGTTGGGTATTCGCAACCAGGACGACTATTTGGTTCATGAAGGACATCTATATTGTATTTCGCCACCCCAAGGCTACCCCACCTTCCCCCGACTTGTAGTGCCCCCGTTGCTACAGGACCAATTGGTGTATCAAGCACACGAGGAAGTCGGCCACCATGGCATGCAGCGCACACTACATCGGTTACATGATGCTTATCACTGGGAAGGGATGCGGCGAGATGTACAGAGGGTACTTGACCAATGTTTAATCTGTGCCGCCCACCAAGGTCGCAGGAGGTTCCCACAATCCACACCCATGCCCATACCGGACGCCCCAGGCCAGATGATATCTATGGACCTCTTTGGGCCGGCCCCCAAATCTACTTATGGCAATAGATATGGGCTAGTGATCATAGACCACTACTCCAATTGGCCAGAGGTCAAAGCGCTGCGGGACAAAACCACTCAAGGGGTGTACGATTATCTGAAACATGAATATTTCCCACACCACGGAAAACCGGCCATATTGGTTTCAGATAACGGGGGCGAGTTCTCCAGTAGGCTAATATCAAAGCTTACTAAAGACATGGGCATAGACCACAGGTTTATCAGTCCATATCACGCCTGCTCTAATGGTCGTACAGAACGATTTATAAAGACTCTAAAGACCATGATCTCCAAGATGGTTATGGGAAGACCACATGACTGGGAAGATGTGCTGGGACAAGCACTGGAGGCATACCGACAGTCAGTGTGTGATGCAACAGGATTCTCACCTTTTCAGTTACACTATGCTAGGGACCCTCCTCAAGGACCTGCGGCACACCCCCTGCCCCTGCCCCTCCCCCTCCCCGCCCCCAAGGCACTTATGGATAGGATTGAGCAAGCTCAAAGGAACACTGAAGTGGCCATGGCAAGGAGGAGAGAACAGCAGGTCCGCAACAAGGACAGACTTGACCGTCGACCCCGGGCTACACCCCTCATACCGGGATGTTACGTGATGTATCTGGATCCAGTGAGCAAAACCTTCATGCCCAAGTACAAGGGCCCTTATCTCGTGACTGATGTCAAGGGCCCTGTGATCTACCTGCAGGACTCTAGTGGCAAGGCGAAGATAACGAACAGGGACATGGTAAAACTGCATCAACCCCCCTCCTGCTCACCTGCCAAATCCAGGCAGCCTACTCCATGCATCAAGACCGCCCCCCCCAACGCCATTGACCCACCCCCCGGCCCCTCCCCCTCTCATACACCCACCCACACTAAGGACGCACCTGAGGCTGAGGTTGGCCGGCCAGCCCCACCCCCTATCTCTCCCACACACCCCCCCCCTCCCCCGCCCCAGGGTGACACATCCCTACCCGACCAAGCGTCCCTACCCACCATGGGACGTTCACTCCGCCGACGTGGTGTCCGGCGTGATGCTTCCCGCTCTGTCCCAGCCCTTATGGATCTCGTTATTCAACCCCCCCCCTCCCCACCCCCACTTATCGATCTAGAATCCCCTAGGCCGTCCCCCCCTCCCTCCCCACCCCCTCAGCCCCTCATCCCACCCCCCGTCCCCCCCTACCCCCCCTCCCTTACCCCCCCCCCTAACATCCCCCGCCCAATACCAACCGCTTTGGTGTCAGACTGGCTTCCCCCCCCCCTCCCCCCCCCCCCCTTGGTCCTATCTTGGTGCCCGAGGAGTCGCCCCTGGAGAGAGGTACCCCCCCGACACACACTACCAGCCACTGTGATATAAACCCTGCCACGATCCAGGAAGGGACATCAGTGTGGAATGGCAGCAGGACGGCAGCCCGCTCCCAAATACGGGATACACCAACTGTCTACAATGGCCCGACCCTTCGGAAGGTCCCGGGAAGGTGCACAGTATATGTGGATCCTACTAGTGGCCACTCTCCTTCCCCACCTAGGGAATGCAGCCCCCTCTCCCAACAACCTACTGAATCAGGACGGGGTTCTAGTAACAAGTCAAGGGACAGGGAGGATCGTGTCAGCAGCCTGGACAATGGTAATAATCCTACAACCACCCACTCCACCCCAGATGGCGACCTTCAGGATTCAGCTGCAACGGTACATGGAGTTAGCCTCTAGCCACATAGACCTTGAAAACATGAGGCTATGGACAGCACGCCTTTCTGCTATTGAGGCCCGTATGAGCATCTCCTCAGTCACTATAGACGCCTCAACTAATGGAAAAGCAAGCAGTCGAGAACGACGGGCCATGGCAGACTTTGTAGGCCGCCTCGCCAGGTCACTGTTTAATGTGGCGACCATGGAGGACATCCAATCCCTCATACAGCAAGTAAACATACTCCGGAAGTCTACATCAAAGGTGAGGCACGACAGTCACCAAATGATATCATTTGTAAACACCACCCGTCTCCTAGTCAAGGAAAACAGAGACGATATAGAACAATTGGTAAACAGAACTATATTCTTTCAAAATCTATTAAATCACATCGCAGCAGACCAGGCCTCTATATCATCCGCAGTAAGGCGACTACAAAGTATGCGTATTGTGGATCAAACCATTGCATTAATGGACTCTATCTCAACATGGTATGCAGCAGAAGCAGCAGGGTTCCACCACAAACGTGCAGAACTAGAACGTGGGTACTTAACAGAGGACCTATTGACCCCTGCTCAACTGGAGGTGGCAAGACAACATTTAACGTCACTAGGACATATGCCACTCCCTACTACATGGTACTATCAATACATGCGTATTACTCCTATTTGGAATTCTAGGAAAGGGGAGTTGGCGTACAGTGTTGTACTCCCTGCCACCTCGAGGGAAGATTTCCTTATGTATGGCCTACAGTACTTTCCTATACCTTTGAACGGTAATACATTAAGACAAATCAGTGGTCAATTGGCAGTGGGGGTATCCACAGAGAGTGGAACGGCATTTGTACCAACGGACAAGGACTGCTCTGGTGACTCACCAACTGTGTGCTACCCGGTAGTACACAATTCATTTACAAACTGTGAAAAAGCTATTATTTTTAATCACTCACCCACAGATTGCAATGTTACCTTCCTGACAACGCCAAATATCGATTCCACAGTGTATAGAGCAAGAGACAATATGTCATTGATCATTGTTGTGCCTTACAAATCAATCCATGTTATCCAACGCTGCCCCACCAGATCACCCGTCACCTTTTCCATCTCTACCATCACCCAGTTTGTCCTCCCCCCTAAATGCGCCATGGAATCTAAAGGTTGGTCAGTGAGAGGGATAGATTTGGGGTTCTCCAAAATACACATACCTCGTCGCCCCGCACTTGTATTACCCCCAATGAATTTCTCTTGGCCCAAAGATGTCTCCCCTGACCTACACCACGTCATGACCTTCCACAGAAGGGCCACGGTGCCCCTTATGACCGTAGCAAGTTGGACAAAGAACCCACCCAGCCTAGCTAACTCCCCCGGTGGCATACACGACGTTAAGTCCACCATCAGCATGTTATCTCTAATCTCATTGGTGTTGTCAATTTCCACTATAGGTTACCTAATATATATGCATGTTAAGGGTAAACGATCAGGGACCGCAGATATTCCTACTATCAATGAAACCCCAGCCCCCACGGTAGCCCCGACTCAAACCATACCAACACCGCCACCCTCCCTTAGTCCCGTAGTGGTAAACAACTCTTTTGTCAGCACGGAGTCATACGCCGCCCCCTCCCGCTCCGAAGTCTCCCAAATGGCCCGGGCATCATTAATGGTGCCTGCATTCAAAAACGAAGAATGACCCCCCCCCCTTGTGTCACTCCACATCTTACACGCCCCCTTCTTGCCAAATGCCCAATGTATCAGTATGGGTTAAGGGGGGGTGACTAGTGACCGCAACAATGAGTATCCAGAATAATTATAAAAGAAAAACACCTTCCTCCCCCGACACACCCATGTAATAATCCTGTTTTGTTCTTGTTTTTGTTTATTTTTAAGTAAACAAAAACAACATATGGAAGGGAGGTGTAAGTTTGTAAGAAACAAACTAGAAATTGTATTGCTTGATTCCAAGTCACGATCATGAGCCAACCCCCCCCCCCCCCCCTTTCCCATGCCCACCCACTAGGACACAGGTAGGGATCCGCCTACCTGTGCATTAAGTAGAGGTACTAGATATGGGTCCTGATATCACCCATTTTACTAAGCACCCATTGTTTGAGGGCATTAAAGAATATCAAAGATATCAATGTATAATTACCAGACTAAAAACATTGTGGTATTGATTATCATTTTAGCATTAAGTATGTATATGAATATATCTAGAGAATTGAGTCATGCTCTGTATGTGGATGTGTGTATATTGTTACCACTATGGTCAGTTGTGATCCTCTAATCAGCTGCACATGTAGGAGGCACGTGATTGTTGAAGAGCCCTACTTGTGGTAGTCACGACCCATGTACTATATAAAGGACCGAGAGACAATAAAGATTGTTAGTTATCCAGTATCCTGTTGTTGAAGTCGCCTCTATTCCACCTAAATTTACACATGCCCCCCCCCAAAAAAACACACACACACACAAAAAAGACAACAAGAAAAACACACGAATAAAGGCTGTTAATCCTTAGATCCTGCCTCCCACCTTTCACCCTTTAAGGACAGCATGTCGCTAAAATGCAGTATTTGTCGCCATGATGCTCCAGCATCACAATGCTTGCCGGGCTGCATTGCTGCATCATGCCGATCCTTTGGCCGTGTATCAGCCCCACAGGCTCGGCATGATGCATCAATGCAGCACTGGCGAGTTACTCGCCAGTGCTGCATTGATGCATCATGACGACCAAGGGCATGATGCATGAATGCACTATCCTGCCCTCAAAGTGTTACTACCTGAGCGGTAGGAGGGCGGCAGATGGGATCCACGTCTACCATAGGGGCAGGTGGTCTAGGGCCATAAGTGTGCCGGGGCAGCACCTAAATACACACCTACATACTGGGTGCTGGTACAGGGTCAGATTCAGGAGTTGTGCCCTACTTGATGGTACTCTAAGTGGGGGGAGGATAGACACTCCTCCCCCAGGACCCACCTGTCTGAGGCCAAATACAAAAAGGAGAGATTTGTTTTTCAGATCACCCGACCGTGCCTAGCAAAACAGGGCCAACCCCCCGTTTTTCATATGCAATTTTGAAGACATTTTCACATTTTTACACTTTTTGGGGTACATTTTAGGGTTCATATACAGGCTGGCTAGTACTTTCTATATAAAATTTAAAAACAAAACAAAAAAAAACTACCGATCCATAGCCTTTGCTCTCATGTCACTCAAACAAACCTATCTTTTTTTCAATTGAGTCTAAGATAGACGCCCCCGCCCACACCCCGGCTCTCACCTGTCTATGGCCGACAGGTGGGTGGTGGTGGTGGATAGTACTGGGAGGTGGGATACCCTATAGGGACGGCATGATGCATTAATCTTTGTCGTCATGATGCACCAATGCAGTGCGGTCCCGACAAGTATCAAGCTACCACGATGTCGCATCATTCGCAAGTGTATCAATCCCGTAGGGTCAAAATGATGCATGGATGCAGCCCTGGTTAGTCACTCGCCAGGGCTGCATTCATGCATCATTATGACAAGAGTGCATAGCATATTAAAGCACGATGCCTCTCTTAAAGGAATAAAAGGTGATGGATCCCTTTGTGAATAGAGACTTTCATTTAGTATTTGGGTAGCTTTATATTTTGCAGCCGCTTTCTATGTGTACCGTACCGTCGCGTTTAAGCGCCGGGTATTGAATAAGCGCCGGTCTTGTATAAGCGCCGGGGGTATGAGGGTCTTGAAATTACTCTTAAGCACTAAAACTGGATCTTGAATAAGCGCCTGTCTTGTATAAGCGCCGGGGGTAAAGACCCCTCCAAAGTTATAAGCGCCGGGGCGCTTAAACACGACGGTACGGTATATGTAAAAAGTGTTTCTTCGTACAACTTCCAAAATGTAGTCTCTTAAACATATTGTGTATCAAAGACTATATTGTAAACCAACTTCTACATGAAGACCAACTTGAAACAAACCTACTTTAGTTGGGGTTGGTTGATATCCATATACAATGTATACATTTTTGGGGGTGGGGACGGGCTTTGAACCCTACAGGGGGCGGATGCAAAAGCACTTCATCCCTAGGGCCTTTTCAGTAAATAAGCCAGTGAAATAACTCAAAAGCAGGGTTGTCGGAAGCAACTTGACTTGGGGGGGGGGGGCACAGGTGAACTGACCGAAGTTCAGAAGGTTGCGCGTCAAAAAATTAAAAGGCTGGAAAATCTGTAGGGCGTCTGGATGCATGGCCCCTTAGGTTTAGGAAATCTCGACATCATTTGATGCATTTTAAGGTCAATTTGTGGGCATTAAAAAAAATAAAACTATACAGTTTTTTTTAGAGGGGCGGGGGAGAGACCCCCCCCCCATGTCTAGGATGGTAGAGGGGTATAGTCTCCTGTTCTGATACCCCTAAAAAGGGTCTAGAGCCCCAATGACGCTTTCAAATAATGTTGGCCCATGTATAGTAGTGTAGTCCCATACCTATGTGAGTGCATAAAGGTACATTGGTTTCGATATGAATTTTTGTTTGATTCTTGGATTTAAGTGTACACGATTCCGGAGGCAATATATATCTTGACACAGGGCCTAATCAGTATATGATATATTTGTTTGGCGTTGTTTGACTAAGTGGTAGCTATATATCATCTCCACTCCAATTTAATCTAATTTTATGGGACTGTTTATGCCAAAAATAGACAACCCTGCCAGATATTTCCCAAATTGGACATCGTAGAAAGTTATAAATATAGAGCAGTCCAACATTATAGCACTCCAATGCACTATATGGATATATATCAAAAACTGGACATCGACATCCATGTAACAGAAAGCTATATTTATTAGAAGTAGAAATCCATGAATATCTATATGAAGGAGAACACCATGTTCATGCCTATATGTCTGTGTGTAAGTTCATTTCGAAATTCAAGATTGCAACCATTGATTGAATGCCACCATGCTTTCAATGTAATCTCGAATTGCAGTTGCAGTAGTTTGATACTAATAAAAAAAAATCTATTCTATTTTTCTTTCATGAACAGTTGGCATCCCATAGATTCAAGATGGCTATCACTTATTGAATGTCCCGATGCTTGAAATGCAATCTTGACTTGTAGTTGCATTAATTTGATACTATCAAAAAAACAAATCCTATTTGATTTAAAATTCCTTCATTCAACCCATTCAAGATGGCTACCATTTACTAAATGCCACAATGCTTTCAGTGCAATGAAGAATTGTAGTTGCATTAATTTGATATCTATATAAGAACATTTCTATTTGATACCTTTTTCAAACACAGTTGGCACCCCATAGGTTTAGGATGGCCACCATTCATTGAATGCCACAATGCTTTAAATGCAATCTTGAAATGTAGTTGCATTAATTTTAAACTGTTAAAAACATCCAATTTAGTTGTTTTTTTCATGAAGAGTTGGCATCCCATAGGTTCAAGATGGCCACCAATCATTGAATGCCATAATGCTTAAATGCAATCTTGAGTTGCTGTTGCATTAATTTGATTCTTAAAAAAAAAACTTTCTTTTTTTTCTTTCATGAACAGTTGGCACCCCATACATTCAAGGTGGCTACCAGTCATTGCATGCCACAATGCTTTAAGTGCAATCACAAATTGTAGTTGCATTAATCTGATACTAATAAAAAAACAAATTCTATTCTTTTTTTTATTTATGAACAGTTGGCACCCCATATATCTAAGATGACTACCATTCATTGAATGCCCCGATGCTTGAAATGCAATCTAGAATTGTAGTTGCATCAATTTAATGCTAATAAAAAACAAATTCTTATCAATTTTTCTTTCATGAATATTTGGCATCCCATAGATTCAAGATGGCTATCACTTATTGAATGTCCCGATGCTTGAAATGCAATCTTGACTTGTAGTTGCATTAATTTGATACTATCAAAAAAACAAATCCTATTTGATTTAAAATTCCTTCATTCAACCCATTCAAGATGGCTACCATTTACTAAATGCCACAATGCTTTCAGTGCAATGAAGAATTGTAGTTGCATTAATTTGATATCTATATAAGAACATTTCTATTTGATACCTTTTTCAAACACAGTTGGCACCCCATAGGTTTAGGATGGCCACCATTCATTGAATGCCACAATGCTTTAAATGCAATCTTGAAATGTAGTTGCATTAATTTTAAACTGTTAAAAACATCCAATTTAGTTGTTTTTTTCATGAAGAGTTGGCATCCCATAGGTTCAAGATGGCCACCAATCATTGAATGCCATAATGCTTAAATGCAATCTTGAGTTGCTGTTGCATTAATTTGATTCTTAAAAAAAAAACTTTCTTTTTTTTCTTTCATGAACAGTTGGCACCCCATACATTCAAGGTGGCTACCAGTCATTGCATGCCACAATGCTTTAAGTGCAATCACAAATTGTAGTTGCATTAATCTGATACTAATAAAAAAACAAATTCTATTCTTTTTTTTATTTATGAACAGTTGGCACCCCATATATCTAAGATGACTACCATTCATTGAATGCCCCGATGCTTGAAATGCAATCTAGAATTGTAGTTGCATCAATTTAATGCTAATAAAAAACAAATTCTTATCAATTTTTCTTTCATGAATATTTGGCATCCCATAGATTCAAGATGGCTATCACTTATTGAATGTCCCGATGCTTGAAATGCAATCTTGACTTGTAGTTGCATTAATTTGATACTATCAAAAAAACAAATCCTATTTGATTTAAAATTCCTTCATTCAACCCATTCAAGATGGCTACCATTTACTAAATGCCACAATGCTTTCAGTGCAATGAAGAATTGTAGTTGCATTAATTTGATATCTATATAAGAACATTTCTATTTGATACCTTTTTCAAACACAGTTGGCACCCCATAGGTTTAGGATGGCCACCATTCATTGAATGCCACAATGCTTTAAATGCAATCTTGAAATGTAGTTGCATTAATTTTAAACTGTTAAAAACATCCAATTTAGTTGTTTTTTTCATGAAGAGTTGGCACCCCATAGGTTCAAGATGGCCACCAATCATTGAATGCCATAATGCTTAAATGCAATCTTGAGTTGCTGTTGCATTAATTTGATTCTTAAAAAAAAAACTTTCTTTTTTTTCTTTCATGAACAGTTGGCACCCCATACATTCAAGGTGGCTACCAGTCATTGCATGCCACAATGCTTTAAGTGCAATCACAAATTGTAGTTGCATTAATCTGATACTAATAAAAAAACAAATTCTATTCTTTTTTTTATTTATGAACAGTTGGCACCCCATATATCTAAGATGACTACCATTCATTGAATGCCCCGATGCTTGAAATGCAATCTAGAATTGTAGTTGCATCAATTTAATGCTAATAAAAAACAAATTCTTATCAATTTTTCTTTCATGAATATTTGGCACCCCATAAGGTGGCCACCATTCATATTAATGCAAATAGAATGCTTTAAGTGCTATCACGACTTGTAGTTGCATTAATCTGATACTAAAAAAAAAAAAATCTATTTGAATTTTCTTTCATGAACAGTTGGCACCCCATAAATTAAAAATGCACCCAGCACCCAGGTCAACAGCTATATACAGACACGTGTACCTCCCCTGCCTGTTCTCCTTCAATGCACAGTGAAGAGGGTGGGAGGGGGTGACCATCAACAGTGCATAAACACTTTGATTGGATGACAATGCAGTTTTTATATTACAACCTAAATTTGTGCAACAAAAATCATCAAGAAATACTAAGTATTTTTTCCAAAGAATAGCTTTTCTAGAATGGCTCGGTATTCAGGAATCCTACTGCGAATAAAAAAATGTCAAATTCTAATTCTAAATACCTGAAAATTGAGAAATGCTGACGTTCACGGGTTATGTAGGAAATGTACTAAAAACAGCAAAAAAGGGCAACAAAACCCTAATTTTCTCAAAAACTGTTCAGTAGGATTTTTTCTAACTGAGGTTCCACTGTTTTCTACCCTCATATTACACATTGGCATAGAGAATATATTGACACCTAGTCAGGATTTTGCGCTAGGAGCAATCTGTGAGGCGAAAAACAGCCAAAATAAGCCACTGGTCTGAAGTATAAAACCGGGCATCGATCACTATAGAGCTACAAAGAGACAGAGAATCGATGTCCAGTAACAACTGGTGTGTAGGACTGGTCCTATCAGATCTATCAACACTTTTAACCCTTTAAGGACAGCACAATGCATTAATGCATAGTGACCTAGGTTGTCATGATGTATGAATGCAGCCCTGGTGAGTAACTCGCCAGTGCTGCATTCATACATCATGACAACCTAGGTCGTCATGATGCATGAATGCAGCCCTGGTGAGTAACTCGCCAGTGCTGCATTCATGCATCATGCCGACCTATTGGGAATATCTTAACTCAATGGTGTTGACATGATGCATGAGTGCAGCACTGACGAGTACCGAGTAGATTCCACAGGGCTGCATCCATGCATCATGCCGACCAATGCGCATTAAAGCACTATGCGGCCCTTAAAGGGTTAGAAACGGCCACAACAACAGCAAAGACTGCCTGGGGCTACTTTCTAATTCTGCTATAACAATGTTTTTGTACAATTGGAGAAATAGATGTAATTTCCTTCAACACAATTGTCCCTCCACATTCCTGACCTGACACTAGAGAAACACACAATAGAAAAAGTACAAAAGTACAAAATAAACAGAAGGATCTGATGGGCATTTGAGTCAGGCCCATTGTTAAAAGGACAATTAAGAAAGGGAAAAAAAAGAAAATATTTAAAAGTAAAATGTGTCCCAGTGGTGACAAGGCCGTCCCCTGGAGGTCTTTACCTGGTTGGAGGTGTGACACATTCTGACATAACACCCCCCCCCCCCCCTCCCCGCCCCCCGACCTACCATACACCAATGCTTCAGAGGGCCTCCAGGCAATGGCAACGCCAACAGGCAGACAGACAGGGGGTTGGCTACTGTTAGCTGACAAAGTGTCCACCCACATACCCCCGCAGAGATCCATTGCCATCCTGTAACCCTATACGAGCAGCAGTATGTCCACTGTTCAGAAATTAACAGAGCAGGCTTTTTTTTAATCATTTACTGTTGTTGGAGAAATGATCAGAAATGAAGATAAATTCAATCAAAAAATGTTTGAGCTCAAGCTCACTAGTCATCATGATGCAAAAAATAGCACTGGTGAGTATCTCTGGGCTGGTGCATCATGCAGACTCTCTGTGAGTGCATCAACCCTGTAGAGTCGGCTGCGCATCATGCATGAAAACATGCTGGCGAGTTACACACCTATAGGGCTGCATGCATGTGTCATGCACAGAAAAGGGCATAGCACAATAAATCACAATGTTGCCCCCAAAGGGTTACAATAAACAGTCTAAATAGCCTCATCCTTGCAGGCTAAGGCCGTATTTTGTACAGCTAAATAGCGTGCAGGGTCGTCCTTTTGTTTTACCGTCTGCACAGAGCTGTCATAAATAATACTTAGTGTCTGCCCTATGGGTTAGAGCAACCCTTTAGGGGCAGCATAGTGCTTTAATGTGTTATGCCCTTTGTCGTCATGATGCATGAAAGCAGCCCTGGCGAGTAACTCGCCAGTGCTGCATTCATGCACCATTCCGACCCTTTGGGAGTGTATCGACGCGGTATGATCGGCTTAATTCATGAATGCAGCACTGGTGAGTAACTCGCCAGGGCTACATTCATGCATCATGAGGACAAAGGGCGTGATACATTAGAGGGTTTATCTGTAGTGTCCGCCCTATGGCCAGGGTCCCCCGTCTCTGTGTGTGCCCTCAGGTATGACATGGGGTAATTGGACATGATTTAAGGGAGGTTCCTTGTGACCAGTGAGAATGTTGGTTTTACCTGCTTACAGCTCAGAATAATGCAGATTTAGCCAGATATGGACATACAAGCCTATTAACCCTTTGAGAGGGGCATGTCGCTAAAAGATTATAAGGTGCCAAAGTAGCCCCAGCGAGTAACTCGCCAGTGCTGCATTGGTGCATCATGCCGACCCTTCAGGAGTGTCTCAACTCCATAAGGTCGGCATGATGCTTGAATGCAGCACTGGCGAGTTTTGCGAGGGCTTTATTCATGCATTATGCCCACCAAGGACATGATGCGTGAATCAAGGCATCATTCCGCCCTCTAAGGGTTAAAGGACTAGTAGAGTAGAGACTCTGAAGTTGACATGATCATTTTGTATAATTTATGGAAGGCGGGGTCCTGTCTGTGTATACATGTATAGATCTCTTATCTCTGGGAAAGCAACATGGAGATAATTAAAGGACTAGCGACATGTTGCCATGGTTATTAGAGTGATTTATAGAGGGTGGGGTCCCCTGTAACTGTGCATCCAGGATCACTGCTCGCCCCTGGGGCATTACATTGCACATTTTTGGACATGCAAGTCAAATGCCCTATTGCAGGCGATAATGAAAGCGATTATAATAATGTAGTTTATTTCATATTTATATTTCCATTCTAGTTGTAGATATGGATTTTCCACGATGGGAATCTTGCCGTGGTAATTATGTTGAAATTATTTCTGAAGTAGGTGGTAAGGACATATCTCTAAAATAATCTGAACTTGGCTTTACCACTCTATAATGCACTATGTAAGATTTGTAAGATAAGTAATACTTTTTATTCAAACAAAATCACGGTTTTCACTGCTATTTTCAGACGTTGAATACACAGGAGCTATGTACATACATAGATAATACACAGTGGATCAGTAGCTACATAGATGCAAGTGTTACCAGCTTGTAACGATGGTGTCTGCTATAGTTCTTTATTTTCTGGTTAGTATAAATAAAATGCCCCTGATATCTCAGAATAGATCACCTATTCATCTGTATCTGTATAAAAAGCAGGTTAGGCGAAATAATATAAAGGTGTGTTTCAGGTAACCCGACAGGGCCGACCCTAGAAATTTTAATCCAATTTTGAAAAGATATTTATTAAGTGATTTTAGGGCTATGTCAGGGTCAATTTGATAGTCTACGAGTCAACGTTGTAGTCAGCGAGAAACTTTTATCCAATATTGAAAAAATATTAATTTTTTAAGTAATTTTGGGCTATTTCAGGGTCAATTTCATAGTCTACGAGTCGACACCATTGACGGCGAGTCAGCGCTGAAGTTTGCGAGTCAAATTTGGGGTACTATTCAGTCCAAAGTAAAAAAAAAAAAAATCTGACCTACCCTACCTAGATTTTCAGACTATGTAACCTGAAACACACCTTTTTTTTTGGCCTTAGCAGTATCTAGTGTGTAGTGAGTGTGTGGGGTGTAATCCTTACTAATTACTCTGTACAGTGTCGGTACCTGTAGTCTCTTTGTAGCTGTATGGTGGTGGATCTACCCTGGGGGGACACACTCCTTACCCCACCACTTACCTCACCTACCGGGCACACTCGTCACCAATTAGTTACTGTGGTGGCACTTTGTAAGGGTATAAGAGGGGGGTTCATTAGGCCAGGGAGGCGCGCGCTTTTGGCGAGCGGCGCGCGCCATTTGGCATACCTCCACCATAGGAGGTGTGCCTAGGCGCGCGCCCAATATTGCCTAATGAACACACGGCAGGTGTGCGGCCCGGGGTGTAGGGGTATTCTGTTCTGGAGGTTACTAAATATAGGGGTGTAGTGTGTAGACTGGGGACCGTTGGAGGCAGTGTGGGGGGAGGGAGGGGCAGCTGGAGAGAGACAGGGAGACAGAGAGAGACAGGGACTAGAAGTGATATACAGAGTGACAGAGACACTGCGAGTAAGAGAGCATGAGACAGACAGAGAGGCAAAAAGAGACGGACAGAGACAGACGGAGACAGAGACAGATCTATAGAGACAGTGATATATAGATAGCAAAAGAGAGAGACAGAAAGAGACAGATAGAGAGTGAGATACTGAGATAGACAGAGAGAAAGAGACAGACAGACAGAGATAGATAGAGAGAAGGAGAGAGAAAGAAATACGAGAGAAGGAGAGAGAGAAAGAAGGACGAGATAGATCTAGGTAGAGAGAGAGACAGATGGACAGAGACAGAATGATAGAGAGCGACAGAGATAGAGGGAGGGGGGGGGGAGACAGGTAAAGAGGGACAGATATCAGTGGAGAGTATGCTGGGGCCAGGGGACAAGATGGCAGGCAAGATCAGCTGGCACCCGACATGCCAACAGGATGTCAGGGGTGGCAGGGTACTCTGGGGGTCAGGTATACAATATGGCGGCCCCTTTACCAGCACCAGCTAGCCTCCTATATGCCCCAGGATGTAGGGGGTGGAATGGTACTCTGGGGGGCAGTGGGGACAAGATGGCGGCCCCTTACCAGCACCAGCTCGCCCCCTATATACCCCCGGATGTCAGTAGGTGAGGGGTTACTTCTCATTACTACACCTGGTTAGGCCTTAATAGTAGGCCTAATGGTAGGCCTAATACTGAACTAATAACCCCTTCATAGGTAGGCCCTAACCCTTTAAGGATGGCATGATGCATCAATGCTTCATCTTCATTGGTACATCATGCCGACCCTTGGAGAGTGTACCAACCCATAGGATTGGTGTGATGCATGATTACAGCCCTGGCGAGTTATTCACCAGGGCTGCATTCATCCATCATGTCGACCAAGGCCCTAGCACATGAAAGCACTATGTTGCCCTTAAAGAGCTGAGACTGGACTAATATCTCCATCAGTGCTCCCCTCAGGTGGGTAATGCAGCCATTCTGTAGCTGCACTGAGGCCTGGGTGAGGTGGGGGGGGGGGGAGGCAGGAACCACCCTACCCCAAGGCTGCTGATGGTGGGTGGGTTTAAGTTATTTTCTTTTCTAAAATGAAATCACTGGACCTGTCAAATTTAAATGATGATAGAGTGGAGGGTATGCCAATACTGACAGCAGAAAAGATGGGACTGTATTTTAGATAAATACTCTGAAATGTGATTCAATGTCATTAAATATAGATACAAGTCCCATTCAATGAGAGTATTTGTATTCAATTTGTATTCAATTTCACTTTAATTGAGTATGATTTATTAAGATCATACTAAATGAAATACAGACACAAAATGCCTTTTCAGAACTTTGCTATTTTAGTGGACAAATGGCCCTGTTTGCCAGGGCTGCCTTGATAATGCCAATATACGCCAATGTCAAACAAAATAGTGGTGTATGATTTTGAAAAGAATCATGGCTCCTGTCATTGGCAATGACAGGAGCCATGATTCTTTTCAAAATCATGCACCACTATTTTGTTTCTCTTGAATCGAGTTGAACTTGATGATTCAGAGATCCAACGTGAAGGCTCTAGAGTAAACATTATGGGCATGCCATATCAATGGTAATGGATAAAGAATATTATAATAAATGCATGACAGTCATATAAGTCTATACAGACATTACAGTCCTATGTCATGTGAGATCTAGTTATTCATTTGGTAGCACACAAGGTCAAAATATGTTCAAAATAGTGATATATGCAAATATCATTTTGCTCAATAGATTGATCAATAATTTATCTACCTGTGACTTGTATGTTGACCACAGTGTCCGAGTCCTCCTCCTGACACCCCATGTCTCCGCTGTACGGCCTACTACCACACCCTCACACCGTCTACGAGCTACCAGGGAAATGTTCAGGTAGATCCAACTGAGGTCTGGACAGGGATAGCCCAGGTGACACTGCACCACGGTAGTGAAGTCTGCAGTATGGCCAGGTATGGCACAGCTAGTAAAATGTCCAAGAAGTGTCCAGGTAAAAGGTCCAGGTATATTCAGCTGTGGAGAGGGATATCCCAGGTAGCCCTCAACACCAGAACTGTCTGCAGTATGGACTGCAGGTGTATAAAATGGCTTCTGTAAAATGTACTAAAATATCAAAGAACTGCCCAGGTAAAATGCCCAGGTGGAATCCAACAACGACAAGTCGCTGAGGGCTTGTTACGTCAACAGCAGTAGTCTCCACCAGATCACCAGGTCACCACGTCCTCTAATGACACTGGTTCAGACCCTGACAGTCTGTTTAAAGCGACAATCCAGAGACTACCAAGTACCAGTCACACACTGGGAGAGTTCAGGGATGGATCCTCGTGCCACTCCCCACCATGTATCCAGGTATAGTATTGTGATGTACAGCAACAGGACTGCCACCACAGAGGCCCCTCCTCCTGCTCCTCTCCAGGCTCCTGTCCGTGTGATCCCTGTGCGGCAGTGAGGGGGTGTACCTGTGTGTGTGTGTGTGGGGGGGGGGGGGGTCTGTACCTGTGTGTGTGTGGGGGGGGGGTCTCTCTGTACCTGTGTGATCAGTGAGGGGGGTCCTACCCTCCTACCCTACAGGTAACAACAGGTTGCCCACCTGCCCGCGAGGTGGCGCTCCCACAGCATTGTCTCACCTGTATGTTACCCGTGTGTTACCTGGTGGGGGCTGTGTGATGTTCAGGTACCCCAGGTGGGTGCCTACAGGTAGGTAGACGTCTGGACAGGTAGGTCCTACCGTACAGGGAGATCACAGGTGACTACTGCAGGTAGTGAGGGCTACACAGGCCGCCTGTGACTGCCTCCCCCTGAGCTATACGATGTTCTCTCGTTCCCAAATCCTTCCGAACGAAGGCTCTGGTAACTGCCAAATGACCTTGAACTTTATATTTTGCTGGGTCTGGGAAACCCCTGCTGGTAGGCTGTAACCAGCGAACAGGAACAGGAAATGGAACCAGAATGTATGATGGTAGTTTTAGGTAGTTTTACCATCAGCCTTTCTGGTTCCATTTCCTGTTCCTATTCACTGGTTCCAAGCTACCAGCAGGGGTTGCCCAGACCCAGCGAAATCCCAACATTTGGCAGTTACCAGAGCCTTCCTTCGGAAGGGTTTGGAAACGAGAGTATATACGATGGTACACAGGTACCGTATTGGTCCCTATAAGCGCCGGGGTTTCAAATGAGCGCCGGGGGTAAAGGGGCCTTGAAATAAACTATAGATGTTCCCACTATATATGGGACTCAAACTTAAAGTTTCCCCTGTATGTTTTAAAGAGTCATTGATAACTTTGCAACCCCTCAACCTACAATAGTGATCAAGGTATCAGGTGAAAGCTAAGGTGAAAAGCTAAATAATTCAGGCATTGTCACTCCCATATTTTGAAAATCATGTGACCGGTTGCCATGGTAACCATGACAATTTTTTCTAAAATTTGGATTTTTTTGTCTACCTTTCATCACTCTGACTGCCATTACAGGATAACTAATCACAGTGTGCACATGGGAAGTTCACAGATTGGGTAAAACTAAATTCCACTTCTTTTGAGCCTATTTTGATAACTCTAGCACCTTTGCTTTGGAAATTACGAACCTCTAAACAGATTCTCAGAATGAGGCAAAATGAGCTTTATGCCTGCCATTAGACAGATTATGTGACGATCTCTTGAACTATTATGCTCAGAGACCCGATATTAGGTGCAAACCCAAGCTTGTAATTGGAGCTACAATCCTGAATGGGGTGGGGGGACTAATAGGGAGGCTAGTAGGGCCTTGTATTGGCAGCCAAAATAAAGTTTTTGTCATCCCACTGTGTTCTACTATAGGGAATCTGACCATTGGGTCTATGAAACAGGCTTACAAGACTTAAGTAGTGCCTTCTTGCAAAAAGTGCTAAAAGATGGGTAACTAATTGTTACATTTTGCCTCCTAACTCAACCAATATTAGCTTGTTTTCTCAACTTGAAACAGTTTTGGAAAGCCAAGACAGTCTTCTTACTTAAGATATACAATTGAAAGCTCTATGTCTGATGCTAATAGTCTTAATAGTCTGTCTGGGGCACATATGATGCTTCAGAAAGTTACAAATCTGACAGCATATAGGCCTGTGCAGGTCAAAATAACCCCTATTTTAGGCTGTTCCACCCCCATTTTAGGATGTTCCAATCACCAACTTAGCTATAAAAATCAGAATTTGTCCACATTTTTAATCAATTATGCTTAGGAATGATGTGCAGGGCTTCTACTGTATGATCAATAAATAAATGACTGGCAAAAACTCATCCAAACTGATAATTCCCTTCAGTGAATACACCTTGATTGTTGAGTCCCATATATGGTGGAAACATCTATAATGCATAATATTCTGGTCTCAGATAAGCGCCGGTGTCGGTAAGGGAGGATTGAAATCAATGAGCGCCTGGTGGTTGGGCCAATACGGTACGCAGTGTATTTTAACAGTTCATCTAAATATCACTTCCTGGAATAAGCACCGCCTTGAATAAACGCTGGGGTACAGGGGGTATTAAAATGGTAATTGAAATAAGTGTTGAACACTAAAAGCTGTGTTTTGTACAGTGTCAGTGGTATGAAAGCTATGAGAGATGGGGCGCTTAGTCGGGCCTCTGCGGTATTTTGCAGTAACTCTGTGAGGCGCCGCCAGGGGGCACCACTGGAGCAGTGCATGCCGGGAGACGCCGGGGGGACGCTAACTGTGAAAACACGACTCTGCTTCAAAGTGGCCATTTTGTGCGGCTAATTAGTGGGAACACTTTGTTGTGAGGTCAGGAAGAATTATTGTGTGATTGTGTTATGATTGTCCTTTCTATGACTTTAAACCTTTAAGGACCGCATACTGCTTTAATGTGTAATGTACATATGTCCATATCAGGGCTGCATTCATGCATCATGCCGATCACTTTTTAGTGTATGGTTCCCATATAGGGTCGGCATGATGCATGAATGCATACATCCCTGGATAAGTACTCGCCAGGGCTGCATTCATGCATCATGACAGCAAAGGGCACATCAGATTAAAGCACTGTGCATCAGACGGTTAAAGGGGTAAGGGTCCCATGTTTATAGTGTACTAATTATACTGTTTTTCTCTGCCATCTTTCAAGTGTGTAAATACTGTAAGATGTTTAAAGTGTTGACATAAGTATGCACTCACTGTTTATGATTTATTACCATAATAGTTAGTTATTGTTTCAATTATTACATAGACATAACAGTGCCAATCAGATAAGCTTTAAGCCTAGCTACTATTATGTCAAGTTTATGTCTCAGTAATTGTCAAGAGTAATTGTCAATTGTAAGGTGTTGGCATGGAAACCACTTGGTGTCAGTGGGTTAGGAAGATGTGGAATGCACAAATTATATGTTTACATAAAGTACCATGAATTATGTAAAATGGAGATTGGTGGTGTCTCAATCCTTTCCTTCTTAGAAAGCCATAAAACTAGCCAATGTTTACCTCTGGGCACTGGAGAAATTGGCAAACTCTTTAGGGGTCGCATGCTGTCTTAATGTGTTATACCATTGGGCATACTGATGCATGAATGCAGCCCTGGCGGGTCTACCCCGGGGGGGCACTCACTCTATGTCAGTACCCGCCGACTGCCAAACTACCGCCTGCCTAAAAACAGGGGCTGCCAAACCACCGCCCCTAAAAATTAGAAAGGACCACCCCCTGATTCCTCACATATGTGTCACTGCCCCTGTTATTTCAGGTACCCCTGTAAAACTACCTGTATTTCCTGATGCAAACAGTGCAGTAGACACGGATAATAATTGTTTTCTTCATATTTTATCAATAATATGTAACTGAGACCCAATGACTGGCCCCTCCTCTAGAGTTACCGCCCCCTATCTTTGAGGGTACAAAGAGTCACCGCCCCCTAATTTTTAGATCCACCGCTACCGCTTCCGTGGGGCGTTTGGAGGTGGGTAGTCATTTCAGATCTGAGTGCCCCCCGGGGGGTCTACTCACCAGGGATGCATTCATGCATCATACTGACCACCCGGCAGTGTATCAGTATCAACCCTGTAGACTTGGTATGATGCTTGGATGCAGCACTGGTGTCTTACTTACCAAGCAGGGGCGGATCCAGGGGGGGGGGCGTCCTGGGGGTCAGGACGGCCCCCCCCCCCTTTTGGAAATTTTTAAAATATTTTTTAATGATAATTTGATATGCCGCGAGTCGTGGGGTGTCACTTTTCGGTACTTTGGTGTTTGGTGGACCCCCCCTTTTCAAATCCCTGGGTCCGCCCCTGCCAAGACTGCATTCATGTATCATGACCAAGAAGGGCAAGGTGTATCAATGCACTATCTTGTCTTTACCCCTTCGAGGCTGGCATGTCGCTAAACGATTTGTTGTCATGATGCACCAATGCCGCGAGTTCCTCGCCAGGGCTGCATTCATGCATCATAATGACCAAGGGACTGGTCATTTTTTAACAACAGGGGGGTGGTGGATTTTGGGGGGGACCAAAAAGATTTGGAGCCCTTGAAGGGGGGGGGGGGGATAAAAAAAATTGCACCCCTTTTTAGCGAAAAAGCCCGTGAATTACTATAGTTCAAAGCAATCGGCCGCGCTCAATTTCAACTTGCCTGGGGGAGGGGGAACCAAAATAAATTTCGACTCTCTCGTGCGAAAATCCACCGACCCCTCTGTTGTTAATAGATGACCACTACCTAAGGACATGATGCATTAAGGCATCATGCCGTCCTTAAAGGGTTAGATTTCTCAAAATATCCCTTTGATGTGGCCTGCCATACAAAGCCTGTCAGTAGCTGAGTGATCCCTGAGTGGCAGGCAGAACGACGTGCTCTAGTTTACACCAAGATTCATGCTGCAGCTACAGTATAGGTGACATGTAACCATCAATACACATCCCCTTAATAGTCCTTTAATGCGTTATGCTATTAGTCGGCATGATGCATGAATGCAGCCCTGGTGAGTCGAATTGCCAGGGCTGCATTCATGCATCATGCCGATCATTTGGGGGGTTGATACACTCCCGAAGGGTTGGTATAATGCATGAATGCAAATCTGGTAAGTATCATGCCAGTCAAGGGTATAATGCATTTAAGCACTATGTGGCCATTAAAGGGTTAACAATCCATACCGGTCCCGTTAACAAATTACACCCTAGTTCTACACACAGCACTCCAGGACGGGAATGTAGAACCTCAGGGCTCCATGTTCAGTTGTCGTCATGATGCATTAATGCAGCACCGGTGAGGTGTTTCTCCTCGGTGTTGTGTTGGTGCATCATGCCAACCCATCGAGAAAGTATCAATCCGGTAGGGTCGGCATGATACTTGAATGCAGCCCTGGCGAGTTACTCGCCAGGGCTGCATTCATGCATCATGTCGACAAAAGGGGATAGCACATTACAGCACTATACCGTCCTCAAAGGGTTTACAAATCACACCCTGTTTCTGAGGCCATCACTGTGACAGGAACAGTGGAGAATGTAAACAGGTCTTGACAACACCAACAGGTGAATAACAGGTTCAAGTTGGTGGATGTGGGGCTGAGTGGGGACGGGACAGGGCATTAATAATACACTCAAGTTAACCCTTTAACCCTTAAGGATGGCATGTCGATAAAAGATGGCATTTGTCATTATGATGCCTGAATGCAGGTCTGGCGAGTAACTCGTTGGTGATGCACTAGCGTTTCAACCCGGGAGGGTCGTCATGATGCTTGAATGCAGCATTGGTGAGTAACTCGCCAGCGCTGCATTCATGCATCATGACAACCAAGGGATGTATGAAAACATCATGCCGTCCTAAGGTGTGATGTCCATTTTTTGTTGTGATGCACCGATGAAGCGCTGGTAAGTATAACTGCATTGGTGTATCGACCGGACTCTGCACGGTCTGCATGATGCTTGACACTCGGACACTCTGGTGAGTTACTTGCCACGGCTGCATTTATGTATCATATTGACAATATCAGGCAGAGTACATTGAAGCATTATGTTAGCCATAAATGGTTGATAAGACCCTTACCCATAGATACAACATCCAGAGGGTACACACGTGCTAGTTACTGATGGATCTGGGTTGGGAGAGATGGGGGGGGGGGAGGGGGTGATAGCCATAGTAACTACAGTAAGTGTCAAAGTGGTACACATTGACACTGCTATTAGATGACAATAATTTACTGGCACAAGTCTATAATTTATATGCACTTGAAAGTACCCGAAAATACCAGATTTAATTCAACATGTCCCCGCTGACATCTCTAAGGATGTACACTGTAATAAATAAGTACAAATACCATTTCAATATTAGATGTTATTCCCTTTATTTAATAAAGTAACTTACAATAAATACATCCGGATTAATCTGAGGCCTCTCTGACGTCTTTTAACCTTTAAGGACGGTATGATGCCTTAATTGCATCATGCCATTGGTCGTCATGCATTCATGCAGCCCTGGCGAGTAACTCGCCAGGGCTGCATTCACGCAACATGTCGATCCTATGGGGTTGATACGCTCCCGAAGAGCTCATCATGATGTACCAATGCAGCACCGCCGAGTTACTCACTGGGCATGCATCGGTGCATCATGATGACAAATATTGTTATTTATTGACATGCCGTCCTTAACGGATTAATGGGCATCCGGGTTAAGAAGGCGGATGAATGTGGCTAGGGACTTAGGCCAAATAAAAAAAAGTTTGTTTCAGGTTACATGGGAAGAAACTCTAGGGTCGGTAGGTCGGATTTAAAATAAAAAAAAATTTTGTGTTTTTACTTCCCCTGTAAAATTGACCCAAAAATCTGGAGATTTTTTCCAAAATTTTGTAAACCTAAAATTGACCCCCAAAAAAGTATAAAAATATCTTCAAAATTGCATAAAAAAACGTAGGGTCGGCCCTGTTTAGATAGGGTCGGTCGGGTGACATGAAACAAACCTTTTTATTTTGGCCTTGTATACAGAACGTCCAGGGACTCTACAGGAATGCATAGAAAGGACCAAATCCCCCGGTTTGATCAATGTCTAATCCTGATTTGATCTGCTTTCTGAGGATAAGCTGATTCAGTTTGATATTCATAAATAACTTGAACTGGGATTGACCCTATACTAATGCCATTGGGAATAATGGGGGAATTGTGTGTCTCTGTGTGTGTAGGGGGCCCAGGGTAGGGGGTTATGGGATCCGATGTATTCATGCTCCATAAATGGAGTTGATAATCTAAAAGGGCATTCCTTCGGACGACTTCATCATGGCTGCGTCTATCTCTTCAATTTTCTCAATGATGTATAGGGTTACTTCAAAGTTTAAGTCGTCATGATGCACCAATATATGTGCTGCATTGCTGCATCATGACCCTGTGGGAGTGCATCAACCCCGTCGGGAGGGCATGATGCTTGAATGTAGTACCGGCGAGTTACTCGCCAGGGCTGCATTCATGCATCATGCTGACAAGTGTCAAACTGCATTTATGCACTATGCGGTTCTTAAACGTTAGGGTAGATTTACCTGGAGTCGGACACATACCTTGAGATAAACAATCAATTTTGTGATTATTCAAACATGTTAAGCTCTTTATATTTGAATAATGGTGAAGTTGAAATATGCTTTTTTCTTCTAAAAACAAACAAACAAATAGAGCTCGTACTGTACATGAATAACCTCTCAAATTTCTGTCTCAGGGTATGGGTCCGATTAATGGTGAATCTACTCTACATCATAAATTACCATAACTTGTCCTTACCTCGTCCCTTGATGAGTTTGGAGACGTCCATGTCACGTGGGTCACGTGACCTGCCCCCGCCCCCCTCAGGCGGCCCGTACATCTCCGCGAAGCCAAGCCTCAATTAGTGCTGAGTGGGCGTCCTGGAGGAAAGGGAACATAGGGAAATGTTAATGACAAATTAC
Source organism: Harmothoe impar (assembly GCA_947462335.1). Classification (NCBI taxonomy): domain Eukaryota; kingdom Metazoa; phylum Annelida; class Polychaeta; order Phyllodocida; family Polynoidae; genus Harmothoe; species Harmothoe impar. The sequence continues at coordinate 80,589,946 of OX381708.1, forward strand.
ATAATCATATACAAATGTACATGTAGGCCTACTACAGAGAACTGTGCTCGACTTGGACAGTTCCAAGGCGATATGTTATAGCCTGGCCACTTATATAAGAAAGAATACTCCCCAAAAAACACCTATTTTCTATTTAATTAATATCCAACCAGTCATGACCATACAGAATTACACTGAATTGCATCAATGAATGGTTGAGAACTCACTTGGTGAATAACACTTTCAAAGGTGAACACACAGGTTAACCTAACCGTTATGGTGCCCTGTAAAAGTACCTTTCTCTTCTTGTATTAGTGTCAGAGAATGGTAGACCGAGATACACTTGCGACCTATCGTAGAACCACGCCTACTATGAACTGCCCAACATGTAAATACAACCTGTTCACCCCCCCCCCCCCCCCCCACCTCACATGGACGCGGCGTGCCCTGCTGATACGGGGAGTCACTCTGAGCGCCTCACACAGACGGTGGCGGTGCCAGGTGAGGGTGGGCGGACTTCTTACAGGTGTGTACGTCAGGTGTGAAGTACAGGTGTGACAGGCTGGGGGCACGGGGCTTCCCAGGGACTTCCCCATGGAGATGGCCATGTCAGACTGAGCCTTGTCTTAAAAAGTACACAGATGTTGTTTTTTTTCTTTCAGAATTTATTAGATGTTATGTACACAAAACTCATTTGTAGCTGATAGTCATTATATTATCAAAGGTTTCCCGAAAGTATATCTAAGAGACAGATATTGGACTGCATGGACATATATTATTGACATTTAGAAACACATGATTCATACCATATTAACAGAAACCCACCAAATTATGCTTATATATATATATATATATATATATATATATATATATATATATATATATATATATATATATATATATATATATATATATATATTTATGATTTTTTTTTCTTTCTCTGTGTACAGCAGGCGTGGGGTGAGAATAGAGGAGACATGGTAGTTCATTGGTACTGGTAGAGCTCAGGTTCCCAGGTGTATCCCTGTGGTCAGCACCCAGGTGTGCCGGGTACAGGTGAGTACAGGTGAGTGTACAGGTGAGTACAGGTAATTATACAGGTGAGGGGTCAGACAGGAGGTCACCCCTGCAGGCTGCAGGACACTGGTCAGACGGACCTCCACTATTACCTGGTCATGGGAGAGCATGGGATAAAGGCTGCTGTAACCCTTTAAGGGCGGCATGATGCCTTAATTAACAAGTGACTGGAAACAACACAAGTTTTGGAAAATATATAACATGTTTATTTTTTAGAACATTTGTCATCGAGGTGAGGACATATCACCAGCAGGTAATATTTATAAACATGTTATGACGATTATAACTCGACCAACTGGTCTTTTAACCGGAACCCAAAGGAGGAGAGTCTCCTGAACCAAACACGCTCAGGGACAACCTCAACTAAACACCAAGAACATAAGACATAGCCAATAAACAACAGTTTGGCAATAATGAATGTGTGGTAACAACCAAATGCTTTAGAAGCTATAAGTAATAATATCATATTGAATCACATATTGAATCACATGGTAGTCCACTGGTTTCCCGGTATAGGCATGTAGCACAGTAAGTATCACAGCTGTATAAGTCCAGAGTTTATGACCCACTATACTAAGTTAAATGAGAAGTTACAGGAGTGGGTGGGTGGGAGTCTGTAAGTAGAGATGTGGTGTGGACGGGTACCCAAGCCTGAATGCGGAGACAAAGGGAGGGAAGCGCGGGAGTTGGGATCTCGCGAGGTGAGCGAGAGGTGGGCGAGAAAATGACATCACAATAAGTAGTATGAATATAAACCACCAGGGGGGGTGTGAGTATGGAGGACCAATAGGCCCTCTAGGGGGGTGTTGGGAAACTTCCTGCCGCCTTGTAAATTACCGGGCGATGTGCCATCACCGACCAATGCATCATGTCCTTGGTCGTCATGGTGCATGGATGCAGCCCAGGCGAGTAACTCGCCAGTGCTGCATTCAGGCATCATGCCGACCCTGTGGGGTTGAGACATTCCCGAAGGGGCGGCATGATGCACCCAGTCTTTGCGAAAACCTTTTCATCCCACAGGACATTTGGTCCTGCAAATTTTCAATGTTGAAGGACCGGCTATATTTTTGGAGGACCGGATAGCCACATATAAATCCAACTGAATCATTCTCGTTCAGGAGAGCCCAACATGTCACTGGACATTCGGTCCTGCTACACTTGTGAATCGGCTGGACCGGTGGCATTTTAGAAGGACATTGCCACTGTCCTGCATGTTTTCGCAAAGACTGTAAGCAGCACCAATGCAGCATTGGTGAGTTACTAGCCAGAGCTGCATTGGTTCATTATGACGACCAATGTCATCTTTTAGTGACATCCGTCCTTAAAGGTATTAAAACAACTTAGGTTGTAATCATGCACCAATGTCGTTGTATACTATAAATCTACAGTATAACTCACTGTGCAGCTACACTAACTTTTAACAGTGCAGGTGTATCATATCAACCCTTTGGGCGTGTCAACCCTGTTATAAGTCGTCATGATGCTTGAATGCAGCACTGACGAGCTACTCGCCAGGGCTGCATTCATGCATCATGCCGACAAAGGGCAGAACGCATAGTACATTAAAGCAGCATACAATCCTTAAAGGGTTAAACTAGGTCTGGTCTCTAGGGTTACCAGGGGTTACCAGGGGTTACCAGGTTGTCATATATGTCACCATGGTTATAAAGGGTGGTCAGCTGCCCAGAGTGTGACCGTTTGGGTTCACGTGTCGACGTAAATCATGTTTGAACTGTCACTTTCTTGGCAGTTTGAAATTTGAAGCAGGGCAGAGACAGACAGAGAGGGAGAGACAAAGGGAGAAAGAGAGAGAGAGGGGGGCAGAGACACAAACATATGCAGACAAACAGGAAGAGACAGGCAGAGATAAAGTGACAGAGAGAGAAAGAGCTAGGTATAGACTATGGAGAGAGAGAGAGAGAGAGAGAGAGAGAGAGAGAGACAGAGAGAGAGAGACAGAGAGACAGAGCGAGACAGAGCGAGACAGAGAGACAGACAAAGTGACAGACAGCACGACAGACAGACAGACAGAAAGAGAGACGGAGAGACAGAGGGAGACAGAGGGGAGGCAGACAGGGAGAATGAGGGACATGCAGGGGACAGAAGATACAGACAGATAGACCTAGACAGACAGACAGGCTGAGCGACATGTGAGTGTGAGTGACAGGAAAATGCCCCTTTATTGCACACTTTAGCACAGACAGGTCATCCTGAGCTAATAAACTGATGCCATGACTAATTGTATCTACATCAGAACAATCCCTGAGCGGACTACAAAAGCTCACACGGGCACATACCTGGATCGCATGTTTCAGGGCCATATATCAGAGTATTAAACACTATTTAGGATTGTTTAAGTAGCTATGTGGGGAGCTATGTCCTATGGCTAAATCCATACGTGTGTGAAAGTAAGGATAGGTTGCATGGTTCAGAGCAATTTATCAGATTATTAAGCACGATTTGAGTGCCAATGTCCTATAGCTAAATGTACCCGTGTCTGGGATGAGCGTGGGAGGCCATGGGGCCCTTGATGGTGGGGCATGGGGGGGGGGCTCATGTCCAATGTTGATTTTAAGAAATGGTCTTATCGCCATATTGATTTCAAGAGATGACCATGTCGCCATGCTGATTTTAAGAAATGCTCATGTCACCATACCAATTTTTAAAGATGGCCATGTCGCCATATCGATTTTAAGACATGTCCATGTCGCCATATTGATCGTAAGAGATGGCCCATGTTCCATGTCACTACATTCATATATACCTACTTTGTATCTATTCCTCCTGTCACAAGTCACTTAGCCCCCCCCCCCCCCAAAGTCCATGTCGCTATGTCGAATTTAGGGATCTAGGGCCAGGCCAATGCTAAATTCACATGTACCTGGGATGAGCCTGGGAGATAAAGAATGTTGTGCTTGAAAGCCTCTCCGTGACGTATATATGTGACGCATGGCAGAGTTCCATGGCGGCCCCACAGGGGGAGACACTGTAGCCAGTACCGAGATCTGCCTGTAGGGGGCCCCCCTGACCCCCGACCCCGCCCCGGGGGGAGGGTCAGGGGGGTCAGTGTGGGGAGGAGGGGGGGGGGGGTCTCCCAGCATTTGTTTCTACCATCACTACTTATTCTCTGCCAAAGCACGGCGGATTTCCCTGAAAACTTACCTATGCCATGCATTTTGAAATATTAATTTATACAATTATGAGTCGATTCAAATTTAAAGGGATGCATGAAAAAAACACACATAAAAAGTTTCTCTCATATTTTTATGCTCAAAATTGGACATATTCCTGGGAACTTTTTTTGCAATGTGCCAAGGTGATGGGGATACAGGAGCAGACAAGTATTTAGTATAGTATCCTTTTCCTCCCCTCTTCCGCAGAAGATTTCCTGTAGTCCGAGCCTTTGGGCAAAGTCTTCTTTGAGACTGTGCTGGGTGAGTGGGGTTAGGGGTGGGGGGGTGGGGGGGGGGGGTGGGGGGGGGGTTGGGGGGTTGGGGGTCAGGGTGGTGTTAAGGTGGGGGTGGGTGGGGAAGGCCCGTGCCTAGAGCGGACACTGTATGGTGGAGACCACAGCTTGGCACCTGGGTGTGGGGTGCCCCTCTGGAGCTGCTTCCAATATAATTATAGTTACCTTTTTATTCTTTAACTCTTTAAAACTGCAGTGGTGCTTCAAGCCGATCCTTTGGCTGTGTCTCAAACCTAAAGGGTCGGCATGATGCTTGAATGCAGCACTGGCAAGTTACTCACGGGCTGCATTCATACATCATGACAACCAAGGGCATAAATGCATTAGTACATTATTCCATCCCTAAAGAGCTAAGTGTCATTATGTGAGGGGGTGCGACAAAAAGGATGAACTTGGCCTGCACATTGTGAGAGCTGTAAATATGGCCCCTGGGTACTGACATGTTAGAGGGGAGTCGTTCTGTGCGTAATGTGTTAATGAAACATAATAACTGTTCACTTATATCCCCCTCTTGTTTATTGACATCTAACTTCTGTAAAGACATGTTTGTGTGTTCTACGTATATTCCATATTGCAAGGAATAAATATCAATGTTCTTCATGGTAAGGGATGTTGAATCATTTTTCTTTTATTATTTTCATTATTATAATATTGAAGATTATAAGTTGATTTTTTTTTCAATTCTCGTTGTGTTTCTGTGTATGGGTATCTATCCACTGTTTGAAGTTTAAACTCATCTTAAAATTGGAGATTTCAATTTCAACGGCCTTCAAGTGATGGCGGACCTACGTAAATTGAATGCTTTGAGTCCAGATCATACGGCCGACCACCCAGACCCAACGCCTGCCTCTTCCTCAGGTGTCTAAGATGATTGCTATCAAGGTTTCACTGAGATCGTGATTGCATTCAATCCACTGGGAATCTACTGCAGAATCAATTTAGATGTCTTACTTAGCCCTGTAAGGACGGCATGATGCCTGGGTGCATTTTCTTATCATGATGCACCATCACAGTACCATCACTGCATTGGTGCATCATGCCGACACTACACTGAAAATCCATAGATTGAAAGGGTTAGTCAGTACAGACTATCCTAGGTTGGTCATATGAGTGTTAGTCATAATGGCAAAGTTATATTCAAAAATGACCGAGGGGTCAGTTAGTAGTGGCTAACCTAGGTTCATCATTGGTGTGTTTTATTTGTATACCACTAGTTGGGGCCACCTGTCATGACCACTCAGTGGCTCCCCCTGGAAATAAAAAGACTAAGGTGGGTTGGTCAGTACTGACAATAATAACTGACCTAAGTTGGCCGTATAGGGAGCCAAAAAATGACTAACTAGGTTAGGCACTAGTGACTGAGAGGTTGGGCGTATAGGGAACCTAGGATTATCAGTGTATAGGAGTGTATCAACCCAGTATGTGGTCAGCATGATGCATAAATGCAGTACTTGGGAGTTACTGAGGGATATTCAAACGGAATACCTGGTGCAGCAGAATAAGATGTAGTAGGTTGGTTATCTCTGTGGTCCAGTGGTTGTCTTCACACATCTGGGGGTTTTAGTGTTACTAAGATCCACGCCCCCCATCTGACAGTCAGTCACACCCTACACGCCCCCCCCCCCCACACCCTGACACCAACCACCACCTAACCCTGTAAGGGCCGCATAGTGCCTTTAATGTGGTGTCATTTGTCATCATGATGCATTAATGCAGCACTGGCGAATCTACTCACCAATTCTGCAATTCTGCATCATACCGACACTATGGGATTGATACACTCCCGACTAGATTAGTATGATGCATCATGACGACAGGTGGACTTTGGGTGGATCCAGGGGGGGGGGGAGTGTCCTGCGGATCAGGACATTGGTGTTTGGTGGACCCCTCTTTTTCAAATTCCTGGCTCCACCCAAATTTAAGGCATCATGCTGTCCTTAAAGGGTTAGTGTAGAACCCTACCAGGCACCCACCCGAGGGGGATGGTTTCAGGTAACCCTGACAACACGTCTCACGCCTCACTTACCCTGCCCCTAGCACCCATAATGCATCTTAATCAGTGAGGGTGCCCAGGTATGGGTGTCGCCCCCTAGTGACAAGGTCACGAACCACACTAACGGAATGGCCGTATAGCTGCGGATGGGTGAGGATAGGTTTGGGGTTGGTCATGGTGGATCCTGCAATTTAAAAACCGGGAACTATTGGGGGAAAATGCCACTAGCTTACCTTGGCATCTTTTGGGCAAAATTTCACATTAGAAAAAACCGCCCTCAGCATATCATGGGTGGGGGAGGTAGCCTGAGGGGGGGGGGGGGGGCTTTTAAATCACCCACCGGAAGTTGGGGTAATTTTAATAAGAGACATCATAAATGGTTTTAGATTCTTCTTCTTCAGGGCGCCGCAGGGGTTCACATTTTTTTGCCCCTTCTTTATTTTACTGTATATCCCGACCACTGGCTTTTTGTACTGGACATTTTTCAAAATGTGCCACTTCCCACCGATATTTGCTGTATAAAGACCCTTCCCTTGGGGTCTGGTTGCACAACATGATGCCTTATGGCAGTTAGAGTTGTCTATGGTGGTTATGTAATGTGGGGTTGGGTAACATTTCTATAGAAGTAGAATCTATTCTGAATACCAGGTGTAATAGTCTACTACAAAGGCAAGTTGAGGAGATAGACATCACCCTATGTCGTCAACAGCTGGTGAGTAGGGACACTGGACGTTAGATGAGAGGCTACATTATTAGAGCATATTATTAGGGTACTTTCATTGTGATGAATTGTTGGCTTCCATTGTCGAGATATGCACAGATATTCAACCATGCCCTCAAATGGAATAGTGGGATCATTAATTGCCCTAACTCAAGACAAACGTTGGAACAGCCATTCTTAGATCATCACTTTCAGAGGAGGAATCGTAAACAGCCAACAATAATTATCTCATTTCAAGAAAATAAGATTATCAAACTTGTCTGGCGGACAAACCACTTGTTTTAAGAATTTTTTTTCTTCTTAAAACAAGTGGTTTGTCCGCCAGACGAGTTTTAATGATGCGTTTCAAGTGAAAGTGCTTTTGGGGACAATGACTCGCACATCTATTTCTCGGTGTATGACAAATCCCCTGGCCCTCCTGACTTGAGATGGGCCCTAGATGAGGTGGCTGGGAAGACGTTAGATTACTTGCGGATGAAGACCCATAGACACGCGTGTGTGTGTACCCATGGTCACCTAGTAGCAGCAGGAGGCAGGGGGGGGGGGGGTAGAGTCAGCCGGGGGTGGGTGGGGGGGGGGGGCGGGGGGGGGGGGGGGCTGGGGTAGGGTCAGCCGGGGGGTGGGGGGGGGGGGGGGTTGAGGTAGACCTAATCTGTTAGAACTTCCACCTGACAGCCTCCAGGTAGAGGTAAACCATATTGGAGGTAGGTGGTTGACCATACAGGTGTGTAGGTGGAAGGGGGGGGGGCAGCTACACTGATGCTATTTATGCTCCAGGCCTTAGCTTGTAGGGACTATCCCAGGTTAGTCATAGAGATATTGGTCAGGTATAACCTAGTGCTACTAGTATGCAAAAACTGACTGAGGCAAAACAACATATAACTAATGCCTTACTCAAAAAGACTTAGCCTTATTCTCATAGAATTGGAAATAGAAAGAGGTGGGTTGGTCAGTATTGACTAACCTGACAATATTACCTTATCATGGCTGGTTGTATAGGGAGCCAAAAATGACTCACTAGGTTATAGGTACTATTGACTGATTTGTTGACCAATCCCATTATCCCAGGTTAGTCATAGGAATATAATAGAGATATTGGTCAGGCATAACCTAGTGTTATTCAAAAACTAACTGGGGCAAAACAACATATAACCAATGCCTTACTCAAAAAGACCTAGCCTTATTCTCATAGAATTGGAAATAGAAAGAGGTGGGCTGGTCAGTAATGACTACCGCAACCTGACAGTACTACCTTATCATGGCTGGTTGTATAGGGAACCAAAAATGACTCACTAGGTTAGGTACTATATATTGACTGATTTGTTGACCAAGTTCTGGAGCCGTAAGATTATCAGTGAAGAGGTAGACCATACTACAGGTAGGTGGTTGACCATCCAGGTATGTAGGGGGTACAGGTATGTGAGGTAAGAGGGGGGTGAGTTAGAGGTCCTGTACAGGTGAGGAGTCTGACCCCTGATGTCACACAGGTGTGGTAAGGTTACCTGGTCACCATAGATACCTGTGTGAAACTACCACCTGTACCTACAGGGGGGGGGGGGTGGTACAGGTAGGGGGTAGGACCCCTGACCAGGGCCGGGTAATGGTCAGAAATTGAGAAATGATTGGAAGGAGCTTGGATTGTAAGACTTTCCCACGGTTTTATACAGAGCACCCCTCCTTAACGATATATACACGTGCTGCAGTGGATGTTTTTTTTTGGTCAAGTTCAAATCTACCAGAACTAGTATAACGTCATGCACGATTATACTTTGTATCCTGGTTCCATTGGTACAGTGGACAATTCCCACCACTGGATAGACACTCCATGAGCAGATAATCCCCTCACCCACTGTGACGCACACGTATTTCTCTAAAGTTAGAATGACTCATGATTATTTACCCTTTCAGTTTCAACTACTTACCTACCCTTTTACCCCCTCCATTTCATAAAGATATACAATAGATATTCACTGAAAAAAGTACATACATGTAACAAAGGGAACAAGGAGACGTAATCTTTTAGGGATAAGGAATAGTAGTATAGATTAAGGGATTAGCCAACACTAAATCAATTTAAATCCAAGACCCAAGGTGTGCACATGCATTAATTCGCATCAGGTACAAGTCCCAGGTAGGGACAGGTATGGTTTTACAGGTGTGCCTACAGGTATTCCAGTTCAAATACAGCCAACGGCTTATGACGTACACCCCCCTGTCGTTACGTCATGACGATGACCGTTACCTGGCCAACACCCTAACTACAGGGGAGGGGTAGGGTGTAGGAGTGTGTGTGTGGGAGGGGGGGGGTAGGGGGTGTACAGGGGTGGGAGGAGTTGGGAGGGGTGAGGGATGTGTATTAGGGATAAGGGGTGGGAGGGGTGGGGTGTGTGTGTACAGGGGTGGGGGGGGGGTTGGGGGTGGGAGATGTGTACTGGGGACAAGGGGGTGGGAGTATGTGGGGAAGGGGGGGGTGTTACCACCTAGTGTTTTCAACCACCTTACTCATTGTTACTAGGGTTACAAGTAGGGTGCAGGTGACGTCAGAAAGGTTCAAGTGCTCTGTGATAATCCTCAGGTATAGATGCAGATTTTATACCTCTCTGTCGTTACCAATATCTTCTACCCCGTTTGATTCCTTAGATTACCACCATCACTCCACCATTATAATCAGAGGTGTGATTATCTCTTCCTCTCAAATTTCAACAGAAATCACAACTTAATATAAAAAATGATGTGCATGTGTAGTATTTTGGCGTGACCAATATCCTTGAGATTATTGGGACAATTTGAATGTGCCAATCACCTAATCCAATTGAACTGAATTGTATTTTGCACATTGAAGCATTTCCTTACACTCTTGGTGCAGGCATGTGGGAGAACTGATACACGTATCAGATCCAAGGGAACGTTCATACATGACGTACCTCAGTTTGGTATCTACCTTTCAGTATACATATCCAATCTAAGGAAACCAACAGTACGTTGGTGGTGCTTCACGACAGAAGGTAGTATATGGAAAGTGGGCGTCTGCCTTGTTTCACTTCTAATGCACCAGGGGGCGCCTCGACGCCAGGGGAGGCCTCAGCGCGGATAATACCTCAAGGATCATGGATGGGGCACATTTTTGGTCATGATGTACCAATGTATATGGTGCATCATTACAACCTTTCATGATCATATCAACCCGGATAAGTCGAAATGATGTATGCATGCATCACTGATGAGTTACTTGCCAGGGCTACATTCGTGCATCATGCCGACTATATTGGGTTAACACGTACACTCACAACTTGCTAAAGGGTCGTCATGGTGCATGAATGCAGCCCTGGTGTATCACCCACCAGGGCTGCATTGGTGACCATCATAGAGCATAGCACAGTTCATGTACTACTGCCCTTATAGTACATTTGTACTCAGGTATGCTGTTGGTAGATGAGACAACACCCCGGGGGCAACACTTACCTCCAGTGTTATTATCCAGGTAGTGCTCCTGGTGTAGGCCTATATAGTATATGCCTGTAATGTAGGCCTGTAATGTAGGCCTGAGACGCGGCCGAAGATGTAGGCTTGTAGCCTATAATGTATTAGATCCTCCAGTGTGCACACTTGTGTATTGTATTAAAACTCCATGCGCGATAAATTCATAGAAATGCACTGTTTAAATCCTTCAGGTGGAGCCAGCTCTCCAACCTCTCTGGTTGTTACCCCGGCTATACCCCCTCTAGTCCTCTCCCTACACCTCCCTGTCTCTGAATGCCCCACAGCAACCCTCCATACACACCTGCAGTAAAGGGGTAGGTAAGGGGGGGGGGGTAGGGGGTGCATTGCCATGGTAACGTGCTCGTGTCCTATTGGGCGCGGCGGTGTCGCGCAAAATGCACGTCCCGTGTACGTCATGGGTGACTGACTCTGGGGCCTGGGAGGTGGTACAAGTTTTTGTTTGCCCAAAGGGGGTGAGGGAGGCTGGTGGAAAGGTGTGTGGTGGGGTTAAACCCTTTAAGGGTCACATAGTGCTTTAATGTGTTACGCCCTTTGGTCGGCATGATGCATGTATGCAGCCCTAGCCAGTAACTCGTCAGAGCTGCATTCATGCATCTTGCCGACCCTACGGGACTGTATCAACCCCATAGGGTCGGTATGATGTTTCATGATGCTTGAAAAGTTCGCATACATGAAATATGACGATAAATGGTATAGTGCATTAAAGCACTATGCTGTCATTATAGGGTTAGTATAGATGTCTCTGTAGTGGCCCCAGCCAACCCCCACAGAACACCACTGACCCTGCTAGACCCAGTGAAAGGGCCACATGCCACGGTCATCTGATGGGACAGGTTTTGATGGACCATCAATTTATATTTGTGTCCAGGGAAACTGAAAGGACCCCAGACCACATTGACGTCTAAAAGATATCAAGGTTAACCTCTGGGTGAAGGGGTTAGCTAGACCATTTAATGGAGTAACGTGTTGAAAGGGAACATGTCACAGTGGGTTTTAGTTTGTGGGGTGGTCAGGATTTACTGGTGACATTTTAACTAAAGGTTAAAGTCTTCACTACAGACGTTTATAATTGTTTCCTGCCATCACTTTCAGATGCCACATAACTCCACTGATACTCTTAGAAAAGCTACTTCCTTTACTGCCGACTGGTGGCTTCAGATATTTTCTAACTGACTGAACACATGTACATTTTGTATCAGAAGGCAACGTTCATGTACATTGTGACATATGACTGTACACATGTCCTAGCAGTTGCCATTGATCTGTACGCGTTTTGAGAGAAGATAATTATACAAACTATAAAGAATGTAAACAGATTTAGAAGCCCCTTTCAGATCTGGAGTTATTACTCAGGTCAATTTGTAAGACCAGCCAGAGATACATTGTATACAACAAAGTAGTTTATGGATTTATCTGTGTAAGGCACATGTCCATGCCCGATCCCTAAATGCTGTCTTTTGCTTACCAGAGATACCATAGGTCCTCAGCAGCTTTATTTACACACAATGGTGATGATTGTGTGACCACAGACCACACCAATACCTATACAAGCTGTAGATCTACACCACAGCGCCTATAGACACATCCCATTGAGCCTATAGCAACTCGTACACAGCCTACAGGAGGAGAGGTACAGGTGTCACTACAACCTGCCAGCCTCCCAGTAGGGGTCCACACCCACCTGTACACCTCCTCACCTGGACGTATAGGTAGTAGGGTGTAAACCTCAGGTACACAGCTCACCTGGAGGTAGCTGGAGTAGGGCCTTTAGGGTGTATGGCCCGTACACCATATAGTATAGTCCTGGAGGCAGCTGGAGTAGGGTCTTTAGGGTGTATGGCCCGTACACCATATAGTATAGTCCTGGAGGCAGCTGGAGTAGGGCCTTTAGGGTGTATGGCCCGTACACCATATAGTATAGTCCTGGAGGCAGCTGGAGTAGGGCCTTTAGGGTGTATGGCCCGTACACCATATAGTATAGTCCTGGAGGCAGCTGGAGTAGGGTCTTTAGGGTGTATGGCCCGTACACCATATAGTATAGTCCTGGAGGCAGCTGGAGTAGGGCCTTTAGGGTGTAGGGCCCGTACACCATATAGTATAGTCCTGGAGGCAGCTGGAGTAGGGCCTTTAGGGTGTATGGCCCGTACACCATATAGTATAGTCCTGGAGGCAGCTGGAGTAGGGCCTTTAGGGTGTATGGCCCGTACACCATATAGTATAGTCCTGGAGGCAGCTGGAGTAGGGTCTTTAGGGTGTAGGGCCCGTACACCATATAGTATAGTCCTGGAGGCAGCTGGAGTAGGGCCTTTAGGGTGTATAGCCACCTGTACACCTCCTCACCTGGACGTATAGGTAGTAGGGTGTAAACCTCAGGTACACAGCTCACCTGGAGGTCCAGTGTACTGGGACTAGCGCACCCTGGTACCTCAGGTAGTCAGGGGCTAAAACTCCATCTCCTTATCAAGCTAATCCCCTCCCCTCACACCTAGAACAAAGGGCCTGATAAGAGATTGAGTCGGGGGCCTAACCACAATGCATTTCTCTGAGCCAAGATGGCGGCCTAATGCGCTAGTGCCGTATAAGGACTAAGGGTGTCACATGGGGGAGTCATATGACCCAGAGAGCTATATGACTCCCCCAGGTGACTCCCTTAGGTCAGCTAGAGAGTCACTAAGGCTCTGAAGGCAACCTGGACTCCATTTTGACGCTGTTTCCTTTCTCTGCGTAAACAACACCGTCACTAAATATTTGACTATTATCCCATTTTAAACGCTCACTTGATTCCAGACTTTCCATACAATGTTCATGTATAGTACGTTAACAGCTTCTAAGGCTGGAATAGCTTATACTCTTTGGATGAATTTCAAATCCCGGGTAATTGTAACAAAACATTTGAAACGTTTATGAAAGAATAAACTGACTGATGGCAGTTGGCCCACCTACAGGCAGAAGTACTCCTACTCTCCATAAGAGTAGGAGGAAGGAGAAGGGTATTCAGACCAAATTACAGTGTAAGAATTCATGGACTTGAATGCCACCGACGTGAGAAGCCCTGTGTCAACCCTACAATTCACCTAAAATGTCACTCCACCTTGAGCCGCTAATAGAGACACTTGACTTTCTTACCACTAACCCCTTTGATCTTCTTAAATCTTTAAGGGCGGCATGTTACTAAAAGATGAGATTTGTCGGCATGATGCACCAATGCAGCCCCGGTGAGTAACTCACTAGAGCTGCATTGGTGCATCACGCTGACTCTTTAGGATCGGCATGATGCTTGATGTTGGCGAGTTACTCGCCAGGGCTGCATTCATGCATCATGACAACCAAGGGCATGATGCATTAAGGCATCATGCCGTCCTTAAAGGGTTAAGAGTCCCAGGACGTTGACAGTTGGGTGTGTTGAGGTTGGACACCTAGATACCCAACACACAACCCGGTAACCATGGTGACCACTAATAGGGTGTCAGGGATGGAGGTGGGCGCGGCTTTGTTCAGGTAAATCCCCCAGAATCCTCCAGGATGGACGGGATTATGTCACCTGTATAGCTGTATATGTGTATGAATTTAATGTGGTTAACATCTCTAACCCTTTAAGGACTCACTGTATCATGCCTAAATGCATCATGCTCTTGGTCGTTATGATGCATAAATGCAGCGCTGGCGAGCATCTCCCCAGTGCCGACCTTATGAGGTTGAGACACTCCCGAAGAGTCGGCATGATGCACTAATGCAGTCCCGGTGAGTTACTGCCCGGGGCTGCATTAGTGCATCATGACGACAAATGTCACATTTTAGCGACATGTTGTCCTTAAAGGTTTAAAGTAAATCCAGCTGAATCCTCCAAGATGGAGGAGATTATGTCACCTGTGGTGTGTGTGGGGGGGGGGGGGGGAGTGCTGAGGGTGTTTGAATCTGGCTGACACTTTTGGTCCTTTAAGGACAACACTTTGCATTTGTCAGCATGCTATAGGGGTCAAGCTGGTCGTCCTTTGGGCGGCTCCATTACTTAAGCTTGTACCGGTGAGACAAGCACTGATACAGCAATCACAATGGGTACAAACTGTTACATAATGCACCCTAAGAATTCCGCAGTGAAGGCCAGGGAATTATCTCATTGGTTGATAATGCATCCAGCTACACACCTATAGCCTATACTCCAACCCAGCGCAACTCACCGCATCATACTGGCCCATGGGGAGTGTATCATGCCAACAGGGTCAGCATGATGCTTGAATGCAGCTGTAGTGAGTATACTCATCAGGGCTGCATTCATGCATCATGACGACCAAGGGCATAGCTTATTAAAGCACTTTGCGGCCCTTAAAGGGTTAATACCTTTAACATATGCTAAGATATCTGTGTATCTATTTGTTTGTCCATCTCTTATTTTGATTATCCCCTTTGCCACCCCCATCTTAGACTCCTTACACCTTAAAGTTAAACCCTGTCAAGGCCCAACACCATAATCTTTCATCCCATATTCTGGTTGTATTCTGGTAGTATGTCTCAAGCCATCCCAAGAGCGGAGTTGGGGTGGGGGAGGGGCTGAGGGGGTCATTGTACCTGGTCAACTTGATACAATGTACATGTACTGCATGTCCCCCCAGTATGTACCCAGATGACCGGTGAGGGTATTAGTAACATGAGAAATGGTGCAGGTAAATATACCAAACCTGTGTGTGTGTGTGTGTGTGTTGGTGGGGGTGGGGGTGGGGGTGGGGGGGGGGGGGGTAGGCGGCACGGCAGGTGGCTTTGAGAGGAGAGTTTCTCAGGACTGTTTCACAAGGAGTCATATAAATGCACTTGGTCAACTTGATACAAAAGTACTGCTTGTACCTAGATGACCGGTGAGGGTATTAGTAGTAACAGGAGAAATGGTGCAAGTAAATACACCAAATGTGTGTGTGTGTGTTGGGTGGGGGAATAGGATGCCCTAAGGGGGTGCTCATTTTTTAACAACAGGGGGGGGGCGGTGAGATTTCGCGTGGAGCGTGCGAAATTTTTTCACCCCCCCTAGAGGGGTCGCAATTTTTTACCCCCCCGGGAGGCCGAAAATTGCGCGCGTTCGCGCCCCTTTGTAGCATAGTAAAGCGCGGGCTTTTTACCTCAAAACAGGTTGAATTTTTTTGACCCCCCCCAGAAGTGGTCTAAATTTTTTACCCCCCGGTCAAGGGGTCCTAATTTTTTTACCCCCCCCCCAAATCCACCCCCCTCTGTTGTTAAAAATGAGCACTCCCTAAGAAGTCTCCTGGCACTGCAGAGGAGACCTGGCAGGCATCCATACCCCCAGATGACTGTGAGGGTGACTTTCCCAGGACAGTTTCACAAGGAGGCATGTACAAGTGGGTATGTACTGAGTGCTGTGTAGCCTGTAGTGCCTGATGTCGTGACGGTATGCATTGTCATGTGAGTGTGGCGTGAGGAGGGGCAGGTGTTGCTGTACACACAGGCTGTAACTGAGTCCTGCTGCCTTGTATTGTTTATGTATAGTATATATGTAAAGGTCTGACACTCCTAGTCCCTGGTCATCTATACACTTGAGGCGGCAGCACTGTGCATGGGATTGTAGGTAGACAGTGGCACCATCTGAAGTACAGAAATTTGTAGTTCCTAGATTTCTACTAGATGGTGCCACGGTCTGCCTACAATCCCATGCACAGTGCTGCCGCCTCAAGTGTATAGATGACCAGGGACTAGGAGTGTCAGACCTTTACATACACTATACATACACAATACAAGGCAGCAGGACTCAGTTACAGCCTGTGGCTGTACATGTACATGATGTACCTACACTCTACACTCTACCTGACCCCCCCCCCCAGCCATACCTATCTCTACAACACACCTGACATGCACTGGGACAGTACCAACAGCAGCAGGTGGTCTATATGCACTACATTTGTACTACTCTCGTTCCCAAATCCTTCCAAAGGAAGGCTCTGGTAACAGCCAAATGACCTTGAACTTTGGATTTTGCTGGGTCTGGGCAACCCCTGGAACCAGTGGGCAGGAACTAGAATGTATGATGGTAGTTTTCGGTAGTTTTACCATCAGCCTTTCTGGTTCCATTTCCCGTTCCTGTTCGCTGGTTCCAAGCTACCAGCAGGGGTTGCCCAGACCCAGCAAAATCCCAACATTTGGCAGTCACCAGAGCCTTCCTTCGGAAGGGTTTGGGAATGAGAGTATATACCAACAGCAGCAGGTGGCCTGTACACACTACATTGTACCCGCGTGGCTCAAGTCCCTGACTTACCTTCTGTCTTCCCTTCCTCTTGTAAGTTGATTATATTAATTAAGTCCCTAAATTGGGATAAATTATAGGATGAGTCTGCTAATTTATGTATACATGTAGCATCATACACAGGAGTTAAGGGCTCAAATACTATACACAGGAGGTACTCACAGTCATTGTTGTGTGAACATGTTCCTCCCCCCACCCTCCTCCTACCCGATGGTCAAGGACACTCACACCTGGACTGGGTATCCCCCCCCCCGATCCCTCACCCCCAGAGGCATGTTCATGTAGGTTGTATAAGCCTAGAGGTCACGGTTTTGTCCTATATAGAAGTACTAAATACCACACATGTATTACTAACAAGAAATATAGATATTGCTCAATTATGTACTGCAGTTATTAGGGTTCATGTAAACATGTAGAGTCTAATCGAATATGGTATGATAAAGTTCTGTAATCAAGGATACAATTGAATCACAATGCATAAATATGACTGGTGTTACATAAATTATGCAATCAAGCATCAACGTCACAATCACCTCCAGGGGGAGGTACCACTGAGTATCCCTTGGTCAAGAGGGTACTCCAGGGATCACGACTCCTGCCATGTACCTGTATATAAACCTGAATGATGAATAAATTGATTGTCTATTTCCTTGTATCGACTTGTCCGTGTCACTGCTTCCACAGAACCTAAAATTACACTGGTGCCAGGAGTGGGGTTTGGAATTGTAAAAACCACAAACATAGATATCGGTTTTCTTCCTAATCTGTGGAATCATGGATGCAGACCAATTAAGGATAAAGGAAGCTCAAGTTATGAGGCGTACACTGGACAATTATGCCAAATCGATCGGCACAGTGGACGGTGAGAACAAGAGGGCGCTACGGGCATGGTTAAGGGGTGTTGACCATGCTGCCGCGGGATCTGGCGCCAGCGAGACCCCCATGCTGGAAATGGTTTCTTATTTAGCTGTGGGAGACTTGGGAGATTTTACCATTGCTGTCCTACCCACACTCACGGGTAACGATAAGACATGGAAAACACTCAAGGAGAAGATCGTGGAGTCCTTCCTGGACCCAAATGAGTCTGAATTCCTGCAAGAAGAAATCTACCGCATGCGACAATCACACCTGCAAGATGCTAGAGAGTTTGGTAGGAAGTTCATTCAGAGTGCTAAAAGAGCTTTCCCTACTACCGAGTATGAATCCACATATGTGAAACGGGTTCTAATAAGACAATTCATACAAGGACTCTCCGATTCTGAAGTAAGAGCGGACGTCATTTCTGCCAAACCTACTACATTAGAATCAGCAGTCACCGAGGCAGGGAAGGCTGCCCTCGTATCTGCCCAGGTTAAAAGTGCCAACGACGCTTCCAAGCTACAGGAAGTCGCGGAGGATGTGCTGGACATTGCCGCCTTACCGCCCCCTTCACCGAACGAATCCTGGTGGATGAAGAAATCGATCACATGCTCAAAATAGGGGTTATTGAGCCCAGCTCCAGCCCATGGGCTAGCCCCATAATTATAGTACCAAAGAAGAGTGGGGAAACACGTATCTGCATAGATTACCGCAAGATGAACGCCGTGACAAAGAAAGATGCTCATCCCCTGCCCAACATCCAAGACATCTTCGATAGCATGACGGGCAGTTCTATCTATAGTACCCTAGACCTGAAATCTGCCTACTGGCAAATTGAAATGGAAGAATCTGCTATAGAGAAAACAGCGTTCGTCACGCACCGCGGCCTGTTCCAGTTCAGAAGGATGCCGTTTGGCCTATGCAACTCCCCAGGTACATGGCAACGCCTGATGAATAAAGTAATGGCCCCCTTCCTCGGTAGATTTTGTTTAGTCTACTTAGACGACGTCATCGTCTACTCCAAGACGCAGGAGGAACATGACCTGCATCTGGATGCTATAATGCGGGCATTGCTGTCATATAACCTGCGTCTCAAAGCATCCAAATGCATCCTGCATCAAGCCCACATCAAGCTGCTAGGATATATTGTGCACCCCGATGGTATTAGTGCAGATCCAGACAAGGTGTCTGCAGTACAGGATATGGCCCCGCCCACCAACCTCAAAGGGGTGCGTAGTTTCCTCGGGCTCACGAACTACTACCGGCAATGCATACAGGGATACGCCAAGCATTCTCTCCCACTCACCAACCTCATGAGAAGGCACCATCGTTTCAAATGGGGGAAAGCAGAACAGGAGTCATGGCAGGCATTAAAAGATGCATTGTGTTCAGACAGGGTTATGGCCCACCCACAACTTGATAAACCTTATCAATTATTCTGTGACTCTAGTGAATCGGCCATAGGTGGCGTGCTCTGCCAAAAGAGCCCTGAGGGAATAGACAAGCCAGTCCAATATTTCTCTAAAATATTAACCGAGGCTCAGTCTAAGTGGGCGACAGTGGAAAAAGAGGCATATGCTATAATTTATGCCCTACAAAAACTACGCCCATATCTACATGGGGCTAGTTTTACCATCTACACTGACCACAAACCACTCAAGAGCCTTTTCCTATCTGAGGTGAAGAACACGAAGATCCAAAGGTGGGCGGTACTGCTATCAGAGTATGGAGCCCCCATAGAGTACCGAAAAGGGATCAACAATGTGCGGGCTGACGCGCTATCTCGAATCAGAAGTAGGGTGGGAGAAGAGGCAGAGATAGCATGTGCCGCAGCACATAACCCAACCCCATGGCATAGCAACAATCTGGATCCGGCAGAGGTTGCTAGACTACAACTAGAGTTTCCTGAGTACGAGCTAGGGATAAGGTCCCAAGATGATTTTATGGTGTATGACGGCCACTTATACACCATAGCCCCTCCTCCAGTTTTCCCACGCCTGGTACTACCGCCTCTGTTATGGGATCAAGTGGTTTATCAGGCTCATGAAGAGGTGGGACACCACGGCATGCAGAGAACAATCCATAGGATACAGGAGGCCTATAGTTGGAGTAGCATGCGCAGGTCGGTTCAACAAGTATTGGACCAATGTGTGATATGTGCAGTTCACCAGGGATGGCGCAAATACCCTTCAGCTACTAACATGCCTGTACCGGATGGCCCGGGACAGATCATATCCATGGACTTGTTTGGACCCGTCCCAAAGTCCATACAGGGCAACAGGTATGGCTTAGTGGTAATCGACCACTACTCTAACTGGCCGGAAGTAAAGCCACTTCCAAACAAAGGCACACAGGGAGTCCATGATTACCTGAAACAATGAATACTTCCCCCATCATGGGAAGTCGGCCATCATGATCTCAGACAATGGAGGGGAATTCGCCAGCAGATTAATCAGAAGTTTGATGGATGCCCAGGGCATAGATCACAGGTTTATTACCCCTTACCACGCAGCTTCTAATGGTCGTTCTGAGAGGTTTATAAAAACCCTTAAAACCATGATTGGCAAGATGGTGGAGGGCAAACCACATGCTTGGGAAAATGTGTTGGGCAAGGCGTTAACTGCATATAGGACAACAGTGTGTAATGCAACTGGGTTCTCACCTTTCCAGCTGCACTACGCAAGGGACCCCCCGGCCGGCCCATCCTCACACCCCCCACCCGCCCCCCTCCCCATACAGGACGGCCTGTTTGAGCGGGTGGTGCTTGCCAGGGAGAAAGCAGCCGCGGCCACAGCACAGAGAAAACATCAACAGGATCAAAACAATGTAAGGTTAAACCTGCGGCCAAGGGCGCCCCCTATAGCTCCAGGATGTTCAGTGCTCTACCTAGATCCAGTCAGCAAAACCTTCCTACCCAAATTCAAAGGTCCTTATCGAGTTATTGATGTGCGAGGGGCCGTGGCCCACCTGGAGGACCAGGACGGGAACCCCAAGGTAACCAACATCGACAGGTTGAAGTTAAACAGTCCGGCCCCACAACCACCCCCTCCCCCCCCCCTCCCCCCCCCTCCCCCCCTGATGAAACACAGCGTGTCCCGCAGAGGGCTACCCCTCTCCCCACTACAAAACAGCCCCCCACCCCCGTCCCACCGCCGCGCAGGAGGAGAAGGCAAACCACCCACCCACCCCCACCCCCCTCACCTACTCCCCCCCCGCCCCCTCCCACCCCCCCCGACCCCCTCCCCGCCCACTCCCCCTCCGCATCCCCCTCACCTCGCATTTTGGACATGGGAGGACCTGCGGTAGAGTTTGGTGGGGGAAGGGAGGTGGAAGGTGGACCCCACACCCTGGAGGACGGTCTAGATAACAGTAATATGGAATCAGATAACACATCGTCCCAAGCGTCACCACAAAGCGCCACGCAGGGTTGGGAGGAGGGGGGGGCACCTCCCCCAATAACTCGGCATACAGGGCCGCAACATGCACATGAGGGGGTTCCCCCTGCCACGCCCACTTCATATCAAAGGATAAAACACCTCCCACCTTCAACTAACAATCAGTCGACCTCAGGGAAGGACACCAAAAGTACGGGTGCAGCACATAGACTTCACGACACACCGTCAGAGTACCATGGACCAACACTTAGGAGGGTGCCGGGCAGGAGTACTTTATACATGGATAGTACTGCTAACTCTACTACATACAGGGACAGTATGCAGCACCCCGACGGCTCCAGTGAAGGACCTCCTGACACAGGACGGTATTCTAGTAACGTCACAAGGGACGGGGAAAATTGTATCAGGGGTATGGACGATCGTTATGATCCTTCAGCCACCCCCCCCTCCGTCCTTTAAACCGATACATGCCCAACTGCAACAATACATGGAAATCGCCTACCCCCACATCCCGGACAATAGCAAATTACTGTGGGCGTCTCGTCTCTCTGCTGTGGAAGCCAGAATGAGCCTGGCTTCAGTTGCAGTAGATTCCTCTACCAATAGCAAATCAAGCAGCAGAGAACGCAGGGGTATGGCTGATTTCATAGGAAGGTGGTCGAGAAGTCTGTTTGGGATTGCGACGATGGGCGACATTGCGGCCTTAGTACAGCAGGTAAACAGCCTGAGGAGAACCCAAGCTAAGGTGCGCCATGATAGTGTTGAAATGATTACATTTATAAACACTACACGCTCCCTTGTAGCAGAGAACCGACAGGACATTGCCAATATCGCCAACAGAACTGAGTTGTTGCAGACACTAATCAAACATATTGCAGTAGACCAAGCCTCCCTGTCCACAGCTGTGAGAAGACTTCAGAGTATGCGCCTGATTGATGAGACGATCTCATTAATTGAATCACTCTCCACATCCTATGCAGCGGCAGCAGCTGCCTTCCACCATCACAGGGCAGAACTAGAAAGGGGGTACCTCACGGAGGATCTTCTGTCACCAACCCAGCTACAGGAGGTCAGTACCCACCTCACCACTTTAGGACACGTGCCATTACCACCAACATGGTACTACCAGTTTCTAAAAATTACCCCCATGTGGAACTCTAAAAATGGGGAGTTGGCTTACAGCGTGGTGATGCCAGCAACCTCTAGAGAGGATTATCTGATATATGGATTACAATACTTCCCGGTGCCGCTAAACAACCGAATACTACGACAAGTTTCCGGTCGCACCACAGTGGGTATTTCCACAGAGAATGGTAGGACATTCGCCCCAACAGACAAGGATTGTTCAGGACATACACCTAAAGTATGCTACCCGGTAGTACACAATACGGTGACGGACTGTGAGAAAGCTATGCTATTTAGTCATACCCCGGGACATTGTAATATTACTTTTATGTCTATGCCCATAACTGAATCAGCGGTATATCGAGCTGTAGATAACATTTCATTGGTCATTGTAGTCCCATATCATGACACCCAGGTCACAATGCGCTGTCCAGCCCTTTCTCCAGTTTCCTATATCATAAAAACCGTCACCAAACTCCTACTGCAGCCAAAATGTTCTCTTGAATCCCCTGATTGGTCTGTACAAGGTATGGATGTAGGATACTCCCGCATCCATCTAGAACAGCACCCAGCCATAAGCATACCCAGCATTAATTTCACTTGGCCTAAAGACATAACCACAGAAATACATCAAATCATAAAATTCAATAGAAGAGCTACGGTCCCGCTGATGCAGATTGCAAAGTGGAACCAACCCCACCCCTTTTGGCCCATCCCAGCAAAATATAACAGCCACGTCAGCTCCTCTTTAAATGTACTAACAGCGATCTCTATCCTCCTGTCACTTGCTATAATAGGGTACCTGGCATACTCTAGATATGCTAAAACAGGAGGACGATCCCTTCCCTCTCCCCCGGAACAATTGGGTGATGACCAAGCTATCGCACTGACGGCCCTGCATACAACGCCCTCACATCACACCCCGGTTGTTGTTAACAATTCCTTTGTCAATGCTGAGCAGTTCTCCGAAAGCGCGAGACCCACACATGGCCTGTCTACAGACTCTCCCCTCTTGGTCGAAGCTTATAAGAATAACGGTTGAAAAGTAGTAACATGAGTACCTGTGTCCGACTGTATTGTTACCCTGTAATGAAAAACTCCATAGTACATGCGCCCCGTTGGCCCAGATGAAAATTTGATGAACTAATAACTAAACATACGTTACGGTAACAATAAGCTCATAAAGTTGATAAAAAAGGCTACAAATAAAGAAAACACACCACCTCCTAAGTACTACAGTTAATAAGTGCTCCATAGAAATCATATTTCTAGTGAGCAAAAATAAATACGGGAGGTGTGTAAGTTGATTATATTAATTAAGTCCCTAAATTGGGATAAATTATAGGATGAGTCTGCTAATTTATGTATACATGTAGCATCATACACAGGAGTTAAGGGCTCAAATACTATACACAGGAGGTACTCACAGTCATTGTTGTGTGAACATGTTCCTCCCCCCACCCTCCTCCTACCCGATGGTCAAGGACACTCACACCTGGACTGGGTATCCCCCCCCCCGATCCCTCACCCCCAGAGGCATGTTCATGTAGGTTGTATAAGCCTAGAGGTCACGGTTTTGTCCTATATAGAAGTACTAAATACCACACATGTATTACTAACAAGAAATATAGATATTGCTCAATTATGTACTGCAGTTATTAGGGTTCATGTAAACATGTAGAGTCTAATCGAATATGGTATGATAAAGTTCTGTAATCAAGGATACAATTGAATCACAATGCATAAATATGACTGGTGTTACATAAATTATGCAATCAAGCATCAACGTCACAATCACCTCCAGGGGGAGGTACCACTGAGTATCCCTTGGTCAAGAGGGTACTCCAGGGATCACGACTCCTGCCATGTACCTGTATATAAACCTGAATGATGAATAAATTGATTGTCTATTTCCTTGTATCGACTTGTCCGTGTCACTGCTTCCACAGAACCTAAAATTACACTCTGACCTCATTATTACTGGTACACCAATCAAGGCTTATACATCACAGAAGTAACAGCATGACTTTGTCCTAATTGCTTGATGCTTCAATCAATTAATGACAAAAGGAAGTTGAAGCATTGATGCATCTCCTATTGTAGAATAATCACCTGTCTGTCATACATATCACTGTAGATGCTTTGGACTTTGATCTCTGTTTAAAAATAAGAGAAAAATTCCCACCCAAGTTGAAAACAAACTCTGATGAAGCTACAGAGGGATCTTCCTACAGGAACCATAGGAAGTGTCCACGCCCCCTTTTACAGTGTAAATATAGACCCTTTCCTCTACTTTACACCCCCCCCCGCTCACACAGCGGCGATGATGGCTGGTGAGGGTATCTGTGTTAGTTATTTTACTCGTTTGTAATTGTGTGTTAGGGGTAAGGCCCTACGGCCGGGGGAGGTGTAGGGCCATAAACCCAGAGGTCAATCGGCACTTGACCCCGGATCGTATCACCAAGTCATCATTGAGGGCTCATTGTGGTCCAGATTTAATTTGTGATTTTGAGAATGGGGATGTCAAAGGAACAGGGTCCCCTCTGTCTCTGTTGTCTATATATCCAGTTTATATTAACCCGTTAAGGATGGCATGATGCCTTAATGATTCAGGTGAGTTTTTCGCCATGATGCATCAATGCATTGGTGCATCATGCCGACCTACCAGGAGTGTATTAACCCGTAGATTCATCTTGATGCATAAATGCAGCCCTGGCGAGTTACTCGCCAGAGCTGCATTGCTGCATCCAATTTCATGCATCATAACGACAAAGGGCATAGCACACTAAAGCACTAAGCGGCCCTTAAAGGGATAGGTGTGTTGTCATCGCCATCATCAGGGAGAATTGTGGGAAATATGCAGATTCAGGGCCAATCACATTTACATATCGGCGGGAGATGAGGGGTTGGTGTAGGGCCGCGGAAGGGGAGGAATGTAAATAACAGTCATTTAACGATGTGTAATTGGAGGGTGTCTTGTGGTTGGTCTTTTGTTGGTGAGGACAGACTGGGGTTTGATCATAAATTTGTGGGGTTTGTTAAAGCATTGAGCCTACAACAACCCTTTAGGTACTGTCTAATGCCTTAATGCATCATGCCCTTGGTCATCATGATGCATGAATGCAGCCCTGGCGAGTAACTCGCCAGTGTTTCATTCAAGCATCAAGCCGACCATATGGGGTTGAGACACCTCCAAAGGGTCCGCATGAAACACCAATGCAGCACTGGCGAGTTACTGACAGGGGTTGTATCGGTGCATCATGACAAATGTAATCTTTTAGCGACATCCTTAAAGGGTTAAGGGGACTAAAGGGCTGAATAAAGGGGTTGGCAACTGTCTTGTATCAGCTGTCTTACATCCGTGTTGTTGTTTCTGGGGTTCAATGTCTGATTTGAATTTCAAATATTATGCAGAAAGTCCTATTTAAAGGTGTAGAAGGAGGAATAGATGTAGTGTAAAGGGAAATATACCTTTAGGGTGTATATTTAATGTATGTTAATATTTATTCTATGCTAACCAACTGACTAATGGAGAAATTTGTACTTTTATAGTGTGGTTTGTGAGGCTTTATAAACCTTCTGAATATACGGAGATAACAAGGGTTGAGTAATATTGACAAATTATCTATAGGGGCCACTTCGGTCTCCCAGTTGAATTAACTGGGAGGCATTTGTCTGTTCAGTGTATATTTGTTTTTGTGTCTGTGGTGGATATTTGTCTGATTTTGAGTCAAACATGAGTACTACATTAGTGAAGGATTTTATGGAATTAAAAGGAATGAAGATTGTTCATTTGAATACAAGAAGCATGTACGGTAAAAAGGATGAGATCTTCAGGAGATTGTCTGGGGTAGATATTGTGACCATGTCTGAAACTTGGCTGCATGCTGAGGTAGATAATGACCTGGTGGTGTGGAATGGCATGAGGCTGTATAGGCAAGATAGAAAAGAAAAGAAAAAGGGAGGAGGAATTGCTGTTTATTTACGACATGAACTGGCTCCACTGACAAAGGTTGTGCCAAACCTGTGCTTAAACAATAAAGACATTGAATGCTATGTCTTAGATATTGCAATTCCTCAACACAGAACAATGAGAGTTGTGACTGTTTACAGACCGCCAAAAGGTAAAATGGCTAATTTTCTTAGCCATATTGAGGCTGTCTATAAAAGCATTGATTTGGACAATATTGAGTTATGGTGTCTTGGCGACATAAACATCAATACTCTATCTGAGAAAGCAGCTTCTACCATTTGTATTAATGATCTGTGTAAATTCTATGGTTTACATAAACTTATACATCAATGTACTAGACCTTATAAAAAGCGCACAGCTTGTTTGGACAACATTATGACAAGTTATGACAGCGATGTCCAATCTGGTACTTTAAATATGTTGGTGAGTGACCACCTTCCGGTTTATTGTGTTAAACTGTTGCAATCTAGTGTTGTGAGTGAAAAAACCATAACCACCAGGTCATATAAGGATTTTGACGAGGAACTTTTCCTTGATTGGTTATGTGAAGCCAATTGGGATGATTTTTACAGTTTGACAGACGCTAGTGAGGCTTGGGACTTTATTCAGGGTCATATTGAAACCTTCCTCGATGGTGTTTGCCCTTTGATAACAAAGGTGGTGAGAGACATGGGTAATAAGTGGATGAATGCCGACATTCGGAGTCTCATCCATGAACGAGACCTGAACGTGGGACTCTTCTTGAGCACTAATAGTCAGGTCTATCTGGACAGAGCTAGAAAGTTGAGAAGGAGGATAAATCTCAGCTGCAAATATGCCAAGGCCGACTTTGTTAAGTCTGGTTTGGATAACAGTAAGACCGACCCGAAGCGTTTTTGGCGTAATATCAATGAAGTCATGAAACCTGAAGGTGAAATAATTCCTCCAGTCTTGATTGGCAGTGATGATGAAATGAAATCTAACCAGGCGTCGGTTACCTACCTCAATGACTATTTTGCAGGAATTGGGGAGGTACTGAATGATGATTTGACAGCTCAAGGTTTTCCTCCGAAGGCAATACCTGTCCCTAATAATCTCCCTGCCTTTGATAAGATTAAGGTTGACATCGAGGTTGTTACAATATTGGTTAATGAGATCAACATAAATAAGACCTCTGGTATTGACAATATCAGATGTGATATCTTAAAGTTGGCCTTGATGAATTTGTTGCCAGAACTCACATGGTTGTTGCAATTAAGTTTTGACACGGGTGTGTTCCCTGACGTGTGGAAAATTGCTCGTGTGAGCCCAATCCCCAAGGTAGGTAACGAACGGTTGGTCACAAATTGGAGACCTATTTCCTTGTTATCACTACCATCAAAAATAGCTGAAAAACTAATGCACATGCATCTCTCTGAAGTGTTGGAAAAACTGAACTTCCTTGCTGAAGAACAGTTTGGCTACAGACCAGGTAGAGGTACGGGTGACGCTATCTTCAAATTTGTAGATGATCTGTATGACAACATAGACAGGGGTCATGTGACCCCTGCGTGTTTTGTTGATCTGAAAAAAGCCTTCGATAGCGTCAGCCACAGCTACCTATTAGAAATCATAGGTGGTCTGGGATTACATGTGAGTGTTGTTAATTGGCTAACCAGCTATCTAACTGGCCGGAAACAATTCACGAGAATCGGCTCCTACACGTCAGGGACGCAGCCTGTGAAGTACGGAGTCCCACAGGGCTCGGTACTAGGTCCGCTCTTGTTCATCCTATATGTGAATGATGTAACGTCTGTAATCAAATCATCTAAGTTTTTGATGTATGCAGATGATTTAGTTTTCTATACGTCTAGTAATAAGGCTGATCTAGCCCATCGACGCTTACAGAGTGATATAGATAACGTTTTTAATTGGTGTACTGACAAACGATTAACGGTGAACACGGACAAAACAAAGGTAGTATGGTTTGGCTCTGTCAAAAAATTAGCAAGTGTAGCTATGAGTCCTTTCATTATGAATGGGAAAACCCTAGTCGATGTAAACGAATATACCTATCTAGGTCTACGTTTGGATAATCACTTATCAATGGAACTAGCGATAAAAGATGTAATTCAGAAGGTCAATAATAGACTCTTACGTTATTTATTAACGTTGCATGCTGCACTTCTGGTATACAAGAGCATGATAATGACATTGTTCGATTATTGTAGTTTTGCTTATGCTGGTTGTAATGACTCTTCCTTACCAAAACTGCAACGCCTACAAAATCGTGGCCTAAGGATTTGTTACCGTGGAAATCGAGATTATATGGAGGAAGCAACATTACATACAAAGTCTGGCCTGCCCTTGCTGTCTAGACGAAGAGATGAAGTTCTTTTAACTTGGATGTACAAGTTCTCCTCTGTTGCTGAGATGGTTGATGTTCGTAGAGGCGATCGAGTGACCAGATCAAATGACAAGATTAAATTTAAAGTAAAGAGAGCAAAATTACAAGGTTATAAGAAATCACCATGGTATCGTGGAAACATGCTCTGGAATAATCTGGGTGAGTGGTTCCAGAAATCAAATTCGAAATTCCAGTTTAAGTTACGTGTAAAGAAAATTGTTGATTTACATGTAAAAAATGATGAGCCATTAGATGATTGGATTGATGAGGATAGTGTGCTTTTTGATCACAGTGATGTAAGTGACACAGAGTAATAGACTGAAGGGCAGTATGAAACCCTCCTGTCGTGGCAACAATTAAGAGGGGAAGATCGACGGTTTGTGATCATCCCTGATTACTTATTAATCTTATGGGTTGGAGATCGCTGGATTGGGATCACCGACACATATGATCCTATTTTTTACCACATGGGAGGTAGCTGGTTTGGCGTCACCTGGTGGTACACATCTAGTTGCCATGGTGGGAGTAGGTTTTGTCTGTGTCTGTGTTTTGTCTATGTTTTGGGAACTGGTCACTGGTTAATTATTGTACCCTGTTTGACGAACATTGTCTGTGTTGTATGGCGTTATTCATTCTTGATGTAAGGGAGAGTGCTGATGGTTTTTTGTAATAACTGATCGTTTAGAGACTGTTGGAAATCATAATGTTAGACATGATCGCTGTTCTGCAGCCGTAGTCTCTTGTTGCATCCTTATTGTGCCATAACATGCAATGTCAGATAAGGCTTAAAGTCTGAAGTACATTAGCCTGTGAATTGTTGACAATCTTCCCCCCACCTATTCTATATTATTAAACAACAACAGGGAAATCGGGAGCCTACAGCTTTTGCTGTGAAACTATATGATATGGGCTTAAAATCCCTGTAAGTGTCACTAGTGTTTGAATGTATCATCGTAAGACTCAATCTTTAACTTTTATTACCCACTGCTATATTCATCTCTTTCTGGCCGTTCTTGCTTTGTGATTGTCTTGTTTGGCCGTGTATGTCAATGTGATAGTGTCCTGTCTAGTCTTAACATCTTGTTTCAATACTTCACCTTATCATTATCATCACTTGTATTTGTTTTCACATGTATAGTATTGTTGAATCAGATGTTGATTGAAATTTTTGATTATTATTGCTGCTTCGTTCTACCACTTTTCTGTACATTGTGAGAGGCTCAATAAATCCACATTCAAAACGTAAAAAAAATAATGAGCTTTTTGTCTGGTCAACTCCCGGGTCAACTCCTTTCCTCCGTATTTCCCGCCCTCTCCCTCCCTCTCTCTGTCTCTCCTTACTTCCTGCACTTCCCTCCCTCGCTTGCTCGCTTGCTCGCTTGCTCTCTCACCCACTCTCATCCTCTCTCCCTCTCCTTCTCTCCCTCTGTCTCTCCTTCCTTCCTGCACTTCTTTTCTTTCTCCCCTTCCCTCCTTTCCTCTCCCTCTGTATCTCCCTCCCTGGCTCCTCTAACCCCCTTCTCACCTCCCATCCCCCCCCCCTCCCGCTCCATCTCTCCCTCCATCTCTCCCTCCCTCTGTCTCTCCTTCCTCCACTCCACTTCTATTCTACCTGCAAGTCTGCCTCTCTCCCTTCCCCCTTCCCGGCCTCCCTACTTCTCTCCCTTCTCTCCTTTCTCTCACTGCCTCCTTATTTCTCTCTCTCTCCCCCCCTGCCTCCCTCTCTCTCCATCCGCCTTCTTTTCCTGCCTGCGAACCTCCACTTCCCTTTTCCATGCCTACCCTCCCTGTATCCCCCTTCACTCCCTCCACCTCCCCCTCTCCTCTCTCCTCTCTCTTGCGCCCCTCTCCTCCTTCTTTCTCCCCCATGCCATCCTTCTGCCTACTTGCCTGCGTTCTGCCATCCGTCCCTCTGTCCTCCTGGGCCCCCTATCCTATTCCCTTCCTCCCTTCTTCCTTCTTCCCCCACCGAACAACTCTAATGTTTCAATGTATACAAATGGTGTGAAACCCCAGGTGACAAGTTATCCAACCCCTCCCCTGCCCCCCCTCCCCCCCCACACCCAGGTGGCTGGGTGACAGATAGGCCCTGTTACATCTGTACTTTATGCTGCCCCCCCTCAGGTGCCGGAGGTATGCGGCAATGTAAACACGGCCTGTAACCCTGTAAGGGCCGCATGGTGCTTTAATATACCTTAATGCACTATACTCTTTGGTCGCCATGATACATGGATGCAGCCCTAGTGAGTGACAAGCCAGCAGCCTATACGAAAACCTGCCGGACAACGGCTTTAGCCGGCAAAAGGTATGCCGGTCCGGCAGAAAGAGGGCTACTGCAGGCCCAAAGGACTGGCTGTGTTCTAGAGATTCATGCCTATATGCCATTTTTTACGGCTTGTAAATCGGACCATTATTAAGGTTTCTACAGCATAAAACACAAAGTGTGAATATTTTCTGTAATATTCTTCAGTAATTCACATATAATTGTAGCATGTAGGGGGAACCCTATTTGTTATCATTGCCAGTAAAAATACTTGTTTTATATTTCATTTTTAAATAGCAAGATTGTACTCCAATATCTGGGCCTACAAAAATTGAGCCAGGCCTGCAAAGAAAAAAATCTGCAGGACCGAATGTCCTGCATGGTGAAAAAGTATAGACTGAGCCAGGCCTGCAGGAACGCATCATGCTAACGTTAACGCTATAGAGTTGAAACAGCCCCAAAATGGTCAACATAATGCACCATCGCAGTGCCGGGAGTTACTTGGCAGCGCAGCATTGGTGCATCATGCCGAAAAATTAAACACAAGGCCTTAAAGCATCATGCCATCCTTAAAGGGCTGTTAGTGGGCGAATATAGAGAGGTTTGTTGTGATCTGTGATGCCTGGCGGGAGGAAGTTCATCATTGGGAGGGAGTAAAGAACTGCACTCCCTGCCCCTCTGCTCCATTAATTTCGTTGGGATCACCAGCATTTCTCTCCCCATCCTGCCTGCCTACGTACCTCGCCCCTCCTGTCTGCCTGCCTGCCTCCCTCTCTCCCTGCCTCCCTGCCTGCCTGCCTGCCTCCCTGCCTGCCTCCCTGCCTCCCTCTCTCCCTCCCTCCCTCCCTCCCTCCCCCTCCTGCCTGCCTATTTCCCTCCCTGCCTCCCTCCCTCTCTCCCTGCCTGCCTGCCTGCCTGCCTCCCTGCCTGCCTGCCTTCAGCCCTCCTCTCTCTCCCTCCCTCCATGCCCATCCCTCCCTCCGTATACCCATCCCCCTCCTGCTGCCTATTGCCCTGCCTCCCTGCCTCCCTGCCTGCCTGCCTGCCTGCCTGCCTCCCTGCCTGCCTGCCTGCCTGCCTCCCTCCTTCCCTCCCTCCCTCACTCCCTCCCTCCCTCCCTCCCGCTCCCCCCTCCCTCCCCCTTTCCTCCCTCCCCCCTCCCCCCTCCCTCCCCCCCTCCCTCCATCTCTGTCTCCCTCCCTCCCTCCCTCCCTCCCTCCCCCCTCCCTCCCTCCCTCTCTCCCTGCCTCCCTCCCTGCCTCCCTCCCTTCCTGCCTGCCTCCCTACCTCCCTCCCTCCCTCCCTCCCTCCCTCCCTCCCACCCCCCTCCCTCCCTCCTTCCCTCTCTCCCTGCCTCCCTCCCTCCACCTCCCTCCCTCCGCCTCCCTCCCTCCCTCCCCCCTCCCTCCCTCCCTCCCTCCCTCCCTCGTGGCTGGTTTTGTTGTGATGGGTGAGGACCCGTTAATCATTGATGTATCACTAGGTCACTAGAGCGGTGCAATGAATACCTGGAAGTAGGGCACGAGGAAATACACTCTAGTCAATGTATAGTGTCTATCTGTATATAGCTCTTATGCCCTTGTCTTCAGGACTAGCTTTACCCTCACTTTCTAGTTTCTTGCATCATAGGCACCTCTGTCATGATTCTCATTAGATTCTCATTTATTTAAAAATTCAACTTGAACGTTTTAAACATGACTAGGTGGGCCTCTTTCCTACCCTACACCCCAAGTAACATCACCATGTTTGACTGTTTGACTTGCAATGGAGGTGCTGTAACCATAATAAACATGTAATATTGTATCTCATTACAAGTATCAACCTCTTCTGTGATTCAATGTAAACAAATATGATCGTATAGTACTTTTATATTCTTTGAAATTACAGAATTTATAAACTCATGCCCAGTAAACAAATAACGTTATACACCATTTTATAATGTTATATAACGTTATATGTCAATGTTTTTCTAAGGCTCTTTAGTATGGCATAACGTTATGTAAAGTTTAAAACGTTGTTTTGACGTAAAATAACGTTTTTTTTGTTAGCTGGGTGCCAAAATGGACTTAAATTTAATCGAAAGTAGCTCGACCAAATGGCTGGAATAGCATTGAGTTGGTACAGAGAGTTAGGGACGGCGTCTAGATGTCACCCTACCTGTCTCATTGACACTCTCAATAGGACGGCGTCAACCCCCAGGGTAGCATTAAGCTAAGTGCACAATAATGGGGCCCATCAGGGTGGCCAGCTAGCTAGCCACCTACCTGTATGTGTACCTGTGTGTGTACCTGTTAGGGTCTCTGGGTGTGTAGGTGTGGTGGAGGGGGGGGGGCTTCTTCTAACTGTTTGGGGAGAGAATTGGAACCAGACAAAAATATATTGATTTTGAGATGATCTTGTCACGGGCCTTGTCATCTTTACTAGACCTAAGGACGAGGAGTAGGGACCAGTAGCCAGTGTTAAACACCCATAGAAATTAGCAACAGATCAGATCCTTTATATAAGGGATGAAAAATACCCATATATATATATATATATAAAGAGAGAGAGCGAGGTAGCACTGTCAGGACCCATACCAGCCACCTGCCCTGCCTTAAACAAAATTTGACCTGTGGCCATTACCTCCCCTCTGTCATTATTTGGTAAAAGTGTTAAATGTGTGTAAATGTGTGAGTAGGCTGTTTACTGGCTTTGTGACAGGGGTACCATTACACCCTCACAGACCTGTTACAGTGTCCCTACCACACAGCTCTCTCCCCATACTCAGTGTTATTGTATATTGTAGGGTAACACTAACAGGCACAGAGACAGTATTGTATTCTACCTGAATTTGTCAGTGATTTCCTCGACATAACCCTTTAAGGGCAGTGGTAATATGCTGATATCTGCAGGCGCGTAACTAGCCTCCGGCGGGAGGTTCATTTTTGGATATGATGGAAATTGACTTAATTATTTCAATGGTGGAACTAAATGTTTCTAAGATGGTGGAAAATCTTTGTGTGATATTTAGTAGAGTTCTTTATTGTAAGTTACGGAGACAGTGTTGTACTTTGACTAAAATAAAAGTCCCAGTACGGCGGGAGAGAGTCACTTATAGAGGTAGTATTCACTCAAAAAATAAGTCGTCAAAGTGACAAGGCAGCGGGTCTTCTAGCTGGAGATAGAGGACCCACTTGGCATGTGCCAGCCCAAACCTAACATTTGCCAGCTCCAGATTCTATTTGTGGGATGGTAACCTGATAGGTTAGACAACTTTTGACTCGTTTATTTTATGATAGTCACTTCGACGAGTCTGGAGAAAAGTTTATTTTTTCAGTATATCTGATTCAAAATAAGCTTTCCTGGCTGCATATCCAGGATAAATAAAGGCAATACCAACAAACAATAATGTAGGCTCTATGCCTTTGTGGCGGTGTGATCCATTCATGAATACATCACAGACAAATTACTTAGCCATCACTTCAGACACTCGGTCTCGGAATAACAGTAGACAGATCTGTCCCTATCAGAGGAGGTAAACAGCACCCTTTGGGCCTATTGGAAATCAGAGGAACTAATGGTTCCCTGTGCCTTCTGTGGTATGGCACAGGTGAGCAAAGAACTTTGCTAACAGCACTAGAGTGCCACTCTGTGGAGATGAAACTAGATTGTTATATGAATGTACTGGAAATTACACATCACACTGGTAGTTATAGTATCATGAATCTCACCTATAAACCTCCGTCGGGTCTCCCTCACTTTTATATGACATCATATATCAGTCTGTCCATTGCTAATATTAGATTTGATAGAGGGCCCCTGAGTAGTGTGTAGGACCTTCTCAAAGATAGCTAACTGTGGATTTTCAGAAGACCAATTTCCAAATGAGATTCCTGTATATCCCTGCATGTACATCTGTTTAAAGTGTATCAGACACATAGAGGGTAGTTAACTCAATGTCTCTCTATAGACTAGTTGATTATTAGATGTGGTATTATTGCAGTGGGGTGAAATATTATATATATATTGACACGAAAATATTTTGGTCCACAAGACCAACTTTAGTTCACATGTTTCTCACCCCATGTCCTCGCGCTGTTAACCTCCTCTGTGGTATACTCACATCAATGGTATCCAGATCAATAGGGCAGGTCTGAGGGCAGGTGCAGTAGGACTCTAATAAAGGTACAAAAGAACAGAACAAAGTATAGCAAAATGTAAAAAGTATACTTAACGTGACCCTTTACGGACAGTGACATGCTTTAATGCACCATGCCTTCTTGTCGGCATGATGCATTCACTGTATTGGTACATAACGGTAGCAGACTCTCAATATGAGAACAATAATAGACACAGCTGTCCCTATGTTATATTTACATCAATGGTATCCAAATCAATGAGGCAGGCCCAGTCAGACTATAAGTAAGGTACAGCAGAACAGAATTAGAGGGTACAGTAGCGGAATAAGCGGTTAGAGAGGGACGTGCTGATAAGGGAGTGGTAGTTTTTAACAACAGGGGGGGGTGGATTTTTGCGCGAGCGGGTCGAAATCTTTTTGATCCCCCCATGGGAGGGGTCAAAATTTCTTTTGTCCCCCCCCCTCAGGCAAGTTGAAATTGAGCGTGGCCAACCCCTTTGAGCTATAGTAATGCACAGACTTTTTTGCTAAAAAGGGGTGCAATCTTTTTTTGGTCCCCCCCCTCTCAAGAGGGGTCCAAATATTTTTGGTCCCTCCCCTTCAAGGGGTCCAAATTGTTTTGGTCGTCCCCCAAATCCACCAACCCCCCCCCCCTTGTTAAAAAATGACCACTCCCTAATACCCACAGAGGAGCAATCTGCTCTCTAAGGCAGGATACCTGATCTGTGGTACAATGGTAGACATTACCCCAAGGCCATGGGTTGGGTTGCTGAGAGCTACTTTCTTTGGATCCCTAACCATTTAAGGGAGTGATCATTTTTTATCAACAGGGGGAGGGGGGGTTGGTCTGGGGGGGGGGGAAACAAATTTGGACCCCTTGACCGGGGGATGTAAAAAGAATTTGGACCCCTTTTGGGGGGGGTCAAATTTTTTTACCTGTTTTGGGCCAAAAAGCCTGCGCGTTACTATGCTTCAAAGGGCCCGCTTTTTCGACCCGTAGGTGGGGGGGGTGAAATTTTTTTCTCACGCTCCGTGGGGAACCCCCCCCCCCCTGTTGTTAAAAATGATCACTCCCTAAGGGACGGAATAGTGCTTCAATGTACCATGAAGTTTATAGCCCGTGACTGTGTTTTTATGAACGCAAACCTGTTACCCTGCACCTGTTTTCAAGCATCGTGCCGACCCTATAAGGTTAAAACACTCCTGAAGGGCTGGCATGATGCACCAATGCAGCACCGGCGAGATTGCTAGTAGGGGCTGCATTGGTGCATCATGACGACAAATGTTATCTTTAAGCGGGATAAAACTTTAATGTACCGTGTAGTTAGAGCCGGTGACTGTGTCTTTGTGAATACAGCCCTGGTGAATAGCCTGTCAGTGCTGCATTCATGAATCATGCCGAGCATATTAGTTTGATACACTCCCAATATGTCGGCATGATGCACTGATGCAGCAGTGGCGAATTGATTACTGACGCTGCATTGGTGCATCATGCCAACACAAGTTTTCTTGATACAACACGCTGTCCTTAAAGTGTTAAATTCCTGACTGTCACCAAATCCTCCCCACCTGCCACGAGGTCCCTAAGGTCAAGGTACTGGGGACAGGGTAGATACATCTAAATAGGCTGTATACAGGTGAGAGGTAAGCATCATAAAGGGGGTCTATGGAGCAGTTAACCTACACACACACGGGGGTCATATATCAAGGGGAGGAGTAGTACTCATCGAGTCCACTTTACAATGGACTCCATGGTGTTCATGTACATTTTCCTCGCACAGAACTAGTGGAATTTTATTTACTGATTTAGACTGTCCTATCACACCTTCTCCTAACTTATACAGTCTTTCACCATTGGTGACCTCATTTACATTTGGAAATTTAGGGAGGGGGGGTGCTGGGGTAGGAACAGCCTCGAGCCCTCCAGGCCCATTGCAGCTGTCAGGCTGTAATGGGCCTGGACAATTTTGTATCTAATAACTGTGACCTACTTAGAAAATGATCCAGGATCCTGGATCATTTCTTAATGAGATAGCTCAGCCACTGATTGGTTAGCCATGGTCACATGATCATGAATGACATAGATGTGTTATGTATGGCCTCATGGGTTAGAATCCTACCTTTGGCAAAACATAGGTTCGTTTTTTTACATTCTTTAATTGGCCTATTTGAAGCATAAATACTCCTATACTGGCATAGTAATATATCAACTTACATATTTGGATAGGGAGAATAGTGTAATAGAGGTGCATTATACAGATATCGAAAGTCCTGCCAATTGTGGCAAGGTGGGACCTCGAACCCATGATGTCCAGATTGCTGATATCCAGTACAAGTCAATACATAAGCACTCTCCCAGACTGTATACATACAGTCGGGGCCCGAGACTGGGGTAGGGAGGGCCTGGGGGTGTGTGTGTGTCAGGTTACTCTCGTTCCCAAATCCTTCGGAAGGAAGGCTCTGGTGACAGTCAGTATGACCTTGAACTTGGGATTTTGCTGGGTTTGGGCAATCCCTGCTGGTGGCTTGGAACCAGCGGACAGGAACCAGAATGTATGATGGTAGTTTTACCTGTATTTCCCATCATACTTTCTGGTTCCATTTCTGGTTCCTGTTCGCTGGTTCCAAGCTAACTACAGGGACTGCCTAAAACCAGCAAATTCCAAGTTCAAGGTCATACTGGCTGTCCACAGAGCCTTCCTTCAGAAGGATTTCGGAACGAGAGTAGTGTCAGGACAGCTACAGATGACGGCACCTGTAGGTGCGTGTGTATGTGGGGGGGGGGGGGGGGGGTTCTTTGATCCCAGTGCCAAACATATGCAGGTGAAGGTTGGCTGGGGGGTGAGCTATAGTCTGCACTAGATGACGAATGCTCCATTCATTCCGTGTCTCTTATTTTACTCAAACCTCCCGAAGCCTCACCCCCTCACCTCCTTCCCCCTTCCTCCTTCTACTTCCTGTTTCTTCTCTCCCTCACATCCAAATATCATTGTTCTTACTTTCTCCCCCCGCCTGCCTAGCCCACTCCCTCTTTTCTTCCATTCTTCATTGTGCCTTGTCTTGTTGCACATGCGGACAAATGCCAACTGGGGGCATCTCTCTATCTCCTCCCCCTCTTTCTCTCCCTCCCCCTCGTTCTCCCCCTACCCCCTCTTTCTCTCCCTCCTCCCTCTTTCTCTCCCTCCCCCCTCTTTCTCTCCCTCTCCCTCTCCCCTTTTCAGCCACACTCCACCCCTTACTCCCCTCTTTAACCACTTCAGATCAGTACCTACCAGCGGGTGTTGTACACACTATACTGACGTGACAGACCTGGGTAGCAGGTTGACCCGAGTTTACAGACAGGAGCCCAGCCACAATCACACTAAACACCTTCATGTAGACACCTCTCACCTCACCCCAGGCCGCCAGCAACTCAGGTGTGTGCTTCTGGCCAGCCTCGGCCAGCGACTATCTTACCAGTTGGATTAGGGCTGGGAGTCTGACACTGGGTTCTGGTACACGTGGGGGTCGGGCAGAGTAAGGGCATCTTTGTAAAATGGTATCGCAACCCATTGTATCCTAAACAATCTATGAAAGCTTCTAATATAAACAACACAACCAGATCTCAACATTGGTTTTCAAGGTGGCATTTATTGCATGAATTTGAACCTACAGCTTAACAGCCTTTATCAGGGTTCTATGAAAGTATATAGATTATTAGTAGACGGTTCAGAATCGATCTTTAATCCCGGGTCTTTATTCTATGGACACCGTAAAGCTGTTCCTAGGAGTCTTCTCCTAAATCGATACGGTGATCCAGGAGCCCCACTTGATCAATGTGTTTGGCCTGATCCCACTCACCCCTACTCACCCCCCCCCCCCCGCCCCTACTCACCCTCACTCACCCCCCCTCACCCCTCCACCTGACCCCGGTCCTGCCGCCTCACCTGCCTCAGGTATGTCGTCCCACCTGGCACACCTAGCAGACACCCACCTGGATACATCAAAGGGACCTACAGGTAAGTAACTTAGTAAGGGGCAGCAATGTCTGCCAGATAACATGATTCCTGTAGCATGGTGCAGATAGGAGCTCTATAGGGACATGGACACAGGGGGTGAGGTACAGGGGTGAGTCAGTGGGTGTAGGGTGTAGGAGTACAGGGGGTGTGTGTGTGTGTGTGTGAGGGGTGTGTAGTCATGTGGGGCCAATGTACACATGGATTGGTCACAGCTGATTGACCCTACATATGATTGGCAATGGACATAAACAGGGCCACCTGTACACACACCCACCTCGGCTAAATAAGAGCCTGAGTGCCACCCATCGCTCCTCTGTGGCTCTTGCTGTAGGGGCAGCAAGATGTGGGTCTTTGAGGACATAAGACCTCGATTATTTATTCCTGATTAATAACATGATGATATACATATATTTTCTGTGATATTGTCCTCTTCCCCTGCCTGTATGACTGATTGCCCCCACCAGCCCATCCCACCTGCCTTTATCCTTCCTTACTCTCTGTCACCCCGTCTTCCCATACTGACCAGTGAGACATTACATTACAACATGCCGGCAATGGACGTGTATGGTCACTCCGGGAGTGTGTCCCTCTTCCTTGCTTGAATCCATCCTTGAATCTTTCCTGGCTTCCTTCCCTCCTTCTTCCCACCCTTCCTTCCTTTCCTCTACCCTTCCTTCCTTCAGTCCTCCCTTCCTTCATTCCTTCCTTCTTTCATTCCTTCCTTCTTTCATTCCTTCCTTCTTCCCTCCCTCCCTCCCCTTCCCTCCCCCCTCCCTCCTTCCCTCCCCCCTTCCTCCTTCCCTCCCCTCCTTCCCTCATGCCCATCCAACCCTTACCCCCCCTCTCTCTCTCTCTCTCTCTCTCTCTCTCTCTCTCTCTCTCTCCCCCTCCTTCCCTCCTTCTCTCCCTCCCTCGCATTGCTCTCCATTATAAAGGATTATAAAAAAATGATAAAGGGTTTTGGCCAGGAGGTTACTGACTGTCTATAGTATACCCCATGATGATTAATGTGACTACAGATTGATGTGAGACGGTTAGCTGGTTGTGAGTTTACTGGGTTAAAGCTGGGCCGTCAGGGAATAAGCTCAGCATTTTCCATACATGGACTAATATAACAGTTCCACCAGAGGGCAGCCGTATCTGGTCAGGGGACCATGAGCTACAATATATTCACCCTATCGTGTGACTGTAAGAGCTGATCTCCCAGCCATTAAGAGCCCTCTTGTGAATCAAAACTGAACTATATCCAAAAGTGCTTTTGGCCTCACTTCAACCATGACGGTCAAGCTTTAAACACCCCCACCACTCACCTACTGTAGACGGTCAGGTCCCACACAATATATCATTGTTTGTCAACAGTCAGGTACAGTGTGGTCCCCATGTGCCACACTTATGGACATTGGGTGCAGCTATTTTATTACATGTATTAGGTTCCTTGTGTGGTAAGCACTTTACCTATTCTGGTCACACATTCACCAACTGTGACATCCTATCTTGGACAAGTTAGCCTATAAATACAGCAGAGAATAAAACAGGTCTGAAACGGGATAATAAGCTTCCGTCAGCTGATCAGCATGATACAAGTGTATGTATGTATACATGCTGGCACGTACAGTGTACACTGACAGTGACAATACCTTTTGGCAATTGTGGAGGGGATGTTTTAACCTGTTAACAAGGTGCTGGTGAAGGTGGTACTTCAACCAGATTGTACCTGGATGATGGCACCCTGTCACTGGTAACTTGACATGTCTGGTGTACCAGGACAAGGCCTTATGGAGTGGTCATTATGTATCCACAGGGGGCGGGGGCGTTTTCTTTTCGGGGGGGGGGGGGGGGTTCGGCCCCTCGGGGGGGGGGGGAGAAGTATGTTACCCCTTTTTGACGAAAAATCCCACGCTTTACTATATTACTAAAGATTCCGACCCGTCTCGAGGGGCGGAGAATAATTTCAACCTGTCTCGAGGGGGGGGGGGGCGGACATCTTTTGTATGCTTGCGTGAAAATCCATCCCCCCCTGTTGTTAAATAATGACCACACCCTTAACTCTCAATTTGGACCACACAGACCTGATCAAAACCACCCCTTTTATCATAGCTGTTGGGGAATAGTCCCTCTGCATGTTACCACTACAGGTACACATTGACATGGAGAGTGTCTTTTGTTAAAAATACATCCCAAGTGTGAGGCATACAGTGCAGGACACTTTAACCAGTGTGTAACGGGAAAATAACCCCCTGTCACCTGGTAACAAATACACAGCAACTTACATGATTCTAGTCACACACTTACCACTTGTGGCAGCCGGGCAAAGTTAACCGTCTCACAGGGAGCAACCATGACAATAAGGCCCTGTCACCTGCTGCTGCTATAGGTCGAGTTACATAAACTTGGATTTTATATTTATATGGCAGGTGCGGTGGGCAAATAAACCACTGGACTGTGACATCTAGGTAGGGTGACTCTGAATCAGCCAGTTATCTATAAAAATAAATAGATATACACGTACCATGAGGTACACATGATCACATACATTTAATACAGTATATTGTTCCCTCACTGTGACGTAGCAAAACCGTATATGTAACTCGACCTATATGTAAGTGGTTACCTTTACCCTGCATTGACTCGCCAGGACTGCATTGATCATGTTGTGTACCATTACCTACCTTATGGGATTGAGACACTCCCGAAGCGTTGGCATGCTGCACCAATGCAGCACCAGTGAGGTACTCTCCCAAACTGCATTGGTGCATCATGACGACAAATAAAAGCTGTCCTTAAAGGGTTGATAAAGAGGTGGATTAAAGATGGGTTAGGAGCTAATTTGGGGTCGATCAATTTTTATTTTGCATTTTTTCAACGTATTTGTGTTCATGATGTCCATATGAATATGTGCGTAGCTATTTAAATCATTCTGATACTTATAAATGCATAAGATATAGAGAAAACCAGGTCAGGGGACCCTTTCTCTAATAGATTCGGGTCCCCTGGCCTATTCTGACCATGAGTTTCTTTACTTTTTATAGGTTTATATGTATCAGAATAATTTAAAAAGCTACACACATATTTATATGGACATTGTGAACACAAATACATTGAAAAAAAAAAAAAAAAAATCGACCCCAAATTTGCTCCTTACCCATCTTTAAGACACTTTATCGTTTGATCTTTCCTCTACCTGTGGGATTAGGTACGGTATGACACAGGTAGGTCTTTCTTTATCTGATATCTGACATGTTATTTATGACCTTATACAGCGGGGTCCGTGGGGGGCGGGTGTCAGGTCTCAGAACGAGGCTGTACTCGGTCCCTGCAGGTGTGACGTCTTCTGTGCAGCCTCCACAACGTTTAACCTGAGACATTAGTCATGTGTACCCTTTAAGGACAGCATGTCATTAAAAGGTGACATTTGTCGTCATAATGTACGCACTCAGAAATGTCAGCGTCATTGTCGCTAAAACCACTCTCACCTGAAAGTGAGGCAGTGCCTGACTTTTAGGTGAGAGTGGTTTCAGCGAGTAACTCACCGGTGCTGCATTGGTGCATCGTGATGACCCTTTGGGAGTGTATTAAGTTACTTGCCTGTACTGCATTCATGCATCATGACGACCAAGAGCATGATGCATAAATGATGCCGTCCCCAAAGGGGTTAGGAATGGCATGATGCCTCAAAGCAACATTCTTCATCATGATGCACTAGCACAGTGTCGATGGATAGCTCGCTGGCACTTGGTGCATCATGCCACTTTTTTGGGAGTGTATCAATCCTGTAGAGTCGGCATGATGCTTAAATGCAGCACTGCCTATTGACTCAGCCAGGCTGTATTGATGCATCATGACGACAAAGGGCAAAATATACCATACCACCACCAAGGGATCATTTGCCGGGTCATTTGCCATCATGGCGTGCTAATGCAGTGCCGGCGAGTAACTCGCCGGTGCTGCAATGGTGCATCATGCCGACCCTTCAGGCGGTTATGAACCCCCCATGGTCGGCATTATGTATGCATATAGCACTGGGTAATGAATTCATAACCATGACGACCAAAAGCATGATGCATTAACGCATTATATCATCTTTAAAAGGTTGAGGCACTACATTACCGTTAAAGGGTTAACTTGAGACATTATTTATGTTCAGTCTTGTGTTTATCCACTGGGGTATCATGTGAGGCTGTTTTATATCGAGTTTCAGAAGTTCTGCTAACTCACTTATTGTAATGGTCGGGTCGCCTAACGGTGGGTAGGTCTAAGCATGGCTGATCTAAGGATAAAAGGGTAATTGATACCTTATCTAATCAAGTAATAGGAAAATACTGACACCGCAGGGTCTGTAAGTAATAAAACATTATGACAAATGTACGTTTAAGAAGTTAGTTCATGACTGCTGGTTATTCCCGCTTAGACCACAGCGGAGGGGTCAGGCAAAGGACTTCGCACCTTGGGTATAGCAATATACCCTAACATAACCTTACTGCTGTCGTTTAAAATAGATAGACAATGATTATGAAAAGGTAAATAGGATTAACAACAGCTTTCTGGTAGGGCGACTTGGGCTTCACCCTCGTCTGGCCCTACCAGCAAGCTGTGGTTAATTCTACATACCTTTTCATAACCATAGTCTATCTATTACCTCCCTAAGGATAACAAGAAGACTGGGGACGAGAACCAAGAAGGGGGAGCATTATAAGTTTGTTGTTACATGTATAAGAATTGGTCGTCTAACTGACGTTTTCCTATATGGGTATAGGTGTCACAGTATATATTCACCCCCTTAATATTGTAGCCATGTATAGTGCCAATGAAGAACTGTGTTATTGTGCATAAAATCAGTGGTAGGAGACCTTACATTTGTCACAGAATTATAATCGGTGGCCCACATTGTCGCCAGAAGCCTTGGTAAAAAGCTAGTTGTTGCCATAGTAACCTGGGATGATGCATGGAGGGGTCAAAGGTCAATGCCAAAGGTTGTGTACCTAAGGTATGTCAGTTTCCATGGCAACTAGCTCAAAATCAATATACACTTTGTTACCTGAGATGCAAATTGAAAACTCTGATATATGTTGAGCTTTAATCTAAATTCATGAAATACTGCACACTCAAAAGAACCCAACATTTCCCCCTCTGAAGGTGAAAAATAGGGGCAGAAATGTTGTCTGCAATTTGTACCGTGACACCTGTAGGGGGGGGG
The DNA here is from genome assembly GCA_947462335.1 of Harmothoe impar. Taxonomy (NCBI): domain Eukaryota; kingdom Metazoa; phylum Annelida; class Polychaeta; order Phyllodocida; family Polynoidae; genus Harmothoe; species Harmothoe impar. The sequence continues at coordinate 80,634,215 of OX381708.1, forward strand.
GTGAACATAAACCAGTCCGTCATTGGTCTTAGGGGGGGGTGGAGATAATGCACAGATAAATCATAATGTATTGCTTGACTTGACTTCAATTGGGAAGTATAGCGGTCACAATAAAGGAAAAAACTCTTAACGTGTTGACATATAGACGCATGAATAGAAATGAATAGACATGAAAAGAAATGAAAAGGATATCATGAGGACGGATAACCTTAAAAGGGAGTGATGTTTCAAAAACGTTTTGAGCGACTGACAAATTGAAGCACTTTGATATCAGAGGAAATACACGCCCTAGGACCATCCTTTATACAAAAACACAATATAAGAGGGTATCAAATGACTTCCCTTGAACGGCAATAAATAAGGGACTATAGTACCTATTGCTTTTTATATCCTCCTCAGAGGCCGTCCAAAATAATAGTAACCTCTGGCTACATGTAGAAGAAGTAGTTTTATCTAGCAATCATACCACTCTACCAGGTATATACATTTGCTGTCTAGCCATCTAAAGCAATTTCATCATGCAACACAACTTATATTAGCAAATGCTAGGATGCTATTTTCAAGTATGTTAAAAAAGATTAAATATAGCTATCAATACTGTATCCGTATATTATTATTATTAGAATATTTTCCTATAAAAAAATGTTTTAATGCACAAATATAGCTATCAATGTCGTATCCATTAATTGAGTTTACTTCAGTAATATTCATTAAGGTATTAGTAATAGCCTTTCCTGGAAGCATTTTGAACTTATTGAAGTAAACTTAAACCATTTAAACCCCCAGCTCCCATATAAATAGCATTCAGCTTGGGCATATGCAAATGACCTGTCAGACCATGGTTTGTCAGAGGGAGATGACATATTTGTGTATTGAATAGAATATAGCTACTTACCACCTCTATATTTTGTCATGGTAACTTATGAATGTTTCCCAGAGCAAGCTATACCAAAATAATTTTACACATGACACTTGAATCAGTAGAATAATGGGATACAATTCCCAGTGTATGTGCTGAGTGGGTGGTAGGGGCTGTGTGATTGACAGGGGCCCTGTGTTGTTTGTGTATACCTGGGGCACAGAAAGCATGGGGCTGAGGTCTGAGCACACCTCACAGGCCAGGACCCACACCTGGGCAGGCCCCATGACCTGTAAGTCACTGATGTGGTTACTGCACAGGTCTGCCCTCTGTGGAGAATCATGGCACTAAAGACCTTACTTTTAGTACTGGGTGCCTGACCTAGTTTGTGTAAGACCTCCCCTCCTACTGCCCCAATGTGGCTAGTTACACACACACTGCACGAAAATTCCTCTTTAAGTTTATTTAAGTGTACCAAAATATCGGGAAATGTCCTGGAAATGTCGTTTGGAGCTTGCCATAAAATATAAGAAATCTTAAATTTACCGGAAATGTCAAATGACATTTCTGGTAAATTTAAGGTAAACTTAAATCTTCCCGAAATGTCAAATGACATTTCCGGTAAATTTAAGGTGAACATAAATCTTCCCGAAATGTCAAATGACATTTCCGGTAAATTTAAGGTAAACTTAAATCTTCCAGAAATGTCAAATGACATTTCCGGTCAATTTAAGGTAAACTTAAATTTTCTCGAAATGTCAAATGACATTTCCGGTAAACTTAAGGTAAACTTAAATTTTCCCGAAAATGTCAATTCTGTAAATTTATTACATATCATTTTTAGGAGTACATCCTGTGATACTTAACAGGGGAGTTGGGGGAGACTCACCCAATATACATTTTTATGAGTAAAACTCTTATCAAACATTATTTTACTGCTTCTGGAGGAGTACAACTCGTGATACTAACCAGGGTATTTAGGGGACCTTGAGTCCTCTCATTATAAATTATTTTAAGGTTTCTGAGTGGCTACAATCCGTGATACTAACATGGGTAGTTAGGGGACCCATTACTATACATTATTTTAAGGCTTCTGGAGAGGTACATCCCGTGATACCAACCAGGGGAGTTGGGGGACACTGATCCCGTTATTATACATTATTTTAAGGCTTCTGGAGAGTTACACATATCAACCAGGGGAGTTGGGGGACACTGATCCCGTTATTATACATTATTTTAAGGCTTCTGGAGAGTTACACATATCAACCAGGGGAGTTGGGGGACACTGATCCCGTTATTATACATTATTTTAAGGCTTCTGGAGAGTTACACATATCAACCAGGGGAGTTGGGGGACACTATACACTATTTTAAGGCTTCTGGAGGGATGCAACCAGATACCCCAACCAGGCCAACCTTCAGCATTATTCATATCTTAACATGCTAAAATGCTTCTTATTGTCACAGAGAAAAAATAAAGATATGTATATAATGCTTACAATGCATAGAGTTAGGTAATGATACATTTGACAATCAATTCATAATAATAGGGAAATGTATAATTTCAGTTGGATATCCCCCCCCCCCCCCCCCATCAACCACTCAGTGTGGTGACAGGGTGGCTGGAGCTAACTGTGAATAAAGCCACCATGCACGGCGCCCATTGTTATAGGGGTGAGGTGCGACCATACAACAATGCTCCCCTAAGACAATAGCCCTGCACCCATTAAGCATGTACTGTAGCGGTTGTTCCCATGGAGACCACTGACCTACATAGCTATATGAACCTGCAGGAGTACATGTAACACACCAAGTGGTCAACATGCACATACAGTAGCTGGTCACAGTGAGGACAGGACGTGTGTAAGACAGGTGTGTAGGTATAATACATTATTTATTATACATTATTTTGAGGACATCTAGAGGGGTGAAACCCGTTGTACTAGTCAGAGGGCATCATACATGTATGTATGTTGTACCATGTTAACATGTGTTTCTGCATGAAATAATGTGAAGGTATGTATTACAGTTCATCTAAAACAAATTTATTACTTCTTTAATAAAAACATTTAAAATGTATTTAAACATTATAATTTAAGAATAAAAATTAATGATAGCCGGATCCCATTTCATACCATACAATATTCAATATGTCTCATTAAATTCATTGAATATATATATTGATTGAATATACATATGATCTATATGGTCACAAACATGCTCATGAGTTGATTATTTTTAATTACAGATCATCAAGATGCTGCCATGATTGCCAGGGGCAGGTGCCGGCCCCCCCAGTCTCCCTGGGCCCGCCCCCGGCCGCCAGAGGGCGGGTGCCGGCCCCCCAGCCGCTAGAGGGCGGGTGCCGGCCCCCAGCCCCCCTGGAGGCGCCCCGGGCCGCCAGAGGGCGGGTGCCGGCCCCCCAGTCCCCCTGGGCCCGCCCCCGGCCGCCAGAGGGCGGGTACCGGCCCCACAGCCCCCCTGGAGGCGCCCCCGGCCGCCAGAGGGCGGGTACCGGCCCCCAGCCCCCCTGGGCCCGCCCCCGGCCCAGGAGCAGCCCCTGGTGACCCAGGCTGGCTGCCCTTAATATGATGAAATTGATGAATGAATTGGCGCTATTGACCCGCCCCAACCCCCCACAATAAAGAAATTACCATCCTACATTATAATAGTAAGAAAGTTTATCAAATAGATGTATGTGACGGGCAGGTGCTGTACAGCACCTGCCCGTCACCTTACAAGCCACTCCCCTGGACCTTACTGGACGTGCAGTAAGATCTGCGGGTTTAACACAGGTCCTCTCTCATATCAGATATCACATTATTTACCAACGCAATTACATCTGTAACATCGTACATTGAATAACGAGCGGTATTTATGTGTAATAAAATTCATCCAATCCAAATTGGAAAGTAACAGAACCAACAATCTGAGGACTCATTTTTAGTTCTGCCGCAGTAAGGTAGGTGGCAGCACCGTGCCGGGTACCAGCTGCTCAGCCCGGCTCCTGTTTGACTCACGGTGAACTCACAGCCAGCCCTGAGCGGTAAGTTACGTATACTGTGACGAGTTAGGCCACATTTTCTTTGATAATTTGGATTACGGGCTTTCACTGTAAATATTTTGGGAGGGCAGATGGGGGGGGGGGGGGAGCTGCTTTGCACACCACCCGGAGTACCGAAAATTCCCAAAGGGCATAGGCAAAAAAAAAAGCAGCATGGAAAACCTCATTTTTGAAGGTATGTTAGAAAATATCCCCAATCTGAATGGCCTCATTCCATCTGGTCAACAGGTAATATACTTTTGCACAAATTTGCAAATTTGCAAAATTCTCGGAGGGAAAAGGTAAAAAATATAAATAAAACTGATGGGTAATAGATGGCTCATGTAAACCATAGGTAGTTATTGTGGTATCCTTAAAATCCTTAACACAAACGATAGACATTCAGCGGTATATATATAGAACGGGTCCAGTGGTCACCTACCTTCACTTTTGCATCTTGATAGACAAGTATTCTTTTACATTTATCTAAGCATTTTGCAATCCACCGAGATTGTGCAGCACAACATATTTCAGCACTCGGTCAATGATGGTGATGACAAGTTAGTTTTATTACGATGGGGAAGGGGTGCAGCATTCATGAGAGGGAACATATAGTGGGTAGGGAGGCAGCTAGGGAGGCAGGCAGACAGGTAGGTAGGTAGGTAGGCACTTAGGCATGCAGGGAGGTAGGCAGGTAGGCAGGGAGGCAGGGAGGGAGGTAGGCAGGTAGGCAGGTAGGCAGGTAGGCAGGTAGGCAGGTAGGCAGGTAGGCAGGTAGGCAGGTAGGCAGGTAGGCAGGGAGGGAGGTAGGCAGGTAGGCAGGTAGGCAGGTAGGCAGGTAGGCAGGTAGGCAGGTAGGCAGGCAGGCAGGTAGGCAGGTAGGCAGGTAGGCAGGTAGGTTGGGAGGTAGGGAGGTAGGGAGGTAGGCAGGCAGGCAGGTAGGCAGGTAGGCAGGTAGGCAGGTAGGTTGGGAGGTAGGGAGGTAGGGAGGCACGCAGGCAGGCAGGCAGGCAGGCAGGCAGGTAGGTAGGGAGGTAGGGAGGTAGGGAGGCACGCAGGCAGGCAGGCAGGCAGGCAGGCAGACAGCTAAGCAGGCAGGTAGGGAGGCAGACAGGCAGGCAGGCAGCTAAGCAGGCAGGTAGGGAGGTAGGGAGGTAGGGAGGGAGGTAGATAGGGAGGCAGGTAGGCAGGTAGGGAGGGGGGTTGGGAGGTAGGGAGGTAGGCAGGTAGGGCGGTAGGCAGATAGGTAGGTAGGAGGTAGGTATGAAAGGTGCAGTATAATGCAGGAGGTGTGTGTGCACGTGTCTATCCCGGAACCACGTGGAGGCCACGTGTAGCATGTTAAGTGTACAGCCAAGGTTAATCCCCTCACACTGAGGATACTATCATAAAATACACACCGGGTCGTGGGAGCAACATCAGAATAGCCCTGGGAAAAACTCACTGATTTCATATTTCCTGATTGTATGGGCAGGGGCCGTCCTCCTTCGAGGCCATTTCAGCTCAGAAAGAAAGTGAGACAGACAGGCAGTAGCGGCCTGTCCATCAATGATAGAACTACAATAAATATATACAAGCAAAACAAGCAGAGCAAGATCAAAAGGCGTTTTCAAAATTTTAGTTTATCACACTCGATGTGGGCTTTGCCAAGTATCAAGTCATCAAATATCAGATCGCTATTTGATGTTGTCAAGTGATATTTGATGTTGTCAAGTATCTTTACTATGTTGTCAAGGTAGTAAAAGTAGGGCGTCTACAGCATGAATGGAAGTTGCGTCACAAAATGTGTCATGCTTGTTTTGGGGCCCCATGAGACTGAGGTGATTATTCAAAGCCTTTGGGAAAACTCCTGCAAACTTACAGTCAGAAACAACTTTTTCTAGGGTAGTTTGATCCATACACTTCGATTTTCAAGTCATTTATTTCCCTTTTCCACTCCATATAGGAGTTCAACGAGTTTTACCGGCCCCATCGGCTCGAGGACCGGCCACAACCAAATATATATTTTTACTAACATTAATTTTTGTCAATATTTGACTTGTAAGAATGTAGCTTAGAATCTTAAGAATCTACATACAATCTTCCTGACCCTGTCATCATACATTTGCGTCTTATTCATGAAGTTGAAAAAATCATCCCCATGCATTAAATGGATAACAGAGATCAAACATCAATAAGCAGCCGTCTTGGCAATTTTGAATTACACTTGATTTGAATCCATTTACTGGTGAAACTCTTTGACACAACCTGAGTTTGCAGCACTTTGTATTTAGCTACCATTTCGTTTTGGCTTCCATGTTTAAAAAGGGCATAATATACTTGTTCCACTCATCAGATTTCTTGGAGTCTGAAATGGAAATGTTCTCATAAATTCTCTGCGAAAATATGTACAGCGTGAAAAATATCTATGTCTACATTAGACAGAATTGCTAAAGTGGCCGAGATGGTGGTTTCTGCATGAGCTTTACCATTTTGACATTTGGCAAATTCTAGATTCTAAATCTTACATAAATATGTCCCAAATACTGTAAAAGTATGTTATTTATGAGTTTGGAGGCATGGCAATGGTTTCTATGGACAGTAATAGCTCAGAAAGTGGGTCCTATGGTGTCCAACCATGGTTCTTTACAGGTTTTTTTCAATGGGATAAATAAAAGTGGGCATGCCTTTATTACAAAATGACCATATATTGGGCAACAAAATCAAATAAGGGGAAATGGAATGGTTAGGAAAGGAAATATATGTTATTTGTAAACATCCTGACTCATCCTGACTCAAGTTATTTTTGAGCCCTAATCATCGGATGTAGGGTAAGATGCCCTTGAGTCGGCCATGTACCTTGAATCGACCACTTTGCCCTGTTCTAAGTGCCAAGTTGCAGACAAAAAAGCTGTTGAATTGGTATTTTTGAGCCCCAATCATCGGATGTACTAACTTTAAACTCCCCCCTGCTCACTGTAACTCACTGTATGTGTATTCAAACAGGAGAGCTGAGTTATTCCCTTACGTGAGTAACGCTATACTATAGGTTCCTATGAGTCTGGGCTTTATTACTGAGCTGCTCCTAGAGGTGGTTTCATTATTCATGCCTTGAACTGCTCATCCACAGAGAACGGGTGAGGGTCGGCTGGAACCTTACAATGTCTCCAAAATAACTCTCTCAATATAGAGTTAGGTGTTTCAATGTGAGTGAGACAATGCTAGTCAGGCTGCCAGACACCCTTAACGTCTGGGAAAGCTGCAATGTATAAGGATTAGGGTAGTCCAGACATGCATGAGGCTAGCCATGGTTGGTTTTGGAGGGTTGGTTGGGGGTCCAGCCGAAAGCGGTTCTGATGTACCTCTGTCCATGTACTACTGCCTCGCTTTCTTTCTCTTTCTTTCTTTGATAGGTCCTGAGGTTGATTATAATCATAACTATCCCCCCTAACATGGACCCAAGAAATTCAGTGGTTCTATTGGTTGCTAAGACAGCTGGCTGCCTAGCAACAGCTATTCTTATTGTTTATCTGCCTAGCAACACACATTTCCATGGTCCTGATGTTGATTACAATCATACCTACTCCCCTTAAATGGACCCAAGGAATTCAATGGTTCTATTGGTTTTTGTTGCTAAAACATCTGGTTGCCTAGTAACAGCTATTTTTATTGATTATCTGCCCAGCAACACACATTTCCATAGTCTTGAGGTTGATTATAATCTTACCTACCCCATTTAAATGGACATAAGGAATTCAATGGTTTTATTAGTTTGTTGTTAAAACAGTTGGTTGCCTAGCAACAGCTATTCTAATTGTTTAGCTGCCTAGCAACACACATTTCCATGGTCCTGATGTTGATTATAATCATATCTACCCCCCTAACATGGACCCAAGGAATTCATAGGAACTACCATCAAGTAGTATTATCCTTCCCCCAGATAGCCCCCCCCCCTGCTTATTTGGTGTCTTGAATGGGTCCCCTTCAAATGTACCGACCATGTAGGCATTGCCGGCAACAACCGCAATTCTTGTTTGATTCTTTATTTCTTTCGCAGTATTTATTCCATTTTGGTTTTTCTCTTAACTGCATAGTACCCCAGAGTACCCCAGCCCCCCCCCTCACCCCACCCTGCCCATCTCCTTAAGTCAGTACGGGAGTCTGTGCTTCCTACGGGTGGATAGTGTGAGGTTTGTACACTGTCCATGTGAGGTGCTGTACACCCTACGTGTGCCCACAGTGGATCAATGCCTCTCTGGGTGTCAGACTGAACTGCTCCTGAGCTACTCCTGAGCTGCTCACTACAGGCGTCAGCCCCAACCCTCAGGCTGTAACTGTGTCAGGGTCCTGCCACACACCCAATACTCTGTCTCTGACTTTACAAACCTTGGCTCAGAGCTGAGCCACCTTGTAAAATGCAGTCCCTTGCGGGAGGGTGTCAATATCATAAGGTATATATTTATATATTTATAGATATAGATATAGATATAGATATAGATATATAGATATGAACAGGACGACAGCTTTGTACTTACTGATTGACTTAAAAGAAAAGACAGGTGTAGCCAAAAGTCTAGTTCTATCGATTCATTGTATATGAATCAACTTCGAACTGGGCTTCATTCCTCAGTTTCCTTATTAACATTCATACAAAACCTCTTTTTAAACTATAAAATCGAACCTAATCCATCCACCAAGGGGGCTGACATTTTGTAGCGAGATTTGGCGATAAATGACGTGAAAATGACGTTAGAAAGGACCAGGCCTGTGACTGTAGGCTCAGTGTGATGTAAGTGTGTGTATATAATGGCTCGAGACCTCTAAATTCGATATGGTGACATGGGCATTTCTTAAAATTGACATGCGACATTTTTTCAATGGGATAAATAAAAGTGGGCATGCCTTTATTACAAAATGACCATATATTGGGCAACAAAATCAAATAAGGGGAAATGGAATGGTTAGGAAAGGAAATATATGTTATTTGTAAACATCCTGACTCATCCTGACTCAAGTTATTTTTGAGCCCTAATCATCGGATGTAGGGTAAGATGCCCTTGAGTCGGCCATGTACCTTGAATCGACCACTTTGCCCTGTTCTAAGTGCCAAGTTGCAGACAAAAAAGCTGTTGAATTGGTATTTTTGAGCCCCAATCATCGGATGTACTAACTTTAAACTCCCCCCTGCTCACTGTAACTCACTGTATGTGTATTCAAACAGGAGAGCTGAGTTATTCCCTTACGTGAGTAACGCTATACTATAGGTTCCTATGAGTCTGGGCTTTATTACTGAGCTGCTCCTAGAGGTGGTTTCATTATTCATGCCTTGAACTGCTCATCCACAGAGAACGGGTGAGGGTCGGCTGGAACCTTACAATGTCTCCAAAATAACTCTCTCAATATAGAGTTAGGTGTTTCAATGTGAGTGAGACAATGCTAGTCAGGCTGCCAGACACCCTTAACGTCTGGGAAAGCTGCAATGTATAAGGATTAGGGTAGTCCAGACATGCATGAGGCTAGCCATGGTTGGTTTTGGAGGGTTGGTTGGGGGTCCAGCCGAAAGCGGTTCTGATGTACCTCTGTCCATGTACTACTGCCTCGCTTTCTTTCTCTTTCTTTCTTTGATAGGTCCTGAGGTTGATTATAATCATAACTATCCCCCCTAACATGGACCCAAGAAATTCAGTGGTTCTATTGGTTGCTAAGACAGCTGGCTGCCTAGCAACAGCTATTCTTATTGTTTATCTGCCTAGCAACACACATTTCCATGGTCCTGATGTTGATTACAATCATACCTACTCCCCTTAAATGGACCCAAGGAATTCAATGGTTCTATTGGTTTTTGTTGCTAAAACATCTGGTTGCCTAGTAACAGCTATTTTTATTGATTATCTGCCCAGCAACACACATTTCCATAGTCTTGAGGTTGATTATAATCTTACCTACCCCATTTAAATGGACATAAGGAATTCAATGGTTTTATTAGTTTGTTGTTAAAACAGTTGGTTGCCTAGCAACAGCTATTCTAATTGTTTAGCTGCCTAGCAACACACATTTCCATGGTCCTGATGTTGATTATAATCATATCTACCCCCCTAACATGGACCCAAGGAATTCATAGGAACTACCATCAAGTAGTATTATCCTTCCCCCAGATAGCCCCCCCCCCTGCTTATTTGGTGTCTTGAATGGGTCCCCTTCAAATGTACCGACCATGTAGGCATTGCCGGCAACAACCGCAATTCTTGTTTGATTCTTTATTTCTTTCGCAGTATTTATTCCATTTTGGTTTTTCTCTTAACTGCATAGTACCCCAGAGTACCCCAGCCCCCCCCCTCACCCCACCCTGCCCATCTCCTTAAGTCAGTACGGGAGTCTGTGCTTCCTACGGGTGGATAGTGTGAGGTTTGTACACTGTCCATGTGAGGTGCTGTACACCCTACGTGTGCCCACAGTGGATCAATGCCTCTCTGGGTGTCAGACTGAACTGCTCCTGAGCTACTCCTGAGCTGCTCACTACAGGCGTCAGCCCCAACCCTCAGGCTGTAACTGTGTCAGGGTCCTGCCACACACCCAATACTCTGTCTCTGACTTTACAAACCTTGGCTCAGAGCTGAGCCACCTTGTAAAATGCAGTCCCTTGCGGGAGGGTGTCAATATCATAAGGTATATATTTATATATTTATAGATATAGATATAGATATAGATATAGATATATAGATATGAACAGGACGACAGCTTTGTACTTACTGATTGACTTAAAAGAAAAGACAGGTGTAGCCAAAAGTCTAGTTCTATCGATTCATTGTATATGAATCAACTTCGAACTGGGCTTCATTCCTCAGTTTCCTTATTAACATTCATACAAAACCTCTTTTTAAACTATAAAATCGAACCTAATCCATCCACCAAGGGGGCTGACATTTTGTAGCGAGATTTGGCGATAAATGACGTGAAAATGACGTTAGAAAGGACCAGGCCTGTGACTGTAGGCTCAGTGTGATGTAAGTGTGTGTATATAATGGCTCGAGACCTCTAAATTCGATATGGTGACATGGGCATTTCTTAAAATTGACATGCGACATGCGGCCTAGTGACATGTGACATGAGGCTGAAAAATATAGTGACATGGGACATGGACAATTCTTAAAATCAACATGGGACATGAGCATCATTAAGCGACATAGATGTGTGACATGGCCATTTTTTTAAATCAACATGCGACATGGGGACCCCCTCATCAAGGGCCCCTATATAGGCTTGTGTGTCCCAAGCCCAGGACCATTTTCTGCAGGCACTCAGACAAGTAGCGAGGTGGGGAGGAGCACTGGGGGGAAGGGTGACTTGGACACTCACGGTAGGCGTATGTAGTCGCGCCGATAGACTCGGCATTAGTAGCGCACTGAATCAGGGGGAGGGGGCACCCTGTGACCTACAGAGGCCAGTAGTCTGGCCGCATGCAACGAATTACCCCCCCCCCCCCTCCCTCTGTAGGTTCAATCAAAACTATGATCAAAACATCAACAATGGCTATACCCATCTATCAGGCTTGTCACGAGGCTGCACACAAGGTAATAATGTGTCAGTAATTTCGAGGATATTATAGTTACATAGTGTTTCCTTTTGATGAATTAACACAGGTGATGCACATCACGGTTCTACAACTGGCGGCCTGTGCTGGAGAGCTCAGGCTGACTATTGAGTGTGTGGGGGGGGGGGGGGGGCTATGTAATAGGGAAGTGCTCCGACCTAATACCATGGCTGTGGACCAAACCTGGTAACAGGTCCGCCCCCTAATGGACCATGTCTGCCCTATATCTACCTGCAGTGTACAGGTGCTGCCGTCTTACGCTTACTGCACCAACTGAATGTTCCTTTGTGACATGGGTAGCCCAGAAAATGGCAGCCCCCATTCAGGCACACCAGTTACATGTTATTTTCTATTTAACTCATGAAATGTACAGCATTTGGATGAATGGCACTCATAGATGTGTAATACAATCACAGCTACTTTGAAACAAACTTGGTTGAAAATACGATACTCTTTTCTTTTAATTCATTTCCCACAACTTTCCTCCTGTATACAACACATTCCAACATCCCAGTGGGCACGCCACCACTGATTAGTAGCTGCTCTGGTGGCTAATGACCTTGCAGGGCATATTATCCATTCAGGCAGCACACAATAGTTGGTAACATTTAGCATGGTATTTGTACTCAATAATTAACAGAATATTAAGCTTTTAATAAGTGATGCACATGCAGGGCTACATATACCTCCCTTATTAGGCGGGGCCATGCAGCTCTGGTTAGCTACAACAGCTGAAGGGCTACAGAAACAGGACTTATTAATGGTGGTTTTGATAATAACTAAGAAGGCCTACATTTTTAGTCCTTATTAAGCAGTGTATCAACATCCCCTGATAAAGGCTGCTTTTGCACTGTCTAATAACCATCACATGTAAGACCTTATTTGGGGTTATGCAGGGCTGCAAAAGTAGGGCCTATTCATAGCTGATTAACTATTGTCTTTGTTATGAATATCAAGCCCTGCAAATTAAGTTATTATCAGTCAGTGCAAGATAAGTCCTTATTAAGCAGTGAATCGACATGCCCTGATAAGGGCTGCTTTTTCACTGTCTAATAACCATCACATGTAAGACCTTATTAGAGGTTCTGCAGGGCTGCAAAAGCAGGGCTTGTTAGTAACTGATTAACTATCTTCTTTATAATGGATATTAAGCCCCGCAAATGAAGTTCTTATTAGTCAGTGCATTGACATCCCTTGATAAGGACTGTATTTGTATTGTCTAAGAACCACTTTATGTCATAACATATTAATACCCAAGGGTAAGTTGTGTGATCTTTGAGAATACTTTGTGTCTCCTAGTTGTCTTCTGTTCTGGTACCTATTTGAGGGGGGAATACACCATGATTCTACAAGGAGATTTGGTGGCCGAATAAGTAAGTCGCTGGACTTTTGTGTGAGAGGTCCTGGGTGCGATCCCAGAATGAGCCACGGCACCAAATTTTCCCAAGAGTTGTCCTGACAGGAGTCGCGTCTGTAAGTGTCAGTAGACAGACTGCAGTGAACCTTCCGTGTCCTGGTCTCCCATGAGACTTGCACCGATCCGCTTCAGCCCATAGAAGCATAATACACTTGCGACTGGTAAAAAGATAGCAGATATCAGTGTTGACGAAGGTGGTCCTAGCCGGGAGGGGAAAAGGCTACAATGGACCACCGGAGACTCTGAGAAAAGGTTGTGACAGCAGCCATCCCACGCTATCTGACAGTGAGTATGGTCAAGGCACATTGCACCACAGTCACCAGTTGGTTATCAGGTGTGTCAGGTTTGCCAGGGTCAGGAGCTAGGATGTGTTCACAGTGGTGGACTATGACTTGTACACTGTCAATACAAACTCAATTTTGATATAATACTTCTATTCCCACTTATCGTATATTGTGAGAGGTTCGATAAAAACGAAAAGAATTGGAGAAAAACTCATCCGGACCTTTTGCTTTTGCTTTATGCAAAGAAAATGGGTGCATAGCTGAAGAGAATAATACTTCCCATCTCTTTCCAGAATGAATTGAATGGGTTTTTCATTCAATCAGATTCAAATAAGACAGTTTTTGTTTGTATCTCACTGCAAATAAAGCCCTTTTTAGCCAGTGTGTGAGCATGATATATGAAGGGCTGCTTTTGCAGTATACCTAGGGTATGCTAGGGGTACAGTAAGGTTTAGGACCACCACTTATCATCAGCCCCACTAGCTCATGCAATAGCACACTGGACTTTACATCTGGAGGTAAGGAGTTCGATTCCCATTGACAACATTAATTTGTACAACAATCATGAATTTCCAATGTATGTATACTGAGCTGCTTATGAATGCTGAACACTTGAATAAACAGCAGAAAGTTTCAGTGGAATTCCTTTTTAAATAGTGGCACACTTCAGCTTATTACAAATCACTGCTTTGAAGTGCTTAATAAGAACTGCAGAGCAAGTCACTTATAAGTGCTGCATTATAGCAGTGCGGTAGTGTCACAATTATAATCTTTGAATAAATTTGACTTTTGTTGCCCTTATTAGCTGAATTATTGAACCTCTTGATAACCACTGCTTTGAAGGGCTTAATAAGTGCTGCAGATTAGCTGACTAATAGTTCTTACATTCTAGCCACAATATAAATGGATAATAAGCACTTCATTGGAGAGCTTATTAGTCACTTATTAAGTGTTGCTGTGCCCACTGGGATGTATCTCCTCACAGCTATAGGCTCAATACCCACACACAACAACACAACCTGCTTAGTCCACCCCCCTCCCCTAGCTCAGGGAGGGAGATCAGCTGTGACTTGCACAGGTAACACATACCTCAACAGGTTTCCCCACTCCTTCCTTCAAACATAATTAACATTCATAATCATACTCATAATAACTACCCCATATTATATCTATTACCGCCATTATAAATATACTAACTGTGTTTGATGTAAATACCACTAATTCGCAATGATATACTGAGTAGAAATAGTTAACCCTTTAAAGGCTGCATAATCCTGTTAAGCAACATTCCCATTCGTCCTCACGGTCCCCATTTGTCGTCACAATATGAATGCGGCCATGGCGAGTAGAAAGCACTATGTGGACCTTAACGGACTAATAACTACCCACTGTGAGCCGAGTTAGTCCCCTAGGGTGGTCCAGACGACCATAACTCAGCCTACAACAAGTGTCACCTTAGGGTAAAGGAGCAGCTCAGGGTAGCATCTCAGGATAAGGGACAGTGCACCATTGATGACCAGTGACAGGGGAAGGGAGCAACTCATGGTTAGAGGAGCAACTCAGGATGAGGGGAGCAGCTCATGCTAAGGAAGGAGCAGGTCATGGTGAGGGGAGCAGCTCAGGGTGAGGGGAGCAGCTCATGCTAAGGGAGGAGCAGGTCATGGTGAGGGGAGCAGCTCAGGGTGAGGGGAGAAGCTCAGGATGAGGGGTGCAGCTCAGGGTGAGGGGAACAGCTCAGGGTGAAGGGAGCAGCTCAGGGTGAGGGGAGCAGCTCAGGGTGAGGGGAGCAGCTCAGGGTGAGGGGAGCAGCTCAGGGTGAGGGGAGAAGCTCAGGGTGAGGGGAGCAGCTCAGGGTGAGGGGAGCAGCTCAGGGTGAGGGGGGCAGCTCAGGGTGAGGGGAGAAGCTCATGATGAGGGGAGCAGCTCAGGGTGAGGGGAGCAGCTCAGGGTGAGGGGAGTAGCTCAGGGTGAGGGGAGCAGATCAGTGTGGAGGGGAGCAGCTCAAGACGGGAGGAGCAAGGATCATTGATGGCCTGTGGCACAGGGGATGGAGTAGAACTGCTCAGGGTGTGGTGAGCAGCAGGGTGAGGTGTAGGGGCATGTGGCTATCCCTCTAGGTGATGCATCAGTGCCCTGTGGCCCTATGTAGACTGCAGTATGAGTGAGGGAGAGGAGCAGCTCAGGGTGAAAGAAGCAGTGATCCACAGAGCGTGTGGGAGCAGTTCATGTTGAAGGAAGCAGCTCAGTATTATCTGAGTATTGTTGGGAGCCCCCCCCCCCCCCCAGCCTACAACAAGTGTGGATTGATTTCGCGGTAGCAAGCAGACAAATGTAAATAGTGCAATGATGTTTAAAGTAGAGGCGCACAGCAGGGTGGGAATAAACAGCTCAGATAGAGGGGAGCAGTTCATGGTCAGGGGAGTAGCTCAGGGTGAGGGGAGCAGCTCAGGGTGAAGGGGCAGCTCGGAAAGGGGTGGGGGAGCAGCTCATGTTTAAGAGCGGCAGCTCAGGGTGGGGGGGAGCAGATGATGGTGAGGGGAGCAGCTCAGCATGGGATGAGGGGATCACCTCAGGATGAGGGGAACAGCTCATGGTGAGGGGAGCAGCTCATAGAGGGGTGATATAAACAGCTCAGGGTGAGGGGAGTAGCTTATGGTGAGGGGAGCAGCCCAGGGTGAGGGGAGCAGCCTATGGTGAAGGGAGCAGTGCAGGGTGAGGGGAGCAGCTCAGGGTGAGGGGACGGCTCAGGGTGAGCGGGGCAGCTCAGAAAGGATGGGGAGCAGCTTAGGTTAGAGGGAGCAGCTCAGGGTGAGGGGAGCAGCAGCTCAGGGTGAGGGGAGCAGTTCATGGTAAGGGGAGCAGTTCATGGTAAGGGGAGCAGTTCATGGTAAGGGGAGCAGGTCAGGGTGAGGGGAACAGGTCAGGGTAAGGGGAGCAGCTCAGATAAAGGGGAGCAGTTCATGGTGGGGGGAGCAGCTCATGATTTGGGGAGCAGCTCAGAGTGAGGGGATCAGCTCAGGGTGAGGGGGCAGCTCATGGTGAGGGGAGCAGCTCATGATTTGGGAAGCAGCTCATGGTGATGGGGAGCAGCTCAGTGTGGGATGAGGGGAGCAGCTCAGGGTGAGGGGAGCAGCTCATGGTGAGGGAAGCAGCTCATGGTGAGGGAAGCAGCTCAGGGCGACGGGAGCAGCTCAGGGTGGGGGGAGCAACACAAGGTGAGGGGAGCAGGTCGAAAAGGGGTGAAGGGAGAAGCCCAGGGTGAGGAGAGCAGCTCAGGGTGAGGAGAGCAGCTCAGGGTGAGGGGAGCAGCTCAGGGTGAGGGGAGCAGCTAATGGTGAGGGAAGCAGCTCATGGTGAGGGCAGCAGCTCAGGGTGAGGGCAGCAGCTCAGGGTGAGGGCAGCAGCTCAGGGTGAGGGCAGCAGCTCAGGGTGAGGGCAGCAGCTCAGGGTGAGGGCAGCAGCTCAGGGTGAGGGCAGCATCTCAGGGTGAGGGGAGTAGCTCAGGGTGAGAGGAGTAGCTCAGGGTGAGGGGAGCAGCCCAGGGTGAGGGGAGCAGCTCAGCGTGGGATGAGGGGAGCAGCTCAGGTTGAGGGGAGCAGCTCATGGTGAGGGAAACAGCTCATGGTGAGGGAAGCAGCTCATGGTGAGGGAAGCAGCTAATGGTTAGGGAAGCAGCTCAGGGTGAGGGGAGCAGCTCAGGGTGAGGGGAGCAGCTCAGGGTGAGGGGAGCAGCTCAGGGTGAGGGGAGCAGCTCAGGGTGAGGGGAGCAGCTCAGGGTGAGGGGAGCAGGTTATGGTGAGGGGAGCAGCTCATAGAAGGGTGATATAAACAGCTCAGGGTGAGGGGAGTAGCTTATGGTGAAGGGAGCAGTGCAGGGTGAGGGAAGCAGCTCAGGGTGAGGGGAGCATCTCATGGTGAGGGGAGCATCTCATGATGAGGGGAGCAGCTCATGCAGTGAGGAGCATCTCAAGGTGAGGGGGGCAGCTCAAGGTGAGGGGAGAAGCTCAGGGTGAGGGGAGCAGCTCCGGGTGAGGGGAGCAGTGAGGGGTGAGGGGAGCAGCTCAGGGCGAGGGGAGCGTAGGTCAGAGTGAGGGGCAGTGCACCATTGATGGCCAGTGGCACAGGGGATGGAGTAGCCAGTATTGGGACAGCAGCTCAGCCTGAGGTGAGCAGCAGGGTGAGGTGTAGGGGCATGTGGCTATCCCTCTAGGTGATGCATTGATGCCCTGTGGCTGCAAGTAGACTGCGGTATGAGTGAGGGAGAGGAGCAGCTCAGGGTGAACGAAGCAGTGTTCCACAGAGCATGTGGGAGCAGCTCATGTTGAAGGGAGCAGCTCTGTATGCTCTGAGTATTGTTGGGAGCCATACCCTTCCCCCAGGCCTACAACAAGTGTGGATTGATTTCGCTGTAGCAAGCAGACACATGTCAATAGTGCAATGCAGTTTAAAGTAGAGGCGCACAGCAGGGTGGGGATAAACAGCTCAGATAGAGGGGAGCAGTTCATGGTCAGGGGGGCAGCTCAGGGTGAGAGGAGTAGCTCAGGGTGAAGGGAGCAGCTCAGGGTGAGGGGAGCAGCTCAGGGTGAGGGGAGCAGCTCAGGGTGAGGGGAGCAGCTCAGGGTGAGGGGAGCAGCTAAGGGTGAGGGAGCAGCTCATGGTGAAGGGAGCAGCTCAGGGTGAGGGGAGCAGCTCAGGGTGAGGGGAGCAGCTAAGGGTGAGGGAGCAGCTCATGGTGAAGGGAGCAGCTCAGGGTGAGGGGAGCAGCTCAGGGTGAGGGGAGCAGCTCATAGTGAGGGGAGCAGCTAAGGGTGAGGGAGCAGCTCATGGTGAAGGGAGCAGCTCATGGTGAAGGGAGCAGCTCAGGGTGAGGGGAGCAGCTCATGGTGAGGGGAGCAGCTCATGGTGGGGGAAGTAGCTTGGGGAGGGGAGCACCTCATAGAGAGAATGAGCAGCTCAGGGTGGCGGGACCGTGTTTAGTGGCTCGTGGCCATCCCTCAGGCCTCCAGGCACTGTAGCAGCCCCTTCAGGCCCCTCAGTCAGTGGCAGGCAGTCTCACAGCTAGTCCGGCCACTCCTGGGACCCAGGGTACTACTCCCTGCCATACCTACAACACTGAGCTACCACCCCCATATCTACAGCACTGAGCAACTCCTCCCTATACCTACAGCACTGGAGGAGCAGCTCAAGGACCGGGTGTGTGTGAGGGACGGCCTGAGGAGGTGCCTGTGTATACACTATAGTACACACTGAGGCTTAGCTCTGACACTGCAGGCTGTACTTCTGGGCTGTGTCCCCTAGGGCTAATAAGCCTGGATTAACGCCTGGACTACTGTGTGTGTTCATATCACGGTAGAGGGATGCAGTGTTACCCTATAGGAGCTGGGTATGGACTAGTATCTAGTAGACACTGCAGACTGCACTTCTAGGCTATTCCCCCCTCCGGCTAACAAGCCTGGATTGACGCCTGCACTACTAACTGTGTGTTGGGATCATTAGCACGTTAGGGAAGGGGGACCAGTGTTACCCTCTCCCCCCGAGACCTGAGGTTACCCCTGTCCCTTATACACTGGGGTAGTATTGGATTAGTACTAGACCGGTGTCTGTATATGGATTATTAGCATGTTGTACGTCTGAGACATTGGATTACCCTCTAAGACCTTGACTAGTATGTAGAGGATTATGTGTTAGGTACTACTATAGGGATACCACAGGATTAGTACTATACCAGTGTCTGTATATAGATTATTAGCAGAATGTCTGCCTGGGACTTTGGATTACCCTCTAAGCCCTGGACTAGTACCTAGGGGACTGTGTGACTGTATACCAGTGTCTGTATATATAAGTGATTAGAGGTGTAGAGAACCGGTGAGTAGGCTGTCTCTCTGTCTGAGACTTGGACTAGAGTCTGCACATACCCCTACACCTACACCAATGGCTTTGACTGGATCAGAGGCTTGATATATGGATCAGCATCATACAGTCAACTCCGGCTGTCAGTGATATCTAGTATTTTTAATTGGTGCTCTATAACCTGACCAGTAGCCTTGTGAACTTTGTCATATTGGCCTAACCGCTACTGGATTATAGGTGAGATTGGAGTTAGCAGTCTATGAGGAGGTGGTAGGTCGACCCTGACACCACACCCCCGCATCTCATTGTGATGACATGGATGCCATTGTGAAATGCTATACTCTGATTGTTTGATAACTTCTGCATAATCGGATAATTGGAATTGTTTAGACAGAGGCATTGCATTCCATAGATTTCAGAATAGCATTACAACTACATGGCGCACCTTATCGTGGACCAAGGATATACATTGAGGTGAGATCAGCCATGATCTGTCCCACATTGAGAATACTCCCATATAATGTACATTTGTATATTCAAACTACTAGATGCAAATACTATAGTATATAGGAGTAACTTGGTGAGAACCTTCCAGGCTCACAAGTAGTGCTTTCATAGTATTATATGGATTACCGACTATTATGAGGTAGCCACTGGGATAGTGGGACCCTTAATTGCATCCCTTCAATACCTGGAGGATAGGTACAAAAACATATGTAAGTCTAGCTCTAGTTATAGTAATTACTTACGCCAATGTACACGTTGATGAATACCATAAGTACTTTCAGTACATAGGAACACGCCTACCTCAGTGGGTTAGTGCCTGGGATGGTACATATGAGTTGAGACGAGCAGCTGAGAGCCTGGATAAGGTAGCCAGACTCAAACCTCACTGTAATAGTGGGACCCTTCATTCTAGCCCATTCATGCATGGTAGTGGTACGGGGGAGAAGGACGACTCGCCCTCCTGTTATAGGAACTATACACCTCATTTTACAAGTACACTCTAAGAAATGTGTGTTGCAGGAACATGCATAATGAGTAACACGTATAATATTGCAACACACTTTTGAGATCAAAACACTTCTGGCAAAGAGTGTACTGTGAAGTGTGCTACAGAAATAAGTGTGGTAAAAGTGGCCACATAAAAAGTGTGTTAAAAAGTGTGTAAAAGTAACACACTGTTCATAGACTCTTAGAATTAACTTAAAGTGTAGGTTAATACCATAGATGGTGCCTGCATGTATAGTCTTGAGCCCAAAATACTTCTTTGTACTGTGTTACAAAGAAACTATGTTAAAAGTGGCCGCAGAAAAAGCGTGTTAAAAAGTGTGTGAACATAACACACTGTTCTTAAACTCTCAGAATCTAAGTTAGCAACTTAGAGTGTAGGTTGATACCAGGATTACCTTCACCATATAGGAGTACCATACATGGTGCCTGGATGTATAGTGCTGTGTAGGAGCTATGAGCAGCTCCGGCCTGGATACCTACCCCCTGTGAGCTGCTGCTGAGTTAGTATGGAGCACCTGGAGGAGCCCCTGCTGGAACCAGCATGTAAGTCTCTCTGCTGCTATCTCTGCACTTATTATCTAGTTCTAAACCATTTCCTGTTTCCATCATGTATAATACATTTCCCTACTCTTGGAAAAAACAGGCACATGGAAGAGCCTCTCCTAGAACTAGCCTGGAAATCATTATGCCCTTATTTTTGCAGTTATTATCTAGTTTTCAACCATTTCCTCTTTTTATGCACAACGCGCCTCGTATGTCACTTTATTAGATCCATGAGTGCCTCGTTATACATTTGATTATAGACCTTTCAGGACTTCATAGCACCATGCCCGTTTGTCGTTATGATGAATGCAAGCCACCCTGGTGCATAACCCGGTGGCACTGCAGGGCCGGCGTGATGCTACAGCATTAGCTGATTTCATGCATTATAGGTAAAAGCACTTCACTAAACTTATACTACTTATAGGGTTAACTACTGTTGATGTAGGTATCTATAGGGAGAGGAGCAGCTCATATACACTGTAAAAAAAACAGTTTATCTCCGTAATGTGATTTACAGTCAGACAGTGTATAATTCTTTACTTTTACATTGAACATCCGTAAGCCAGTACAGTGAAACAACATTTTTCATTTACAGTGAATCTCACGTTAAATATTTGCCCACCAGGTGGCAGCCTGGATATATTGGGACTTTATTGAAACCTATCATTTAAAACGTATCTAGACGTATTTAAAATGACGTCTAGACGTATTTAAAGGATAACAATGTCCAATATCCTTAATAATCATAGGGTCAATCTTGAAGACTTTGGTACATTATAGATAATAAATATATAATTTCCCTTTCCATATCAGCGGGAACAAGCAAGGATTTAAAAACACACATTTTGTGGTAATTAGAAATATACATATTCACACTGCTGTCAGAGTTGCTTTGTAACAATCCTAGAGTATCCTTTGCTCATGGATTGTCCTTGCATTATTACTGCTAGGCATTCGATTATGTCTCTTATTGCGAGGCATTCGATTATGTCTAATGTTGACAGGCCTGAAATTAAGTTGATATTATGAAATATACCAATGAATCATGAAAAATGAGAATGTTGCCCGTGACTCACCGTAATTTTACGGGATAATTTTTACACTGTAGGGTCAGCAGCTCAGGTGATGGTTCCGCTATGGTCTCATCGATCCTCCCTGAGTGGGGCCGATTACTGCAGGTAGCCAGGTGTGTCCGACCCGGCCCTCCTGCAGGGGGTCTGACTACAGAGATGTTTTCAGAAGTTTACTCTCTGAGGACGGCATAATGCATTAATGCATCATGCCTTTGGTCGTCAAGATATATGAATGCGGCCCACGTGAGTAACTCACCAAGGCTGCATTCAAGCATCATGCCGAGCCTATGGGGTTGACGTACTGTTAAGGGATCCGTATAATGGAATAAAGAGAGGGAGACAAAGGGGGCGGAGATAGAAACAGAGAGGACAGAGGGGACAGGGGGGGACAGCCAGAGGAATATGGAGAGACAGAAAAAGAAACAGAGGGCTACAGAGGGAGACAGAGGGAGAGACAGAGGGAGAGACAGAGGGAGAGACAGAGGGAGAGACAGAGGGAGAGACAGAGCAAGAGACAGAGCGAGAGACAGAGCGAGAGACAGAGGGAGACATAGGGGATGGAAACAGAGAGACATACATACATATAGAGACAGAGAGAGAGAACATAATTAGAGGGGTGTAAAACGAGAGAACGAGCTTTGTTCAGGGATTCCAAGGTCAAACCGTTAAGTTGCTCCCCTGAGCTGCTCCCCCCCGACCTGAGCTGCTCCCCCAGCCTGGCCCTGCTCGTCACGCATGGATGGTGCCGCTAACAATGCTGAGTCTGCATTATTTACACCTGTAGCTACCTGTAGGGGAGTGGGCCAGGTAGGTGACCCACTCATCAGATGAGAGGTGGGGGTAGTTATCTACTGCACCCCACCCCTTTAAGTAGTAGATAAGGATCTGAGGATATATAAAAATAACCGTGACAGACTGACTGGTGGCCTCATAGCCTCATAGACCACCAGTCACTCTACCATTGCTATTAATACATAACTCAGGTCCGAGGGGGTTATCTAACTTAACCTTCGGTTATGTGAAAATAACCAAGGGGTGAAATGCTTTGTCTTAGCTCTAAGCTATAGTAACGCTTTTGTATTTTTACTAAAAAGGGGTGAGTGGGTCAGGTATTTACCTGATGATTAAAACACCAATTTGTGAATAGTTCTATGTGTGTATTGGGGGGGGGAGGACCAAGAAACACCACAAAGTACCAAATTTCATCATAGCATGGGAACCATGGGGTGTGTTATACATGTACATCTGGAGTTGCAGGGTACTTGTTCTCCAAACCCATGAGAACTCTAGCCCAGGAATGATAATAAGTCACATAGAGACTTTATAACCTTGTCTACATTGATATGACTAAAGTAAACCCCCAGAGACAAGCCAAAGCCCCAGCTTTACCCTGTAAGGGACGCATTGAACTTAAATTCACTACCGTATACGTAAAACCGTGTGTATAGGTTTAACTCGTGCATAAGATGCGTGGTCGCCCCTATAAGCTGCACTGGCAATCTGACTTGCGTACTAGCAGTGGGTTCTACGAGAGGTTTTACTGTACTCGCCATGATACATGAATGAGTTACTCACTAGGGCTGCATGAATGCATCATGACGACAAAGGGCATACCTCATCAAAGCACTATGCGGCCCATAAGTGGTTAGCATGGAGTGCTCCATGGGTAACTGGTAGCAGTATGCGGCCCTTCAGGGGTTAGTGTGGTTGCCCCCCGTGCTTTATGGGGCGCATGGGTATTTTCGTACTAGTATAAGCACCCCATGTTTGGTATCATATTAATGCTCATGACACCCTCTTACACATCCGACATTCCATTTCTGTCATTTCAAGTCTCATTTCAATTTTTGATATTTATAATCTTTTCAAATTTCTGGCAAAAATACTGAGGAATCTGGCTGTGGGATGGTAAAGGGATTAGTGTGGTGGTCCTGTGCTCTATGAGTATCTGTGAGCAGCTCGTACACGTGCTGTAGCAGCTGGTGTGTATCATGAGCTACTCAACACTGTGTGCTGTACCATCAGCTGCTGTGGGACCTGTTGGCGAACCAGGCATACTGCTTCCCCTAATCCCTCCAGTTCCACTCTGATGATCTACTCTAGGATCTATTGGCAAACTGTAGTTACACCTGTATTAAACCACTTCTGACCCTCTCACCAAGAAGCGTATAGGGTATAATCCTTGCTCTCACCCCCTCCCCCCCCCTCCATCCTTCCAGTTTCATTCTGGTGAACTATTCCGCAATCTCTGTGCAATCCAGTTATACTGGTATTAGACCAGACTTGAACATATTACAACTGGTGTAGTGAGTAGTGAGAGCTGAGAATCTAATTAGCTGATATTCCATCTACACTAGGAACTGCTCTGAACATCTGTGAGCACCTGTCGTCCAGGTGTGTTTCACCACCCCCGGGGGGGGGGTACTTGATTTTTTTCTGATAGGGGTGTGCGGCTGGGCCAATGACAACCCTTACTCTTGCTAGGGAGCTTTCGCTACAAAAACCTACCCTTGCTAGGGCATTTTCGGCCAAAAAGTCCTTGTTTTGAAGAGGCAAAACACTAAATGTATCATGGATGAGTACTTTTCACCGAGAATTTTTTTCATTTTCCACAAAGTTTTGGCAAAAAACGGCAAAAATGGCACATTTAGGTGAAAATCGGGTCATTTTGTTGGAAAAGTGACCCTGGGTAGGGAGATTTTGTTGAAACTAGACCCTTGCTAGGGACATTATTTCTGTGACAAGACCCTTGCTAGGGAGAAGTTGTTGAAAAAGTACCCTTGCCAGCCGCACACCTGTGTATACAAAATATACTAAGTGCCCCCCCCCCCGGGTACCACCACGTAGTCCAAGGGTAGTAATAGACCCACTCTCCTCTGGCAGAGACTTCCCTCGCTCATCTCTGCCCAAAGCTACAGGCTTATACACTGAAAAAGTAAACTTGTCTCCAGACTCGTCAAAGTGACTATCATAAAATAAACGAGTCAAAAGTTGTCTAACCTATCAGGTTACCATCCCACAAATAGAATCTGGAGCTGGCAAATGTAGGGTTTTGGGCTGACACATGCCAAGTGGGTCTTCTATCTTCAGCTAGAAGACCCACTTCCTTGTCACTTAGAAGAGTTTTTGACTCATTTATTTTATGACCGTCACTTGGAAGTGTCTGGAGACAAGTTTACTTTTTGAGGGTAGGACATTCTGTGGAAGAAGGGGCAAAAGAAGTACTGCTTTTTTGCTTCCCTATTCGCATCACAAGCTGCCAGTATCCCTGCCCAAAAATAGTATCTCGGGAAATCTACAATTTCTACCAGGATAGCATGGTCAATATATCTGTAGTTTACAGAACCTATGATCTAGATATCCATTCACATATTTGAATCAAATAATTCAAATAAAATTGCATATTTCAATTCAGTTTGACGTACGTAGAGATTGATGGGGAGGTACGGCGCAAAAATATCTGCCAAACGTAGATTGCAGTAGACCCGCAGATCATAGTCTAAGCTATGCCCAGCACACCATCCTTCAGCATGAAGGTGTATCTCCATTATCATATTGAGTCATTCATGCTTTCACCCCCCCTCACATAAAACTAATTTCGAGACATATCTCAGGTTATCTATAAAGCTTTGAATTTATATGACCCATTTCTTCCCCTGAGATTATTGCAGATAAATTGAAGTATCACCATTCAATGTCTGCTATTGTCAGCCAACAGAATTGATTTCTTTTTGTAATAAGGTGTAAGATAATAGTCAGTATGGTACAACACGGAGTAATAATAGAAAATACAGCAATAATACATCCTCTTATTTGTAATCTACTATGAAAGTATGACCTTCTAGTGTTGATGTCCACAACAATACAGTGTCATGCGATATTTGCCTCGCCTCTGTGCGCTGTATTATCAATAAGAAAACATGCTGTACTCGTCACCTGTAACAACTGTTGTGATGTAAAAAGGCCTGGAGGATATTGCACGGTCCTCAGCCTCACTAGCCTGCATCCTACAGCCATACGTATAGCCAAATGCCGGCCATCATCAACCCTAGTCCTCCTTCATATTCCGCATTAGCGAGATACAGTGGCTCCACCTTTTGGACCACTGTTAACAATCATAACCCTTTGCTCTGTAAGGACCAGCTCAGCCAAATCTCATGGCCGAGATTAGGGTACAAGCAGGGTGCAGGTATTGTGAATAGGTTGTTACTGGACAATACTTGTATCACCTTGTCCAGGATAGGGTACTGGTTAGCACTGTGGACTCATAATTTGGGGAGCCCAAGTTCAAATCCCTACCAGGCCAAATAGCAGTATTTCCTTTCAATATATATTTCCAAATTTTCTTAAGTATTGTGAATAATGTATTGCGTTATCACTTTACTTATGAATTTGATTACCAGCCATTGCCTGGAAGAGAATTGAACTCAGGTAGTGTGCATCATGAGTCCACAGTGCTAACCACTACACTATACTGGACACAGGTGACTTCAGGAGTGTCCAGGTACAACCTATTCACAATAACTGCTTGTACCCTAATCTCGGCCACGAGATTTGGTTAAGCTGGTTGCTGTGAGTACTGGGAATAGACCTAGTACCAGTGGGAATGGCGATATCCACTGATCATCTTGCTAAGGCCCTATACACTCTGACTGACCGTGTAATGGGTTCCTTACACCCTCACAGAAGGGCGTTATCTCCCCTGATGTCAGCCTGTATAAACCTGCCACACCCTATCTACTGCAGCCCTCTGATCTGCTCCTGACCCAGATCAGACAGTTACAGAGCCTTACAGTGAACGGCTGGTAATGGCTTGTAGACTACATTCCCTCTTTAGGGAGTGATAATTTTTTAACAACAGGGGGGGGGGTGGTGGGTCGGGGGGGGGGGCAAAACAATTTGGACCCCTTGACCGGGGGGGGTCAAAATAATTTAACCTGTTTTGAGCCAAAAAGCCCGTGCGTTACTATGCTTCAAAGGGCCCGCGCGCGAGCTGATTTTCGGCCGTTAGGGGGGGGGGGGGTAAAAAACTGTTGTTAAAAAATGATCACTCCCTTACCTGAATTCCAGGCACATGAGTATTGTTAAGATGGCTAGATCCCTTTGTAGTTCACCAACACACCGCCAGAGGTTACATGTTGTAGACTGTCACATGGTAATGATCATGTTGGTAATTTCTTGGGCAGTGGTCTGACCGGGACTAGAACGCTTGATCTTAGCATTCTGAGACATGCATGCCGAAAACCACTGCTCCCATCTGTCTGTGGGGGTAGATGCACTTAAACCTATAGATACATGTAGGTGCTTCAGTGTATATCGTTTCCAATGACCCAAAACCTTTAAAATATGCATGGGACCATATGTTCAAAATGCATTTACTAGATTGAGAGCATTACGGCCTATACCCTGAAATAAGTATATAGAAATTTAACTATTTTGCGTTACTAGGTTATGTAGTTACAAAACATTATGTAATCATATGAGCTGTTGCATGGGCTTAAAGCTTGCATATCTCAGAAAATAGCCTGGGACCCCCATATCTCAGCACTTTTGGAAACAACACATTATTTTAATCTAGTGGAGGGGGGGGGGAGGATCTAGCTACTTTCAGACTATCCCAACGAACCCCTTAATGTGAAATTACACCTATCTCTTACAATGTGTTAACGGTTAGTACATCACAGCTCTCTAACCCAGCCCAGCCCATAGGTGTTGGAGGAGACCTCTGGAGCCGCTCCTCTAGAGCTATTTACATGAAATGGAACAGGTGGAGAACCGGCTCCTTAATGAGTCGGCCATGCTTGTTGCCAAGAGCCGGGGCACCTATTCCTCTGATGATCTACTTGAGTCTGCACTTTTAAAATCTGGCATTAATTCACTTGAAACCTAGATGTACATATTTTCCTGTTAGTTCTGAGGAAATAGTTTGGTGTACTAGACTCTAGATAAATGATTATTTCAACATAATAGATAGACATTTTATTTTCATTGAAAAACAAGCACTAGTATTTGACTTTTGTGTCAGACCCTCTCAAATTGTACTTTTGATTTTTTTTTTAAATTTTAAGCTTATACAAGGGGCTTATTTAAAGACATGGCGCTAAAACAGACCATCACGCTATATCGCTTTATTTCATTTCATTTCATTTCGGTTTTTATTTTATGTCATATTTAGTTTAGTTAGTCCTACCCTCAGTTAGTCATCCTTTACAATTTACTTCTACCCCCCCCCCCCCCTCCAGCCCCTCCCCCACTCCCCTTATTGATGCCCTGCTGCTGTACGATTACCGTCTGTAGATGACGTAGTGGGAGCTTACAGACAAGTCTTTTATAATCCCCCTCCTCTCTTAGTATGATGAATGTTTTCAATAGAAAGTGGACATATTTGACAACAGGGAGGGGGTTCAAAGAGGGGGTGCAGAGAAGGGGTAAGTGAGGAGGCGAAAAGTTGTCTTTTCTAATCCCTCCGTGCAGCAAGATCAATGAAAAAAGTGGTCATATCTTAACAAAGTGGGCAGACTAGGTTTAAACCCGCAGATGTTACTGCACGTCCAGTAACAGTCAGAGTGCAGTCAGGGGGGGGGGGGGGGGGGGCTCCTACCAGGTTTGGGGCAGCAAACCTGGACATATTGTAAGGAGAGGGCAGAAAGTTTGGATTTCTTTTTCTACAGAGAGAGCAGTCAATTTGGATCTCTTCATGAGAGGGACATCGAATCGACATGTCTTCTGGAGAGGGAGAGCTTATTTGATACATGTAGGTGCTTCAGGGTACATCGTTTACAATGACCCAAAACCTTTAAAATATACAACGGACCATATATTCAAAATGCATTTTCTAGATAGAGAACATTAAGGCCTATACCCTGAAATAAGTATATAGAAATTTAACTATTTTGCGTTACTATTTCATGTAGGTACAAAACATAATGTAATCATATGAGCTGTTGCATGGGCTTAAAGCTTGCATATCTCAGAAAATAGCCTGGGACCCCCATATCTCAGCACTTTTGGAAACAACACATTATTCTAATCTAGTGGAGGGGGGGGAGGATCTAGCTACTTTCAGACTATCCCAATGAACCCCTTAATGTGAAATTACACCTATCTCTTACAATGTGTTAACGGTTAGTACATCACAGCTCTCTAACCCAGCCCAGCCCATAGGTGTTGGAGGAGACCTCTGGAGCCGCTCCTCTAGAGCTATTTACATGAAATGGAACAGGTGGAGAACCGGCTCCTTAATGAGTCGGCCATGCTTGTTGCCAAGAGCCGCGGCACCTATTCCTCTGATGATCTACTTGAGTCTGCACTTTTAAAATCTGGCATTAATTCACTTGAAACCTAGATGTACATATTTTCCTGTTAGTTCTGAGGAAATAGTTTGGTGTACTAGACTCTAGATAAATGATTATTTCAACATAATAGATAGACATTTTATTTTCATTGAAAAACAAGTACTAGTATTTGACTTTTGTGTCAGACCCTCTCAAATTGTACTTTTGATTTTTTTTTAAATTTTAAGCTTATACAAGGGGCTTATTTGAAGACATGGGGCTAAAACAAACCATCACGCTATATCGCTTTATTTCATTTCATTTCATTTCAGTTTTTATTTTATGTCATATTTAGTTTAGTTAGTCCTACCCTCAGTTAGTCATCCTTTACAATTTACTTCTACCCCCCCCCCTCCAGCCCCTCCCCCACTGCCCTTATTGATGCCCTGCTGCTGTACCATTACAGTCTGTAGATGACGTAGTGGGAGCTTACAGACAAGTCTTTTATAATCCCCCTCCTCTCTTAGTATGATGAATGTTTTCAATAGAAAGTGGACATATTTGACAACAGGGAGGGGGTTCAAAGAGGGGGTGCAGAGAAGGGGTAAGTGAGGAGGCGAAAAGTTGTCTTTTCTAATCCCTCCGTGCAGCAAGATCAATGAAAAAAGTGGTCATATCTTAACAAAGTGGGGCAGACTAGGTTTAAACCCGCAGATGTTACTGCACATCCAGTAACAGTCAGAGTGCAGTCAGGGGGGGGGGGGGGCTCCTACCAGGTTTTGGGCAGCAAACCTGGACATATTGTAAGGAGAGGGCAGAAAGTTTGGATTTCTTTTTCTACAGAGAGAGCAGTCAATTTGGATCTCTTCATGAGAGGGACATCGAATCGACATGTCTTCTGGAGAGGGAGAGCTTATTTGGATTTCTGCTAGATAGAGGGAAACATATTTGGATATGGATTTCAAATAAGAAAGGGCAACAAATGATGAAGAAACCAATAAATGTGGGTCCGTTCGTATTTGGTCAATCCTTCAGACAGTCTACCAACTCCCTTGTCGTTGAAGCAGGCCACCCCCTTAGGGAGTGCTTATTTTCAGGGTGGGAGGGGAAGTGGGGAGAAGCCTTTTTCACCCCCCCCCCCCTCCGGGATCGAAATATTTTGATCATCCCGGCGGGTCAAGAGTCAGGGCGTGGACGGGCCCTTTGAAGCATAGTAACGCACTGAAAACAGGTGAAATGTTTTTGCCCCTGGACCCCAAGAGGGGTCGAAATTTTGTTCCCCGCCCAATGTTCATCACCCCCTCCCCCATGTTGTTAGAAAATGATCACCCACTTACAGCATAGACCTACTGAGTCCTCCCTCAACCCCAACCGCCTGATTAACGATGTCCGTTATTGACTTTACCCTCATCTAATTCTTATATCAATCACTTATCCAGCAAACAAAGCCTGCTTAAGGCGTTGTGCTTTTCTTTCATCTAATTCATTTTTCTGGAAAGTCTCTGCTTTACTTTATTTCTTATCCCTTACACATGTCTTCCAGTGGAGTCACATTCCAAGCGTACTTGACAGGCGCAAAAATGAGTTAACCATTGCAGTATATCAGATGTGTATATCCACACCTTTCCTAGAAATTACTATTTCAGACTCTTTTCACCGGCTGTGAAAATACTTTTGAAACATGAATAAACTCGCTCTATCGTCCTAGATAAAACACCTTTTTGCATTCTCCGAGAGAGATGCCAGCCCTAGCTCCTGGTTTAAGAGGTTATATTGCTTTTTTCATAGATTTCTTTATTGATCGATCATTTATTGCCTCCTCACAGAGTCCTAGGTGAATCCATTCTCTCAGTGAAAGCCATATTTTATGGGTTAAAATGAGAAAACAATCGACCAGAATGTTCTGCTGTAGTGGTGGGAAGGACAGAGGTGTTAAAACAGTCATTAGGATGAGATCCCCCACCCCCTATAATGTCCTGTAATTATTTACCCTTTAACAGCCGCGTAATGCTTTAATGCATTATGGCCATGGCCATGATGCATGAATGCAGCCCTAGCGAGTGACTCGGCACGGGTAAATTCAGGCATCATGTCGACCCTACCGGGTTGATATACGGCATGATACATAAATGCAGCACTGGCGAGTTACTCGCCAAGGCTGCATTCATGCATCATGCTGACTGGGGACATAATGCATTAACTCACTCTGCGGCCCTTACAGGGTTAACTGCAATGGTCATTAGGCCTAGATCTTCCATCACCCACGGGCTGGTATAATTAACAAGGACGTGAGAAGTAATTGGACAGTACACATGATTGTGATTAAGAATTAATGCAATTGTCTCTTTTTCTGTGCGGTGGTGGTGCGACCATGTGGGAGGGGGTGGGAGGCTATAGACCAATGCATTAAGAAAGGGTGACATTTCAGAGAAGTTGTTCATAAAGTTTTTGAGTAATTTTTTAGTGTAATTGACAAGTACATAAATATAACCTCAGAATCCCCCATTCTAACATACACCATTTGAAAGACAATTGTCCTCTGAATCTACTGATATGATATGTTTGCGAACAATGTTATGAGGATTCTGCTAAAACCAATGTAAACACAAATTAACTATGAAGACACCCTTTCTTGCTGCATTGGTCTATATGAGTAGGTAAGTTGCACGTGAGGAGGGACAGGGAGGAGGAGGAAGGGGGCTGCAGTGCAATTCCATGGGATTAATTGAATCATTTCATTTTTTAAGAGGAAATGGCGACATTATAATATAAAGCTGCAATGTGGAATGGTACGGACCGTGGAATGATGTCTTTTTTAATGTATAAATCTCAATACACATTTCTCACATGTTGCTGTTATAGGAGTGGCTTGTATTACACTCCATGTTGGGTCTCTGCTTCAAATAGGACTTGACAGAGGAAGCAAAAGGTTTATTTACTTATAAATGCAGGTCTTTGAATGACATTCTATAGATTTGCTTTTGCTCGACCATTAAAGGGCAACACAATGATTCAATGCATGCCAATTGTCTCCATAATGCATGAATGCAGCACTGACATTGATATATACGTTTCAATGGTTCAATGTACAGGGATGCAGCACCGCTGAGTAATTGAGTTTCTCATCCTAGCAGTGATGGCTTTGTCTCACCAAATCGATACGAGTTGAACGTCCATGACTGGCTGCAATCTATGATCACCAAGGGTGAATTAAAAAAAGTACAAAATATTTAGGCCTCCTATGACCAAAATCGGTTACAAGGAAGGTTGATTACAAGGAGCAAATTTGCCCTGCCAAAAGGTGCTCCTTATAACGAGATTTTACTGTAATAAACTTTAAATTAGTATCATGAAGTCTCAAAACATCCATTAACTTTTTCCTGCCATTTCTATGTACATCTGCCCTAAATAAGCCGTTTTTTTTTCATGCCAGTCATAGATCACACCCAGTCATAAGTTGCTCCCAGTCATAAACTTTCAACATGTATCAATTTGGAGAGACACAGCCAGATACAGCATACTGCTAGTCTATAGGTCTGGTCTCATGAACAGAGAGGACACTTCTGGTGTGAGACATGCCCCTCCCCCTAATGCAAGTCTCACTGATAGCATCAAACTGCCAGGTCCTGGTCTGAGAATCTCCCTCCTCCATCCTACCTACCCCCCCCCCCCCCCTAAGGCCACTCAAAAAAAAAAGTGGTTTCTCATCACCAAGGTCTGAGAAATCTGACGAAGGAGGCTTTTTTTTCTTTTTTTTTTCACTCGCAGGCCAAAATGTATAGGTTTATTTACAGGTTTCTTTGACCAAAATTCACGTTTAATTGGTTAAGAATTAATTGATATTTAAAAGTGTGGAAAATGTAAGTTATTTCTATACCACTGCATTGCTGGTATTATTAGCTTTAATTTGATACCAAATATAACCAATTTCGTCCATTTTGATGAGGTTTTTCATCAAAACTTGGCCAAAAAAAAATAAAAAAATTCCCTAAACCTGATTTTTATATGATTTTTTTTGATATAATAGAGATCTACCCTGTTACACTATAAATGGCCCCAGGAACAGAGGAGATGAATCGTGGTTAAAGGATGGCACCCTCTCCAGAATATTTGTCTCAGATAACATCACCTTGTCAAAGACTGCTGTGTGCAGGATTTAAAGATCTCTGCACGGAGCATTAAACTAAGGGTGGACTGAGGGGCCCCTTTCTGGATGGATCAAAATGAAAGATATGATTTATTAGGACAGTGGCAGTGTCTAGCTCTACTATCTGACTATGAGTCACTTTTAGTAGGGAAATATATAGTAGAGAACATCAAGTATGATAATAAAAAAAGGTAGCGATTAGTAAGTGAATTGCATTTTTGATATAATGGAGATTCTTCTAAATATACCAATCGAAATACGAGAACAATGCTGGCTCCGGGGATGCTGGCCAGTGGGGGATCCAGGAGTTTGAAAAAAGTGGAGTGCGCTATTGACTTGGATGACTTTGTGCAACGACTCCGGCCAATGACTCTGGGCTGGGTGATGACTATGTCCAATGGCTCCAGGCGATTGACTCTGGCAGATGACTCTGACTGGTCGTTCTTTAGCTAGCAGCTAACGACAGTGGCTCATGAGTGAACAGGATGTGAATAGCCTTGGTCTTCATGTATTAATGCACTATTCCATCCTTCAAGCCCCACTCTCACCCCTAGAACAATACTAGCATCACTGAAAAAGTAAACTTGTCTCCAGACTCGTTGAAGTGACTATCATAAAATAAACGAGTCAAAAGTTGTCTAGCCTATCAGATTACCATTTTAAGGAAAGTGAGATTTCTCATATTGTTTACACATCTTGTTGCATCAAAATTGCAAATACATTTAGTGTTACCACAAGTCTGAGATCCTGTGCCCAGTACGACTGCCTTATATATGTAAACACCCTGTGAGGGTGTGAGGGGAGTGAGGGGTGTGAGGGGAGTGAGGGGTGTGAGGGGTGTGAGGGGTGTGAGGGGTGTGAGGGGTTTGAGGGGTGTGAGGGGTGTGAGGGGTGTGAGGGGTGTGAGGGGTGTGAGGGGTGTGAGGGGTGTGAGGGGTGTGAGGGGTGTGAGGGGTGTGAGGGGTGTGAGGGGTGTGAGGGGTGTGAGGGGAGTGAGGGGTGTGAGGGGTGTGAGGGGTGTGAGGGTGTGAGGGGTGTGAGGGGTGTGAGGGGTGTGAGGGGTGTGAGGGGTGTGAGGGGTGTGAGGGGTGTGAGGGGTGTGAGGGGTGTGAGGGGTGTGAGGGGTGTGAGGGGTGTGAGGGGCGGCCTTGACCCTGGAGGAGGGGCAGATATTACCTTATTCCACGCCACTTCTACAGAATCAATACCAGGGTACCATGTATGAGTTGGGTGTGAGGGGGGGGGGGGGCTGGTGGGAGGCTATGGAACCATGGAGAGGGTGCAGGGGCAGACAGGGGTGAAATTAGAGGCTAGAACATACCGGTACGTATAACATATGGGGTATTGAACCACCAGTCTGTAGCGTTGTTGTTCCAGCCTTACTAGGAATATAAAAGATGACTATTTGACTTGGTTGTCACCAGTAATATGAGGTTCGATAGTATAGGATGTGTGTGTGCATCTGTAAGGGGGCGTATTGAGATAAGAATGGCCTGTTGTGTGGGTGTAAACAATTAAGGATGGCATGATGCCTAAAGTGTTCTAGGCAGATTCATAACCTCATGTTCATGTGCCGTCATAATGCATAAATGCATTTTGATGCGCCAATGCATTGCCGAGAAGCAGCTCCCTCGCGCTGCCCTGGTTAGCCGCACTCTCCCAGCACAGTCTCAAATAAGACTCTGCCAAAAGGCCCAGACTCTCAGAACTCTTCTGTGGAAAAAGGGGTGAAAACAGTACTACTTGTCTGTTCTCCTGTAGTCTTCTCACACTGCCATCTCAATACACCAAAAATAGTTCCCAGGAATATGTCCAATGAGGACCATCAAAAAAAAAGATCAGTACTTCTGAAATTTTAAACATTTGCTTTACACTTATCCCTTGACATTTTTCAATCGAATCATAGTTGTATAAATACATATCCCAAAAGCATGACATAGGCAAGTTTTCAGGGTGATCTGCCACTTTTGGCAGAGAAGGAAGTAGTGCCGGTAGAAACGTATGAAATAATCTGCTGGGAGATTGGGTTAGCCACTCAGGATGGTAGCACAGTTGGGCTACTCGCATTCATGCACCACAAAAAAGGGCATACTGCAGTTACGCACTAGATGCCACCCCTACACTCTAAGAACAGTGTGTTGACGGAACATGCATGAAGAGTTATACACATAAATTTGCAACACACTTTTGAGATTAACACACTTTTGGCAAAGAGTGTTTAGTGCATAGTGTGTTACACCAAAATGTGTGTTAAAAGTGGCTTCAGAAAAGCGTGTTAATAAGTGTGTAAACGTAACACACTGTTCTTAGAGTGTAGAGGGTTAAAGGGGCATTCTCACCACTCACACTTACCACATAAGTAGTATAGTATGTATCGGAACGGGACTATAGTTAAGTACTGTTTATTACTCAATCGACATGCAGCCAATCAGAGGCCTCCATTTGGTCACGTGACCGGAAGTGACCTACTTAGGGGATTAGTGGTGCATTCTGGGTAACCCTGCAGCCAATCAGAGGCCACCATTTGGTCACGTGACCGGAAGTGACCTACTTAGGGGATTAGTGGTGCATTCTGGGTAACCTACTGACCTACTTAGGGGACCGGAAGTGACGTCATATGACTTAATTTAGGATCACGTGACCGGAAGTGACCTGATGAGTCACGTGAGCGGAAGTGACGTCACATGACCTAATGGCCGACCGGAAGTGAGTGACCTCATTGAGGATCACGTGACCGGAAGTGACTTGATTGATCACGTGAGCGGAAGAAGAAGTTTTTTGTTTAGGAAGTGAGGGTCTTTAGGATCACGTGACTGGAAGCGACGTCGTCACATGAGTGACGCTTTAAGAGACTGCGCGACTTACTAGTAAAAGAAGACGTATGAAAATAAAAACACAACAATATTTTATTTTATTTTTTTTATTTATTTTTTTTTCAATCTTGATAAACACTCTATTTTTGAAAAGATGCACACGCTTATTTTTTTTTTTTTTCATATCTCTAAAGGACTCGTTGTCACACCGTCAGAATGCACGCGACGCTTATAATACAAGTAGCGCACGCCGTCTTTCTCTATGGTGTAGGTGACCATTTTGTTTCGCACCACTTTGAAGTTTCTATTTACAGCAATGAGAGTTTTTCGTTGGCGAAGAACATCCAAGAAGTCGTCTGGTTCCTGAGGGTTTTGTTTCTTCTGTACGCCTTTTGCACTCCATTTTTTGGATTTTCTTTCACCGGTGTCGCTGACTCGATCGTAGCAAATGTAAGTCTTAGGGTTGAGACTTAGGATCCCGTCACCTTCCCACTCCGCTTTCATAAGCCCCGAAGTTCTCAGATCGTGAAGGTACCGTCTCTCACAACATCCGCCGGGCGGCGGACACCATTCTCGCACTCTTTCCGTTTTTGTCTTCACGAAAAGCTCTAAGTGATCGTCGCACACCGCTGTCGGAAGCCACTTTCGTTTCTCTCTGAAGTACGTCTCTCTCAGGCGAGGTTTGACTAGGTCATCCAACGTGTCACCGCTGAGAGCCATGTAAAGACTGTCGGTGTCCATTTGACAAAGGGCATAATCGCGCCGATCGACGAATCTATCCAAGAAGTCGTATGTGAACTCTAACATTTTCAACTTCGCGTACTGGTATACCATGAACCCTATTTGAATAGGGAGGTTGTTGTTGACTGTTTTCGGTTGTAGTTCGACTTCAAACAGATCGGAACTCAACTCGGACGCCTTTTTGAAGCGCCACGAATTGGCCAATAGTTCGAACTTCCGACTGTCAGTGTATCTCACCGCCGTGTGTTTTTCTTTGTTGCAGATTGTTTTACCGTACGTAGCGTTTCCCATTAACTTGTAACAGTCTGACAGAATTTTCTCGTTCTCGTTCACGTCGCCACGTCTTCGCGCCGCCGTTACTTCGTCCGCGAAACCGGCAAAGGAGCGTTTAGGTAGGTATTCTACCACCAGCTGCACTTTGGTGACTATCAAACCGTGCTCTAAATACCACTTGAGAAGCGGCGTTCCCAAGAGAATATTTTTTCCGTGGTAACTCCCTATCAGACATCTCTGAGGCGTGTTCAACAGCTTTTCTTCCTGCGCAAAGTCTGACATGTGAGGTCCTATGTCCGATTTTGAAACGGTCGCGTTCTTGAAAACGGGGGTCATTTCTTCGAAGTAGTCTCGTAGGTGAGGCGGCGTAGTGATGTCCACCGAACATTTTCTCCTCTTTCACAGCGGAAAGGATGTCGCTCTCGCTCATCGCGTTTCGAGACACTTTCAAAGCGTCAACCTTCCAGCGTTGTTGGGAGGCCTTGACCCGCTCATCTCGACGCTTCATCTCTCGCCATTCGCACTCCCACACGACGACCAGCTTGTGACCTAGCGCTTTCAAGTAAGCGCTTACTCTGGTCGTTCTGTCGCGTCTCTCCTCTCTCAGTGAAGCGCACTGATATCGGTGCGACGGTATGCACTCGTGAGCGTGGAACCAACACCCGTGAAACTGGAAAACCGTATTAGAGGCCGCATGAAACCCGTCCACGCGAATTCTCCGACAGCCTACAACCATCTCGCCGCCGTTCAAAGCGTGGCGCAGTTTCACGTCGCGGTCGTGCTCTACGAAGCGTAACCACTCCAAAGCGCTGTGAGAGTTTCTTTGCCTAATTTCGGGCTTGAACTCGGTCTCGGGCCGTCTCACCGCGTAATAGCCCGTGCAGTGCGCTTCGCTCATGCAGCGCAAGTACAGAGAGTTAGCGTCTAGTCCTAGGATGTGTTGGCACGGTCTCGCTTCTTCGCCGTACTTGTGCTCCCTTATCCGCGTGGTGCCCTTCTCGTGAAATCTATGGAAGATGATGGAAGGACCGCCGACTAGATTTTCTTTGATCAGAGCGTGGAGGACGGCGTCGAACTGGGGGAACATTGTGAACGCGTCTTCTAGGTTTTGGAAGAGGAACCGTAAAGTCAAACCGGCGAGAGAAACTCCGTCTTTCAACATGTCAATGCCCGGATCTTGGAAAAATTTAGCGTGATTTTTCAGAGCTTCTATGAAAGGTTTGACGTCTTTGTTGTTGTAGTGGATCAAGTAGTCTTCCATAGTTTGCATCTTCTCGTCGGACCAAACTTTCTGACATGCGGCGTAGTCGGATTCGGACATTTTGACGCCCGTCAGCTCGCTGTCGAAAGCCGATCTCGGTGGCAGCGTTCTGTTTGCCAGTTTCCTGGTAGACGTCATCCATTCGTAAGGAAAGTGACCTTTCTCTTCGTTCCTGGTGAAAGCTCGCAAATAGGTCGCGTAGTTGTAACCGGGTGCCAAATAGTTGACTACGTCCAAGAAAACCGTGTGCTGTGTGTAAACCGCCAAGTATTGATTGCTTCTCTTTATGACGCTGAATTCTTGGTTTCTTCGGTCTCCTGAGGCGAAGAACGAGTGAAGGCGTATTTTGATCAGGTTCAAGTCGTAACGCCCCGAGTTGAAGCCCACGACTGGAGCTTGCCAGATGTATCTCAGAAGACGCTTCTTCAGTTGAACTAACGGGTGTCTGGTCTGAGCCGCAGCGAAGCCGCCTGGAGAAGGGGTGAACGTCGCCTCCTCCAGCAGGAGAGCTTCACCTATCGCCGCATCTAACTTCGCTAAGGTCGGTCGGTAAAGTTCTAGCACAGCTTCCCCGATGACTTTGGCGTTCTCGTTTATGTGATTTAAAACTCGGTCCAACAAGGGGTCGGAATCTGCGTCGGATTCTCTGACGAAGCAGACGGGCCCCTCCCACCCCGGAAAGTCGGATGGGACGCTAGCCGACAAAGGGACGTGATCCCACAGCAGGGACACGTGTTCCGTCGACGGTTCTTTGCACGGTCTGAAGAAAGCCTCGAAATCGAAGGCGATCTTGTAAGGGTAGATTCCGGAATGTCCGTCGTGGGGAAAAATGGAGAAGTCTGCTAGCGCTTCGAAAATCGTTCTCGAATTTTGGTAGATGCCACCTACGTAGCGCAACTTGACTTGTCGGCAAGAGGAAAGCTGGTTCCTGTGTCTCTTCAGCAAGAACTCGGTGGTGAACGCCGCCTTACACTTGCAACATTCGTACATGCCCGCGTACGCGTTGAAGTCCGTGACGAGAGAGACGTGCAAACCGCCTTTCGCCGTCAGGTGTAGGTTGACTTTACCTCGGGCGGCCAGAGTTCTGGAAGGCGGTCTGATCAGAGTAACGCGTCTTCTCAACTTCCGCCCCGGCACTTGACGCGACGCGGTGTAAACCGCTATCTGTACGTCAAACAAGTTCTCTAACGCGGGTAAGTCGCGGATGTTCAGACCCGGAAAGGATTCAGGTGTGGCAGCGGGACAGAACTGACGTAACAAATCTGAAGCGCGCTTGCTGGTGTTGTATAAGTGAAAGGAAATGCAGCGGAAGATGCAGAGGTTGTCCTTGTTGGGAAAATCTAACACGCCGCTTCTCTTTCCAACTCGACCGGCCTGAGTGATCCTACCGCCTATGGGGAATTCCCCCGGTCCCATGTAAACGCAAATGTTCAAATTGGTAGGAAAAAGAACGTGCCACTTGGTGTCAGCGTCGCAAAGTTTCCGTACTTCCTCGCAAGCGACGGTGTTTTCCATCTTTGAGAGGAGCTCTTCCAAAGTTTCTGAATTAGTTATAGTAGGGAGCGGTTGTATGAGAGTTGCGTTGTTCTGGGAGGCGTGAAAGTAGCACAGTTTGCTCTTGTCTTCTCTGTGTTGTAAGAGTAAGCCTACCGAGAAACCCACTTTGTATCTGAATCTTTGTGTCAAGTGAATGCGACGCATAGTATCTACAGCGTCACTCAACTCGCCGGTTGGTAGCCTGAAGTTTGTTACACTCACGCGAGTCCCGTGCATCCTGACGCCCGTTTGTATCGCAGGCCAATTCGCCGTGAACGTTTCCTCCCCGTTCGGTACAGCACATATGCGCGGAGGGACGGTCACTCCGTCCAGAGATTCGCGTCGACAGGCGATCTTTCGGCAATCGCCTTCGCCGCATAGAGGGCAAAACTTAGGTACTACTCTACAATTTTCTACGTGTCTCTCGTGGTTGTACGGTCTTTTAAACATTTTGAAACACTTTTCGCATACGTACTGTGTCATGTTTTTTTCCACTCAGTTACCAACTACTTAGCCGTCTAACTATCTATCTATCTATCAATCTATCTGTCTATCTATCTATCTATTTATCTTTCTGTCTGCTGTCTGTGTATCCGTCTGTCTGTCTCATACAGCGTACGTCAAACGCTGTGTGTGTGTGTGTGTGTGTGTGTGCGCGCGCGCGTGAGCGTTGAGCGTCTCTCATTCCGAATCTATGCCGAGATATTTCAGAATGATCTCTGTTTTGTCATCCAACTCTTTGAGCGCTCTGGCGGACAGCGTCACTCCCTGCTGTGTGGGTTTTTTGTCAGGACCTTCGTACTTGCGCACGTGGACGAGGTTCTTACCGCTGTAGTAGCTCACAGCTGCGTACACTTCGCCCTCCTCATCCAGCACTGCGAACCAGGGGGTGTGATTAGGTTTTCCTTGCGCGGCCGCTGTGTCGCGTATGCGCACCACTGCGCGGATATCGGCGATGCGTGCTATTAGCTCGCGCAGCGCGTCGGCCGTGAAGTGCACTCGCTTGCTTCTGGTCAGAGACGCCTCTTTCACCTGGCCGTCTTTTGTGTAGCGCGGCCTCCTAGACAGTCTAGCCACGTCCTCCCAGATCTCCAGCGTCAAAGCTCCGTCTAAGCAGAACTCTAACCCGAGAAGACGGGAGAAGGTTTTCTCTGCTTCTTCTCGTCCATCTCGTTCTTTTTCTTGTATTTTTCTCTTCTTACTAGGCCTTGTTGTTCTGGAACTCACCTTAGAACCTTTCACACCCGCAGGATGAGTAACACCATCAGCGTGAGCTGAATCAGCAGCAGAACCGATAGCAGGAGCAGCGTCAGCGCTGGTGGTATCCGAGGCCTCGTTGTTGGAACAGCGCAGCCACACGCCGTCGGTGCTGAGTGTAGCGGTAGAAGATGAAGCGCCGCCACCCTCGTAAGGTGGCGGTGAGGGCAGTCGCCACGGACCGGACGGGACGCTACTAGTGGAGGAAGTGAGGTCGAAAGGTCGAAGATGGAAGCCGAAAAACGTACCGCCCACCCCTTTCCCTTCGGGTTGTTCGTACGCCTCGTCGTTAGCGTCGTTCTCTGTCTCACCCTGTTGCTGCTGCTCCTCCTCCTCCTCCTCTTCTTCTCGGTTTAGGGGCTGAGTGTCCGAATAGCTGTCACTCTCAGCGCGAGCGGCGTCGAGGGCGTCGGTCGATGTAGTGGTGGAGGAGAGGGGCTGTGCAACGTGCGGCAGGTCATCAAAGTCATCAACAGTAGTGGGGAGGTAAAAACCCGGTTGCCAGTACTGCGCTGTGCCAGGAGCGTTGTCGTCAGTAGTAGTAGCGGTAGCAGCAGGTGCAGCAGAAGCAGCAGCAGCAGCAGCAGCAGCAGCAGATGCAACAGTAGCAGGCGCAGCAGCCTCAGCAGGCGCAGCAGTAGCAGGCGCAGCGGTAGCAGGTGCAGCAGCAGCAGCCGCAGCAGGCGGGGCGGCAGTAGCAGCGGCAGCGCGCTTAGCAGCAACGTGTACCGTCGCGAGTGTAACAACGTCGCTAGCACGACGACTACTACCAGTAGTACTACTACTACTACTACTACTACTAGTACTACTACTGCTACTACTACTGCTACTACTACTACTACTGCCGCGAGCGCTCGCTACAGCGGGAGGGTGATAAGACCAAGCGGCTGCGGCGGTAGTCTCATTTTCAGTAGCAAGAGGAGGCACTGACGCTAAACGAGCGCTGTTCCGCGTAGTCTTCTTGTTCTTGGACGGCGCTAGGTGTTGTCTTTTGCTCATGGTGGTGACTGTAGAGAGCAGCAAAAGAATGAGTGAGTGAATGGAGGTTTCCAGACCCCTTATATACGCCTTCTCGCTTCTAGAGCTAAGCTACTTACTGACCCTGTTCAGCTGCCGCCGGCTGGCCGGCGGCCGTTCACAAAGAGAAACAAAAGACATAAGGCATGACGTTTTCAGCTGGATCCCTTTCCCCCCTTTTGAGAGATCGACTGTCATGAGCTAAGCCGCTTACCACCCTGTTCAGCAATTCAACGCGCATTAGCTGTATAAAGGATTAAGCGGTTGCTGCCGTCGACTGACCGGCGGCCATTCACAAAGACATAAGGTATGACGTTTTCAGCTGGATCCCTTTCCCCTCTTTTTTTTTGAGGGATCCACTGTCATGAGCTAAGCCACTTACCACCCTGTTCAGCCATTCAGCGCGCGTTAGCTGTATAAAGGATTAACGGTGATGAGCTTAGAGTGTGGCGTGAAGCAGGACCCCCCTAAGACGAACGTGTCTGTCTGTGAGTAGAGGCGTGTGCATGTGGTGAGCGACTTAAGTGTAAGACAAAAAAAAAATCACCACCTCCTGCCGTGGTGAGTAGACCGGGCCGGCCAGGCGGCGGCCGGCTAGTTCAATAGGGAGGGGTGACAGCTGACTAAGGCTGTGCATGAAAAAAATCCGATTTTCACCTGACCTCTGACGTTTGTTACAATGAATGTCAGAGGGAGGGAGACGTCCTCAGGTAGGGGGTAGGAGGTAAGGCTATGGATGAGGAAGAAACACCGTTTTCAGCTGGTCTCCACGGATAGCGATGACACACCCCTCGTCATCTAAGCTCTTAAGGAGCGGAGCGGTTGAAAAAGCGTCATGCGGACAGGTCGCTACACAGCTGGAGTGCTGTTGGAAATGGGATTAAACTCCCTCTGTATAAAAAGCTCTGATTTCTGTTGGAAAAAAACCATATCGCCTCTGACCACAGTAATGTCTACTACCACCACCGCCGCCACCACCGCCGCCGCCGCCGCCGCCGCCACCGCCGCCGCCGCCAAGACGAGACGAGATGGCTCAAGCTATTCCACTTTCAAGCTCGCC
The DNA here is from genome assembly GCA_947462335.1 of Harmothoe impar. Lineage (NCBI taxonomy): Eukaryota > Metazoa > Annelida > Polychaeta > Phyllodocida > Polynoidae > Harmothoe > Harmothoe impar. The sequence continues at coordinate 80,677,247 of OX381708.1, forward strand.
TTCACCGCCTTGTCCACCTGAAAAAAAGTTAATGCGGCTTGACGACGTGAGACGCGCGAGGCAGACCGATGGGGAGAACAGAGAGGTAGGACAGCGGCGGTTAGCCTATAGCGACGCCTTGCTTCGTCAACTAGGTAAAGAGTTGAGCGGCTGTTGGAGAGAGTTGGGCAGTAGCTTAAAAGTTACCGCCGCCCGTATGGATGCTCTAGTAGAGCGCAGTGTCAAGACACCGGAGGAGCTGTGTACGGCGATGTTCCGAGTCTGGTGGGGTGAAACCCCGCATCGTCATAGATGGGGAGAGCTCGGTCGCGTCTTCACCCGCATTAGACGCGTGGAACTGTTGGCTCAGTGGATGTCCCTTCTCCACAGACAGGGGTTGGATTTCGAAAACCCCGACTCGCGCGCGATGCATAAGCACTTGGGCACCCTCGGCAGACGTCTAGGTAGCAGGTGGAAAGAGGTGGGGGACCATTTAAAATTGTCGCCTGAGAGGTTAGATAAGATCGCTGAAGAATGTGAATACGGAGGAAGTCCCGCTGAGTGGGCCTTCCGAGTGTTGAAAATGTGGCAAGATAAAGCTGACGGTGCCGGCGGTACACCTTTTGAACTCCTTCGAGTGTTGACTGAGGACATGGGAAAGTTTGACCTCGGCATCGCGATATTACTTGACTTTATCAAGCAAGAAACAACGAGAACGACGGACATGTGAATTGTTGTGTTTTATTTTCATACGTCTTCTTTATTAGTAAGTAAAAAAAAAAAAAAAAAAAAAAATATCATAACAATTAAGACGCGCGCCCTCTTAAAGTGTCACTTCCTCCAGTCGCAGCTGATCGCCTCATCGAAGCACGTGATAAACAAAAAAAAACGAAGAGACACGCTTCTTCCTCTCGAGAGGAAGAAGCGTGTCTCTCGATTGAAATCTTTTTCTTTTCTTTTTTTCTTAAAAGAGACAAACGCCCCTTAGAGTGCCCCCCCACCCCCCTAGAGTGCCCCCCTCCCCCCTCCCCCCCTCCCCCCCCACCACTCGCCCCATGCATCCTAAAAGCGCCCCCCTCCCCATGCATCTTAAAGGGGCCCCCCTCCCCTTCCCTCCCCTCCCCTCCCCCCCCCCCTTTATACACTCTAAAGAACGCTTCTACCTAGTTCAATAAGTCACTTCCAGTCGCTCGTAAAACAATAAAAAATGAAAAAAAAACAAAAACTTATATCGTAGTGTTTTTTATTAGTTTACCGAAAAAAATAAGAGACTCGCCTCCTTCTCCTCCTCCTCCTCCTCCTCCTCCTCCTCCTCCAAAAAAAAAAAAAAAGATATCACATTTTAAAGCGCGTGACCCCTTAAAGACGCTCATCTCTTCATTAAGTCGCGTGACGTCACTTCTTCTTCTTCTTCCGGTCACGTGATCAATCAGGTCACTTCCGGTCACGTGATCCTCAATCAGGTCACTCACTTCCGGTTGGCCATTAGGTCATGTGACGTCACTTCCGGTCACGTGACTCATCAGGTCACTTCCGGTCACGTGATCCTAAAGTAGGTCATATGACCTCACTTCCGGTCCCCTAAGTAGGTCATATGACATCACTTCCGGTCCATAAGTAGGTCATATGACCTCACTTCCGGTCACGTGACCAAATGGCGGCCTCTGATTGGCTAACTAGGTCACGTGACGTCACCACTAATCCCCTAAGTAGGTCACTTCCGGTCACGTGACCAAATGGAGGCCTCTGATTGGCTGCAGGTCGATTGAGTAATAAACAGTACTTAACTATAGTCCCGTTCCGATACATACTATACTACTCACATAGTAGACTAGAACAGTACTAGAACAGTGAGTGGGATACGCTCGGTGATTATGCCACTTTAAGAGTACTACTGCTCTCTGCCAACATCTTGTAATCCCTTGCAGTACTAGGTGGGTACATGTAAGGAGGGGTAGTGGGGGGGCGAAGAAGGGCAGGGAGGGTGAAATAAGGCTATATAACATTATTGACCGTGGGGGGACGCTTTGTTTGTCAACATCCGGGCACTAGGCTGGACATGAGGGACGCAGAACACTGTAGGCACCATGACAACCAACCCTTTAAGGGCCGCATTGTGCTTTAATGGTTTATGCCATTAGTCAGTAAGATCCATGAATGCAGTCCAGGGGTTTACGATTTTTAGGTCCAAAAATAGCAACAAATACGATTTTGGGGTGGGATAACTTGGCATCCCTGCCTTTGGGAGTGTACAAACTTTGCAGAGCTGGCATGATGTACAAATGCAGCTCTGGTCATGAGTTACTTGCTAGGGCTGCATTCATGCACCTTGCCATCTAATGATCTATACATGCAGGGTCGGCATGAATGCAGCCCTGACGAGAAGACTCACCAGAGTAGCTGTATTCATGCATGATGACGACAAAGGGTTAATGGTTTTGGGAGGGGGATGTAGAAGGTTTGGGTGAGGATCAGACTTGAATAATGACTATTGACTATTGATTACCATGACGTAGACTACCATGACATATAGTGCCATGTAGGAGGTGGGAGGCAGAATGAGCTGAAACCATGACAACTGGCATGTGGGAGGGAGTGAAGCATGCCAGAGTGGTGAATATTAACATAAAAATGAACGAGTAAAAATACAACTGGATGTACAACGACAAGTTTGGGTCTGCCGCATTGCACTTTGCGCACGACTGCACAGCAGGAGTGTGCACAATGCGATACGGCAGAACCAAACAAGTCGTTGTGCATCGAGTTGCATTTTTACTCATTCATTTTTTGTTTTATTATACCTAGGATATGACATTCAGAAGATTACGATAGATTACGATAGATTACGATAGATTTTACGATAGATATTACGATAGATTTTACGATAGATATTACAATAGATGTTACGATATCCCGGAATACACATTTGTGAGTTGCCCTGTTTTGCGCACTACCCCATTTGTTTGCGCACCACTTTTCCATATTACACACGTCCTGATACAGCTGTATGTATCGCACACGTAGTCTGTGTGGCGTGTCTATGTTGTAGGAATAGGAAAGTCATATGCTAGGTATGATATTGACGGTGACTGGTGTTATGTAGGAGACGGGCCGACAAGGGGTGACACCAGAGGATTATCGTGTATGTATTACATGTGATGTGTAGGGAGGTGTGAGAGTGGTTCTGTGCATGATCTACGTGTTGTAATGTTAGGTGACTATGCTTCACACATAGCCATATGTATCAATGGGGGGGGGCAGGGACCAAAGGACTATTACAGCATTATATGTAGCCTTTAAGGTATTAGCGATGATGCCCATGGAAGTCCAGCACAAGAGACGGATTCTCCTGTTGGACTGGATGCACTTTCATGTTAGTTCTTGGGATCTCTCGTCAGATTTACACAGTGACCATACTCCCACACACCATAGCTTGCCAGGAACAAGTTAAGTTGTTAGAGTCAAGATCTCGCGAGATAACTGGTGTCAGTGTACACATGGCAGTTGCGGGAACAGTTAGGGCACAATTTCAAGGCTTCTTATATTAGATAGATGCTTTAAAATTGCAAATGTATTTGAAAGGAATAATGGCTTTTATATCCACACTGGCAACTGAATCCATAAGATTCCCTGACGAAGGTCTGAAAAGACCCAAACTAGTAGGAATAGATTACTCTATAAATCTGTGGTTCAGTTATAGCTCATATACACTAAACATCGACTCTAAATTTTAGGGAATATATTCTTTTTTCCTGAATGCATAATATGAATTTGATATAATCTGATAGTGTCGAGTTAATACTAGACATTCACTGTAAAGCAATTCCTACGATACAGCTTCCTACGCAATCTGCCTACACTCGAGTATTCTCACCTGACCTATATAAACAGACTCCTTCCTCAAAAGTGGCCCCAGAAGAAAGTTGCAAAAACTGTTTAACCCTTTAGCGATAGCATAGTGTTTTAAATGAATACTCTCTGTCAGCATGGTACATGCATGCAGCCGTTGGAAGTGTGTCTATATGGCAAATACTGGATAGCTCTCGCCAGTGAGAGGACAGACTTTAGAGCGTTATCTTAATCTTAAGTCTTAAAGTCTTAATTCAGTATCTTATGTTGGGGCAGCCCCCCCCCCCCCTGCGCTTACCCCTCTCCCGTGGTATGCAACGTCGGCTGCCTGTGAGGTAGAGGGCCGTCTTCAGTAATGACAACGGCCGGTCTCCTGCTGTGGGGGGGGGGGGGGGGGGGGGGTTCCCACATGCAATATCTTATTCCAGAAACAGAAAAAAAAAGAGAGAAAGAAGGAGGGGGTGCGGGGTGCCCGATATATACAGCAATGTTACAAAGTTACAGTGGTGCCTGACCGAAACCAAAGTTGGGGAAGCCCTTCTGCCTCCAGAAAGACAATGACGTCACTGTTTGACCTACTAACCCAGCTTCATGCTACTAAGATAAATAAGACTGTCTTAATAGTCTTAATAAGATAACGGTCTAAACATTTGTCCTCTCACCTAGGAGAGTTATCCCGTGCGTGTGTCTATATGGTTGATTCACGCCCAAAGGGTTGACATGATGCCTTGGCGGTGAACCAAGGTGAGCCATCCACTGGAACATAATGCTAGGCTAGCGCTACATGAAACGTTGAAGCACTGTGCCGTCCTTAAAGGGTCGACATTTTTCTGCAATGTCTATACAGCTGGCCTAAGGAAACTTCAAGGAATATTTTCAAAAGTTGGACTGAGTGCATTCCTGGCTTCTTCTAAATGTTGTGGTATTTTTGCAGTCTGCAGAGAAAATTCAACATGTCAGCACGTTGCAGCATTCCTGCTAAAGGTACCCACAGCTAATAGCACCCTGTCTGCACGGGGCACTAGTCTAGCATATAAAGGCATGCCATGAGTAAAAGGGGTAAATATGGCAAGTGCAGTGTGTTAATGAATTTGTCTCATCAAACAAGATTGCTTAGCTGCCTAGAAAAAGAAAAGGCTTCAGGTCCTAACCAAACACTAGAAATTTTCCTTCATAATTGAAACTAAATATTAATTTTGGGAGTCCTCCAAGGCTGTAGTGGGTGCCTAACGCAGAATCGGTCCCCATTTTGTTAGGGGACAGAAAATGGTAACCTTGGTCTGGGGGCGTCCTAAACATCGCTGATTACAGTTAAATAAAGCAGAATTTGGCTTCCAAACTGATCAAGGTAAATATATATTTTTCGATTCATTTTAAAGTATTTACATATTTATAAGCCTATTGCATCAAATCAAGGTATTTTGTGCAACGTCCACTTCCATAACGTTGTACTACCCCTTTCAAACCAGCGGATATCTGACGTAAGAAGACCATAAAGGCTTGCCAGACTCGGCAAATTCTTGCGATGATGAAAAATCAATTTTATTTTTTCAATTGCCTCACCCAAGTCCCTTGAAGTTATCCTTATCCTGCTGCAGGGGTGTGTAGTATGGCAGTAAGGAGGGAGGTGTGTGTTTAGTTTGATAAATGACTGCTCCCTCCACACCTGGAGCTGCCCCCAGTTACGGACTGATCCCTGACACGTGGTCACCATCAGGCTGGGTACCTCACAGGGCACCTCACAGGGGAGCTCATATCCCTCCACACAGAGCTCAAGTCAGTATCTTGTGCATTTCTCAAGCACAAGCTCTATACACAAAATAGACATGGGAGAGTAGGGAACGTTCCTAGTGACATGTTCAATGGTGTTGTGTACTTCCCTAGTTCCCTTATGAAAATAACAAGAAATTCCACGAGTAGAATTATAATTTGTATTTCTCGAGTTTCACTCAAACAAGAAATTCCAGAGAATATAACACAAGAAAATGTCCAGAAAATATTCCAGAAATGTTCTGAAATTCTCGTAGGGATCATGATTGATGACACAAGAATGGTTCCGCTTGATACTTTGTTTGCAGGAATGGTATCCTTACCTAGCAGATATTACAGAATTATAAAACAAACCTTATCAGAACGTACACTTTCATGTGGTGGTGTTTCCAGCGTAGTACATGATAGCACTAACACTATGCTACCCGTAAATGATGAAAGAGACTGTAGCTTCAGTGTGTTGTTCTTCAGTGGGATCCTTTTCAATTCATGTAAACTAGCTTCATCAAGAAGTAAGCTTAATTATAATTCCGCACAAGATTTCAAAATGTGCTGCAAACACATTTCAAGAAAATGATTTTATTCACTTCTCATGGACAGCAAAAGAAAATATCCATTTTGTTTAGTGCCGATTGTAATTCCAGCCACATACTGCCAAGCTGCACAGAATCTCTACTTGAGGCAGAGATGAGCCCCTTCCTTATATCAGTATAACATCTGCTTGGAGAGTGCAGCAGTACTTGAGTTATCAGTGTTTGTCCAAACTGCTGGTTTCCTAAGAAAACTCACAGAGAGCCATTTACACCCCCACCCTAGATTGGTCTGGAGTCTGGAGTAACCAAGATAAACCTCCTATAGTAACCAGCGTAAACCTCCTAGTAACTAGCGTAAACCTGCTAGTAACCCGTGTACACCTCGTTACCAGCGTAAACCCCATAGTAACCAGTGTAGACCTAGTTACCAGCGTAAACCCCATAGTAACCAGTGTAAACCCCATAGTAACCAGTATAAACCCCATAGTAACCAGTATAAACCCCATAGTAACCAGTGTAAACCCCATAGTAACCAGTGTAAACCCCATAGTAACCAGCATAAACCCCATAGTAACCAGCATAAACCCCATAGTAACCAGTGTAAACCCCATCGTAACCAGTCTAAATCTCATAGTGACCAGTGTAAACCCCATAGTAACCAGTGTCAACCCCATAGTAACCAGTGTCAACCTCATAGTAACCAGTGTAAACCCCATAGTAACCAACATACACCTCATAGTAACCAGTGAAAACCCCATAGTAACCAACATAAACCTCCTAGTAGCCAGTGTAAGCCCCATAGTAACCAACATAAACCCCATAGTATCCAGTGTAAACCCCATAGTAACCAACATAAACCTTCTAGTAACCAGTGTAAGCCTCTCAGTAACCAGTGTAAACCCCATAGTAACCAGTGTAAGCCTCCTAGTAACCAGTGTAAACCTCCTAGTAACCAGTGTCAACCCCATAGTAACCAGTGTAAACCCCAAAGTAACCAGTGTAAACCCCATAGTAACCAACATAAACCTCCTAGAAACCAGTGTAAGCCAGGGGTAGACACTAACGCTGGCCCGGGAGCCAATGGCCCGTAATTCTTGGTCCGGGCCCGTAGCTTCCTATTGGCCCGGGTGGCACACAAGAATGGGGAGAGGAAACCCTATGGAAAATATCCTCTTATCATTACAGGCATGCAATATACCAGTGGAAAGAGAAAATCAACAGAAATCTTTATATTTTGATTACGTTTTGATGTATCCTAATCAATAATAACTATTATTTTCTTTTGGAAAAAAGTAAATACTTTTGTTGGGCCCACAGATTTAGGTCTGGGCCTGTAGATTGTTTAAGCTGCGGGCCCGGGTGGCCCATGACAGAAAAACTTAGTGTCTACCCCTGTAAACCCCATAGTAACCAACATAAAGCTCCTAGTAACCAGTGTAAATCCCATAGTAACCAACATAAACCTCCTAGTAACCAGTGTAAACCCTATAGTAACCAGTGTTAACCCCATAGTAACCTACATAAATCTCCTAGTAACCAGTGTAAACCCCAGAGTAGCTAGCATCTTCATTTCTACATCGATGGCAGTAAACCAGCGAGGATTGCAAAGCATTTTGTGACGAAATATCAATGGCTGTAAGTCCCACTGTACTCCCACTATAAGGAATGTCATACCAGACGGCTGTGGTAGCGTCTGGACCTGACACACCGGCAGGGCCCCCTGGTGGATGAATGGTGAACCACTAGTCTGTAATACAGAATATGGAGCTGCCAAAGACAATTTCCGGAACCAGCTTAGTGTACCCTTTGTGTCTGCAGGCTGCTACTGTATATAGGTCTCACGGTGCTCTTTTCATGTATCCCAGGTAATGTGTGTCTGCAGCTGGGGGTGGGAAACATAGGGAAGTCAAGCAGGTTTATCTAAGTGGTGTCTTAGGCATTTATTTTGATTTGATACCCAATGATTATGCTTCTGAGAGAGTTCTACAAAGCATTTACTGCCATGTCATTGATATGATGCTCTATAGTTACCGGAGCTATACTTCTAAAAGAATTCTACAATGCCCCCTCAAATCTGTCTCTCTGTCTCTGTTTCTATCTCCCTCCCTGCAGTCTTTGCGTGTCCCTCTATTCCACCCCTTCTTCCTCTACCCTTCCCTACTCTTCTGCTCCCCCTCTCTGTCGCTACCTCAGCCTCTTATCTGTCATATGTTTTCTGCATGTGGCGTACGTTTTATGCATCTATGTGCTGTTCCTAGAAGTAACTCTGGCTCTCCCTTCTTCCCAGTCTCTATACCAAACACACTACTTCAGGTTAAAAAGACCCTTCCTATTGCATGAGTGGTTGTGGTTGTGTGCCAACTTTCTTATCTCCCTCTCTAAGTGACTAACAGCCATGGTTAACTCTTTAAGGACGGCATGTCACTAAAAGGTGACAATTGTTTTAATGATGCATGAATGCATCCCTGGTGAGTAGCCTAACTCTCCAGTACTGCATTGATGCATTGATGTAAACCATTCGGGAGTGTCCCAACCCTGTGTAAGGTCCACATAATGCTTTAATGTATCACTGGAGAGTTACTCGTCAGGACTGCACAAAGGGCATACTTCATTAAAGCACTATGCGGCCCTTAAAGGGTTAACCTGTAATGGGCAGATACTATAGCCTGACTGGGTTACTCCCCCACTGACCCCAATCCCTTCCCTCAATACACATCGTGTTGTATTTCCTCCTAATTGTGGCGAGTAACTCGTAGATATTGCATTGGTGGTGAGTCACTCACATGTGTTGTATTGCCGGTGATTTGCTCGCAAGTATTGTATTGGTGGTGAGTAACTCGCAGGTATTGTATTGGTGGCGAGTAACTCGTAGGTATTGTCTTTGTGGCGAGTAACTCGCAGGTATTGTATTGGTGGTGAGTAACTCGCAGGTATTGTATTGCCGGTGAGTTACTCGCAGGTATTGTATTGGTGGTGAGTAACTGGCAGCTATTGTATTGGTGGTGAGTAACTCGCTGCTATTGCATTGGTGGTGAGTAACTCGCAGGTATTGAATCGGTGGTGAGTAACTCGCAGGTATTGAATCGGTGGTGAGTAACTCGCAGGTATTGCATTGGTGGGGAGTAACTCGCGCATGCATGATGGGAATGCATCAACCCTAAAGAAGCACATGGGAGTTGATTTTTTTATTTTTCAAAACTTTTATTCACTTCGACTCCATAATTGTACATTACGTCTCCCAAACTCTATCAATGTAAGGTATTAATGTCGGCACACGCCGACAAAAGGGCATAATGCATTATAGTATGAAACAGGGCAAAACTCAATACATTATTTCCACAATATTCAAATTTCCATCAACCTTAAATAAAACATTGAATTATTTCTTATTAATTCAGTTCATGCCACAATGAACACTGGGACCAGGATACATCGCCTTGTTCACGCCAATGTCACATCATATTTCCATTCAAATCATCAACTGAATTTCTTAGTCACTTGGTAAACTATGAAAAAGACTGGATGCAATGAATCCTAACCCTTTATGGGTCGAATAGTGCTTTAATGTGCTATACCCTTTGTTGACATGATGCATGGCTGCAGCTCTGGGAAGTAACTTGCCAGTGCTGAATCCATGCATCATGCCGACCCTTTTGGAGTGTATCAATCCAGTAGGACCGAAATGATGCTTGAATGCAGCACTGGTGGGTTACTCGCCAGGTCTGTATTCATGGAGCATGACGAATTAAAGTGCTATGCTGTCCATTAACCCCTTGAATGACTGCATGTTGCTAAACGATGACATGTGTCGTCATGATGCACCGGTAAGTAACTCGCCAGTGCTATATTGGTGCATCATGCCAACCCTGCCATAGTGTCTAAACCCCGTAGGGTCCGCATGATGCTTAAATGCAGTACTGGCTAGTTACTCGCCAGGACTGAATTCATGCAATATGAAAATAACAGGCATGGTGCATTAAAGCCCTATGCTGTCCCTAAAGGGCTAACTACTGCATGAGGTACCGACCTGCCTGTAAAGATTTAATAAGGGGAGGGAGTCTGGAAGCCGTTCTGTGTCGGGTTGGCCAAAGAAATAATGTATTATGAGATTTAAACCACTTTAAAAAGAGAACTAAGCGACAATTGAACACATTACGGTTAGTTATCCATGGGAAGTTACATTGTTCGGTAGTTTTATGGTGGCTTCTGCATGTGTTGAGAAGTTTGGGATTCACATGCTTAACCCTTTAAGGGCCGCCTAATGCATTAATGAAATATGCCCTGGCTCGTCATGATGCATGAATGCAGCCCCCATGTGCTGCATTCAAACCTTCCTCGTCAGATTCAGTGCTGCATCTGGAAGCCTTTCCTTTATTACATGGTGGTACAACCTTCTCTATGCTAAGTCAATGGTAGCTCTGTACTCCTGCCCCCATGGAATACAGTGTAGCCGTACTCCATGGCCTCTAAATTTGTTGATTTTCTTTATTTAAAGACTGTAGGGCCACGTAATAAACACAAAACCCCACTTATTAACATACATGTACATCATACATCACTCATTGAAGCTGGGTCATATCACACTCAGCCTTTAGCATCGTGTGATAGGACCCAGCGTCTTATCTAAGGCTGTGCTGGGAGAGTAGTCTGAGACTGTGCTGGGAGAGTATTCTCAGACTGTGCTGGGAGAGTAGTCTGAGACTGTGCTGGGGGAGTGGTCTGAGACTGTGCTGGGGGAGTGGTCTGAGACTGTGCTGGGAGAGTAGTCTAAGACTGTGCTGGAAGAGTGGTCTGAGACTGTGCTGGGGGAGTGGTCTGAGACTGTGCTGGGAGAGTAGTCTAAGACTGTGCTGGGAGAGTGGTCTGAGGCTGTGCTGGGAGAATGTTATCTGAGGCTGTGTTGGGAGAGTGCAGTAACAGTGCCCCCCAAACAGCCCCATTGTCCGGGGTGGTGCAGGGGGTGGGTGCACGGGCCACCACTGAGCTAAACCTCAGGGGGGAGGTCAGGTGTTTCTGGTAACAGAAACAGGGTATAGTACAGTAATTTTAGATTTCAACATTGAATAAATTCAAAGAAAGCTGAAAACTTCTGGATTGGTTGGGTTTAGTACCAGTATGAACATACTAAAAGTCCTCAGTTGTCCCGGGCTTGGCTTTTTTTTAAAGGTGAAATTCTTTGTTTTTTGTCACTGGAGGCTCTAAAATTCATTTAATTCAAATTAAAAAGCATAACTGAATAACAATATATGTAAAAAAGTCTGGCAGATGATCGGAAATTAAGCACATGAAAATTTTATTACAGTAAATTATGTCAGTGTACCATTATATTGCATAATAAGTGTCAAATATGCATTTTGCAACAAGTATTTCTCAATCAATCAGAAACTACTCCCTGCGCAGTACTGACTACTATCTCTGTGTGACAGTCAGTCTACTTCATCTTGCTCTATTGGAGCAGCATTCAGACAGTCCACACCAGCACAAATACCACACATTGTGGAACATGGCACTCCTAGCTTTCTGCACCCACACTGCCGCTGAGACCCCTTCTTACAGTTGCAACTAATCATGTTAAGGATCTTCTCAGGTGCTGCTGGTAGATCTGTGGGGACAGGTAACAAGGTACCATTTTCTAACTTCCGGCCCCAGTCCGTAGGCAGCAGTTCATTTCCCATCGAGGCTTGAACTTGATGGTAGGTTTGGAAAGAATGCTGTTTTGCGGCAGCACTTGTGGGGGGCAAAGTAGCCAGTTCAAACGACATTTTGATTGACTGGCATGCTATGGTCTTCTTGTAATTATTGTACCTAACCTGGTCAATATTCTCTGATTTCTCACCACTATCTAAACAAAGGAAGAACCTGTAACAGGCAGCGGAAAACGTGACAGCCCCACGGGGAATCAAACCCTGGCCCCTCCGCTCCGGAGTTGAGAATGCTACCGCTACACCACGGGGCTAGCTGCTTCTCACTGCTCTGCTACGGTATTTGAGCTACCACAGGCGGGCCATGCGCTCTCCACGCACGCTCGGGCTGCCCCGAGCGATACGTGCCCGCTACAAACCTTTCACCAGCTTGAGCTACCTCATCATGACTTGCATTTGGATCATTGAAGATCTCCATTTCTTTTCTCAGATCAATGTTTTTTCTCAGGAGTTTGAATACAGTTTTCTTTCCTTTTCCAAACGGGGCAGATGTTGTATCACATCCTGATACTGAATGCAGCAAAAGGGGTGGTCTTCAAGGTCACCTAAGGCATCTTGAAGCTGTTGTATATCATACAGCTTTTGGACATTACCTTTACTAGGCTGAAGAAAGAATGCAGTGTCAGAAGGTTTTGCACGAGCAGTCAGCATGACAAGAAGGCGGATCCAACCACTACCTCTGTCTGTCCTGTAGCAGATATGGCTAAGGCAGTTGCCACAATCAGCTCATCAGCATCCAAGGGCAATTAGGAGAGTGTGGCTGAAACCATGCAATAAATTAGACCAGGTCATGAACCACGAAACTCTCCATATTGTTCTGAATTTCCAGATGTTTCACCACAGATCTTCTCACTTGCATTACTTACGTGCACACTAAGTGGAATTGTTAAGACCCATCTGGCATGTGTACTTTCTGCAATTCCCCTACCATGGGTCAATCTCTAGAGGAATTCAATGACCACATGAGGACCTGTTCTGTTGTCATGTCAGACCATTTCCCACCCCATAGCCCCATACCCTAAACTGTTTCAAATGGCCATCCATAGTGTAATGAAATCGCAGATTCGGTTAGTTGACATTTATGGGGCCCTTGATGGGGGGGTCCCCATGTCGCATGTCGAATTTAAGAAAGGTCCATGTCACATGTCACTAAGAAAAAACCCATGTCATTAGTGTCACTAAGAGATATAATTGATTAGGCCACCACCAAGAAAACTTTGAAATCCTTAGAACCAAATTGGTGCATTCTGATGCATTTTAGACCCTGAGCTCCGGGAATTGTATGCAGTGAAGACAAGGGGGTTCAGGCGCACCCTCTAAGAAAATTTGGAATGTCTAGACTTGAAATAGTCCATTCTGATGCACGCTCCAACACTTTTTCTCATGTCACTAAGGCCCATGTCACATGTCACATTTAAGAAATGCCCCATGTCCCATGTCACTTACATGGCCATGTCCCATGTCAATTTTAAGAAATGGCCATGTCACCATCTCCGATTTAAGAAATGGCCATATTGCCATGTCGAATTCAGGGGTCAAGGGCCATATTTATCCTACATTTCAATGAATTTATAACTTTGTGTCAAAATGGCCTTCCATAGTTTAAAAATGTTGTCAATGCCCTTTGGCTGATTGTCTACTGGATTGCCTAATATAATTATACCTAATTGGACAATAATAATGCTTCATTATTAAGATGGTACTTTGTGATTGATATCGCATAACCTGCAGTTTGGTGGTATTTTGACATGTCATACGAGAACCCATGTAGAAAAAAAGCCAAGCCCAGGAGACATGAGGACTTTTGACAGATTAATCCTCATATGTAAACCTACCATTCCTGCAAAATCCAGCTTTCTTTGAATTTATTCAATGTTCTGACTACAACTTGGTCTAAAGTTACTGTACTAGTAGTCAACTCCAAGTTCCCCCTCTGCTTTGAGCATCGCATTCTGGTGAAAATGCATGCATTTGGATGCATTAAAATGGCATAATCTCATGGATTTGCATAATGAATAATATTACTGGAATGCAGAGCAGACAATTTTGCATTAAACTGGAGATATACCCACATTTAGCAAAGTCCCCCCTCTGCTTTGTGTCAACATTGCTGCGGTCCTTAAAGCACATGGCCTGCATACCTACAACACTGTGGGGAGCAAGGAAAGGACAGGGGTCTGTACACAGGTAGCACAGGTAGCCAAGTGTAGCAGCCAGAGTGGCCCACACTATCCTACCTGACGGTAGGACTAGGACTCTGCTTGGAGACAAAGGTCAGTTGGTGCGCGTGGGTGGGTGGGTACACAGGCAGCAGTGGGTACCATAACAGCCGCCCTTTTTAGGTGACCAGACCCCAGCAAATACTCAATATTTGGGAAGCTGGACGTTCTGTGGGGAATGTGTGGGAGAGAGAAAGTAGGGCAGAAAGAGGCAAGGGGGGGGGACAGGGGAGGGAACGGGGGAGGTGTGGGGGAGTGGGGAGAGGCTACGCAAAGGCAGAATAATCGTATTCTATTTTAGCAAAGCAGAATTTGGAGAAACAGGGCCAGACATTAAGACTATAGTCAGTGGTCGGCATGTGGATGGTAGGGTTAGGATGGTCAGTGGCCTTACAAAAATAAAAGTGTGGGAACAAAAAGTACCACAAAAGAAGCTCCCCACCGCTACTCATCACATGTACGTAGTAAGACATGCACTGACCCCTCCCTGATAATTAGGGTGATGAGAATGGAAGTGAGGGAGCATGAAATGCCACACACTGATATTCTTTGGTTCCCTATACGACCAATTTCTCAGTCACTATAGTACCCAACCAAATTAGTTATAATTTGGCTCCCTATACAACCAACCTAGGTAATATTGTCAGGTTGGTCACTACTGACCAACTCACCTTAGGCTTTCTATTTTAGGCTTAGGGTAGGTTCACCACTTTCAACCGGTCTGATTCAGGTTTTTTCATGAGCTACCTTTCAGGTCTAACTGCTCCTAGAGTTTTTTGTGCATATTCTTCAGAATTGAACCAAACTTTAGGTATTGCTCTGGAGAGTAACTTTCATGATGTCTTACAATGCCATATATCAGTTTACAGTATTTAATTCCATGATTTATCAGAGTATTCAGAATTGCCCCTTTTCCCCCTAAGTCAGCCAAAATGCACCTTGAGTCAGCCATATTTCAACCACCAGAAATATGTGGAATAAACCAGTAATTTTCTGATTCTCATAAATTATGAATGCATGCATCATATATCAATATGTTACAACTAACAATAGAGAAGAAAATGATTTATTGAATGTGGAATAATCAAGACAAAGTCAGTACTGTACCTTAGGTGAATACAATTGCATTATGAGCTATCAATACAAATAAATATTACTTGTATGAGCAATGAGGACCAAATTGACCAAATTATAACATTATAGACATGCAGTATGGAGTTATATTGAATATAACGGGGGCTCTGCCTTCTCATTCCCTTTCCCCCCCCCCTCTTTTTGTGTTTCACCCTTGCCCTCTATACAATACACAAGTAGGCCTGCTATCATTAACCCTGTAGTAGAAGAGGGTATTCTGGAAGGAGGAGATATTCACAAGGGTAGGGGGAATGTTCTTGGACAGAAATTCAAGGTGAGAGAATTCCAGGGGAGATTCCCGAGAAGAAAACCGCATGGTTGACTTAGGGTATGATGTGGCTGACTTAGGGTGAATTCATGGCTGACTCAAGGTGAAATGGGTATACCTTACGAAATCAGTCCTAAATATAATTTGGGAAATCAATTTTGCTCAATAAAGACATGATTTGTGTGATTAAGATACATATGCAGCTCACAAAACTGATTGACACTGTGTATGAATGGGACACCACTTCAAATCAACTACCAAAAAGTATAAACAGTGGGCAGATTTTCATTCTCTGTTTGCCAAAACAGGTCAAACAGGAGTACTTCTGACTGATTTTACAGTATGAAAAAGAGTGATGATGTGGATGCAATGTGTAGTATGTATTTGGAAAACACTTGAATTCTTAAATCAGTGGGAGTTTATTGTCACCAGATGCATATTGAACTCGTAATTTCATGTCAAAAGTGGTTGACTCAAGGTATGAGTTTGACTCAGGGTGAACCTGCCCTAGTCCTTTTTTGCATTACGGCATTAGTCACATGTTGTTTTGCCTCAGTCATTCTTGAATAGAACGTGGCCATGCTTGACCAATTTCCCTATGGCTAACCTGGGATAGCCACTACAGACCAAGGGCCTGAGTATTTCGATTTTCTGTGTAGGGCGATATGAGACTGGAGGTGTGGGAACATGAAATACCACCTAATGAGCTGACCTCTCCCCCTGACCACCACGTGCGTGTAGTGAGGCATGCATCAACCCCTCTCCTGGTGTTAGACCATAGTCAGGAACCACTGACCATGGTGCTTACTGACCAGCTATACAACTGAAAGGCGTGAAAAAAAGTCCCTTCCCACCCTCCTGTTGGGAAAGAACTGCCAATGCGTGACTTTCTTACAAAATAGTGAAATGCTAAATTCAAATATTCTTCTAGTACTTTGTACACACAGAAAAGTAAAAGAGTCAACCGTGTCTCTCATGTGGCTCTGACAAAAATGGAGTGTCAAACAGCTATCGACTCTGCTATTGACACTGATAGTAGAGAGTCAACTCAAGTTGACACTGATAGTAGAGAGTCAACTCAAGTTGACACTGATAGTAGAGAGTCAACTCAAGTTGACTCTGATAGTAGAGCGTCAACTCAAGTTGACTCTGATAGTAGAGAGTCAACTCAAGTTGACACTGATAGTGGAGAGTCAACTCAAACATTTTAGGACCAATAAGATAGGGGGTCACGGATGGAATAAGAAAGGCATGAATTCTGAAAAAAATATTTCTTTTGCCTTAACTATAAGATCCTATGGGTGTCCCAGCAGTGAATATATGTTAACAATGGAAGTATTCTGTCAAAATAGCTAATACAAATAGATGATTTAAGGAAAGTGATCTATGTAGGAATATGAATACAGCTTGAAGAATACTTTACATGAGCTTCGATTTCTGCCGCCATGCAGGTGGCTTCTGTGTAGGAACCAGCAATTCCCTTTAACTAAGATATCAACCCATGTTCTACAAATAGTATAGAGAAAAAAGGTTCAACCCATTGGATTCGATATTCATATTGGGGTTTAGATCAGGATGTGTATGACAATATGTATGTCTCCTGCAATGCTAAAGTATTATTGGCTAGACGTTGCCATAATACACTACAAGTAGGCTGATCTAAACCTTGCTATTATATCATGAACCTAAGAGAGACAGTCTTTGCCAAATCCTGCCAGACAGTGGCAATGACTGCCTAAAATGGCTCTGGTCCGGCAGAATGACTGGTGTAGCCAAACCAGATGTCCTGCAGATTCAGGGCTTTTCTGAACTGAAAGAATTTTTCAAATATTCCAAGTAGAACTGAAGTCAGAGAGTACAACCTAATATTCTAGGTAGAGTTAAGTCATTTTCTTTTAGCATTAACTGTAATAAGATAATAAATTATCCTAAATTGTATGCAAGACCTTGATTTTGGTGTCCGGTCCTGCAGAAATCTATCTGGTCCTGTGAAATTGGCAATATGCAGGACCGAATGTCCTGCATGGTGAAAACGTTTTCACAAAGATTGGAGAGATACATATATTTGAATATGTGAATCCTGCCTCTCACATTATAACTGTAAATCAGCATGTATAGCTGCAATAGATGGCTGTTGTATGGGACACAGGGGACACACGTCCCCTCATTGACATTTGATTCTGACATTTGCTACTGTGGATTATTACCTCCCCCCTGCCTGGGACTTTCCATGTGTCAGAGAATTCCCCAGAATGTATCAAATATCATATACAGTCTCTGAGCGCATGGTGCGCAAGTTGAATCTGCTTTGAGCCGACAGCTGTTGGCCTTTTAAGGACGGCATAATGCATTAATGCGTCATGCCCTTGGTCGTCATGATGCATTAATGCAGCCCTGGCAAGTAACTCACCAGTGCTGCATTCAAGCATCATAGTGACCCTACAGGGTTTAGACACTCCTGAAAGGTTGGCATGATGCATCATGCACTGGCACTCACTGGAGCTGCATTGGTGCATCATGGCAACAAAAATGCCATGATTTAGCGACATGCCATCCTTAAAGGATTAGATTAGATTCGTGCAAGAAGCCGCACGCTGAGTGGGATATGCCCCAGCCCCCACAAGTGAAATACAGCAGAGACAACATCAATGTGGTTGGCATTTGTGTTTATCTTTCTTATTTGAAGCCATCAATGAAAGAAAGACAATCTTTTCTTAGCCCATTGACTACAGCTACATTGAATTCAATAAGGGGCATAGAATATGGTGCTTCCAGTGCTTAAGCATATGGAATCTTTTATTTCCCAAAAGAATTATTCTCAGAGACAGAATATAGGCAATATGGCAGGTCCTTGGAGACCGAGTATAGGCCATATGGCAGCATCTAATACGGCTGTAAGGCCTGAGTCTCAGAGACAGAGTACGATAAAACCTCAAGTATAAGCCTAACTCACGAATAAGCCGCACCCCGACTTATGCTATAAGTTGCACTGGCCATCTGATTATTGTGATTTTTGTACTGTACTATAGGAGCAAAAACTCACGTATAAGCCACACCCAGACTCTGTGCTGATCCTATAAGCCGCACCAGTGATCTCATGTACTAGCTGCGGCTTATACACGAGGTTTTATGGTAAAGGCAATTTGGCAGCGTCTTATATGGCTGTAAGGCCATGTTCTCAGAGACAGAGTATAGGTAATATGGCAGCGTCTAATATGGCTGTAAGGACGGATTCTCAGAGACAGAGTATAGGTAATATGGCAGCGTCTAAAATGGCTGTAAGGATGGATTCTCAGAGACAGAGTATAGGCAATATGTATATCTAATACGTCTGTGAGGCCTGGTTTCTGTCCAGGTTCGTTATCCCCGTCCTCAGAGTCTGATTCCAGCTATATAGACAGAGCTGCACGCTAAAGTGACTGAGTCACAGGTTACTGCACGAGCCGTGTTTGGGCCGTATTGCATGCTGGCCGTAGGCCTAGTGTGCAATATGACCACAGCGTGCAATACGGCCGAGGGTTATTGCACGCTTTACTGGCATACGGCCCTCCTATAGGTTTAACCTTGTGGTTCCGTATTCACCATGAAATAAATGAATATATATAGTGGTCACCAAGCCCATTGCATGAATGTTTGCATTTGAGCAAATTCAAGATGCCTTACGGCAATGTATGTTTTCAGAATCGTTGCTCTATTCTGACATTCAGGCTATCCAAGTTATTTAGTTAAATAAACCACCGAATTCCTGCTCACCTCTACCTGTCTAGCACATCATCTCACATCCAACACTGTCTTGTGTGGTCCAACTCGGAGCATCTTTACCATATATCATACACTTCCCCAAATTATTGCCCCTTTCTTTTTTGAAAATCGTAGACTTTCTAAATAAAACGGCAAAAGTATGAACAAATAAAGTATGGCCTGCTAATGCTGGGATGCTGGTTTCACATGACCCTACATGCAGATACTTTATGGGGAGGGGCCGGGGCGAGGAGAGGTTTGTGGCTGTGAAATATGGACACCTATAACGTTATGATGTGTTGACGTGGGTAAATCATGTTAACTCCAGGTCAAGGAGGCTGTAGCACCGGATGTGTATCCTCACACACCCAGCTCTCTACATTGAGAATCTAAATGCTCCAGGGCCCAGGTTAGTTATAGTGTATTCAGTCTATACGAAAAGTTTTTCACCGTGCAGGACATTCGGTCCTGCAGATTTGTAAATCTGCAGGCCCGGCTAAATGTTTGCAGGCCCGGATAACCCCGGGGAAGTATTGTATCTAGAAATGTAGTAATAAGCAAGAATTGATATATATGGAGAGAAGAAATAATGTTATATAATAGAGGTTACTGGTATGTATTGTATTTTGATATTTTTATTTGGCTAGATAATCTTTACATAACGTGGGAAGTTTTTCATTAATTAGCCAACAGGGCACCTTCTGAAGGAAAGGTGTGATAGGAAAGTTGATCAAGGTCAGTGTCTCAGTGTCTCATCAGTAGTAGTATATAGGAGCATATTCAGCGCGTAAGAAACGGTAGCAAGTAGGTCAGTTGACACTTGCAGAACGGAAGTGACCTTTAAGAGCCAATCAGAAGCTTCTATATGACAGGAAGTGACGTCACTGACCTAGATTAGAGGTCATGACATACTTTACAAGCTTCTGATTGGTTAATATATGTCAATATGACCTACTAACTTTGTAAACACATACACGTGCTATACACCACGTGCTATACACCACGTAGCTTTCAAATGTCAACAATGACATTTCAGTAATACCGTCACATGCAGATGGAATACTAACTTTAGTATTCGATAAATACCGTTGGTATATACACAGATACACGACACAATTTGTTTTTTTCATTCTTTTTTTATTTCACACAAAGCAAAAAGCAAAGCAGTTACAAAGTGAATGAGTTATTGGCACAGTTCAACCCACACCCTCCTCCAGTTTTAGTTTTCTCCATTTCTGCCTTGTCTTGAACTTCTTCTAGTTGCCTCACTCTGTACATGAGCTGACTGATCATATCAATTATTTTATCCATGACATCAGCGTTACTCTTCAACCCGTCGATCACGTCTAATTCTCTCTGAGTGCTGTCTGCAAGTAAGTTGTGTTTAGTACTTGCAGCTTCTTGCTCTAGAGACTTTAGTATAGACTCATGTATGGCTGGACCATTCGATCGGTCAGGTTGGTTGGCAGTTGGAGAAGGTTGTGTAGAGTGTGTTGAGGGTCTTGGGTTCGACATGTTTCTATCAAGAAGTTGATGCAATGAGCTCCACAAGTCTTAGTGTATAAACTTTGTAGTTGTTGCTTGTTGAACGTCCCACGCTTGTCTGACGATTTCTTCAAGAACGCTCTGTGATATACACTCATAGGGGGTAAACCATAAGGATCGAAATAGTACACTACTCCATCACTCTGAACATAGAAAGCTATCCAATGTTGTCCAGGTTGTGTGTGGGGGTGTGTGTTACTGACAAAGCAAGTCAGAGGTGTTGCTTCAGCAGGGCACTCATCACTAGGGAAAGTACCTAGGAAGTATCGTCGAGTGTGAGGGTGTTGGCTAAGAACAGTGTTCAGTTGTGAAGTCTTCATCTTCTCAGGCCATGTGGTAGTCTGTGACTGGTAGTCTGTCAGCTGTGAGTTGGATGTTGTTGTCGTAGAAAGCACAGATGACAGCTGAGATGGCGTGATTTGTAGGGGCGTTGAACCTCAGAGACACAGTCAACTTCCCTTGCTTCACTAAGTTGATGCGTGGGCATTCAGGAGTCCTGTCTGGAGTCAGGTCGAAAGCGAAGACTGTGTACCCTGATTGGAACTGTTCTAAACTGAGACCACAATCTTGACCTACAGCTAGTAGACCTGTCTCTCTGAACAAGTTCCTGTAAGCTTTCACACAGTTCCCTGCAGCAAAGTCAGTCTTCACTTCATATTTATGGTCATCATACTTCAGACCTACTTCTCTCACTGAGTAGTTCTGGAAGTTGAACGGGTTCTCGCTTTTAGTGCCTGACGCTGCAGTCTCTTTGACTAAAGCTAGTAGGACACGGGTCGGGATCTGGCTTGTGTCGGGTTGAGTCCAACTGTACTCTTGTGACCCTCCGTCTAGAGTGTGTTTAGTGACTCGACACCTCGTCAGAGTGTAGTTGAATGGTCCGAACTGAGGGTTCATCACTGTTTTATTGTGGACTTCAGCTACTTCGTCTCTCACAGTCACTTGGCGCACGCTCATCTCAGCTTTAGTGATCTTCACTTTGAAGTCTAAGTCTGCAGCTTGCATCATGTAGAAAGCTGGAGAGCTACGTTCATATATGAACTTGAACTCACAATGTGAAGGGAAGAGCTTGCACTGCTTGAGGAGGTCGATGTGGGGTCTGATGATGACTCCGTGAGTCCGTCTTGCACTGAACTCTTTCCGGCGAGCAACGAAACCTGTGTTAGCAGCAACTCGTCCTTCCATGTGGCCAGCTGTGTCCATCATCCACTTCTGTAGACCCTTCAACCGAGTAGTCTTGTCGTTCACTTCAGTTCCTACTAAGTCTAACAATGTCGATTTCAGTGCATAGTCTTCATTGTTCCCTGTCACTTTCTCTCCGTTGATCAACAGTTGAACAGAAGAGAAGAGGGAGTGGCCTATGTTGTTCACAGGTGCAGCTTCGTCACCTACTGCTAGACGTGTCCCAGCAGCATCTACAACTTCTATTTCCAAGTACAACTCTGCTTCACTCAAATCTGTGTACAGAGTAGTTGGCTCAAAAGTAAAGTCGAAAGAGTCAGTGTGGTCAGTCAAAGCATTGTTAGTTGTCTTAGTGACTGTCTGACTTTTCAGAATGTCTTTTTGAGTCACTCCTACTGCATGGAGATCTAACTCTCCTACAGCACATGTCTGACCATGAGGATGTAACAGACTCATGATTAGAACAGTAGTGCTTTATTGCTAGCCCGACTCTGCTTCTTCTTCTTGCGCCCTTTGCCTGTCTGCTGCTTAGTACGTCCTGCACGTCGGACTGTCGCACGGCGTTTGGCTGGAGTCGGTTGAGACACTCTGTTTATGTAGTTCTGAGCTGAAGAATGAGCTCTCTTCAATAGAGCTTGGCTTTGACCTCTGACATGTTTGTTTACACTCTTCTTGAGTGGTTTTCCAGCCATGACATCTGAAAGTACTCCTGCACCTGTAGAGAGTAGTGCTGTGCCAGCTGTCTTAGCAACTTTACGACCAATAGTGCTCAAAAGGGGGACAGCTCCTCGCAGTAATCCTGATATGATAGATCCAATACCATGACCACGTTGCCTAGCTACTCCACCGAAAGCTGGTAGAACACCGTGACCAAACTGAGATTTAGCATAGTAAGCACCATACTCCCCTCTAGGGGCTAAGTATGGAGGTGGGCCAAAGCGCTGAAGCATACTGTTACTATATGTGGTTGCTTATAGGCTTAAAAGCTAGTACTACAGTCACTGCTCCACGTTCAAATGGTATAGGACGACCTGTGCTGTCTCTTAAGTAGATCGCGATCTGTCTGAAGCTGCTCTTACTCACAGGTTGGTACATCAAAGGTTGGAAAGTGACAGTCTGTGTGTCACCTAGCAGTGGATTAATGTTTACAACTCTCAAGAGAGGTGCTCTCTTGTCTCCAACAATGTTATGTTTCACTATATCAGAGTATACATACACAGTCTGAGCTCTGAACTTCAAGTCTACTACAGCTTGACTTTCAGTTTTATTCATCAAGAAGACTCCACCTCCGAATCCTAACTGCACACCTAAGTTAACTGGTAGTTGTATCACAACATCAGGGGGTAGAGCTACAATACACTTCATTGTATACCTGTTGTATGTGAACACGTTAGATTTATTGTTCTTGTGGTGTGTCCTCAGTTTCTTGATGATACTAGGGTGTTTCCTGTTAATACACTTGTTCAGATAATTTATGAAGTCACTGTTGTCTTGTAGATATACACCTTGCAGAGAGAAAGCTGTATATGTCCGGACTGCTGGGAATTGAAAAGTGTTGACTAGTTTATCTAAATACTTCAACTTTAATTCTATTTTCACTACTCTGAGTTCTTCCTCAGTCAAAACTTCTGACTCTCTAGTAGTAAGCCCGTTTATGAATGCTGCTTTTTCTGTGTAATTTAAGTTGAGTGAATCTCTCACAGCTGAGACTGCTGCACTCGCACGGTTCTCAGGGTTCAAACCGCGTACTATTCTGTAAGTGATACTGTCTGCACCAGATGGCGGCACTTCTGCTAAAGGGTCTGGTTCAGTTTCGGTTTCGCTGTCCGATTCGACACTAGGTAGCGGCGCAGGTCGCGCTACTTCTCCAGAGCTTGGGTCTGATTCTACACTAAGTCTCGCTGTAGGTTGTCGTACTGGTACTTGTTTAGAGCGTTTGATCTCTACACCTCGCTGTAGACACTTCTTAGCTACGCTGTCGTGTATACTTGAACTTTTCCTATTCAACACAGGATCGTTCGCTGTGTAAGGAAAAAAGTCTGAGCTTCGCTTATGTAGTGCTTCTTGTAGTCTTTTAGCACTCATGACGCTCTTGGGTATAGTTGAGTCTGTTTCACCTTCTATGAACAACAATGTCTCACATTCTACGTTGTACCAACTAGTAGGACACGTTATTTCTTGCAGAGCACACTCCATTGGAGTACTAGAAGATACATACTCAGGTAACAATGTGTTGTAAGTTGTCAGAGTGTTGTCTGGGAAAACTTTCATAGACGAGTTGCTAGGTAGTGTCATTGTGAACGCCATTTTTTCACGTTCTTAGCAGGTTCCCACGTGTTGAACTTATCCCCGTAACCTTTCCACTTGACGTATGCTTGACGCTTACGACCTGAGCCTCTGTACTTCACTACTTCCTCTATGTCGTACCTCTTCCCTTGACGGACATGGACCTTTTGAACTTCAGGCTGGTAGAAAGTTCCTTTTATCTCTTCTCCTAGTTCATCTTTCAGTTGGTATCCTTTAGGTTTGACAGAATCTATAGTGTATACTTCTTCAGTCCAGTTAGGTTCGTAACCTCTGTTGAAAGCGCGCTTCTTAGCAAGCATGCGCACTTTAGAACCTTTCTTCAAAAGTAACTTGGGCACAGTCCTCTTGTCTGGTGGTTGTTCATATAGCCTGTAGAACAGAGCATCAGAGTTCTTGTCTGTGATGTCGACTGGAGCTGCACCTAGTGTCTTATGCACAGTACTATTGTAAGAGTGGACTAGATCTTGAAGTATGCCTGTCCACTTGTAGTTGTTGAAGTAAGCAAAGCAACGCCACAGCTTACCTTGCAGTGTGGCGTTAAATCGTTCAGCTATAGCACATTTCACGTCATCGTTCTCTCCAGTGAACAATTTTACACCCCTTTCTTCTAGATGACTTCTGAAAGTTTGGTTCAAAAATTCTTTTCCTTTGTCAGTCTGGATTTTAACAGGTTGTCTACTCTCAGTCATTTTCTTGTAAGCTTCTAATACATCTACAGCTTTCTTACTCTTGACAGGTTGAGCAAAGCCATATCTTGAGAAGACATCTATACCAGCTAAAATATACTGGTACCCTTTGTTCTCACGTGAAGACTCTCTCATGTCAATAAGATCTAACTGCCATTGTCTATCTATACCCCAAGTCTGAGTCTTGTGTCTTGTGAACCGTCTCTTGTAAGGTTTGTGTCTAGTGTAAGCATCCACATCTTCTAAAGCTTCAGCAATGTTTTTTAAGTCAGTCTTCTTAAAGTGATGGTGTCGCAATTTACTCACGCTAGTGAAACTTCCAGGTTCTCTGACTGAAGTATAGCGATCTACTACAGCTTTCTTCAAAGCTTTGTCCGCCATAACTTTGCTAGTTGACGAGATGTTATACCAGTACCACTCTGTGCAGTATTAGCTTTACGTTTACGCTTTGGTGTTACACTATATGAACGTCTTCTGAAGGGGGAGCCAGTCATAGAACTAACACTCTTGAAAGATTCTTTGTTTCTGACGAACTTGAGGTCTGGGTTCAACCTTTTAACAGCTGCGATGAAGTACTTTTGTCCTATGGGAGGTTGCTTCTTAGTTAGACTATTTTTCCGAGCTGCATCACCTAGTAGATCAATGATGTTACTCCCTTGTATACGCCGCCCGTGCACTACTAGTTCACCACTAGGAGTCCAGTTGATAGTACCTCTACCTTTGTCAGAGTCTGCTAAGTGTCTATACAGATTCATAGCAGTCTTCTGATAAGTAGTAGGTACACGCCTTTGAATTAAAGCATCCATCACCATGACACCTTGTCTACCTATAGGTCCTGTGTCTTCTTCTTCTCTTTCTTCTTCTTCTTGAGACTCATATTCATCGTCTCCACTAGCACCAGGTAAACTTGGAGTTGGAGTTTGATGACTAGTAGTAGAAAACATATCGTCATCATCGCCTGAAGTAGCTTCATCGTCTGCTTCTTCTCCTCTCCTACCTCTTTTGTGACGTTGTTGAGTAATATTTCTAGGGTTCATAGAAGAAGCAGCTCGACTCACAATTTTAGCTTTTTTGTATAGTATAGAAGATTTAGTCATGAGCTGGTTGTATCTACTGAGTCTCTCACTAGTGTTCAACTGAGAGTCATTCAATACTCTAGTTGCTTCTTTCTGTAAGTGACTCAATATCTCCACTAGACTACTGTGTGGGGATAGTTTTTCTCTGACTAGTTGACTCTCATAGAACTGAGTTTGAGGGTCTGGTAGCACAGCTGGAGCAGAAGACGCGAGTGTTGCACTAGGTAGCGGGTCAGTGTTAGTAGTAGAAGAAATGGGGGTGTCGCTTTTACCTACTAAATCAGGTCTCACTAAAGCCATACGTGTGTAAGACATGACTACCGTTTGACAGCTGATCCTATGAGACTAGTAATAAGAGGTAGTGCTACACCCAGTAGTGCACCTATGAAGCCACCGTCCTGCTGTAGTATTCGTCTCTTAGCTATGACAGTAATCTTAGGTTTTGTTATAGCTCTCAGCTGTTTCTTGTACGGCGATAACTTCTTGACTGCGTGAAGGTAGTTCGGTGTCAAGGTTTTGTTCATTACATTGACACATATGACACTCATTAGTCTGATCACTTCTTCACTGAGACCTCTCACTAAATGTTGACAGTCTGTACTACTACATTTAGCTATATGTTTCAACAGAGAGTAATGCCGACGTAAAGAAACTAACTTTTGGTAGTAAGCACTTCTCTGACGGCGCTTAAGACTCTTAGCACGCTTACTCTTAGTACTCCCCTTCATTTCTTCTGCTTTTTCCCAGTAGGAATGAATACTACGCTGTTCCAAGGTGTTGTTATACTGTTCCTCACTCGCAAGTTGTCAGGTGTGCTCTGCTTACAGTCCAACACTATGTATGAGTGTTTAGCTGTAGTCTCTTTGTTATATACCTGAGTCAAGAAAGATGGTTGCGCTGGGAAAGCTTGTCTAGATATATAACTTATCTGACTCATATCTCGAGGGTTTTTAAAAATAACTAGATAATGACTGTTCAAACTGAGAGTCCTGAAGTCTTTGTTAGCAAAGAATAAGTTCTGAGTAATGAATATTACATTCATGTTCATATGATGAGAACCTTTGATGAAGAGGTCTTTAGCTATAGGTGCATATTCTGGGTCTAACAAGTCGTCTATGATGAGCATCGAGTGTTTACTAGTATCTCGACTAGAGTTGAAAAGTTCATCCCTTGTAAGAAGACCTTCGTTGAATTTCACACCTGCACTTTTCAACTTTTCAAACTCTGGTTGCCACTGGCTGTAGCAGTAAGTTATATCGTGTACTTCAGGTGTGACGAGAGTCTTCACGTTATTTATCACTTCGAATACTAGACGACTCTTACCACAGGATGTAGGTCCAGCTATTAGCATAGTGAAAGGTGACTGTAGTCTAGGATCGAATTCAACAGATTCCACAGCGGTAGAGACGTCCATCTTAGTGCAGTGATCAGACGAGAGTGGTCAACACTGGAGTGACACAGCTCACTTTTATGGCTTTGGGTACAGCTGCATACAACCCTTGAACATACATTGCGACGTCGCTGCGACCCATGTCGTCTTGCAACACTTTCATCAGAGCTATAGGCTCAGACGTCTCGTTGTACTTCCAAGCTCTCAGCACTTCATAGACAGGGTTCTTGACAGTTCTGTCAGAAGGCACAGGTTGAGAGATGAAAGCTATTTCATGAGAAGTCAACCCTAAGTAGATCCCTATGGTCTTCCAGTCTCTAGGGCAGAGCTCAGACAAAAGAGAGAAATATTTCTGCACTTTCCACTCCATGTCTCCACTCTCTAAGCCATCCCACATGTCATGCTTGTCCATGTACTCACGTGAGAATTGGATGAGGTCCATACGGTAAGATTCCTCCAAAGCGTCTGCTAGTTCTTCCCACCTAGTAGTACAACTTTTCTGGTACCAAGTAGTGAACATTTCTCTAGCTTGAGTTATGACACTTCTCTCACAACTGAGATATCCCATGTCCTTCAAGTTCACTTTGAGGTATGAACCTAACCGTATGTAATCTGATGTCGGCAACTTACTACTTATTTTCAGTAGCATAGCGTCTGGTAAGTATCCTAACGGCTCTCCTTTGAAGAATGATGATACAGGTACTACCAAATTGAAATCTGCCATGATGAGCGAGTGTGTGAAGGAGTAGACAGGCAGGTAGGTAGGTAGAGTGTTGTATGGGGTGTTGTAGGTTAGGGGGAGCTTTTATATAGCTCTTTAGACTAGAATACGTAGGGAAATCGTGTAAAGAGTATGCAAAACGTTCTGAGTTCGAACTCCTCGCCCCCTATCCATTTCACACTAGAGGGGTGCTCCCCACCCCATACACCCTATGCTAATACTATACACACCCCCCACCCCACCCAACTCTATACGATGCACTAACGTTTCACTTTTTTATCAGAGTGTTTACAATAACATTCTGAGCGCTAAACCACTACGATGAGAGGACGTTGTAATATCACGCTCCCACTGACTTAAATAAGTTTTAACTCTGTATCTGTCTGCTTCAGTGTAACGTTCTAGATACGTATCTGGGATTTTGAAAATGTCTTCTACTTTCAAATCTGAACGACCTGCTAAGTTCCTTTGAAGCCGACAACCTAGCATGTCTATGATACTCTCTAACAAGTAATGTGTCGGCATGTCTTGATTAGAGTGGTACTGAGGATGATGAGGGTTGTTTGCGTAGTGATGTTTCAGCGCTGATTCCCACATTGCAAGGTGGTCAGAGTTCTTGAGAGGTTTTGAACTCTTAAGGCGGCCAAACTTCCACCCGTATCCAACAGCTTCTACAGCTGAAAACTTAGACAAGTCGTGCTTCATTATCAACTTGTCTATACATTTAGCTTCACTCTCATTGAAGCTATCACTTAGCAGAACCCAAGTGTAATACAACCATTTCCTATGCTCTAAAGTCTGTTTGAAATGATTGAAAATGTACTGTAAAGTTTTTACAGTGCATGTGACAGACTCTTTTCTTTCACACACATACTGTAATACTAACTCGTCTTCAGGGTATCTAGCCTTAACTAGCGTGTAGAGGTCGTGAGCTGTCTTCATGATGACGTTGAAAGGTCGTTTGAATGAGTGAGTGCACTTACACGACCCTATATACTCTGAGTGATTTATGACTTGACAACTAACCGTTTAAAACACAGTGTGCATGTAAAATTTTTAAGAAGTAGAGTGACAGTTTGAAGGGGGGTCTCTCAATATATGAGAGACCAGAGTTAGTTTGTTAGTACACCTATACTTTTTTCACTTTTTTTTATTTTTTGTGAAGCATCTAATAGACTATTGGTCAAAGTTTTTTTTCATCAGTTAGGGGAGAAGGATTGAGTTGGAAAGGCTGTCACCAGTTCATACAAGACTCCTTGGCACAGTAGAGTAGGGTTTTGACAACGTTGTACAACTACTCTTACAACGTGACAACACCCGTTTGCATTGTGTCCAATCTCAGTCTTGTATGCTCTTTCATACAGAAACCGATCTGAAGAGTATTTAGCACGTGTTATCTTGTCAGGAGCTGATACTGTGTGCTTGATTAAGCCATGTACCATACTCGTAGAGATGAACACGGAATTTCCCAGCTGGTGTGATTCAAGCTGATTAATTTTGAAGTAGGGTTTCGTCCTACATTTTTGAAAGTTGATAGCTGAAGCTACTACACTATGAGAAGTTACACTGTGTTGTAACTTAGAAACTAGCAGTAACACGTTACTCACTACTTCAGATTGAGTAGCTTTCCCAGTAGAACTAGTTATGAACTTCTTGAGAGAAGGACTACTAGCATTTATAGGAGTCGTGTTGTTATGCAGAAAACAATTTGAAAAATCTAAATTTGGAGGTATGTAACTATCTCTGATGTACTCTTCAGGACAATATCTGAACAACTGCTTTTCCTCACCAGTCTCTACTCCACTCTTGACGTCTGAAATGAACTCCCAAACTGACCGCCTGTGTTTAGTGCTGAGTGAAATCGGTAGAGGTGTACAAGCTGCACTGGACATGTTGTCTCAGAGCTGCTCAGTTTGAATCTGATCACAGCCGGTTGTTTTCAACGTACACTAATCGTTTCCCCCACCCTCTCTAGAAAAGTAGTGTTCACAAATTAACTCACTTGAACGAAAATCTTTCAAACAAACGTCAAGAAGAAAATGTAAACTTCACCTTCAAACTTGTCAATCATATAATAAGTTAAAAAAAAAATTTAGATTGTATTTATATTTTTTCATCTTGAAAAGTGTAGTATAAGATACAACATTCATGAACGTTCCTTTTATGTTGCAACGCCCTATCCAGCTGACAGCCACTGTGCTATCTGAATAGAGTTCACATTTCCAACTGTTGTTTTTCAACTTTTTGTTTTACTCTCCGCAGAAGCACCAGTCTGTTATGGGTTATCCCGTGCTTATTTATGTAGTGTGGTTGATAAAGATACATTGTATCCAAACTCAGCCTAGTGCTTTACTATAGTGACATGTGCGTATAATTGTCGTACAATAACAATTAGAGATGAAATATGAAAAAAATGTCAGACGTCAAATGTTCGTCTATTGTCGTTCAACAAACGTGTGACAACGTTTGACAATCGTTGTCAGTAAAATTAGTATATATACCCCTTGATTTGCTCAGTTGAAATCAAACCGCTCCTGAGCTGCTCAACTGTGACGACTACTCTACTCTACACTTGCCACTCTACACGCTGCCTCTACCTTTCAACTTCTACAAACTAACTGTTTTAGTTTAGGATGCGGTCTGCTGGCAACAAGAGCTCTAAGAAGAGTTCTAAAGTCGCTAAGAGCAAGAACTTAGTTCTGGACGTTTCTGTGGAGATACCTCCTACAGTGAGCAATGAAGTACAGTGGATTCATCGTCCAAGTACACCTGAAGAGCAGAGTGCAGCTATCTTGGGGTTACATCACGATCTGGACTGCATGCTGGCTCCTTCCACTGGCGTACTGGACCGTGATGTATCTACGTCAGCTCCAGCTTTGAGCTCTACAAGCTTCAGCAACCCTGAACCGCCCCAAGATGTCCTCACTTACCAGACCCTGTCACAGGTCATGCCCGTGGGCCGAGGCAATGGAGCTCTTCCCACTGCCGCTACTCCTCCAGTCATCATCGACTTGACTGGTGATGAGATACTTCTTCGACCCAGTACACCAATCGTCATCGACTTGACAGAGGACGAAGTAGAAGAAGGTGAAATCATCGGGCACGACTTGAATGAAGTACTAGATGAGTGGTTCCAGAGAGCTGAAGCTGAAGGACGCTGCGCGCCACCTACCTCACCTGTCACTACAGCTGTACCAGCCGACATTGTAGTGAGGGATAGTGCTGGGGCCGTCATCACTCCTGGCTTGACTGACACTGTTGTCGTCATCAACGGAGAAGCTACAGTAGTCACGGATGAGTACTACTCAAGAGTAGTAGGTGACACAAGTGGTGAAGTGAATCCTCCCAAGGGCGTGACGACTGCTACTAAAAGAAGTCCATCTCCACAGATCCAGCCAGAAGCAGTTGTTGAAAAAAAAAAGAAGCGAAAGTACACCAAGAGTGTGGCTACTGTAGCTGCAGCTGCTGCACGTGCTGCAAAGGCTGGTGTGGGAAGTGTTACTTCCCAATCTACGGTTGCTACTGCTGTTGTGACACCGCTTCCGCCGAGGAATGGATCCAAGAAAGTTGGGTCTAAGCTGGCTAACTTCCGCATAGTCCCTTTGACTGGTGAGAAGTGGCCTAGTCGGTTTGGATTCCCATCTCAACAAGCTGAAGGTAGCATTGTTCCTGACCAACTCTTCTACCCACCTGGAGATACATGCACGCTGCTTGAAGTATACAAGCTCCCCTTCATCAGTGGCGTCTCAATAAGGCAATATTTGAACAAGCCTTACGAGAGGCGCGTCAACTTACGGGCAAACGACTTCAGAGGGCTCTTCTACCAGAGCAAATCTATCATAGAGAACTATGACAGGATTAAAGAAGAAGCTAAGAAAGGAGCGCCAGCAGTCCAGAACTATCTGAACTACTTAGACAACCCTGTCAAGCACACAGGTATCTTAGTCAACCTCTACAGGGGCCAACCTAAGATCCACATCGGAACGTCGTCGTACGTGGAAGAAATGGATAAAGCACTGCCGGCAGGTCGAGCAACAAGTCCAATACACTGTGGGTACACGGTGACTGTCAACACGATCAAAGACATACTAGAACGTGTTGGGCCGATGTTGGAGAGTGACAAGAACTTTTACAGAAGTGTTACCACTTGCGATGAGACTGTCTAGGTGAGTGCTCAACAATTAAATTACATCAGTTGTAAGGTTCCTCAACACTGTATTGATAAGGCTGTAAATTCTTTGCATTATGTGTCTGTCTGTCTGTCTGTCTGTCTGTCTGTCTGCCTGTTTGTTAGTGAGTATGTTTTAGTGGAAAAAAGGAAAGAAAAAAAAGAAGGAGAGAGTGTATATCTGAAGAGTTTTTAAAATGCATAGACACGTGAATACTATCAGTTGTATTCGGTGTAATGCACCTAGAATTCCTAGACAAGTTACTATACATAACAGTAGTAAGAACTTGT
Source organism: Harmothoe impar (assembly GCA_947462335.1). Classification (NCBI taxonomy): domain Eukaryota; kingdom Metazoa; phylum Annelida; class Polychaeta; order Phyllodocida; family Polynoidae; genus Harmothoe; species Harmothoe impar. The sequence continues at coordinate 80,709,808 of OX381708.1, forward strand.
GTACTTCAGAGACTTGCTTGAGAGAAGTCTTCTCTAGTGAAACAGTTTTACCTGAAGAGATTGAGAAAAACTCTCTTTTCTTAGAATATTACAAATCAAATTTCAGATCGATAGGTCAAGGTTTAGTTGTGTTAGGTTGTGTACAAGCTATATATAACGTCAGATTAACTACTTTTGAATCTGATCAAGGAGTGAGTGAGATAGTGACAGCTCTCAGAGCTATACATGAGAACCAGTTATACAGTTATAGAGTAGCTGTGTCTTTTGGTCGAATTTTGACTTGCACTGAAGACGCTGAGCAAAGAGTCATGTATTTTCATGCTTCAGCTAACAACTCTTCAGTTTTTTATGACAGTGAAGACCATCAAGACCCTTACTTCTTAGTTAAGAACTCTGAGAGCTTTGAAAGTTGCATAGATCTATTGAAAAGTAAAGTGAAAGTTGACACAAGTAGACCTGACACAAAGTGGAAAGTAGTAGGTAATGTGAATGTGAATCTGACTTATATTAGACCTACAAATGTGTTCTTAGGTAAGTTAGAGAGTGTCCCTCCTAGTTTCAGGAAAAGAGGTATGTTACACTTCCACCGAGACTCTTACAGTAAGAGAGTGTACAGAGACAACTTGTGTTTCTTTAGATGCTTGTCACACCACTTGTATAAAACATTAGATAGAACTGTAGAGCTTTTCAAAGAAGCTTATCCAGACACTTGTCAGAAAAAGTTCAAAGGTATTCTCTTAAGTGATTTAGATAGATTAGAGAAAGTATTCAAAATAGACATACGAGTGTTCAAGCTGTCTAGTACTAATAAAGTGACTGTAGTGCGTAGCAAGCTTTGTAGTAGCAAGAAAGTCTTGAATCTCAACATGTACCGCAACCACTTGAGTCTGATAGTAGACATGTGTAAATATGGTCGCGTGTACAGTTGTGAAAAATGTTACAAAGCATTCTCTTCTAATTACAACTTGAAGAGACACACTGCTGTAACAAAAGACTGTACTAAAGTACGATTTATATACAAAGGGGGTGTGTACAAACCTAGTAGAACTATATTTCAGAAGTTGAGTGAGTTAGGTGTACATACACCTGCTCACTTAAAGATATACCCATATAAGATTGCTTTCGACTTTGAAAGTTATTTTGTAAAGAACGGTGAGAAAAGTTGTAACACAACTTTTGAGTTAGATCATGTACCACTGTCAGCTAGTGTAGCTAGTGACTTTCCAGGGTATACAGAACCAGTGTGTTTTGTCAGAGAGAGTAACAGGGAAAATGATGACTTAGTCAGTCGTGTATTAGGGTACATAGATATGTTAGCTTGTGAAATAGGTGAATGTGTCAGAGAGCGTTTTAAAGTAGTGACAGATCAGCTAGATGCTCTGCAAGCTGAAGAGGAAAGGTTAGAGAGTGCAGCTTTGAAAGCTGCTAAGTTAGAGAAAAGTAAGTATAATTTATCACCTGTCGTCAGAGCTAAACAAGCTCTGACAGCTTATATGAACAGAGTACCTGTAGTAGGTTTTAACTCAGGTCGATATGACTTAAATCTAATAAAGAGAAGCTTCCACACTTTATTCTCAGAAAGAGAAAAGAAACCTATGACGACTATTAAAAGGTGCAACCAGTACATTGCTGTATACACTGAGCACTTAGTCTTCTTAGACATGGTGAACTATCTAGCTCCAGGTTATAATTACGCTAGTTATTTGAAAGCTTTTTTGAAAGACACAGAGAAAGGTTTTTTTCCTTATGAGTGGATGGACAATGTTCGAAAATTAGATAACACAACTCTCCCACCTAGGAGAAGTTTCTATAGCTCTCTGACTGGGAAAGGTATAACTCAAGCTGAGTATAGAAGCTGTAAAGAAGTGTGGGTGAAAGAAAAAATGAAAACAATGAAAGACTACTTAGTGTACTATAACAATTTAGATGTAGCTCCATTTGTCAGAGCTATAAATGAACATAGCAAGTTCTTCATAGAAAGGAGTGTCGACATGTTCAAAGATGGTTTGACACTTCCAGGTTTGACTTTGAAGTTCCTCTTTCAGAACACTGAGTTGAATGCGACACCTTATGTTCTCTTTTCACATCATGAAAAAGAAGTCCACAACTTACTGAGAAAGAATTTAGTTGGTGGACCTGCTATAATATTCCACAGACACCATCGTAGTGGTATAACTAGAATAAGAGAGCGTAAGTATGGAGTTGATAGTAAGAAGTGTGATCACATTTTAGGAGTAGATGCAAATAGTTTGTACTTGAAATGTATGGGTGAAGCTCATTGTACAGGTTTCTATGTAGTGAGACGTCACGAAGATGATTTCAAACCTGTTCTCAGTCAGCAAATCAGTTACTCAGCTGTAGAATGGCTCCGTTACAGAGCTATAGTAGACAAAGTACCTATTTTACATCAATACAACTATGGTGAAGTCAGTGTAGGTAGTCAGCGTATAAGAGTAGATGGGATAGTCCCTGATCGTAAATTGATATACCAGTTCCACGGTTGCTATTGGCATGGTCATACATGTCAGATCAACAAGACATTGATGACTAGTACGAAGGGTCGGGAATGGATAGAAGAGCGTTCTACTAAAACAGCTGCTGTAACTCTGTATCTGAAAAGTTTAGGTTACACAGTAGTAGAACAATATGAATGTCAGTGGATCAAATTACGAAAAAACACTCAGTGTTTGAAACTGAAACCGGAATGGAGTGTTAATAGACCGTCTTCAGCTGGTAAGATGAGTCAAGCTGAGATAATAGAAGGCGTGAAAAGTGGTTCAGTGTTTGGGTTGATTCAAGTAGATATTCACACACCTGAACATCTCAAACCATATTTTGCTGAAATGACACCAGTTTTCAAGAACATTCTTGTCAGCAAAGAAGATGTAGGTGATCATATGAAAAGTTATCTAGAAAGTGTAGGGAAACTGCGCCAACCTCAGAGACAGTTGATAGGTAGTTTCCATGGATCAGGTCTTCTACTAGGTACCCCGTTACTTAAGTGGTATCTAGAGAAAGGTTTAGTAGTTAGCAAAGTGCACTTGTTAGTTCAATACACACCTGAAGAAACTTTCAGACCTTTTGTGCAAGAAGTGACAGCAGCTAGACGGAAAGGAGATGAGAATGTTGACTGCAAGATCTTGTCTGACTTGTATAAACTGTTAGGTAACAGTTCATATGGTAAGACTATATGTAACAAGCAGAATTTCTTGAATACTAAATATGTAAGTCCAGATTTTGCTAGTCGACATTGTCTGCACTGGTCAGTACAACAAGTGCATGACATCAGTGAGAACACTGTAGAAATGTCATCTCTCCCGACTAGTATCACATACGACTTACCTGTTCAGATTGGGTTCATGGTATACCAGTATGCTAAACTGAAAATGTTAGCGTTCTACTACGACTTCTTGTTGAAGTTCATTGACTCAAAAGACTTTGAAATGTGTGAAATGGACACTGACAGTTTTTATTTTGCATTGTCTAAAAAGAATTTAGACGAAGCTGTCAAACCTGATATGCGTGAGCAATACTTCAGAGAGCGTCACAAGTGGTTACCTTCTGAATCTTGTGATAATCCTGAACATAGAGAGACGTACATTCAATGCAGAACACACAACTACCCATGGGTACAACCACCGTGTTGCTATCGCCGCCTGGTGTTTGACAAGCGAACTCCAGGTCTGTTCAAGATAGAGTGGGAAGGAGACGCTATGACATCTTTGAACCCTAAATGTTACATGTGTGTCAGTGAGACAGGGAATAAGACTAGTTGCAAAGGAGTTATCCAGAGGCAGAATAATCTTACTGAGACAAATTATCAGAACGTTTTGAAAACAGAAAAGACTCATGTAGTGACAAACAGAGGTTTCAGAGTTATAGACCATCACGTCACTACATACTCTCAGAACAAGCAAGGTCTAAATTACCAGTACATTAAGAGAATAGTATGTGAAGATGGTGTCAGCACTGAACCTTTAGATATATGACTCTCTCTTTCTGTGTGTGTTTGTGTGTGTGTGTGTGTGTGTGTGTGTGTGTTTGTGTTTGTGTGTGACAAAAGACAAGTGAGTTGTATCACTCAAAAAAAAGTAAAAAAACTAACAGTATTTTCCTACAGTAAAAAAGAAAAGAGAAAATAGTTAAAGAAAAGGGAAAATTTTCTGTGAAGAAAAGAAAATTTCTACAAATGGAAATTAAGTAGTACTAACTATATAGTAAAAAAAAAGAAGGAGTAAAGGAAAATTTTCTGTGAAGAAAAAGAAAAAATTTCCATAATTGGAAATTAAGTAGTACTAACTATATAGTAAAAAAAAAAGAAGAAAAGAGAAAAATTTTCATGAAAAATTTTCATAAAAATGTAAATAATACAGCTTCTATAAAGAGAAAGAGAGAGAAATTATAGTTGAACATTCGAGGAAATTATCCAATTTCTCTCCGAATGTTTCACCTCAATTTCTCTCCTAGTGAACTATATCGCTAAAAAAAAGCTCGTAAAATAACAAAAAAAAGTGAACTGTATCACACCAAAAAATAAAAAGCAGGCGTGAAAAGAGAGTTGTTACAAAGACGCCACTGACTGATTTCAGACTACTTTACTAAACTCTCTTTGTCCGTCAAATTCATCAGAGAAGATTATTTTTTTCTGATTAGTGTCAAGAAAATATATACAATGGCTGACAGCAAGTTGACGTCAAAAATAGACGATATCCTTGACTCTGTCAGTATGTACAGTTCTATATATGGTAGTTGTAGTTCTAGACTTGATGCTTCACCACCAACTCTCTCACCACGTGAAAGTGAGAAAAATGTTCATACACCCCCACGCATTACAACTCATGTAAAACCAGTGTCACCTCGTAACTTCGACACAGCTTTGACTTGTGGTTGTAGAGGTCATTTCTTCTGGGAGTTCATACCTGTAAATAATATTAGCTATTTTAGAGGAACCTTACCTGATGTTGTTGAGCGCTGTTTTTCCAGTATACATGTGTACAGAGATTTCCATGAAGCTTTCTGGGATGCATACACTCAGTGTATAGAGCAATCCACATTGAATCTGCCTATATTCGTTGCAGATTTCACCATTGCTGTGTATCAAATGCATAACTCTCTGACTTGCCCCAGACACTATGCTAGATACACTCTAGGGAGTTTCAAGAGCTTCATGGAGTTTAACGAAGTGTTACGTGAATCACCTATTATAGGCGCATTCTGTAGGTGTAATGTTCCGATGAACCCTTCAGATATCGCTTACAATGTGTGTTTCACGTGTCTGCAAGCTACTCTAGAGTTGAAAGCTTTGTCTCTCACAGCTGTGTTACAGCATTTCTCGTATGAAGTCAGTTTCAAAACTGATTACTTGAATGCCCTGACTCCAGGTGTGAGAAACAATCGCGAATACTTTCTAGCTCAGTCATTGTTTGATGTGAAACTATCTAAAATTGTGAAGATGGGGACTGGTTGGGTGAGTACTTGGAATACTCGAGGTGTTTCTTGGAAAGGCCAGAAAGGTTTCACAACCAATCGTTCTTTCTGCATCATGTGTAACATTGCAGGGAATGGTCATGACTTGTTTGTGTGCAAGAACTGTTCAAAGTATAAAATGTGAATAAAGTAACCAAAATAATATTTCTTGCCTTGTGTTTGTCTTTAGCATGTGACGGCATTACTCAATGTCATTGTTGACATTTATTTCAACCACGTGGTCTTAAACACGTGTCATTGTTGACATTTATTATAAGCACGTGGTCTTCAACACGTGTACAAGTGAAGTAGGTCATGTTGACATTGTACTAGCCAATCAGAAGCTTGTAAAGTATGTCATGACCTCTGATGACGTCACTTCCTGTCATTTAGAAGCTTCTGATTGGTTGACAGAGGTCACTTCCGTTCTGCAAGTGTCAACTGACCTAGATGCACCCGTTTACTACGCGCTGAATATGCTCCTATATACTACTATCAGTGTCTCATCAGTGTCTCATCAGTGTCTCATCAGTGTCTCAATGTCTCATCAGATTGATTACATTACATGATTAAGAAAAGCACTAATCACTATAACCAAAATTTAGATACAAGTCAGGCACTTTTGATGGCCGTCAAGAATTTCTTGTGGTCAGTCAAGTGCTGTGTTTCAGGGTCGATTTCGTTCCAGAGGCCAATACCACGATAGAGTGGGCTCTTCTCGTACACAGCCTTCTTGGGTCTCATACATTTCAGTTTTACGCTCACGTTGCCGCGCAGTTCGCGCGTGGGCACAACCACATTGTTTTCGTGTTGGGCGGCTTTGTGGAGATGTGACAAGAGTTGCACGCGGCGCCCCGTCTCCAGACGCGCTACCTTATTCCTAGCATGTAGTCCTTCGATGTCGATGCCCCTCGGGTCCCCGATCCTTTCGCATATCCGCAATGCGTCGTTTTGCAAAGTCTGCAGCTTTCGCAGAGCCCAGACTGGGCCTCCCTCGTACGAAAAACTACAGTATTCCATTGCCGTCTTTATCATGTGGGTGTAGACCTCGACAGCTGTCCTCTGATCTGACCCAGCTCTGATCCTCCTCAGTTGTGGTAGACGAGCCATGACCATGTTGATTACTTTCTTCAAGTGGGGGGTCATACAAAGGTGGCAGTCAATAATCACACCGAGGTAATTGAATTGTTTGACAACTTTCAGAGTCTCGTTACCCATTCTCAAGTCTGCTTCAGTCAGGTCGGGGACTGAGCAGGACGAGTAGGACCATAGCACCTGGGTCTTGGTGGCATTTATGGTCAACTTGTTCTGGACACACCAGGCGCTCACTCTATCCAGATCCGTCTGCATTAGTGCCTTAGCAAGAGCAATGTCGTCTGCATACAGGTGGTAACTGGCATTCTGCAACACTTTGCAGACATCATTCACATACAGGACGAAGAGGAGTGGACCGACCACGGAGCCCTGTGGAACGCCGTTTGCCACCGGTTCCGTGTCCGAGAGCTTGTTGTTAGCACGGGTTTGCTGCTGTCTGTCTGCCAGGTACGATGTTAGCCACCGGAGGAAGCCATCCTGGAGGTTCATACTTGCCAGCTTGCGTAGTAGGATCACGTGGTCGACCGTGTCAAAAGCCTTCCTCATATCGAGGAAGACCATGGCCGACCGGTGACTTTTGTTGCGAGCTGTGTAGAGCTCCATCAGTAGTGCATACACTGCGTCCCCCGTTGCACGTCCCGGAATGAAACCCGATTGTCTGTCGCTTATGACATTTTCTTCCATCAGGTGGGTCATAAGTTGGCGATGGACTACCTTCTCAGATAGTTTATTGCAAATGTTCAGCAGGCATATAGGCCGCCAATTCCCCACATCAGTGAGCAGCCCCGACTTGGGCAGGGGCACCACTGTACCGGTCTTCCATATGGGAGGCACCACCCTGGCGCTTATTGTACTGTTAATGATCGCGGCAGCCACATGGGGGAAGCTCGTGAGACAGTCCTTGACAACCTGAGACCTCATGTCAGGGATACTGGCGCTCTTGTGAGGTTTGATGCCTTTGACAAGTTTCTGCACTTGGATCAGACTTGCCTCTCGCAATTCGCAGGGCGCATACTCAGCAGCCTGGTGGGCTGCAGGTGCCGGGGGGTCATTGATGTTGATGTTGAAGGCGGCAGCAAGTCTATCACTTATGCCGCAGTAGTATTTGTTTATGTAGTTGGCCGTGTCCCTGTCCGGTACATCTTGTCCCGTGGGATATTTCAGCCTGATGGTGGACTGCGTTGTTGTACCTTTCCAGAGCTTTTTGATTTCAGACCAGAATTTCCGCGGGTCGTGCTCAAACCGCCGGAGGTTGTCAAGAACGGCCTTTCTTCTGTTGTTAGCTAGCTTATTGTCTATAAGCTTGTTGAGTCGGGTTAGGGCGGGGATGGGGATGGTATATCTAAATCATATTAAAAATCATAGTTTATAAACTTTTGTGTGTTTTTTTTTACATAATATTCAGGCTCTCTAGTTAACTCTCCAGAAACCTTAATAATTGTAAGATTTACAAGCCGTAAAACTGGCATGTAGCCCAGGATCACAGCCAGTCAGTCGGACCGGCAAACACAGACTTTCTGCCGGTCCGACAGGATTTTAGCCAGCTATAGGCGGTATCCGACACATTTTCGTATAGACTGATACGGTATTGGTAAGAATGATTATCTAGATGCTCCAGGCCTTAGCCTGTAGTGGCTAAACCAATTTAGTTAATGGGTAGATGGGATATTGGCCAGAATGAAGAACTGGTATTCAAAAATGACTAAGGCAAAAGGAAAGAACTTACTCAAAAGGACTTCCCAGCTAACAAAAAAACGTCAATCTAACGTTGATTTAAGGTTGATAATAGGTTAGATTAACGTTAGGAAATAACGTTAGATTGCAGTGAAAATCGTGGATTCAATCCAACGTTCTTTCAACGTTAATTTCTAGTTGATTTAACGTTAATTTGACGTTAATTAAACGTTTATCAAACGTGGATTAACGTGAAGAGAAAAACGTAATTCCTCTCAACCTAAAAACAACCTTTATTTGATGCCATTTACCAACCTTATGACTGTTAATATAACGTTAATATAACGTTGATATAACGTTAATTTAGTGTTGAATCAATATTCAGAGAATACTTGTCATCATTTTGTTGACATAGTATTCTTCCCATCCCCAGGGCCCAGGGTTGGGAATAAATTATTCCCCATGCCCCTTTATTTTTGTCTAGGGCTGGTATTAAAGGCTCATGTGTTGATGCATAAGTAATATGCACAGGTCCTACTTATATATTTGCTAATACAACAAAACGGGTGTTGAACATATTTGACTCCATAATGCAGGTGATACACTATTCCTTTTTAAATATTTTTCACAAATACATATATATATAGAATGCTGATGCTAGGGTACATAACGTATTTGTATTTTATCTTTATGTGTAGCATATTTCAGACAATTATTATGATGGAACCTGAATATAATACCACCATCACCTAAACTGCCATCTAGTGAGCCTGCTTGGAATTACAAATAACGTTATTTCAACGTTATTTCAACGTTTTTCTAATATATCTTCCATTTGCACATGGTGTTCAAGTTCCCTATTATCGACCAGTGCACTTATTCTTTCTGCTGCGTACTGCAAATATGCACTATACTGATAGTGTAAAGTATTATCAGGGGGTGCTCTACCCCTTATATTTAGTAAATTTCATATGATCAAGAACTAGATTTGCAAATATTTTGCATAAAATCTATATAATCAATAAACAGTGCTAATCCCCATAGGCGAATTGAGAATGGCATTATCACTTAAATATTAATATCATCTTAGGTAACTTGCTATTCATAAGGTTCCTGACTACAAATCATTTGACTTATAATGGAAAATGGGTTAAATAATATTGTAATTAAATATAAGCAACCAATTCCTTGATTCGGCTGCAACACTACGATAGAGGTGTACATTGTATAGAAGTTCCACTTTTCTAACTCTCCATCATACCAATATTAATAAGGTATATTATCCTCAAATATAAATTTTTACTTATTTTCTTTGTTGTCAAAATACATGGTTTAGATTAGCATTGGTTATCCACTGAACGTTGATTTAATGTTAAGCATAATGATGTTATTTGCTGAACGTTTATTTAACATCAAGCCAATATCATCCATTTGAGGTTATTGAGAACAGGTTAGATTAACGTTAATTCAACGTTTTTCATATTACGTTGACCAAATAACCTTTAAAAAACGTTGATCAACGTTTGATTAACGTTTCTTGTTACCTGGGAATTAGCCTTATTATAGTCATAGGAATTGAATGACTAAGGTGAGTTGGCCACTAATGACTATACCTGATGGTATTAACTAGCCATGATTGCTTGTATAGGGAGCCTAAAAATGACTAGCTAGCTTCGTCGCTATTAACTAGGTTTTGAGGCCCAAAGATTATCAGTGTACCTCCCTTCTTATGCCAAGATTCAGCTGTGTTGGAGGGAACGAAATAGCGTCGACCTAAGGGAATGGTCATCTTTTAACAATATGCGGGGTGGAATTGGGGAGGGGGAACCACACATTTTACCACTTTTTACCAAAAAGGCCTGCCTGTTACTTTAGCAATGAGGGGTCTGCCGCGTGTATAATGCTATTTAGACATTATTTAGGGATATACTTAGGCCAAATAATGGTTTGTTTCAGGTCACCCGACCGACCCTATCAAAACAGGGCCGACCCTACGTGTTTCTATGCACTTACGAAGACATTTTCGTATTTTTACCCTTTTTTTGGTCAAATTTTGGGTCTTTGCAGAGGCCAGCTAGTACTTTCATGTTTGAAAAAAAAAAAAAAAAGAAAGATCCGACCTACCGAGCCTACATTTTCATTCCATGTTACCTGAAACAAACCCTTTTTTTTGGCCTTAGTTCCACAAGACCATTGGACAGTATGGCGGCCTATAAGGAGCTATCAGTAACAACCCTATACCCCATCACTACTCTAGCTTGAGGAACACCTGTTAGGCCAGCTGTCTAGGGGGTGTAACTACCTGAGGGTGCCACGTCTGAGGTAATGGTCAGTTCAGGGTTCAAGCTGCTTATAGGTTTACATCTATAAACTGTCACACAAAGTCATGGAGCTCATATATTGTGTACGTCCAGCCAGACTTTCCCAAAACGTGCCTCACACTGGCTATAGCGAGTAGAAGGGCTGCTGATTCAGCAGAAAGTCTCTAAAGGACTCGCTGGATCTTGGTCTTCATGTTAGTTTCAAGGCAGTACCAGCGAAATGCCAGTTGTGATACTATTCACCGATCGGCACAGAATGCCAATCCGCAGTGCGCTGTTTGCTAATAAAGATATTCTCCATAGACTGAAGTTGACGAGACTGTTACCCTTTTGTGAGATGAATGCATATTACCCAACAATTTTCATGACATCGCTTTCATTTTTTCAACAAATTTTCAACAAATTTGCCGATTTGGCGAATAGCCCCCAAGCCGTCAGTAGTATAGTATGTATCGGAACGGGACTATAGTTAAGTACTGTTTATTACTCAATCGACCTGCAGCCAATCAGAGGCCTCCCTTTTGGCGGGAAATTCAAAAGCAGCCAATGAGAGGCCTCCCTTTTGGCGGGAAATTCAAATAGGTCACGTGACCGGAAGTGACCTACTTCCGGTCACGTGACCTTTGGGCGGGAAATTCAAATAGGTCACGTGACCGGAAGTGACCTACTTAAGAGGGTCACGTGACCACCATGTTGGCGGGAAATTCAAATAGGTCACGTGACGGGAAGTGACCTACTTAAGGGGGTCACGTGACTACTAGGTTGGCTTTCAAAATAAGTCACTTGAGATTTTGATGGATAAATAAATTTTAAAAAAGAAAAAAAAAGCAAGCTGAAAGCTTGCTAAAAAATAATTTAAAAATACGGCTCTTTTTTTCTAGGGGGGGAGGGGCACTCTGGGGGGCACTCTTTAAGATGCATGGGGGGGGGAGGGGGGGGAGGGGGGGAGGGGAAGGGTTTTTTAAGAGTGAGACTCGCTTCTCTGCCTTCTCTAAAAGAGAGGGCAGAGAGGCGAGTCTACTTACAATGAAAGGTATCATGATTGCGTTTATGATGATGTGCATCATGATGTGACTATCTTACAACCCTATGAGAAATAAGCAAGACATGGGCGTACTTACACGGGCTATTTGTAAACTAATTTCTCTTGAATCTATTAACAGCTCACATTTTTTTCTTAGATGACATCTGACAGCTGCTTGCTAGGCTAAGATATTGTTAAATAAACAACTTGGAAAGCTAATTACAGTTTTCTGGCTTGAAATATAGTCTTTCAACAGACTTTTTTTCTCATCTTACACAGAGGCAAATATCAGAGACACCCAATGGCGCTTAAACTGCTCTCAGCCAAGGGTCGGGCACTGCTGGACTATAATAGACGGGTCAAGGACCGTTCTACTGTGGGTCAGGCTAGGTCGGACATTCAATAACGCGACTTTAGCAAAACTTGCTTGAAAGTCTGACCATGCGAGATCCTTATGCCCCAGTCTGTCAATGCTGTCCAGACTTTCAAGCAAGGTTGTCAAAGACCTACCTGTCATTGAATGTCCGACTTAGCCTGCCTGACCCTCAGTAGAACGGTCCTTGACTCATCTATTATAGTCCAGCAGCGCCCGACCCTTGTATGAGAGGGGTATTGACACCATTGGCTGACTCTGATAATTCGCCTGTGTGCACGAGGGGAGGAGAGGGTTTACAGCTTGCGCTTATAGAGCACTACTAGTGGAGGTTTGGATGAGGAGGCTATGACATATGATGTTTGTCTTAAAAAATAGCCATGGCGCATGTCGATGTCGCTTAATTATGCTCATATCTCATGTCGATTTTAAGAATTGCTCATGTCACCTGTCACTGTGTTTTTCAAGCTTCATGTCAAATGTCACTAGGCTTCATCTCGACTTTAGTGGTCCACACCGCTGCTGCTGCTGCTGCTGCTGTCGGTGCTGCTGCTTGTGCTGCTTGTGCTGCTCATGCAGCAGCTGCTGGCTGCTTGTGCTGCTGCTGCTGCTGCTGACAGATGCTACTGCTTGTGCTACTGCTCGTGCAGCAGCTGCCAGCAGCTGCTGAAGCAGCTGCCAGCAGCTGCTGGCTGCTTGTGCTGCTGACAAGGTCATGGGGGCTGCTGCTGACGATGTCACGGATGCTGCTGACAAATGCTACGGCTTGTGCTGCTCGTGCTGCTTGTGCTGCTGAAGTCGCTGCCAGCTGCTTGTGCTGCACGTGCAGCTGCTGCTGAAGCCGCTGCTAGATGCTGCTGCTTGTGCTGCACGAGACTGAGTAGCCGCTATTCGGCGTTTCACTCCTTATGTACCCTGTCCTAGTTAATCCTCTTAAACGGCTGAAAAGGCTCTCTCAGCACAGAGACTCTACTCAATGTAAGAGATCAGTTAAGTAAGTTTTCACATGCCACCTGACTACTGCGGGAGGGTTTAGACTTAAGCAGCTTAGTGCACACACGTGTCTGTTAGAAAAGCTACCTGCACACCTGCCTTCCTTTTTCACTAGTATTTACCCCCTGCCGACTTATAAGGCACCTATACACGCCTTCTTGCTTCTAGAGCTAAGCTGACTGGCAGCTATTTTAAAAGAGAATACTCGTTACCTGTATAACGGATAAGGGGGTTATGAGATTAGCGTGTGTATACAAAAAAAAACAAAAAAAAGCTACAGGGGGCGCGTGTCTGTCTGTGAGGTAGAGACCATGTGGTAAGCGACTCAAGTGTAAAACAACAGCACCTCCTCTTGTCGCAGTGAGTGGTGTGGACGGCGGCTGGCTAGTTGAATTTAAGCGTCAGCTTGAAAGATAAGGCCAAATAAAAAAAAAGGTTTGTTTCAGGTCACCCGACCAACCCTAGCAAAACAGGGTCGACCCTACGTTTTTTTTTAAGCAAGTTTGAAGAAAATTTCATATTTTTATACTTTTTGGGTCATTTTTAGAATTTCCACGGAGGATGGCTAGTACTTTCATGTTAAAAAAATAAAATAAAATAAAATAAAAATCCGACCTACCGACTCCAGTCTTTCTGCCCATGTTACCTGAAACATACCTTTTTATTTTTTTTTGGCTTAATCCGTTCACGGGCTGGCGCGTCACACCTGTCGTTAATCACCCCCTGTAGTCTTTGTATACACAGGTGACTCGGCTTTATCTCTTCACCAGCTATAATCCCATATACATGTAGCGCACGGTACACTCGTTAATTCTCTTTTCATGCTGATGGATTAGGGGTGGAAGGGTTCAGGTGAAAAGCGATTTGATTCTCTCTGGAAGAGGGTTGGAGCTCTAGGTGAAAACAAGCTTAGAACATCCAGATTAGCTGCTCTCTCGGCTATATAAAGAGCTTCATTTTTTCTAATCTCTGCCCACTTCGTCTTGTTGTACACTATCAGTCACGAGGCAGACGCTGGAAGTAGCAGATGTTTGCAGTATGGTTTACACAGAGGTTACCTGCTAATAGGATTTTGTCAGAATAGGGTGAGTTGCTATTAAAATGAACATTTAAATGGGTTGTTAATATGGTATCTGATGTTAATGAGCTAACACCTAACATTGAGGATTATGACCTCCCAGAGGGGCGTCTCGCCAAATTCTCCAGTCTTGACTATAGTCTTAACTGTCTAAAGACTGTGGAGCACGTTAATGGGTGGTCTCCTTACTAATTTCACTTGACCAGGCCGGCAGGGTCAACTAGGCTAGGTAATTACAACCACAAGGGCGGCTACTCAACATGCAAGTAGACCTACTACTACGAGATTGTCTTTTGACCACTCTGCCGCCGCCTGCTGGTCTGGCGATTACATGCTCTAGTATAGTTCTCCGCTCTTTTCGTCAGATGACGCCACAATAGGGTTTTTGTACATTTCCACGATACTCGCGAACATTTTAAATGCATAATGACCTATAATAAGCAACAAAGCACACTTCTAATATATTGAATATAAGAAACATGTCAACGTTGTGTATTTCTGATAGAATGAGGCAGATTCTTTGAAATATCAACTAAACTATAGTGAGATTGAAAATACTACACCATATCTAAAGCGATATAAAAGCTATATAAAGTCAGAACCTCTGACGGATCGGTAGGATCACTCAACCATTCGTCCTCGAAAGCAACACAGGGTTCCCGTCCAACAGGACTTTGAGCCTTGACGCTTTTGAGGAGGTTTGATCTCATGCTGCTTAACATGTGGTGTAATTAATCAACACCGCGGCCCCTCTTTAGGGGCCACACAATAAACAAAGAATAAAAAAGGGTAGGACTTAGGTTTAAAGTGAATCTCCCAGGATTTTGGCGAGGTCGACAAAGGAGGAGATAACAGATTAAACTGCAGGAGACTATACGCAAACCTTGATACTCTCAGAGGGGGAGCTCCATATTGCGGACCTGTGGTCAAGGTAATTACAACCACAAGGGTGGCTACTCAACATGCAAGTAGACCTACTACTACGAGATTGTCTTTTGACCACTCTGCTGCCGCCTGCTGGTCTGGCCATTACATGCTCTAGTGTAGTTCTCCTCTCTTTTCGTCAGATGACGCCACAATAGGGTTTTTGTACATTTCCACGATACTCGCGAACATTTTAAACGCATAATGACCTATAATAAGCAACAAAGCACACTTCTAATATATTGAATATAAGAAACATGTCAACGCTGTGTATTTCTGATAGAATGAGGCAGATTCTTTGAAATATCAACTAAACTATAGTGAGATTGAAAATACTACACCATATCTAAAGCGATATAAAAGCTATATAAAGTCAGAACTTCTCACGGAACGGCATCTGCAACAGATCACTCAACCATTCGTCTTGAAATGCCACACAGGGTTCCCGTCCAACAGGACTCTGAGCCTTGTCGCTTTTGAGGAAGGTTTGATCTCATGTTGCTTAACATGTGGTGTAATTAATCAACACCGCGGCCCCTCTTTAGGGGCCACACAATAAACAAAGAATAAAAAGGGTAGACCTTAGGTTTAAAGTGAATCTCCCAGGATTTTGGCGAAGTCGACAAAGGGGTAGATAACAGATTAACCTGCAAGAGACTATACGCAAACCTTGATACTCTCAGAGGGGGAGTCCCATATTGCGGACTTGTGGTCAGATCTATCCCTTCTAGGGGGCAGGTTGCATGTCGTAAATGTCTACTACAGACATTGGGATATATTGTTAATCTTACTCTAGGGTCTCCATAATTAGACCCTGAATCCGTTGTTAAACGGGTGTGAGGGGGTGGTAACTAATACTTATGAGATGTTAGCTTAGTTCATAGTCTCCTTACCAATTTTCACTTGACCAGGCTGGCAGAGCCAACTAGTCTAGGTAATTATAACCACAAGGGCGGCTACTCAAGATCTAAGTAGACCTACTACTACGAGATTGTCTTTTTGGTCCTTCTGCTGCTTAGTTATTACATCCTCCAGTCTAGCTCGCCACACCCTTTGAGCAGCACCACCATTGCCTCGGTAAAAGTGTAGGGTGTGTGCTTTCCACCTTCAGGTATCCATAGATTCGATCACTATCACCCCCCTTGAAATGACTTCAGCTGTTAATTAGGGCGTAAAGCCACCAACCAAGTCCCTGTCAAAAGATGTGAATAACGAAACGCGCTAGTATAGTTCTCCGCTCTTTCGTCAGATGGTGCCACAATAGGGGTTTTGTACATTCCTACGATGCTCGCGAACATTTCAACGCATAATGAGCTACATAGGCAACAAAGCGCGCTTCTAATATATTAAAATATAAAAAACAATTCAATATTGTGTATTTCTGATAGAAATGAGGCGGTTTCCTTAAATACCAACTAAACTATAGCGAGATGAAAAATACCACACCATATCTAAGGCTTTATAAAAAACTATAGAAAGTCAGAACCTCACACGGATCAGCATTCTGTTTGCAACGGATCACCCCTGACCCACTGGTCCTCGCATGCCACACACGGCTCTGCCGTGTTTGAGCTTTGAGGTATCACCCATCAAGTGATCCATGCCGCCCAACATGAAGCGTAATTAATAGCTGCTGTTGCATAGCACAGTGGCAGCATCTAACTAACTCTAAAGAGTTAGTCGGCCCCTCTTTAGGGGCCACACAATAAACAAAGAATACCCTGAATCTGGGACCTGCGGGCGAGGGCCCCAACTGTGAAGTCATTATTGGCCACATTGGTAATATCAATTAAAACTTTAGACAACACCCACCTTAAGTATCATTAACGGACAATATCAATGAACTCAGCATCCGCCTGGTTACCACATTTAGCACCAATTTTATAACTCACAGGGGCCACACTAGCCTCACCGCGCTTTTTATTGCTCTGCTGATTTCTCCAATCCAAAACATGAGGTATCTAGTCTAGCTGTGAGCTCATTGGGCCAAACAAAAAAATAATCCGTGTTCAGGTAACATGGTCCAAAAAAAAATAGGGTAGGTCTACGTCGCCTAAGGCGACGAAAGCGCGTCAAAGCGTTTACAGGGTTCGAGCCCGTGAGCTGCTCCTTGGGGCTGCAAAAAACGCTTAGACACTGAAATCCCATAGGGAAAAAATTTTGGGTTTTTGGACTTTAGGCCTTAATTTGAGGGTGATCCCGGGCTGATAGAAAAATAATTCTTGGACGAGCGGATAGCTCTGGATCTCTTTTATCTAAAACAGCGAAAAATTGATTATGGTTTCGCCGCAATTCATCCGACGGGGGGTAATCAGCCCCCCCCTCTGCCAATCAAGGCAGTGAATCTTGGCGACCGTGCGATCACTCACGGCCACCGCGACGAACCGACAGAAGAGATCGGCATCTTAGTATGATTCGTGTGACCTACTTAGAGGCTCACACGGTGGAGGTGTGTCCGGCGTTCGGCGCGCTGATTGGCTACTGGTGGGAGGCGCTGTGCCGCGTCAAGAACTTCACCTATTTGGGGCGGCTGTTAAAGGCGCACTGAGTTGAGGTGCACCTTTAAGCAAGAGCGCGATCCGGCCTAGTCTTGCGGACCTCTGTTTAGAGAGTGTAGCAAGCGGCTATGTCGCGCTCTCCAACCACAGGCTTAACAGTGGTCCGCAAGACTAGAGTGCAAGACGCGTGCACACACAGACCGAACAGACACACACAGACCCACACACCCACACACTCCTATCAGTGAGACGTCTAGCAGATTCGGGAGAGGCGACCAGGGAGGTACTCTCGGCTAGCGGCCACTAATTGCCTGTTTAGATAAGGCACAGAAACAAGGGTGATGACAGACTACGTGTTCAAGCAGCCAACATGCCCTGACACT
The DNA here is from genome assembly GCA_947462335.1 of Harmothoe impar. Lineage (NCBI taxonomy): Eukaryota > Metazoa > Annelida > Polychaeta > Phyllodocida > Polynoidae > Harmothoe > Harmothoe impar. Next base: position 80,727,637 of record OX381708.1, read on the forward strand.
TGATAATGGGTGTGGACCGCTAAATTCGATATGGTGACATGACCATTTCTTATAATCGACAAACGACATGAGGTCTAATGACAAGTGACATGAGGCCCAAAAAATCATAGTGACAGGTGACATGAACATTTCTTAAAATCGACATGGGATATGAACATTATTAAGTGACATTGTCATGTGACATGGTCATTTTCTAAGATCGACATTCGACATGGGGACCCCCTATCCAGAGCCCCTTGATAGATGACAGCTGTTGTGTGTAAGAAAAGTGTATGCCTCACAATCAAAAGATGATAAAAGGCTTTATCCCACTCGATGTGGGTTTTGAATCAAATATCAAGGGATCAAATATCAGATCGATATTTGACGTCGTCAAGTGATATCTGACGTTGTCAATCACTTTTACTATGTAGTCAAGGTCGTAAAAACAGAGCCCCCTGATTGGTCAACAGCATGAATGAAAGTTGCATCTCAAACTTTTAATACTCGGTATGGGGCCCCGTGGGGCTGGGACCAATATTTGCAATTTTCGGAAATACTGTCGAGAATTTCTAGATGGAAACACCTTGTCTGGGGTAATTTGACCTCTACTCTTCGATATTCAAGTAATACTCAAGCTATTCTGACTCTAAACATGAGTAAAACGGTCATTTACCAGCGTTATCGGCAGCGCCGACATCAACAACTGCTGATCTCCCTTGGTTACATGACCCAGCTCCGTTTCTAAGGCCTCATGGATCGGGGCCCTGAAGGGGGATCTGCAGAGGCCCTATATCGGGCCCTAGATATGTACATTATATTAATATCTCATAACTTAATTTACTCTAAAATCTTTTGATAGTTCATAACCTTGACCCTTATCTCCTTTTCTCGCGGGATAAAGATAGAATTTGGTTGTTGGCGTGGCCTCTCGTGGATATCTGCTCTTCTCCACGGCACCTCTCGAGCCCCCTGCGGGGCCTCTAGGGGCTGCTAGACGTCTCTCTGCTATGTAGTGTGGGATGTAAAAGAACCCTTGTCTCGGTAAAAGGGCCAATAGATTCGATCACCATCACCGCTCTTGAAATGACCATAGCTGTTAACTAAGGCGTAAAGCAACCCACACACCCACACACCCACACACCCACACATTTTTCTGTATGAGCCTTCAGACCTCAAGCTGCTCAGTGTACGGGACTAGGTTTTGTCATAGGCCCTACGGACGCTACTCAAGGTAAAAATAAGAGAGCTGTCTCACCATGACATTGGGCTGGCTGTAGTTTTTTATGTTTCGGTACCTACAACCAAAACAGCCAGTACCCGCCCCAGGGCTTCATGTCGCACGCGGGAAAAGTATAACGGTGGCGCCAACTGTCGGAATAGCGGGTACACTACGTCAGTAGTTCTTTTGTTCTCCGCTGAGTGACTGGGCGAAATGTAGTCGGTAGCTCTATTTTCTGTGCACTGTTCTGTTCATTTTCTACACTTAACACTTAAATAGACCGCGTGTTTGTACAAGCTAACCGTTTTTATCAGTGCAAAAATTAAATAAGCATCGGATAGAACACTAAAAAAATGAGAAAGTAATCCAGCACTTAGTATAAGGCACCAGTTTTATCATGAGACACCGAAAGTCTGGTTTTTTTAAGGTGGATAAGACAGTCGACTGAGAGCTCCAAACTAACCAAAAACGTACCAGAGGGAGAACGTACCCGACAGGGCAGGGGCCTTCTACACCCCGGCTCTGATTGATGAGCAAGCGACAAGTGCTACAGAGGGCCTATTCCTCTTTTGAGGTGGGCCCGAAATTGAACAAAAGAATAAACTCAAGAAAAAGCCTTAGGCTTAAAAGAGTTGTAGATACTGATTTTAACGAAGAAGTCACATTCATTAGTTTACAAATAGCCCGTGTAAGTACGCCCATGTCTTGCTTATTTCTCATAGGGTTGTAAGATAGTCACATCATGATGCACATCATCATAAACGCAATCATGATACCTTTCATTGTAAGTAGACTCGCCTCTCTGCCCTCTCTTTTAGAGAGGGCAGAGAAGCGAGTCTCACTCTTAAAAAACCCTTCCCCTCCCCCCCTCCCCCCCTCCCCCCCCATGCATCTTAAAGAGTGCCCCCCAGAGTGCCCCTCCCCCCCTAGAAAAAAAGAGCCGTATTTTTAAATTATTTTTTAGCAAGCTTTCAGCTTGCTTTTTTTTTCTTTTTTTAAATTTATTTATCCATCAAAATCTCAAGTGACTTATTTTGAAAGCCAACCTAGTAGTCACGTGACCCCCTTAAGTAGGTCACTTCCCGTCACGTGACCTATTTGAATTTCCCGCCAACATGGTGGTCACGTGACCCTCTTAAGTAGGTCACTTCCGGTCACGTGACCTATTTGAATTTCCCGCCCAAAGGTCACGTGACCGGAAGTAGGTCACTTCCGGTCACGTGACCTATTTGAATTTCCCGCCAAAAGGGAGGCCTCTCATTGGCTGCTTTTGAATTTCCCGCCAAAAGGGAGGCCTCTGATTGGCTGCAGGTCGATTGAGTAATAAACAGTACTTAACTATAGTCCCGTTCCGATACATACTATACTACTGCCGTCCTTAAAGGGTGCCTTGCTCCGCGTTGTTGCTCAACTCTGGTGTAATCTGAGAACGAGGCTTTGTTATATAACGTTATCTATATACGTTTCTCTATGCTCTTTATTGTGGCAAAACGTTATATTACGTTAGAAACGTTATTCTGACGGAAAATTTTGTTAGCTGGTTAGGGTTGCCATGAAACATGAATTCAGTACTGTTGAGTTAAGTCAATATTAACATTAACCCTTTAAAGACTGCATCCCTGTAAACACAACTACGTAGACCAGACGTAAAATTACGTTGGTTTTAAGACAGAACTACGTAATTTGAGAAGGTTTGTCAACGTCAAAACGTTAAGGTTTAGTTACCTCCAACCAACGTAGGTATCTGAAATACGTTATTTTACGTCATTTGAACGTAAATAAACTTAGAAAAAACATGTAACTGGATGTAAATAGGTGTATTTTAAATTTCCCAAATGAAAGAAGAGCTGCCCTTTAATTCGACCTATCAGTATTACGGTTGAATTTGGCTATGAAAATAAACCTATATGCATCATGCTATATTACATTTGTTGTGCATTGTCCTCTCTTTTTTTTTTCTTTTTTTTCTTTTTTTTTGTATTGTCCTGTTGGAACAAACACAGTATTTCCCTCACCAAGTATATATGCTTGGGTTTGGCTGCACTGAGGCTTTGTGTTTAATTTATTACCACTAATGGGGTGTCCAATGATTAAACTACCATAATACACATAATATATGCAATTATCTAATCAATTGTCTTTTCTAATATGAATATACAATGTTGTGCCCCTAATTTTTATGCTATTGAATTCATAATTAATGAAGATAGAGTGCTTAAATGTGGTAGATTTGCCAAAGGTCTCTATGATTCTCTTCATACATTAAAGTGCTGCAACCTTGTGTGACTCTTGCGAACTATGTAGAAACCTTATGGAAATATGCACAAGAAGCAATACGTATATCCACGTTGAAATACGTAGATTTACTAAGTTTATTTACATTTGAATGAGGTAGTTAAACGTAATTCAAGTTGAAACGTCTGTAGAACGTAACTAAACCTTAACGTTTTGACGTTCATAAACCTTCTGGAAAAACGTAGTTCAGACCTTTGGTTGAAAGAATACCTAAACAAACCTCTCAGCTACGTTGGAATTAGGTAGTGTGTTTACAGGGATGTTACTAAAAGTTGACATTTGTCGTCATGATGTACCAATGTAGCCCCGGCGAGTAACTCGTCAGTGCTGCATTGGTGCATCATGCGCACCCTTTAGGAGTGTCTTAACCCTGTAGAGTCAGCATGATGCTTGAATACAGCACTAGCAAGTTACCCGTCAGGGCTGCATTCATGCACCATAGTGACAAAGAGCATGATGCATTACTCCATTATGTCATCCTTAGATGGTCAAAAGTTTATTACAGAAGTGAACGTGAGTATATCCCCACACAGCATCCAGTCAGTCATCTGAGTGAAGTAAGAAGCCAGCAGCGGACTACTGGTAGCAGTAAGGCACAGTCCCCGCACTCAACATCACATGGAGACCTGCGTTCTCCGCCAATTTTGCGGTAAAAAAGACCTCTTATTCTAGAAATGGCAAATTCTCTGAGCACTAAATACCCTTAATTATCAAAAACACTAGAGTAATTCAAGTCTTATATATACAGGCATCCCTTAACCCTTTGTGGGCGAGCATCGACTATAGTTGATGCCATGGCAGGGCGAGCATCGACTATAGTCATCATAACTCTATGGGATTCAGCAAAGCCTCGTCCTTAGGGAAAATTCCTGTAAAAAATCTCGCCCTCCCAGCTAGCTGTGTCAATATTTGGCCGTCCTCAAAGGGTTAATAAGTTCTTTAAAGATATATGCATGCACCACCAGTTTATGTACAGCACTGCACGACAAGGGCAGTGAAATAACCACTTGTTTTACAGTTAAATGGCATAGGTATCATAAATATACAAATTAACACTCTATTCAAAACCATCGCTTATTCAAGAATCCATTAAATATACCTGTAAAAAAGAAAATCATTCTAGAAATTACCGACTGTGAAAATATATGAGAAGATATCATTATTTCACGTTTAATAGAACGCAGGTCACGTCTCCTATGACTACCAAGTGCGGGGACCGGACACCTTGGTCTCCCATCAGAGTGGGGATGCCATCATGGCCCCGCACTCCTAAGGGAGTGGTCATTTTTTAACAACAGGGGGGGTTTGGTGGATTTGGGGGGGGACCAAAAAAATTTGGACCCCTTGAAGGGGGGGGGGGACCAAAAAAATTTGGACCCCTCTTGAGGGGGGGACCAAAAAAATTACACCCCTATTTAGCGGAAAAGCCCGCGCGTAACTATAGCTCAAAGGGGCGGCCGCGCTCAATTTCAACCTGCCTGGAGGGGGGGACCAAAAAACTTTCGACCCCTATCGCGGGGGGGACCAGAAAAATTCTGACCCGCTCGCACGAAAATCCACCGACCCCCCCCTGTTGTTAAAAAATGACCACTCCCTAAGTCCGTCTTGACTGTCACACCATATATGTGACAGAAAATGCGGAAAAGGGGTAATTTCCACTGACTGAGCACTGACAAGAATTTACCAAGAATTCCTGAGAAAGGGGTTGTATTTGGCACTGACTCAGGGAAAAGGGGAGGCACAGGACAGCCTTATATTTCTTATGAAAAGGGTGTGCTTTTCAGAAGTGTTAACGTTTTACCAAAAAACTCAGAAATTCTTGGAAGGGGGGCTATTAGAAACCCGATAACGAGGATGGTGTCTGTATATGTTTGGGAGTGCGGGGACGTGGAGGGATAGGTGGAGGATCCACCCGGGGAGGTCTTGTCACGGGTCTTGTCTTGGTTTATTAGTCTGTCGGGCCGGACATGGGTCTTATCGGCACCTCAGGGGCCAGACGCACCCCCAGACCCCCCCCCCCCCTACTACTCCCCCAGCTCCCAGGAGGGTGCCCGGCAGGCCCACACCCCAGTAAGACGCTCATGGAGCTGCAACAGATAGGCACGCCCTCTGGATGGTTTCATGACCTTCACGGAAGGAGAAATAATATCCTCCTTCTACATACTGTATCATAGCCAGCCCTCACTTCCTAGAATTTGAAAGTTGCAAGGTAAAATGTCTGAGGAAGCAAATAATCCGAGGAAATAAGGTCAAATATATAGTGGAACATAATGAGGCCAGTTGCAGGGTTGGTGTCTGAGGAAATGGGGGGATTCGAGGTAGTATATGTTCGACATATAATGACAACTATATGTCTATAATGGTCATCGACATAAATTGGATCTCAATGATATCCCTAGCTGTTTGCCATCTGAAATAAACATGCAGTGATATTTCGGTGCCTCCTGACCAGAATAACCATTTTTCAGTTGGAATGAACACCGTATTCTGCGGTTGTACATATATATTACCATGAGTACATAAGACAATGGATGTACTGGTGCATTCCAGACTGTACAAGTCAGCAAACAGACTGACAGTAGAATGCTGATCCAGTAGACTAATGGCAGAGCCTTTGGGTTTCATTTCCTCGTATTTGTAAGGAGACCAGGTTTGTACACTTCTAGACCGGAGTAATTCGTCGCTGTCTGTCACATTTGTTAGTAAACCCTACTCCCAATATCCTGCTGAAGTTACCTGCATCTGTCTCTCCTCTGTGACATGTGTGGTAGATATGGTACAAGTGAGTGGCTGTATAAGTGTTATAAGCCAAGGAAAGGGTAATTATCCAAGGCACCTGCCATGGATAATTACTATTGTCCAAGGCTTATACACGTATACAGCTACTCACACATATCCATATCTGACTTACACTTACGGTGGGAGGCTGCACAATAAACGGCATCGACATACAGCCATGTATGTAAGATACAGTCAGGCCATTTCCTTTTTCTCTCAGCCAACTGTGGCGTAAGCCTACGTACATACTGTACTACTCCTGGCAGACAAGACCCTATAATAGATGTACGTGGCTGTGTCTCACCAGATTGGGCCAATGTGAACGTCTTTGACTGGGTGCCATCATTGACCGGGTGCCATCTTTGGCTAGGTGCCATCTTTGACCTCCTCACAGAAAGTGATTTATTTAGGGCAGGTGAAGAGATGGAGATATAACCCGGTCAAAGATGGCACCCAGTCAAAGATGGCACCCGGTCAAAGACGCTCACATTGTCCTGATCTGGTTAGACACAGCCACGTGTGCTGCTGAGGCATGTGTTGGTGCATCAAGCAGCCATATTAGATTCATATATAGGCTTACATATACATGTATACCTCAGTTAGATGGACAATGACTTCTGTCCAATTGCAGAATACCACAACATCCCCAGATCCAACATATCTAGATGCTTTTTTGCCATCAGGATTCATGAATGTTGCCCTAAATGAAATGGTGCATTCATGCATCATGCCAACCACATGACTGCCGATTTTTCTTGTTGAAAAATAATTAAATGAACGATAGCACATCATTCAGCCCTTAACCCTTTAAGGATAGCATGCCGGTGGCGTCATGATGCAGTCCCAGTGAGTGACTCGCTGGTGCTGCATTGGTGCATCAAGCCAACCCCTCGGGAGTGTCTCAACCTGGTAGGGTCGGCATGATGCTTGAATGCAGCACTGACGCCATCTGTGCTAGGATATTGTGGATGACAAAGGCTGCTAAGAACAATGTAATGGAATCTGTCAAGAAGTTAGGTCCCTCGTTGAGATCAAGGTATCCCAGAGACGCAGAAATCCCAGAGAGAAATCAGAATTCCTCCTGTGAAATGCTCCACAGTGACATCTCATTTAATTCACTTCCGCACGTTCCTAGAAGTTTGACAAGACCTTCCTTGATGATTTCATGATTGGGAAAGACTATTTAAGAGACCATCTTGAGTATTTTCAAATAGTTTGAAGTTCTCTAAACTGTTATTTTGTAGTAGCAACCGTCGACTAACACTCCTTGCTCATAGGATATTTGCTTGAGACGGAATCCAAAATATACCCAGATACCCAGATACCTTAGATCTCTTAGGTCTTGAGAGGTCCTTAGATCGGGCTCTTTCCACGACAGACAGGAAAGTTTGTTTAGAGGCCAAGCCTTTGCACTCTCTAGGTAAAACTGATATCCATCTCTGTTCCGGAATCTATACAGCCGGGTAAAAATAGATAAAGGGCTGCATGATTTACTTATTGTAATAAATAAATGACATGAATTTTACAAGGATTCATCAGGGTGATCCCATTGAAACAACACTCGTCATCTTATTTGCAGTTGTTTCTCGCTGTAATGGGAAAAGGCGAGCTGAAAGTATAATATTTTATTTTGTCAACATGAATTGTGAAGTTAACCTCAAAGCCTTAGCATTTTCAAAAGAAAAGACTCATTGTTATAACAAGAAATGCAGTGGGAAATGGGAATTTTTGAGGATGGGAATGCATGTGAATATATATATTTTCCCCAGAAGAGTGACGGGGACCATTGGGCACCTCCCAGTGCGGTTCATTATACGTACAAGCAGGAATTAACTATCGACCCCGTCCACAGGGTGGACTCTATTTGATAAGGCTAAGTCAACTAGGTCCTTATATTGATCCAATATAGGCGGCGGGTAACTAGCCCCTGCCTGGAGGGGGAGGGGTGGGGGGTAACCATTTAAGGACATAGCGCATCAATGCATCATGACCTTGGTGGTCATGATGCATGAATGCAGGCCTGGTGAGTAACTCACAGTGCTGCATTCAAGCATCATGTCAACCCTTCAGGTTGACACACTCCAAAAAGATCGGCTTGATGCACCAATGCAGCACCGGCGAGTTACTCGCCGGGGCTGCAGTGGTGCATGTTGACAACAAATGTCATCTTTTAGTGGCATGTCATCCTCAAAGGGTTAAGATGACAGGCTTAGTGGTGTGGTGGACATGGGAGGGGAGAGGAAGGGCTGAAGGAGATAGCCAAGGAGGGATGGCAAGGAAGGGGGGGGGGGTAGAAAAGGAAACAGGTTCGGTTACTATTCACCGAAACAGGTAGGAAGGCAGGAAGGCAGGAAGGCAGGCAGGAATGCAAGCAGGCGGGCAGGTGGGAAGGCATAGAAGCAATCATAGAAAAAGAGTGGTGTTTTCTTTTAAGATATACAGACAGACAGATATAGACATTCAGAGCAAAAATACAGTAGAGTCTACTATATACCTACACTAACTGCAACCAGCTATTTACAATGCCATCAATATAGTTTTAGTTATAGCGTTTTAACTGGTGTGGACATGTTCCAACGACTACAATGTTATCATTGATACCAGCAATCTCTTTAGACCTTGGTTCTGCTCTCGCAATGTATAGCCTGTTCCTGGCACGCTATGAATGAGTGTGGTCACTACCTATATGTTAGTCTCACGGTAAATTACGAGCTCAGAACTAAAATGGCCGCCCATACAGAGAAACCCGAATTATCGCTACAGGACAGCCGCTGTTGCGACCCTTAATGCTGAAAGTAGTGAAGACACTGTGAGAGCAATGGGAAGGAGCCCTCAGTGACGTGGGCCAGTCTATAGCCTCAATATAAAGCTGTGATGGTTTGACATGAGGTGAGTCTAAGTAGATAATAAATACCCGCCCCCCCCCCGCTGTGTTCAGTGTGTGAGTTATGTGGGGGTGTCAGGGAGTAATACAGCGTGTAGGGGGCGCTGTCAACGTGTGGTAACCTGCCCCACGTGACGAGCTGACAGGGGGCCAACACGAGGGGGGGGGCAGGGGGTCTGTCTACTTTTCTTTTCTTTTTTAAAAGTTTTTATTGGATCTGATGGCTTTGCAACCAAACCTAGGCTAAAGCCACCTTACCGTTCTGCCGCCAGGACCCCTATGTATGTTATATTGATTGCTTCGACGGTCTTTATCAGTTTATAAATCAGGTCAAGCTATGGAGAACAGTTGTATAAGGTGCATTTGTAGTATTACATTTTACATGTTCAGAAATTCTATCTTATTTTCTGGAATAAATATAATGATCATATTGCAATTCCTATAAAGCTGGAACAAAAACTACTAAAATTTGTCATAACGCATAATAATCCAAGTATAGGGAGTATATCGACTGTACAAACCCTCAAAAAAGTGAGCGTCACTGTCGCTGAAATCACTCTCAGGTAAAAGCCAGGCAGTGCCTGACTTTCAGGGGAGAGTGCTTTTCGCGACAGTGACGCTCACTTTTCTGAGGGTGCATACATAGAGTAGAAAGCCACTTGTAAATATAATAACAGCCCCTTTAATCTACATGTCCGCAGGGGGGCGGATACAGGGGGGGGGGGAGTCCTGGGGGTCTGGACTCCCCCCCCTTTTGGAAAAAAATTTAGATTGTTTTTAATGATAATTTGATCCGCCACGAGTCATGGCGCCTCACTTTTCAGTACTTTGGTGTTTGGTGGACCCCCCTGAATTGTCCTGTATATAAATACATAGTTCTCATTATACAATGTCTGCCTCTGACACATAATTAAGAAAGGCCCCAATATTACTGTCAGGCCCACACGTTAGAACCTCTGCCTGTATTATAAACAGGTTAGCGGAGGGAAAGGCACACACCTGGCTAGTCATCAACGATGTGCATTACCGGTAACAGTTTAACAAAAGACATATGCATGGTAGAGGCATTGGGCATGTGAAGAAATCCAGATGGAATTTAAGCAAGGAGCTATAAATTGATGCTCCCTCCTATAATCCATGAGCTTCCCAGAGCAGAGGTTCACCATAGCAAAGGGAATGTAAGTTTCTGTCTTGTCCTTGAGGTATGTGCACAGTTAGTAACTCAAGTTTACTCAAGTTAAAAATGTAGATACAACTATAGCGGTGTGTGGCCGTAGTGAGATGTAGAGCTGTCAGAACGGTGAAGGCTAAGTGTGTGTTCTATCTGTGTATAACACTCACATGGCAGTGTTTACATTATAGCTGACATTTTGAGCTTCAACTGGCAGCAAGTTATTTCTGTACTAACCCTGCATGGGCCACATGCTGCTTTTATACGTCTTATCATCCTGATGCATGAATACAGCCCCGGTGAGTAACTCTATAATCGTCATCGACATAAATTGGATCTCAATGATATCGCTAGCTGTTTGCCATCTGAAATAAACATGCAGTGATATTTCAGTGCCTCCTGACCAGAATAACCATTTTCATTTGGAATGAACACCGTATTCTGCGGTTGTACATATATATTACCATGAGTACATAAAACAATGGACGTATACTGGTGCATTCCAGACTGTACAAGTCAGCAAACAGACTGACAGTAGTATGCTGATCCAGCAGACTAATGACAGAGCCTTGGGGTTTCATTTCCTCCTATTTGTAAGGACACCAAGTTTGTACACTTCCAGGCTGGAGTCATTTGTCGCAGTCTGTCACATCTACCACCCTATATGTTAGTAAACCTTACCCCAATATCCTGCTGGAGTTCCGCGGGGGGGGGGGGGAGGGGTGAGGCCCCTATCCCTCAAAAGGCCCCTATCCCTCAAATATTTGTGAGATAGGGGCTGTTTGAGACTTAGGGCCCATCTCAGGTCCCTATATAGCAAACAGTCCCTATCCCACAAAATTTTGAGACATAGGGACCACATTTAAACAGCCCCTATCTCACAAATATTTGTAGGATAGGGGCCATTTGAGGGATGGGGACATGTCAGGCCCCTATCCTACAAACAATCCCTAAGTATCAAAAGCCTTTTCCATCAAAAACCTTTGTAATAATTCCTATGACTATTTCTTGCTTCTGCAGCAAGTAAGTAGGCCTCACAATAAGGTATGAAGTATATTTTCCAACCTAACTCTGAGAACCCACACCCCCTCCTTCTCCTCCTGCCTGTACTGACCACAGTATGTTGATGTCAAGCAGATGGTCAGTCACTTGGGGTGGGGATGGAGCAGGGGCGAGGGCACTAAGCATATTTTGTATACACAGTTGTGCGGCTGGCAAGCCTCCTTTATTAACAAAAATCTCCCTAGCAAGGGTCCTGAGAAAAAATAGCAAGGGTCTGGTTTCAACAAAATTGCCCTAGCAAGGGTCACTTTTCCACCAAAATGACCTATTTTTCACGAAAATGACCCACTTTTGCCCATTTTTTTCTAAATTTTGCCGTCAGAGCTAAAATTTTGAGGTAAAATTAGTCATCCATTGTACATTTTGTATTTTTCCTCTTCAAAAGTGCCTAGCAAGGGAAGGTTTTTGAAGCAAAATCTCTCTAGCAAGGGTAAGGGTTGTCATTGGTCCAGCCACACACCCGTATCAGCAAAAATTCAAGTATCCCCCCCCCGGGTATATTGCGACCACTGCTCGACCACTGCATGACCACCTTGGTAGTATATTGTGACTGGTACATTGTGACAGCTATACATTCCCCATAGCATTCCAGGACAGCTTTCACAGACTTCAGCCAGTCTAGCCCCTCCCGTTTCCCTTATTTCAGACCATTTTGAGGGATAGGGACATGGAAAAAATATTTGTGGCTTTGGGACTTCACATGGGCCCTATGTCTCAAACCGTTTTGAGGGATAGGGGCTGTTTGGCATATAGGGACTTCACCTGGTCCCTATCCCTCAAACGTACCAATTTTGAGGGATAGGGGCCTTTTGAGGGATAGGGGCCTCACAGGGGGGGGCTACTTACTCTATGGCAGTACCGACTGACTGCCAAACTACCGCCTGTCTAAAAACAGGAGCCGCCAAACCACCGCCCCTTCTGAATGCAGTTGACTGCCCCAGATTCCTTACAAATAAGCGACCGCCCATGTTATTTCAGGAAACATTTTATTTCAAATCTGAGTACACCCCCCCCCCTCGGCTGGAGTTACCTTGTGGTATGTCTCTCACATGGCCCGCATCTATTTCCCGGGATCTATTTCTCCCCTGTGAGATGTGTGGTTGATATGGTACAAGTGAGTAGCTGTATAAGTGTTATAAACCAAGGACAGGGTAATTGTCCAATGCACCAGCCAAGGATAATTATCATTGTCCAAGGCTTGTAACACTCATGCATCTACTCACACATATCCATATCTGACTTACACTCACAGTAAGAGGGCTGCTCAATGGACCATATCGACATATATATATATATATACAGTCAAGCCAATTCATTTGTTCTCTCAGCCAACTGTGGTGTGAGCCTACATATATACTTTATTTCATGGTGAATACATCCTTTCAAGGTTAAAGCAATGGGAACGTTGTATGCGAGTTAAGCGTTGAATAACCCTCGGACATATTGCACGCTCTGCCCGTATTTCACGCTACCGAGGGTCTCATGACCGGGCGTAATTCAAATGGCGATTCTGCGGAGGGAAACAAAGTGTTACACATATTTAAAGTCAGCATTTGAGGGTGAGTAGAGGGGCTGGCTAAGGAAAAAAGATAACTTTAAAAGAATTATCCAACCTACCGAAACTAGACTTTCTTCCCATGTTACATGAAACTAACTTTTTCTTTGGCCACGGTGCCCTTGTGTCGTCATGATGCATGAATGCATCCCTGAACATAGTGCTGCATTCATGCATCATGACAAACCTATGATTGGCTCGTGTTAAAGCAGTATCCAACCCTAGAGTAATGACTTTCGGGTGAATGCAGAAAGATGAGAAATAGTGTAGATGATGGTCCATAAACCGCCATACATTGCGGCTGACCAAGGCTGCTAAGGGAGTGATCATTTATTATCAACAGGGCGGGGGGGTGGTGGGTTTGGGGGGGGGGCAAAAAAATTTGGACCCCTTGACCGGGGGGGGGGCAAAAAAATTTGGACCCCTCTTGGGGGGGGGGCAAAAAAATTTAACCTGTTTTGAGCCAAAAAGCCCATGCGTAACTATGCTTCAAAGGGCCCGCGCGCGAGCCGATTTTCGACCCTAAGGGGGGGGGGGTAAAAACATTTGACCCCTTGACCGGAGGGGGGGGGGGGAAATTACGCACGCTCCGCGCAGAAACCCACCACAACCCCCCCCCTGTTGTTAAAAAATGATCACTCCCTAAGAACAATGTAATGGAATCTGTCAAGAAGTTAGGTCCCTCGTTGAGATCAGGGAATCCCAGAGACGCAGAAATCCCAGAGAGAAATCAGAATTCCTACTGTGAAATGCTCCACGGTGACATCTCATTTAATTCACTTCCGCACATTCCCAGAAGTTTGACATGACTTTCCTTGATGATTTGATGATTGGGAAAGACTATTTAAGAGACCATCTTGAGTATTTTCAAATAGTTTGAAGTTCTCTAAACTGTTATTTTGTAATAGGAACCGTCGACTAACACTCCTTGCTCATAGGATATTTGCTTGAGACGGAATCCAATATGTACCCACATTTTGTCCCAAAATGACCCTAGATCTCGGGTCTTGAGAGGTCCTTAGATCGGGCTCTTTCCCCGACAGACAGGAAAGTTTGTTTAGAGGCCAAGCCTTTGCACTCTCTAGGTAAAACTGATATCCATCTGTGTTCCCGAATCTATACAGCCGGGTAAAAATAGATAAAGGGCTGCATGATTTACTTATTGTAATAAATAAATGACATGAATTTTACAAGGATTCATCAGGGTGATCCCATTAAAACAACACTCGTCACCTTGTTTGCAGTTGTTTCTCGCTGTAATGGGAAAAGGCGAGCTGAAAGTATAATATTTTATTTTGTCAACATGAATTGTGAAGTTAACCTCAAAGCCTTAGCATTTTCAAAAGAAAAGGCTCATTGTTATAACAAGAAATGCAGTGGGAAATGGGAATTTTTGAGGATGGGAATGCATGTGAATATATATATTTTCCCCAGAAGAGTGACGGGGACCATTGGCCACCTCCCAGTGCGGTTCATTATACGTACAAGCAGGAATTAACTATCGACCCCGTCCACAGAGTGGACTCTATTTGATAAGGCTAAGTCAACTAGGTCCTTATATTGATCCAATATAGGCAGCGGGTAACTAGCCCCTGCCTGGAGGGGGAGGGGTGGGGGGTAACCATTTAAGGACATAGTGCATCAATGCATCATGACCTTGGTGGTCATGATGCATGAATGGAGGCCTGGTGAGTAACTCACAGTGCTGCATTGCAGCATCATGTCAACCCTTCAGGTTGACACACTCCAAAAACATCGGCTTGATGCACCAATGTAGCACTGGCGAGTTACTCGCCGGGGCTGCAGTGGTGCATCTTGACAACAAATGTCATCTTTTAGTGACATGCCGTCCTCAAAGGGTTGAGATGACAGGCTTAGTGGTGTGGTGGACATGGGAGGGGAGAGGAAGTGGGTGAAGGAGATATGGGAAGGACGGGGGGATAGAAAAGGAAACATGTGCGGCTACTATTCACCGAGACAGGCAGGAAGGTAGGAAGGCAGGAAGGCAGGAAAATAGACAGGTAGTCATGTAGGCAGCCATGCAGGCGGGCAGTCGGAAGGCCATAGAAGCAATCATGGAAATAGAGTGGTGTTATCTTTGAAAGATATATAGACAGACAGACAGATATAGACAGTCAGAGCAGAGCAAAACTACAGTAGATTCTACTATATACCTACACTAACTGCAACCGACTATAAACAATGCCATCAATATAGTTTTAGCTATAGCGTTTTAACTGGTGTGGACATGTGCCCACGACTACAATGTTATCATTGATACCAGCAATCTCTTAAGAGCTTGGTTCTGCTCTCGCAATGTATAGCCTGTTCCTGGCACGCTATGAATGAGTGTGGTCACTACCTATATGTAAGTTTCAGGGTAAATTACGAGCTCAGAACTAAAATGGCCGCCCATACAGAGAGAACCGAATTATCGCTATATGACAGCCACTGTTGCGGCCCTTAAAGGTGAAGGTAGTGAAGACACTGTGAGTAGGAGCCCTCAGTGACGTGGGCCAGTCTAGCCTCAATATAAAGCTGTGATGGTTTGACATAAGGTGAGTCTAAGTAGATAATAAATACCCCCCCACCCCCCCGCTGTAGTCAGTGTGTGAGTTATGTGGGGGGTGTCAGGGGGTAATACACGGTGTAGGGGGCGCTGTCAACGTGTGGTAACCTGCCCCACGTGACGAGCTGACAAGGGGCCAACACGAGGGGGGGGGGGGGGCAGGGGGGGTCTGTCTATTTTTCTTTTCTTTTTTTAAAGTTTTTATTGGATCTGATAGTTTTGCAACCACACCTAGGCTGAGGCGCCTTGCCGTTCTGCCACCAGGACCCCTATCTAAGTTATATTTATTGATTTGGCTGTCTTTATAATTCATATTAAGCTATGGAAAACGATGAGATGAGAGTGGGACTTGACCTCATATATATACGCAAGTTACTATCATGGATCAAACATTTTTGGACATGTTATTTAGAAATACTAAGTAAATTGAGTCCCAAATTACATATCTATAATTAGGACAAAATAAATACTATAATAGCCAAATTGTACTATATAGATAACACGATGCTATGTCTAGAGCGGGAAAAAGTCATACTGCAATTTCCGTACAGCTGGAACAAAAACTATTAAGATTTTGCATAACGCATAAGAATCAAAGTTTTTTTTTGTTTGGAACTAATTTGATTAATTTTCATGATAATATTCGACAAATTTGTGTCTCGCTTAGTACAGCTTTGCTTTGCATAGAAAGTATATCGACTGTGTGTATACACAGAGTAGAAAGCCACTTGTAAATATAATAACAGTCCTGTTAATCTACCTGTACTATATATAAATTTACAGTTCTCATTATACAATGTCTGCCTCTGACACTTAATTAAGAAAGGCCCCAATATCACTGTCAGGCCCACACGTTAGAACCACTGCCTGTATTATAAACAGGTACACGGAGGGAAAGGCACACACCTGGCTAGCCATCATCGATGTGCACTACCGGTAACAGTTTAACAACAGACATATGCATGGCAGAGGCATTGGCCATGTGAAGAAATCCAAATGGAAAATAACTCTAGGGAATTCAAGCAAGGAACTATAAATTAATGCTCCCTACTACAGTCCATGAGCTTCCCAGAGCAGTGGTTTGCCATAGAAAAGGGAATTCAAGTTTCTGTCTTGTCCTTGAAGTCTGTCCACAGTTAGTAACTCAAGTTTACTCAAGTTAAAACTGGAGATACAACTATAGCGGTGTGTGGCCGTAGTAAAATGTAGAGCTGTCAGAATGTTGAGGGCTAAGTGCGTGTTCTATCTGTGTATGTAACACTCACATGGCAGTGTTTACATTATGGCTGACATTTTGAGCTTCAACTGGCAGCAAGTTAGTTCTGTACTAACCCTGCATGGGCCACATACTGCTTCTATACGTCTTATCATCCTGATGCATGAATACAGCCCCGGTGAGTAACTCGCTCTATGCAACATTTTCTGCGGCATGCACGCCGACCCATCGGTGGTGCGTCAACCCTGTAGAGTCGTTATGGCTGTGTCTCACGACCTTGGGACAATGTTTTTGTCTCTGATCGGGTGCCGTCTCTGACCGGGTGCCGTCTCTGACTGGGTGCCGTCTCTGACCAGGTGTCAGAAAAAGGTGTTTTAAAAAGAATTATACTCATATATATATGGATTTGGAAAAACATTATGGCGGTTGTTATATAATCATAGTTATAATTATAATTAGCCTCCTGCTGTTAGGATTTTGACCTTATCAAGCCAAGCCGGTCAGAGACGGCACCCGGTCAGAGACGGCACCTGGTCAGAGACGGCACCCGGTCAGAGACAAAAACATTGTCCCAAGGTCGTGAGACACAGCCTTATGAATACAGCCCTGGCAATTAGATTCGCCAGTGCATTTTGAGCTTCAACTGGCAACGCGTAGGTTCTTAACTAACCCTTTACTGGTTTACTACTTTTGTATCGTCATGATGCCTTCATTATTTACTGTCTGGGGCTGCATTCATGCATCATGCCAACACTTTGGGAATGTATCAACCTCATAGGATCGGCATAGTCCATCAATGCAGCGTTAATTGCTTCACCAGAGCTATAGCGATAATTCAGTTTTCACTGTATGGGCGGCCATGTTAGTTCTGAGCTCGGAATCTCTCGCGAGACTTAGGCAGTGACCAGACACCCAAAGGCCACAGCTTGCCAAGAACAGGCTAAGTGGCGAAAGCAGAGCCAAGATCTCACAAGATTGCTGGTGTCACTGTCAATGTAAATACTATGGCTGTGGGAACAAGTCCGCACCAGTTAGAGCGCTTTATACCATGCACAGTTATCCAGTTTAGGCACTCAAAAAATGGATAATCAGCATGCACTAGCAGTGGATAACCGCACTGCTATGACGTCACACATGATAAATAATAGTTTCATCAAGTTTTCATGGTGAAATCAAGCTGCAATCTTCTTAGTTTGACCAATGTGGTATAAACGGAGTTATACATGAATCAGCCAGCACTTGGGCCGGTCATTCATAGCTAAAGTACTTGGCTTCGCCTCGTGCCTTAGCCACGGATAACCAACCCTCGTGCTAGCTTATCCATGTATTATTCCCTTAATATTCAACCATCTTGACGACAGAGGGTATAGCATATTAAAGCAGTATGCGGGCCTTAAAGGGTTCAGCTTCAACTTGAAGCAGGCTAGTTTTTTACACAGATGTGTAGGGACCCCTACAGAGTTACGTGACTGAGTGGGGTAGGTGTGGACAGGTGGGTGGTGCAGGTGGGTAGAGCTTGGTATCTATAGACCCATGCCCCAAGAAAGGGTCACTTTTGTAGAAGTTGCTGAAAACGGATTTGCAAATGATAGAAAACACTGAAATATTGTATCACTATGTTTACAATAAATATAGGCCCCTTGAATCGCAATTTGTCTTGCAATTGTCACGTTTGTGTGACTTCCCAAGAGGTAAGGATCATTCTGCTGAAATCAACATAAACACAACACTTACTAAAAAACACTTCCCTATAAACAGGTGGGGTGTAGCCAGCCTCCTAGTGTAAAGGTATAGGATGATGGATTGGACTCTTAAATGGCAGCTTATATGCCTGGAAGCACTCACATATGGCTTAAATCGAGGAGCGGAATTCCCTGCACCAAGAAAGGGTGACCTTTTTATGATAAAGTAGTGTTTGCATCGGTTAATTGGTTTGAGCAGAATCCCCATAACTGTTATGGCTGTGTTTGGGAACATCTCATATCAGGAGATTAACAGGACAATTATCCTTGTAATGGCTTAGAATCCATGTTCAGTGCAATGTACCTCGGATTCACAATGTAGTGTACCATGCAAAGGGCATGTTCAGAAATGTGTCTGAATATGTGGAAAAGACCAAGAAACCCCATACTTTCATTTGTCATTCCCTCACCATCCATTTGCCATTCTCATCCCTTTCCTATTATAATCCCTCCTGTGGCCCATGCCCTCTTTCTAACTACCCTCCCCCCCCCCCCTCACACACACCTAGCTCTCAGCTTCTTCTTCCCCCATCCTCGGTGTATGACTAAAACACCTGTTCTACTTCCACTCACCCACCACGTACATACACAGATAATATTTAGCCTCCAGAACTCAGGCAGTACAGGCTAACAGATCAGTTAATAGTACATTATAGGGCTCCCTACAGATTAACCTAGGTTAGTGAATACTGTCAGGTTGATCAGTACTGACCAACTCACCTTAGTTTTCTCCATTTCAATGAATTAGGCTAAGTCCTTTTGAGTAAGGCATTAGTCGAACATTGTTTTGCCCCAGTCATTTTTGAATAGCACTTGGTCATGGCTGACCAATGTCCCTATGACTAATCTGGGATAGCCCCTACAGAAAAAGGGCCGGGACCTTTAGGTTATCTGTGCACCACGTACCTATTGCACCTATTACAGGTAGGGGGGGGGGGGGTACCTGACATGGGGGGGGGTACAGTAGTGGGTGGTAGGTAGTAAATCATCACCAACAGTTGGCCGGTGACCTTTCAGTTGTTTTATATTTTTCAAGACTTTTTTTCTCAGAGCCTTTCTTTTACTATACCAGACCTTTTTGTTCACAGATGGTTTCAGTATGTCCCTCATCCATAGCCCCACCTGTCGGCCCGTGCCTGGACCACGTGTTACCACGTGATTCATGGCGCTACGTGTAATGCCAACCTGTGCACGTGTGTGTGTCTCAGGTCTGTTTTAGTACACATTTTATACAACACTTCATTCAATGTTCAAGAGAGTACTAAAGATTGTATGTCACACAGAACCCCACACAGTCCAAATATAATTTTTTTGTTAAAGTTTATTGTAACAAGAATATGTACAAGTGGATGATGATGAGTAAATATGAGCATGTATCAGATGAGGTGTTGATCTACAGGTCCGGCCATGGTGAGCCATATATAAGTAGACTAGGACTACATCCACAGGTCATGATGACATAGGCACAGCACATTAAAGTATTATGCGGCCCTTAAAGCGTTAAAGTGACATGGTCCGATGATTAGGGTTCAAAAATCAATTTGGTTAAAAATGAATCAGAATGTTCCCTATGGCCACACTGCATGTGCTAGCTACTTATTTTATCTCATTCCCTATAATTCAGCTTAAAATCTGACTAGTTATCAGATTATGGCTCAATTTAGTAATTTTGGAGTGCACGCTATAATTCCCCCATTGAAAAAACGCTGTAAAATGCTACACTTGGGCCATGTCAGACCTCTAATTTGGCTCTTATTTCCCATAGATAACATTTTAATTGGCCCTATTCTCCAAATATGATATCGTACTAACATATGAAACACCTTTAAGCAGGATTTAAAATATGAAAAAATCGGACCATGTCACTTTAAGACACAGCCTGCACAGCTATCCTACATCGAGATATGGCGCCATCCGTCCAAGTCAAGTACATCTCTGTATTGACATGGTCATCTTTATCCACCATAATATAATCTATATTTAGCCTAATCTATGCAGTTAATATTTTGTGTCTAGACTGATGCCTCTGTTAGAGATTTGACCCCCACAGAGAGGCTTTCTGCTGACTCCCTCTGCTGCAGAATGTAGAGATTTAACCCCCACAGAGAGGCCTTCTGATGACTCCCTCTGCTGCAGAATGTAGAGATTTGACCCCCACAGAGAGTCCTTCTGATGACTCCCTCTGCTGCAGAATGTAGAGATTTGACCCCCAGAGAGAGGCCTTCTGATGACTCCCTCTGCAGCAGAATGTAGAAATTTGACCCCCAGAGAGAGGCCTTCTGATGACTCCCTCTGCTGCAGAATGTAGATATTTGACCCCCACAGAGAGGCCTTCTGATGACTCCCTCTGCTGCAGAATGTAGAGATTTGACCCCCACAGAGAGGCCTTCTGATGACTCCCTCTGCTGCAGAATGTAGAGATTTGACCCCCACAGAGAGGCCTTCTGATGACTCCCTCTGCTGCAGAATGTAGAGATTTGACCCCCACAGAGAGGCCTTCTGATGACTCCCTCTGCTGCAGAATGTAGAGATTTGACCCCCACAGAGAGTCCTTCTGATGACTCCCTCTGCTGCAGAATGTAGAGATTTGACCCCCAGAGAGAGGCCTTCTGATGACTCCCTCTGCTGCAGAATGTAGAGATTTGACCCCCAGAGAGAGGCCTTCTGATGACACCCTCTGCTGCAGAATGTAGAGATTTGACCCCCACAGAGAGGCCTTCTGATGACTCCCTCTGCTGCAGAATGTAGAGATTTGACCCCCACAGAGAGTCCTTCTGATGACTCCCTCTGCTGCAGAATGTAGAGATTTGACCCCCAGAGAGAGGCCTTCTGATGACTCCCTCTGCTGCAGAATGTAGAGATTTGACCCCCAGAGAGAGGCCTTCTGATGACACCCTCTGCTGCAGAATGTAGAGATTTGACCCCCACAGAGAGGCCTTCTGATGACTCCCTCTGCTGCAGAATGTAGAGATTTGACCCCCACAGAGAGGCCTTCTGATGACTCCCTCTGCTGCAGAATGTAGAGATTTGACCCCCACAGAGAGGCCTTCTGATGACTCCCTCTGCTGCAGAATGTAGAGATTTGACCCCCACAGAGAGGCCTTCTGATGACTCCCTCTGCTGCAGAATGTAGAGATTTGACCCCCACAGAGAGGCCTTCTGCTGACTCCCTCTGCTGCAGAATGTCCCAGACCCTGCCGCCAGTAGTCAGTAACAGGGACGTTATCTCAGTCCGTATCTTGACACGTCGTAAAACGAACAGAGGCTGGCCACCATCTCCCCACATTGTCTCCACTCCAAAATCAATATCTACATCCACCGCCAATTTCCTCAGCTAATAAGGCGGGGTTGGAAGGGGGCGGGTGGTGTGTGTGTGTGTGTGTTGGGGGGGGGGGCAATGGTAGGTGCTGGGGTAGGTGTAGGAGATGGTAAAGGAGCGGTCATTTTCAAACAGCATGTGGGGGGGGGGGGGTCGTTTGGGCTCTCTGGTATGGAACTGATGAAAGGGAACAAAAAAGGATAAAGGAGTGGTTATTTTCTAACACAGGGGTGGAGTACAGGAGGGAGGGGGTCGTTTTGGCCCCTCTTGTATTATATGGAAGCTGAGAACTGATGAAACTTTGTTTACCAAAGATGAAAAAGAAAAGAAATATGTTAACATTGATTTCTGCCAAGCAAAAAAGAAAAATGACTGCTTTCAACATGGGTTTCTCAGCTCTCAACTGTTAAATTAGTCAACTGTGTACCTCTACATGGGTAAAAATCGACAAGGGCGACACGGCGACACGGCCCCTTTAAAAATCTACATGGGTGACACGGCCCCTTTAAAAATCGACGGACATGGAGAGATGAAGTAGAATGTATATCAATGATATGGGATAGAAATCGACACGACGACACAGCGCTTTTGCTAAAAATCGACACGGCGACATGGTCAAAAATACGGGTACCCATGTAAAGGCACAACTGTCAACTCCGGCAAAATTCCACAACGACCCCCCTACCCCTTTCCACATAGTTAAAAGTGTCCAGGCCCTTTAGAAGGGGTTGGGAGCCTGCAGACACTCAGCCAGAGGTCTGACTTTTAAGGAGTCTACATGTATTTGAAGAGTTTGGGAGTCTGGAGAGCAGGAGTAGGGGGTAGGGGTATGGTTGGGCCCAAAAAAAAGGTGTGTTTCAGGTTACATGGTCTGAAAATCTAGGGTAGGTAGGTCGGATTTTTATTTTTATTATTATTTTTTTTACTTAAGCCTGAAATGTACCCAGAAATCGACTCACAAACTACAATGCTGACTTGCCGACGACCGCCTCGACCCGTGAACTATCAGATCGACCCTTAAATAGCCCCAAAATGACCCAAATATAAATATTTTTTCAAAATTGCATAAAAATTTCTAGGGTCGGCCCTATTTTGCTAGGTAGGGTCGGGCAACCTGAAACACACCTCTTTTTCTTTTGGCCTTGGGGGTAGGGTAGTTGAGGTGGCCAACGTTAAGGCGATAGTAAGGATGCTGAGGGGAGAAGGAGAGGGGGCAGTAGGGGTGGTAGCTAGGGCAAGGGCATGGGGAGGGATTCTGATGATGAGGGGAGGAGGTAGGGAGATTTAAGCTCTCATGTTTATGATGGCTCTGCCTTTTGAAGAGTTTGGGAGTCTGTAAAGTGGAGATGGGCATGTTTCTTTTTCTTGTATTTTTTTCTGGTGAGGGGGGGGGTTAGTAGAGGTGACCAACGTTAAGCAGTGGTAGGGATGCTGTGTGGGCGGCTGGTGGTAGATCACTATGGGCCTCTGTCCCCTGTTATCACGGTAGGGGTCACCACTGGTCGTCGTGGTAGTGAGTTGGGTTAGGCCAGAAAAGATTTAGAAAAAAAAAAGAAAAAAAGGTGTGTTTCAGGTTACCAGACTCTACCTAGCAAAACAGGGGCGACCCTAGAAATTGTTTTGCAATTTTGAAAAGATAACACTATTTTGGGCAATTTTAGAGTCGACATGGCAGTCAGTGAGTCGGCACAGGAGTCCGCTAGTTAATTTTTTGGTACTTTTCAACCTCAAGTAAAGATGAAATCCGACCTACCTACCCTAGTAGTATAGTATGTATCGGAACGGGACTATAGTTAACTACTGTTTATTACTCAATCGACCTGCAGCCAATCAGAAGCCTCCATTTGACCGGAAGTGACGTCACATGCCCATATAAGGGCATACCGGAAGTGACGTCAAGTGACCTTGACCTAGTTAGAGGTCAAGGTCATGACTCAGCCAATCAGAGGCTTCCATTTGACCGGAAGTGACGTCACACGCCCATATAAGGGCATACCGGAAGTGACGTCATGTGACCTTCACATGTCCATATAAGGGCATACCGGAAGTGACGTCACGTGACCTTGACTTAGTTAGAGGCTTCTGATTGGCTGGTACACCGGAAGTGACCCATTATGCAAATGAGGGGACTACTTCTGGTCAAATGGAGACCTCTGATTGGTTGGGTCATGAAGAAATGTGTCTCTTAATTTAATTTTGTTTAGGAAGTGATCGACTTTAGGATCACGTGACCGGAAGCGACCTGATGAGTCACGTGACTAGAAGTGACGACGACACTTGCCTTAATTAGGCCATCAGCAGCGACCGGAGGAAGTGTCACTTTAAGAGGACACGCTAGTTAATTGTTATAATTTTTTTTACTTACTAATAAAAGAAGACGTATGAAAATAAAACACAACAATGATTTTATTTATTTTTTTATTTTCTATTTTTTTCAATTCTAATAAACACGCTATTTTTGAAAAGATGCGCTCAATCAATCAATAACACACTTTTTTTTCATATTTTAAAGGACTCATTGTCACACCGTTAGAATGCACGCGACGCTTATAATACAAGTAGCGCACGTCATCTTTCTCTATGGTGTAAGTGTCCATTTTTGGTTCGTACCACTTTGAAATTTCTATTTACCGCAAGGAGAGTTTTTCGTTTTCGAAAACATCTAAGAAGACGACTGGTTCTTTAGGGTTTTGTTACTTCTGTACACTTTTTGCACGCTATCTTTTTTTTTTGGATTTTCTTTCACCGGTGCCGCTGACTCGATCGTAGCAAATGTAAGTCTTAGGGTTGAGACTTAGGATCCCGTCACCTTCTCACGCCGCTTTCATAAGCTCCGAAGTTCTCAGATCGTGAAGGTAACGTCTTTCACAACATCCGCCGGGCGGCGGACACCATTTTCGCACTTTTTTTCCGTTTTTATCTTCACGAAAAGCTCTAAGTGATCGTCACACACCGATGTCGGAATCCGCTTTCGTTTCTTTCTGAAGTATGTCTCTCTCAGGCGAGGTTTGACTACACAGAGGCAAATATCAGAGGCACCCAATAGCGCTAATTCTACTCTCAGACAAAGGTCAGGCACTGCTGGACTATAATAGATGGGTCAAGGGCTATTCTAGTGAGGGTCAGGCTACGCCGGACATTCAATAACAAGCCGGAGTTTGGCAAACTTGCTTGAAAGTCTGACCATGCGGGATCCTCATGCCATAGTCTGGCAATGCTGAACTCTTGGGAGAGTATGCTGGACTCTTGCTGGCCAGACTTTCAAGCAAATTTGCCAAAGTCCAGCTTGTTATTGAATGTCCGGCGTAGCCTGACCCTCAGTAGAATAGTCCTTGACCCATCTATTATAGTCCAGCGGCGCCTGACCCTTGTATGAGAGTAGTATTGGCGACATTGGCCGACTCTGATATTTACCCGTGTGTACGGTGGGAGGAGGGGGTTCACAGCCACAGCTTGCGCTTATAGAGCGCTACTAGCGGAGGTCTGGATGAGGAGACTACGGCGTTTGTCTTTAAAAAAAATAGCCATGGCACATGTCAATGTCGCTTAATTATGCTCATATCTCATGGCGATTTTAAGAATTGCTCATGTCACCTGTCACTATGTTTTTCAAGCTTCATGTCAAATGTCACTAGGTCTCATGTCGAATGTCGATGCTAAGAAACAGACATGACGTCATCTTGAATTTAGCGGTCTACACTACCGCTGCTGCTGCTGCTGCTGCTTGTGCAGCTCGTGCAGCTGTTGCAGCTGCTGACAGCTGCAGCTGCTGTAGTTGCTGACGCTGTCACGGATGCTGTTGACAGATGCTGCTGCTTGTGCTGCTCGTGCAGCCGCTGCTGCGGCTGCTGACGTTGTCACGGATTCCGCTGACAGATGCTACTGCTTGGGCTGCTTGCGCTGCTCGTGCAGCTGCTGCAGCTGCTGACGATGTCACGGATACTGTTGACAGATGTGGCTGCTTGTGCTGCTTGTGCAGCTGCTGCTGCTGCTGACGATGTCACGGATGCTGCTGACAGATGCTGCTGCTTGTGCTGCACGAGACTGAGTAGCCGCTATTACTAATGCTACTAATACTAGTATGAGAAAATACATTTAGTCAGTTGATTAAATCAAGGAGGTTTTCTGACTTCAGTGGATCGTTTAGCCATCGGCCACGGGCAAAACTTGAAACCATTTTATACATGGGACAATTGGCAGAGTCGAAACGTGTTGGTACGATGGGGTCGATCATGTTCATCATCAGTTCAGGCAAAGGAAGTGTGTCGACAGCACGCGAAAACTTCATGTCTGAATGTTTCAACACAAGACTTTTTATCACACTCACACAGCTGCTTTGAAGAGTGAATCCTTGACCAAACTTGTGCTTTTCCAACACAGCTTTGGCCTCTTTCTGTGCAGTAAGGGATCTCTCTTTCGGGTTCATCTCAGTGCTGTCTAGCATGTCCTCAAAGTCTTTAACATAATGTTCCAACGGGCTACAAATGATGGACTCCAGATCATCGTCCGCATATGTCGTCTCCTCGCACCATATTGTGTCTTCGCCTGTTTCGAATTCCGTCATTTTCTTGACAATCTCCTCCTGAGTGCCTTGCATATATCGAAGCTCCTTCAAGGAGTTGATAACTTGTATGGCGAAGACTGACAAACTTGAAGGAATTTCACCACAGTCAGGCCAAGTATACGGAGCTAAGAAAAATAGCTCTAACAAAATCTTCTCCCTCTGTCCAAATGAAACTACTGTTCCGATGAAGTTGAAGCATGCTTCTATCCATGCTCCTTGGTGACGTCCTTCCAATGTTTCTTTACCTCACATGCATCATAGGGCACTGTTTCTCTTCTTGCTTCAAGTGGGAGTTGCTTTTTCTTTCTTGGACTCATTTTGAGAGGGTTTCGATGCTCTGTAGCGTCAACACTTTCATAAATAAAGAAAATAGCAGAACTAAACATCGTAACGTGCTGAGCGAGCGTAGAGTGGACGATGCTACGAAGATGAAGGGCGGGTGGAGAAAGTGTGACTGGTGAGAGCGGCGTTTCACTCCTTATGTACCCTGTCCTAGATAAGCCTCTTAAACGGCTGAAAAGACTCTCTCAGTACAGAGCTTCTACCGCAGGTGGGTTTAGACTTAAGCAGCTTAGTTCACACACGTGTCTGTTAGAAAAAGCTACTTGCACACCTGCCTTCCCTTTTCACTAGTATTCACCCTCTGCCGACTTATAAGACACCTATACACTCCTTCTCGTGAAATCTATGGAAGATGATGGAAGGACTACTGACTAGATTTTCTTTGATCAGAGCGTGGAGGACGGCGTCGAACGGAGGGAACGTTGTGAACACAGCTTATAGGTTTTTGGAAGAGGACCTGTAAAGTCGACATGACAATGCTGCTATCTTGGAAAAAATTAGCGTGATTTTTTCAAAAGCTTCTATGAAAGGTTTGACGTCTTCGTTGTTGTAGTGGATCAAGTAATCTCTCATAGTTTGCTTCTTCTTGTCATACTAAACTTTCTGACATGTGGCGTAGTCGGATTTCGGCCATTTTGACGCCCGTCAGTTCGCTGTCAAAAGCCGATCTCGGTGGCAGGGTTCTGTTTACCAGTTTCTTGGTATACGTCATCCATTCGTAAGGAAAGCAACCTTTCTCTTCGTTTCTGGTGAAAGCTCGCAAATAATTCGCGTAGCTGTAACCAAGTGCCAAATAGTTGACTACTACGTCCAAGAAAACTGTGTGTAAACCGTCAAGTATTGATTGCTTCTCTTTATGACGCTGAATTGTTGGTTTCTTCGGTCTCCGGAGGCAAAGAACGAGTGAAGGCGTATTTTTGATCAGGTTCAAGTCGTAACGCTCTGAGTTGAAGCTTACGACTGGAGCTTGACGGATGTATCTCAGAAGCCGCTTCTTCAGTTGAACTAACGGTTGTCTGGTGTGAGCTGCAGCGAAGCCGCCTGGAGAAGGGGTGAATGTCGCTTCCTCTAGCAGGAGAGCTTCACCTATCGCCACATGTAACTTCGCTAACGTTGGTCGGTAAACTTCTAGCACAGCTTTCTCGATGACTTTGGCGTTCTCGTTTATGTGATTTTAAACTCGGTCTAACAAGGGGTCGGAATCTGCGTCGGATTCTCTGACGTACACTGCCCCTCCTACCCCGGAAAGTCGTATGCGACGCTAGCCGACAAAGGGACGTGATCCCACAGCAGGGACACGTGTTCGGTCGACGGTCATCTGCACGGTCTGAAGAAAGCCTCGAAATCGAAGGTAATGTTGTAAGGGTAGATTCTGGAATGTCCGTCGGGAGGAAAAGTTTCACGTGTGGCAGCGGGACAGAACTGACGTAACAAATTTGAAGCGCGCTTGCTGGTGTTGTATAAGTGAAAGGAAATGTGGCGGAAGACGCAGAGGTTGTCCTTGTTGGGAAAATCTAACACACGGCTTCTCTTTCCAACTCGACCGTCCTGACTGTTCCTACCGCCTATGGGAAAAACCCCCGGTCCCATGTAAACGCAAATGTTCAAAATTAGTAGGAAAAAGAGCGCACCGCTTGGTGTCAGCGTCGCAAAGTTTCCGTACTTCCTCGCAAGCGACGGTGTTTTCCATGTTTGAGAGGAG
The DNA here is from genome assembly GCA_947462335.1 of Harmothoe impar. Classification (NCBI taxonomy): domain Eukaryota; kingdom Metazoa; phylum Annelida; class Polychaeta; order Phyllodocida; family Polynoidae; genus Harmothoe; species Harmothoe impar. The sequence goes on from OX381708.1 coordinate 80,756,037, forward strand.
CTCTTCTAAAGTTTCTGAATTAGTTATAGTAGGGAGCGGTTGTAATGAGAGTTGCGTTGTTCTGGGAGACGTGAAAGTAGCGCAGTATGCTCTTGTCTTCTCTGTGTTGTAAGAGTAAGCCTACCGAGAAACCCACTTTTATCATTGTGTGAAGCAGATTGCGACGCATAGTATCTACAGCGTCACTCAACTTGCCGGTTGGTAGTTTGACGTTTGTTACACTCACGCGAGTCCCGTGCATCCTGACACTCGTTCGTATTGCAGGCCAATTCGCCGTGAACGTTTCCTCACCGTTCGGTACAGCGCATGTACGTAGAGGGATAGTCACCTCGTCCAGAGATTCGCGTCGACAGGTGATCTTTTCAGCAATCGACATCGCCGCATAGAGGGCAAAACTTGGGTATTGTTCTTCATTTTTCTACGGGTCACTCGTGATTGTACGGTCTTTTAAAAATTTTGAAACACTTTTCGCAAACGTCCTGCGTCATGTTTTTCTTTTTTTTTCTTTTTTCACTTATTTACCAATTATTGAAAAAAAATAAACGTTATTTATCACTTCGAATACTAGACGTCTCTTACCACACGATACTATTAGCATAGTGAAAGGCGACTGTAGTCTAGGATCGAATTCAACAGATGTCCATCTTACTGCAGGGATCAGACGAGAGTGGTCAACACTGGAGTGTCACAGCTCACTTTTATGTCTTTGGGTACAGCTGCATACAACCCTTGAACATACATTGCGACGTCGCTGCGACCCATGTCGTCTTGCAACACTTTCATCAGAGCCATAGGCTCAGACGTCTCGTTGTACTTCCAAGCTCTCAGCACTTCATAGACAGGGTTCTTCACAGTCCTGTCAGAAGGCACAGGTTGAGAGATGAAAGCTACTTCATGAGAAGTCAACCCTAAGTAGATCCCTATGGTCTTCCAGTCTCTAGGGCAGAGCTCAGCTAAAAGAGAGAAATATTTCTGCACTTTCCACTCCATGTCTCCACTCTCTAAGCCATCCCACATGTCATGCTTGTCCATGTACTCACGTGAGAATTTGATGAGGTCCATACGGTAAGATTCTTCAAAGGCGGCGGCTAGGTCCTTCCACCTAGTAGTACAACTTTTCTGGTACCAAGTAGTGAACATTTCTCTAGCTTGAGTTATGACACTTGTCTCACAACTGAGATATCCCATATCCTTCAAGTTCACTTCAAGGTATGAACCTAACCGTATGTAATCTGATGTCGGCAACTTACTACTTATTTTCAGTAGCATAGCGTCTGACAAGTATCCTAACGGCTCTGCTTTGAAGTATGATGATACAGGTACTACTGCAGCAGAACCAATAACAGGAGCAGCGTCTGCGCTGGTATCAGACGACTCGTTGTCGGAACAGGGCAACCACACGACTTCGTAAGGTGGTGGTGAGGGCAGTCGCCACGGACCGGACGCGCTACCAGTGGAAATGAGGTCGAAAAACGGACTGTGCGCCCGTAACCCTTCGGGTTCCTCGTACGCCTCGTCGTCAGCGTCGTTCTCTGTCTCACCCTGTTGCTTTAGGGCATGTATGTCTACTACGCGCTGCTGGGGCTGAGTGTCCGAATAGCTGTAAGTCTCAGCGCGAGCGGCGTTGATGGCGTCGGTTGATATAGCGGTGGAGAGGTTCTGTGCAACGTGCTGCGTGTCAGTACTAGTAGCGGCAGTCGCAGCAAGAGGTGTAGCAGCAGCAGCAGCAGCAGCAGCAGCAGCAGCAAGCGCAGCGCTAGCAGGTGCAGCAGTAGCAGGCGCAGCAGTAGCAGGCACAGCAGCAGCAGGCGCAGCAGCCTCAGCAGGCGCAGCAGTAACAGGCGCAGCAGTAGCAGGCGCAGCAGCAGCAGCAGCAGCAGCAGCAGTAGCAGCAGCACTAGCAGCACGAGGATCACCAGCAGCCGCAGCAGGCGCAGCAGTAGCAGCAGCAGCGTGCTTAGCAGCAACAACCGTCGCGAGTGTAACAACGTCGCTACCACGACGACTACTACTACCACTACTACTGCTGCGTGCGCTCGCTACAGCGGGAGGGTGATAAGACCAAGCGGTTGCGGCGGTAGTCTCAATTTCAGTAGCAAGAGGAGACGCTGACGCTAAACGATCACCGTTCTGCGTACTCTTCTTGTTCTTGAACTCGATTAGATCCTTGGACGACACTAGTTGTTGTGTTTTGCTCATGGTGGTGACTGTAGAGAGCAGCAAAAGACTGAGTGAGTGAATGGGTGTTTCCAGCCCCCTTATATACTCCTTCTCGCTTCTAGAGCTAAGCTACTTACGGCTCTGTTCAGCTGCCGCCGGCTGACCGGCGGCCATTCACAAAGAGAAACAAAAAGACATAAGGCATGACGTTTTCAGCTGGAGCCCTTTCCCCCTCCCCTTTGAGAGATCGACTGACATGAGCTAAGCTACTTACTGCCTTGTTCAGCAATTCAACGTGCGTTAGCTGTATAAAGGATTAAGCAGTTGCTGCCGCCGGCTGACCGGCGGACATTCACAAAGAGAAACAAAGGACATAAGTCATGACGTTTTCAGCTGGATCTCTTTCCCCCTTTTTTTAAGAGATCGACTGCCATGAGCGGGCGGTGTACCGACTGTGCTAATTCAACGCGCATTAGCTGTATAAAGGATTAAGCAGTCATGAGCTTAGAGTGTGTATACAAAAACTACAGGAGGCGTGTAGTGTGAAGCAGGACCCCCTAAGACGGGTGTGTCTGTCTGTGAGTAGAGTCGTGTGCATGTGGTGAGCGACTTAAGTGTAAAACAAAAAAAAATCACCGCCTCCTGCCGTGGTGAGTAGACCGGCCGGCGGCGGCCGGCTAGTTCAATAGGGGTGACAGCTGACTAAGGCTGTGCATGAAAATCCGATTTTCACCTGACCTCTGACGTTTGTTACAATGAATGCCAAAGGGGGAGAGAGTCGTCCTCAGGTAGGGGGTAGGAGGTAAGGCTAATGGATAAGGAAAAAACACCATTTTCAGCTGGCCACCACAGATGGCGATGACATACCCCTCGTCATCTAAGCTCTTAAGAAGCTCTTACGGAGCGGAGCGGCTGCTGGACAGCTGGGGTGCTGTTGGAAATAGGATTAAACTCCCTCTGTATAAAAGCTCTGATTTCTGTTGGAAAAAAAACATATCACCTCTGACCACAGTAACGTCTACTACCACCACCACCAGCACTACCGCCGCCGCTACCGCCGCCGCCGCCAGTCACAGCTGATCGCCTCATTAAAGCATGTGACGTCGTCACTTCTAGTCACATGCTTCATCAAGTCGCTTCCAGTCACGTGATCCTAAAGACCCTCACTTCCTAAACAAAAAAAATGAAGAGACACGCTTCTTCCTCTCGAGAGGAAGAAGCGTGTCTCTCGATTGAAATCTTTTTCTTTTCTTTTTTTCTTAAAAGAGACAAACGCCCCTTAGAGTGCCCCCCCACCCCCCTAGAGTGCCCCCCTCCCCCCTCCCCCCCTCCCCCCCACCCGCCCCATGCATCCTAAAAGCGCCCCCCTCCCCATGCATCTTAAAGGGGCCCCCCTCCCCTTCCCTCCCCTCCCCTCCCCTCCCCTTCCCCCCCCCTTATACACTCTAAAGAATGCTTCTACCTAGTTCAATAAGTCACTTCCAGTCGCTCGTAAAACAATAAAAAATGAAAAAAAACAACAACTTATATCGTAGTGTTTTTTATTAGTTTACCGAAAAAAATAAGAGACTCGCCTCCTCCTCCTCTCCTTCTCCTCCTCCTCCTCCTCCTCCTCCTCCTCCTCCAAAAAAAAAGATATCACATTTTAAAGCGCGTGACCCCTTAAAGACGCTCATCTCTTCATTAAGTCGCGTGACGTCACTTCTTCTTCCGGTCACGTGATCAATCAGGTCACTTCCGGTCACGTGATCCTCAATGAGGTCACTCACTTCCGGTTGGCCATTAGGTCATGTGACGTCACTTCCGGTCACGTGACTCATCAGGTCACTTCCGGTCACGTGATCCTAAATTAGGTCATATGACGTCACTTCCGGTCCCCTAAGTAGGTCATATGACGTCACTTCCGGTCCATAAGTAGGTCATATGACGTCACTTCCGGTCACGTGACCAAATGGCGGCCTCTGATTGGCTAACTAGGTCACGTGACGTCACCACTAATCCCCTAAGTAGGTCACTTCCGGTCACGTGACCAAATGGAGGCCTCTGATTGGCTGCAGGTCGATTGAGTAATAAACAGTACTTAACTATAGTCCCGTTCCGATACATACAATACTACTTACCCTATATTTTTAGACCATGTAACGTAAAACACACTTTCATTTGTTGGCCTTAGGGTGAGGGGATGGTGGGGATATGGCGAAGTGAGTAGGGTGGGTGGGAGGGGGTAGTAAGTAGTATAGCAAAAGAGGAAGGAGATCTATATGCATGTTAACCCTGTTAGAGCCGCATAGTGCATCAATGCATCACGCACTTTAGTCCTCATCCTGGATTAGTGCATCGTGATGTGAAATGTTGCATTTTAGCGACATGCCGTCCTTAGAGAGTATGAGGTTGTCTGTCTGAGTATGAAAGTTCTATTCTTTACTTTGAGTCTGGGCACTATAGTTCTCCCATAAAGAAGAAGTTCTGAGCTCGGGTCGTTTCTCTAGTGAGCTGGGTGGATGGTTAGTTCATATGGGTTTGGGGGCTGGGTGGTTGGAGGGGGTATAATGATGGCAATGCATCTCTTCAAGGGATTCGTCAATTGTGTTATGTATATAGCCTCAATTCATAGTTCTTGGCTATCACAAATACAGTGTCCCTAAAGATCTCCATTATGTCTTGCTTTGTCCCTGGACTGCTGACACACAGTAAAACATAATTGGAAGTTAAAACCAGTCTTTCTATCAATAATTAGTTACTATTGGATAGAGGTTATCAGAACGTTGCAGAATTTTCCCTTCACCTCTTTAAAAAGGGAGCAAGGATGCATATGGTCCTCCTTTGGCTCTGTATTGTGCATTGGGACCGTCGTTTAAAGCATCGCGATGGTACAATGCTTGAAGGCAGCACTGGCGAGTAACTCACTAAGGCTGTATGCACCATGCTGTCAAAAGGGGAAACATATATGGAGCAATATAGTGCCATTTAACTCGATCAGTCTACATGTATATGTATAGATGTACATTTATGCATATTTATAGCATTTATATTTATATATACACACCCCACCTTATAGTGCCACAAATGTACTTTTTTAAATCATATGCACCATAACACCGTGTATTCAGCAAGACACTTCCTAGGAGGTACGTTTACCCAGTATAAATAACGATTTTTTTTTTTAAAGCAAAAAAAAGCTGGCCTATACACAACCACTAATACAATGTAGTGGTAAACCATCCTACCCCGTCCCCTCATGGATAGTGTCATTTCTGGCACAATTGGAGACATATCTACGTCATAATGACGTCATAATCTGCAAAAGGTCGTGGGAGGTCACACGTCAAGGACGTGAATAATGAGATGTGATTCCCCAGAGACGCGGCAGAAACGCAGCAGAGACGCAGGCCACCCTCCCCACATATCAGTAGTACATATACACCATCTATGGTTTTCTGGGCGGACTATTTTTCCTCTCTTCTAGCCGCATCACAAACTGCATTGGTGCATCATGACAACAAAGGGCCATTGAACAGTGAGATACTTATATGGTTAACTGAAGATGGAGTCCATAGTTCACGCAGGATTTCCTTAGAAAAATTGAATTCCTCTCCGATATAAAGACAACGTTTGAGGCAGAGATACAAGTGTCCTATAGGTGAACACAGCGTAGATTGTAACAGTGCGGCAAATAGCGCCAATACTAACGTGGTTACATCAGTGTGTGTGTGTGTGGGGGGGGGGGGGGGTAATATGAACCATGACTGTGGCTATCTGGGTGATACAGATAGATAGCCCAGAGACACAAGGTTAAGGAAAAGGCGGGTTTCAGATTCGGGTCTACCACGTTGGGTGGTTGAGTTCAGCAATGGCGAGTTAGTCGCTTTGGCTGCAGTCACATATCATGATGACAAACGGCCTTCAAACATTAAAGCGCTATGCTCCACTTCAACTGTTAAGGGTCAGATACCTCTCGAATTCGCGGGGACTTGAATTGTGTGGTGATTCTAGAGATCTTTCTGAGACATGTGGTGGTGAAATGAATTCTCTTGCAAGTTGTGTCAGCTCAAAACCCATATATATACCCCCTCCAACCTAGGTTCCAGTCCACATACCTATGTAAGAATAATCTTTCCAGGAAGCAATACGGGTTTATGAACTATTGTAATGGTGATTATGTGTCTCTAAGGCAGGGTACCTTTTGGGTTACAGGCTACGATATGCCCCTTCTGTAGGGGCTCTGTGGACTGCTAATTGCTGATATAGAGAGTTGGATTCATGGAGAAGCCCTTACCCATGCACACACCCAGACCCAATGCCAGGGAATCTACTTCTTGGGAATCCTTGTTTCTGTATGCCTCCGACTAAAGTGGTTAGAGAAAACCTGATTATTGATATTGAATTAAGGATACACATACGTCCATTTGATAAATCCTTATTATATTACTTGTATGTTAGACAACAATGCAGATGTGGCTAACTTCTGAGAATGGACACTTTGCTTCCCTAGAACAGCCGTAGACACAACCCCGGCCCCTCTGACCCCACATCCTCATATTTGTCGTGACTTGGTGATGAGAACCAAGTTCTTTTTGGGAGTGCCCTAACTATAGTTTTCTTAAATTCGTGCATTGATGACTCAAACTACCTAACCATGTCTTAATATTGTTTTTCTATGATTCGTTGCAGGTGAGTACAAACGCCTCCTACATCTACCAACCACCCCAAGGTGATCCACGACCCTCTGAAGACAGGACACTTAAACTTGTCTCCAGAGCACATTTGTAAAATCACCCTTTGTAATAGAAAATACTTTCGAAACTCAAAATAAGCACTATGGTCCTTAAACCTTACATAACGGGTAGATATCTAGATCATGGACCTCCTTTCTTGCATGATAGGAGTGTTAAAACAGGGCAGGGACAGGGTATTTTATTTCATCCTAATGTCTTTACTACTTTAGTAGATATTGCATACTCTAAATGCCGACATAATCTTTGCTAACTGCATGTAATTTTATGTGACTTATAGTCAACAAAACAAACGAATTATACCAGAATGACTATATATAGGATTTACAGCTTTAAACAAACCAGTACGGCCCTCCACACGTCATATATTATAGTCAGTGATATACAGTTATAACATACAGTATCAACAGAGCGTGGCAATCTCTAAAAGTAACCAAACAAGTTTACAAGCGATATACTGTGAACGTAGTTATATTCACGGGTATACATTTTCGCGGATGTGGCAAAGATAATAATTTCACTGATACTTGAATTCACTGACAGCCAGTGTAGACAAGCTGTTGGTTTGTTTATAAGACAGTATTTGCGGTAGTATGAATTCGCTGCTCTTTAATTTCCTTGAATATAGCGAAAATATATACACAGTGAAATAAGTTACGACCACAGTACATACATCTCAGTGTTAAAGGGGCATTCTCACCACCCGCACTTAACCACACAGTAGACTAAAATAGTACTAGAATTGTGAGTGGGATTCGCTCGGTGATTATGCCACTTTAACATTGTGTGTTCCAAATGACCATTCCCATATACTACTTACAGTCATATCTCCCCATGCTGCCCTGCCACCTGGTGTAAACTAGTGGTACCACGGGGTATGAGAAGACAAGAGGAGGCACTGATATACCCGGGATGTGTTCCTACTGTATATAGCAGTAATAGAACGAGTACCAAGCTGTACGTGAAATATGCTCCCTTCACTGAAGGCGTGAAATGCTTTGTTCTCCGTGCCACAGTAAGATGGGTTGGTAACCCAACCCGTTAACGTATATAGTGTTTTCAGTAACAATGGAAAGGCAGGGGCGGGGAGGGGCCGAGAGGGACGAGGGAGTGAAGGGAGGTGAGGAATACAGAGAAGGGTAGGGGGAGGGGAGTGAAGGTAAGGGAGGGGGTGTAGGGGGCATGGAGGGAGATAGGGAGGGGAAGAGAGACACAGGGGAGGGGAGGGGAAAGGGAGGGAAGGAAGGAGGGGCCGGGAGGGCGGAGGGGGTTCAGAGAAGGATAGGAGTAAGGAAGGTGAAGGGGGCATGGAGGGGATAGGAAGGGAGGGGAGGCGAGGGGGAGTGAAGGCAGGAGAGGGGGAGTGTAGGGGGCATGGAGGGGCAGATAGGGGAGGGGAAAAGAGGCACAGGGGAGAAGAGAGGAGGCGAGGGGAGGCGAGAGGAGGCGAGGGGAGGCGAGGGGAGGCGAGGGGAGGCGAGGGGAGGGGAAAGGAAGCACAGGGGAGGCGAGGGGAGGCGAGGGGAGGCGAGGGGAGGCGAGGGGAGGCGAGGGGAGGCGAGGGGAGGCGAGGGGAGGCGAGGGGAGGCGAGGGGAGGCGAGGGGAAGCGAGGGGAGGCAAGAGGAGGCGAGGGGAGGCCTGGGGGCGAGGGGAGGCGAGGGGAGGCGAGGGGAGGCGAGGGGGGGCGAGGGGAGGCGAGGGGAAGCGAGGGGAGGCGAGGGGAGGCGAGGGGAAGCGAGGGGAGGCGAGGGGAGGCGAGGGGAAGCGAGGGGAGGCGAGGGAGGGAGGGTGTAGGGGCCTTAGAAGGGGGGTAGGGAGGGTGAGTGTAGAGGCCATAGAGGGGGGATAGGGAGGGGGAGTGTAGAGGCCATAGAGGGGGGATAGGGAGGGGGAGTGTAAGGGTCTTAGAGGGGGGATAGGGAGGGGGAGTGTAAGGGCCTCAGAGGGGGATAGGGAGGGGGAGTCTAAGGGCCTTAGAGGGGGGGGGGGGTAGGGAGGGGGAGTGTAGAGGCCATAGAGGGGGGATAGGGAGGGGGAGTGTAAGGGCCATAGAGGGGGGATAGGGAGGGGGAGTGTAAGGCCTTAGAGGGGGGATAGGGAGGGGGGGAGTGTAGAGGCCATAGAGGGGGGATAGGGAGGGGGAGTGTAAGGGCCTTAAAGCGGCAGAGAGGAGGCGGACAGGGCAGGGGGAGGGGGTGTAGAAGTGCCCACACACTGCCCAGATTGCAGTAATGTGCAGGGTTGACTTATCAAGGCGGTCTGTCTGGGCCCCGGGCCCCAGGAGGCCAATTTAAATCCCGCCGGATCCAGATGCCAAGGAGGCAGCACAAGCACGTCTATACACTGTATGGCGTCTTCTGGTGATTGAGTTTAAGTTTTGGTAACTTTTATTTGGCACATAAAATCTCATAACACTGAAAGTTTTCACATTCTAGGTCAAAGATATGTACATTGAGTAATAATTCTTAGATAGTCAGTCAAGTGTCATTTATGGCGAGTTTAATGGTCTTAGATCATGCTTTTCCAACATGCCCAAAAAGAGAGTCTTTGTCGGTTGATGTTGCTCAGATGTGAGCTTATCCCAACGAGGTAGATGGGAGGGGACTGGTTCAAATGTTGACCCATTTGCCAGCATGATGCACCAGTGCAGCTTGCCGGTGTATCATCGTAATATATCAGGAGGGTATCACCCCGTCAGTGTCGGTAAGATGCATGGATGCATCACTGGCGAGTACCTCATTGCAGTGGTGCTGCAAAAGGGCAGGGTGTATTAAAACAGTATGCTATTTAATATGTATGTCGATATTCTGAGTAGACTATAGATCCATGCATCAAAAAAGGGTCAGAAGAGTTGTTGATAACGTTTTTGATCAATATTGCCACTGTGACTTACAAATTCATCATATAATCTCAGAATCATGCATTCTAACGTACACTGTTCGAAAGAGAATTGTCCCGTGAGTCTCCTGATATGAGACGTTTGTAAACTTAGCCATTACAAACAATGCTGTGAGGATTCTGATAAAACCAACGTAAACACAACTTTATTTTGAAAAAGTCACCCTTTCTTGCTGCATTGGTCTATAATAGACTCTCAGGGTACATGTTATAGTATGGGTAGTATGGTTAGTCGGTTGGCACAGGAGCCTGTAATTGGATGGCTGAAGGCAGAATGCTGCAACCTAATCTAACTACCTGTTTATCTTCAGCCCAGACTCCCCAAGTCTACAGAGACAGTCCTTTAACCCTTTAAGGATGGCATTATGCCTTACTGCATCATGCCCTTGGTCGTCGTGATGTACGAATGCAGCTCTGGTGAGTAGCTCGGCAGTACTGCATTCATGCATCAAGCTGACACAACAGGCTTTCATACACTCCCAAAGGCTCGACATGATACCTTAATGCGTTCATGCATCATGAAGACAAATGTCTCTTACAGCACTGGCCGATTACGACTACATAAATGAAACCACTGTGTTGCCCTTACAGGATTAAAGGGTGGTAATCTGTTAACAAAAGGTGGGGGGTCAAACTTTGTTGATCACCCCAAGCCCCAAATTAACCACCCGCCCCTGTTGTTAAAAAAGTACCACTCCCTTCACCCCCACCACCTCCTGAGACCCTCCCCGCGCCTTCATTAAAGTACTTTGCTGCCCTTACATGGTTATCTCCTGAGACCCCCTCCCCGTGCCTACATGGTAGAGAGGGTTGTTTTTTACCCGTAACCCAGATCAAACAACCATCTCCACAGCAGATAAACTCCCTCCTCCACCTCATGGCAGAAAAACATAAACACACAAATAGGAGACCTGAGAGACTAGGTTACTAATCAAATATGGATATGGTTGGAATAGGGACCCAGCCTCTCAGATATGTTAAGTTAACCATTTAAGGACAGATGTCGCTGAAATAGGACATTTGTCGTCATGATACACCAATACAGTCTCGGCAAGTAACTTGCCGGTGCTGCATTGGTGCACCATGCCGACCCTTCAGGAGTGTCTTTACCCCATAGGGTCAGCATGGTGCTTGAATGCAGCACTGGCGAGTAACCTGCCAGGGCTGCATTCATGCAAAGTATATATATATAGGCATGTAAAATTGGGTCGGGCGGTGGTCTGGGGTCTTGCTACTAGTCTTGGTGCAAATTCTACTGAGAAAATACATTGAGAAATACCTTGGTAATTTCTCAATCAAACCAGGGATATAAGTCCCTACCCAGACCATGCATTGACCCTTTTAGGACCGCATAGTAGGTTATTGCGGTATTACCTTTATTGATGTGATAAATGAATACAGCTCTGGTGAGTAGTAACTCTACAGGGCTGCATTCATGCATCATCCCAACCTTAGGGGGTTGATATATTCCCCAAAGGTAGGTTATAAGCTTTATGACGACATAGTGCATAATACAGCAAAGCATGATGTGGCCCTTGAATGGTTGGTTAGCCTACGATAGTGACCGCCCCTGCCCCGCCCCTGCTGGATCTGCCCTGATAGCACCGGTCTGCCAGCAGTGGTCCCCCAGTAGTGCAGGGTAGGGAGATTTTTATCAGGCACATAAATCCACCCCAGCTTGTCGTGGACTGTCCTGACTCTCTCCGGCTCTCTCCCCACGCAGTGATATCAGGGTGGGAGCGGGGGGGGGGAGGGGGCACATGAGTGGCAGGGGGGTGGTAGCCTTTCCCGGCCAGAGAACTATTATAATTTGGAGGGCCTTTATATATATATATATATATATATATATATATATATATATATATATATATATATATATATATATATATATATACATGTACAACCCCAGTCCACTCAGAGGCGTAGGAAGCTAATTTCTTTTTTCCTTTTTTTTTTGAGGGGGGGGGGGAGAGAGATGGGTGCAGGGGGGGGGGGGGCATCCTGACTCTCCTCAAGCAGCGGCCTATATGCATGAAGGCACATTCACACACTTATTTAGGGATCATATAGAAAAGTAATACTTTAGTACTGATTAGCCCCTCAGTCCCACCTTTTTCTATGTGGGAGAGGTAGCGTTTGGGAATTATGTGTGTTATATTTGTCTTGACAAATATCAGAGGAGAGAAAATACATTCAGGCCCCTCCTCTGTGATTCTCTTTTTTTTGGGGGTGGGGGCATCAACTCCCTAAGGTCGACATGATTTCTGACCAATCAGAAAGTCATTTTCCAATTCATGGAAATTTTGGATTGCTTGATCACTCAACCGAATGTAGAAGGGTCAACGAATGAACTAGGAAGTCAAGGGGAGTGGTAGTCCTAGATAGTTAGACGCCATTGATATATAATCAGTCTTAGATATATACAATTAGCTATCGGTATTGCTCAAACAATTATTAAGAATGATTTAATGTTTCTCCAAACAGAACACAAGAATGACACACGTCAAGTCTTGCATATTTCTCAGAAAAAGCACAAGCTGTATAGCTACACAGGAAAATTCTCGAGAATAGTAAGCGTTCCTAATGACATGTTCAATAGTGATGTGTATTTCCCTAGCTTTACTCGTGCAAATAACAAGAAACTCCAGAAGTAGAATGATGACATGAACTTCTCTCATTTCACTCCTTCAAGAAAGTGTCCAGAAGACGTTCTAGAAACGTTCTGAATTTTTCAAGTTTCAATCGTTCAAAAAACAAGAAATTCCAGAGAATATGACCCAAGAAAATGTCCGGAAAACGTTCAAGTTCCGCTTGAGATCTTGTTTGCAGGAGTAGAACTGATTTCTCTGGACACTTGGAAAGATACGATCTGGAATGAGGGGGAGGGTCACAGAATGGATGGGACGGGGCTGATGTAGGGGCGGTGAGGACAGTCTCCGGGGAGGGTACTGAGTCTTTGAGGGTAGATAACAGCCACCGCCCTACCGCCCTCCTAATCAGGGGTTGGTAAATTTGACCGCCCTAAGTATCAATGGAAAATCTGTATATGGTCTACACTATTCCAACCACCATCCCTGTATTTCAGTGCTGGCTGTGTATAGGACCTGTGGACTAGTGCAAGCCTAGGCCTTCCACAATTTAGCAGATCACCCCTTTTATCCCCCAAAAAATGTCAAGGTTATAATCTTGACCACCCTACTTTTCGAGGTCTTAAGGACCTCTAACCGCCCCCGCCCCCGCCCGGGGGGGGGGGCACTACGTCTTTGAAGGTAGATAACAACTGCCGCCCTACCGCCCCTCTTATCAGAGGTTGGGAAATTTGACTGCCCTACTTCTCAGAGGTTGGGAGATTTGACCGCTTTTCAGAAGTTGGGAGATGAGCTATTACAAGGTTGGGTCTCCTTTCATTTTATACAAATACAATTTTATCCATCCCTTTCATTTAATGATATGAGTTTAACCACCATACTTATCAGCGCCTTGGAACATTTGATCTCTCCCCTTTTTAGGGTCCAAAAGGAAATTCACCGCCACCACTTTTCAGAGTTGTGCTGCACAGTGGTTATCCAATACATGCTAGAGTGCCCCCCTCCCCCCGGAGACCGTCCCTGGTACTAGTAGATGGTGGTGGGGTTGGGAGTGGGGTGGGGAGTGGGGTGGGGGGTGGGATGGGGAGTGGGGTGGGAGTGGGGGGGGGGGGTGGTTAGGGGTAGGTAGGGGGTAGGTACTAAGCTGGCAGGATGTGGGAGGCGCTGAGGCGTGTTATGTGGTGACGTGTTGAGTTGATATATCACACACTGCGGCAAAAACAAGCCCCCTGACTCCCCCCCCCCCCCCCACACACACACAGGGTCTCAGCATGCAGTCACTCTACCACTAATCGCTGTACAAAAATGTATAACCCTGTAAATAGTGCATAGTGCATTAATGCATCATGTCATTGGTCGTCATGATGCATGAATGCAGCGCTGGTGAGTGCCTCACCAATGCTGCATTCAAGCACGATAAGGACCCTATGGGTTGATACATTCCCGAAGAATCAGCATGATGCATTGGTGCATTGGTGCATCATGGCGACAAATGTTATGTTTCAGCAACATGCCGTCCTTAAAGGGATTAATGCCATGTATATGTTACGCGCAATATCGGAATTTGCGCAATATCAGAACTCCTACATGAACATAAGATATATTATGAAATATATCAGTATACCCCTCAAACAGAAAGATAGGGCAAGAAATGTATTTGCAAGGAGGTTATTTTATATCATTTCGGGCCCAGGCACCCATCAGCATGATGCATCGGTGCATTGGTGCATCACAGCGACAAATGTCATGTTTCAAGCGACATGCCGTCCTTAAAGGGATTAATGCCATGGATATACCCCCAACACTCTTACTAAAGGCCTTATAAATGTGGAAACTGATAAATGTGTGTTCTGACATAGTCTGGGTAGTGGGACCTTTCTGGTGGTTATCACATAAGGACTCAGTCAGTGTGTGAGGCTGCCTTTACCCTTATAATGACAGCATGATGCTTTCTGTCTTGGTGTTGATCCGTCAGTATACATGCAGTGCTGCATTGGTGCATCATGCCGTATCAACCCTGAACATCTGAATGACCAGGCTACTTGCCAGTGCTGCATTCATGCATCATGCAGTATGTGCTGCTTAACCCTTTAATGATTGGATGTCGCTAAAAGATGACATGTGACGCACCAATGCAGCCCTGATGAGTTACTCGCCAGTTCTGCATTAGTACATCATAGCGACCTTTCAGGAGAGTCTCAATCCCGTAGGGTAGGTAGGATGCTTGAATGTAGCACTGGCAAGTTACTCGCCAGGGCTGCATTCATGCATCATGCGACCAAGGCCATAATGCTTTTATGTATTATGCTGTCTTTAAAGGGTTTAAAGGATCCATGAGGGGTCTACGTTGCCTGATTGTCAAGCTTGGGTGAGTTGGTAATTTGTGGTAAATTACCCCCAGGTTAATTACATTATGATGAAAGAGGATAGGACCAAGCCCTGTGATATTAGACCATGGGCTGATGGGACCCCTCGTGCACCCCCCCACCACTCAACCAAATGACATTTTTTTGGTCCCTTAGGGTCCCTAGAACAAGATTCAAGATGTTAACATGGAATATCTTGGGATGCACTACCGGTTTTGGCTCATTATCCATGTGCGGGTTGATACCAGATTTCGGTCTGTTTTTACCTCACAAAATATTGGAGGTATGTTCACATTTTGAACTATAATAACACCTTTCAGTCAAAGGATCTCTAAGCTAAGGGGCTCATTTGAAAGAGGACATGATTTCCTATTTCAAATGAGCCCTATTATATGCATCAGAGTTGAAAATTGACTGTACCACAGGCCCGGGAACATCAGAGTTTGAAATCACAAATCACAAATTTTTACCCCAAAATCTCATTAGGCATGACAAACATACATATAACAACCCCTTATCCCACATCTAACCACCCAATCTGCCATGGGATTATGAGAATAGACCCTTCTGATTAATTTGAGCCATAGAACAGCTTGTTGTGATGACCACAACTAGATTTATTGCTTTAGGTGCATCGACGCTCCCTTGATCCAACAGCGCTTCATTTCATGTTATTTTGGAATTCACTCAAAGTAAAAGCACATCTTCTTATTGTAGGCTGTTTAAAATGGGATGAAATCTGACCTAAAAAGTATCCTGATTAAGAATATTGCTAGTGCTATTAAATAAGATAGATGCAAAGGGATGGTAAATGGTCAAAATCCAAGATGGCGGCTGATTAATTCAAATGTTGCTTCTCAATATAATAATGAGCCTAGAAAGATTCTAATGACACCTACCCCCAATAAATCCACCCCAAGGAAAACAACAGGGCATTTAGGTTGATGGTAGAACCTATGGTTGCCTAGCAACAGTATGTTTGCATAGCAACAAACCCAAAAAGTAGGCTCGTAGACAGCTATCACTGTAGTTTTTCATAAGAAATCATGGACAAGTGAATGGAAGTACAGTCAAGGACCACACCTCTAGAGCGACCACCTCACTATTGCGACCACTTTTGGAAAGTCCCCAGGGATTTTCCCTTTATCTTAATAAAAAAAAACTCTCCCTAATGCAACCACCCGTCTAATGCGACCACCCGGCCCTCCGACCACCAAATTGTCAGTCCTAAATGGCATTTTAATCTGTCTAATGCAACCACCAGGTATCCCCATGTCAGGTATCTGAGGTGGCCTCTCTCCCTCTCCACTCTGCCCACTAGTCAGGTGTATAAGCAGGCCTCTCTCCCTGTAAACCCCGACCACTGGCCATGCAGGTGTGTGAGGTTGCCTCTCTCCCTTTGAACTCCGAACCCACACCTCCGACACCATGCCCCTCCTACCTCCCCTGTTGTCTCCCACTCCCACACCTCCGACACCATGCCCCTTCTACTTCCCCTGTTGTCTCCCACTCCCACACCTCCGACACCATGCCCCTCCTACCTCCCCTGTTGTCTCCCACTCCCACACCTCCGACACCATGCCCCTCCTACCTCCCCTGTTGTCTCCCACTCCCACACCTCCGACACCATGCCCCTTCTACCTCCCCTGTTGTCTCCCACTCCCACACCTCCGACATCATGCCCCTCCTACCTCCCCTGTTGTTTCCCCAATCCAACATGTCTTGAACCATCCTACAAATGCTGAATTTGGTTAGTACAAAATTCTGTTATATCGAACCAATCTTGCTGAAAACAAGGTGTTTGTAATAACGAAGTTTAACTGTATAAAGAGACAACAATATAACAGAATATGAACAGACAAGATATTAAAAAAAAAAAAAAACATGGATAATGTCCATAGACCCTTGACTCCCCCCCAGTGCGACCACCCCGTTATTGCGACCACTTTTGGATAGTCCCAAGGGTGGTCGGAATAGAGGGAGTTGACTGTATACACTTAGTTCATATCATCCTGTTAGGGTAACAGGGTATAGAAAATACATCCATCACAACCAATTATTGCCTAGCAACAACTGGTTTGCATAGCAACCAAACTATTAGTTGGAATGGATTGAAAAGTCTGCTCTCATTACTGTCACCCCATCCACTTCCCAGTAAACATGCAGTGTATAAATCCAACGTAGCTGGGAGGTTTGTCTAGGTTATTCTCCAACCAAAAGGTCTGAATTAAGTTTTTAAACAAGGTTTATCAACATCAAAGCGTTAAGGTTTACTTACGTTCTACAGATGTTTATGTCAGATTTACTTTTATCTACATAGCACAGACGTATTTCAACGTAGTAAAAATGCTTAAATGGAAGTTGGAATACGTAGGGGGGGAAATGGTAGGTATGATAGAGATGAGTTATACACCAAGGAAAATGATTGGTACAATTGTACTTATCTCACCTGTTGCCCCGTTAGCTCATGCAGGAGAGAGTTGGACCCAAGATCTGAGGGTTTCTAGTTGAATCTCACTTACCATACGCTTGTGGGTACATATTTTATTTTATACATAGATAAATGTGTAAAAACATAAATGAACGTAAAACAAACCTACAGGTTGGTGGAAGGTAAATAAACCTTAATGTTTTGACGTTCACAAACCTTGTAATATTACGCAGTTCAGAACCCCACTGAACGTAGATCTACGTCCAACCCACGTAGTTGTGTTTACTGGGTTACTCCCTTCCCAAACCACCCTGTAATATACAGCTTCACCCATGGATTTCTTGGGGTGCAGAGACCAGGTTTATTATGAAGAGACTACAATGACTATCAATCATGAGGTTGCTGCCATGACTAAGGACCAAGGATCCTCTGCACTGAGGGTGCGCATGGAGATAGCCATGCACCTGGGGGCAGCAGTTCTAAATAACCTGATAATCATGCATTGGCTGCATGTAGTGACCTTTTTCTCTGGTGATACAGTTGATTGGAATGATATGCTTAATGTCCAAATGTGCATTGACACCCAAGACTTATTTCGAGTAAGCAACCTAGCCATCCACAAATAGCAGCAGTCTTACCTTGCAGTAGGACAGATATATCTATGCTGCTTGCCCAAGACAGCAGGGGAGAAAACCACTACTGGCGCACATTCCCTACTCTTTACATAGGATAGCAAGTGCTCTTTTAATTGTCTGGCCCTACATGCCTCGGCTAATGCCATAGTAGGCATGGCCAGACAAACAATGGTCTTTGATATCTCAGCTATGGTCTACAGAGAGATCACAATGTAGACCACCAGCATAAAGGCCCAGGCCCATGCATATCCCTCAAGTTCTATCACCTTTTAGAATTCTGGTTTGTCCATTGGTATTATGGAAGGCTCCTGATGAAGTTATTCTACTCCTTCATGCCTCCATCATGAAGGTCCCCACCAATACAGGGGGAACAGTTGTCAATTTACTTTCAGGGTATAAAATTAACATATATGCCAGGGTTCTAAATGTAGGGATTCAATGAGCGTTTGCTAGAAAGTAAAATGCGAAAGCATGATGTTTTACTGCTAGTATAAGAAATGCTTGAAACGTAACCCAACCACGTGCAGTTCCTCAGAAATTATGAAAGCTCTCCTAGGGCTGCTTAGGGTGCCCCTTATATAAGACCTCCGCCATGCAGACCTGCCCACACACCTGAGCCTCCTACTAGGGTAGGAGGGAGGCGGTCGTGGCTGGCTATTGGCTATAGAAGGTGACAGTGGTTCCTCCCTCCCCAGTTTTGTAAAAGGGGCTAAAGGTGAGTAACAGTTTTTGGAAGGCTAATCTATGTACATGTATGTGGTGATGCAGAGGAGGGATTCCCACAGGCTAGTATCGCTTTCCTGATGGCACATGGAGCTAACCATCCTGTCCTAGAGGTCACTGCTTGGACCTTTCTAAAGCAATGCTTAGGAGGGATCTGTATTCAGACAGTGCATGGGAAACTTGATATATTTCCATAATCTGCTGTTTCTAAGCAACCACTTCTTCTGGTGGTTACATGACCTTCACCCTGTGCTACTGAAGGTATGATACACAGTTAGTATATTCATGTGCACTCATATGGATAGTTGCTGATATTGCTGATAATTAACTACTGACACTGTTGATTCTAAACAAATTATATTTGTGTGCAGCTATGGGCTTGGTTACTATGTAAACAAGTTGTTGCTAGGCAACAATTGGTTGTGATGGATGTATTTTCTGTACCCTGTTTCCCTATTAATATGAACTGGGTTTATACTTCCATTCACTTGTCCATGATTTCTTATAAAAACTACAGTGATAGCTGTCTACGAGCCTACTTTTTGGGTTTGTTGCTATGCAAACATACTGTTGCTAGGCAACCATAGGTTCTACCATCAACCTAAATGCCCTGTTGTTTTCCTTGGGGTGGATTTATTGGGGGTAGGTGTCATTAGAATCTTTCTAGGCTCATTATTTATACATTGAGAAGCAATATTTAAATTAATCAGCCGCCATCTTGGATTTTGACCATTTACCATCCCTTTGCACAATCTTATTTAATAGCACTAGCAATATTCTTAATCAGGATACTTTTTAGGTCAGATTTCATCCCATTTTAAACAGCCTACAATAAGAAGATGTGCTTTTACTTTGAGTGAATTCCAAAATAACATGAAATGAAGCGCTGTTGGATCAAGGGAGCGTCGATGCACCTAAGGCAATAAATCTAGTTGTGGTCATCACAACAAGCTGTTCTATGGCTCAAATTAATCAGAAGGGTCTATTCTCATAATCCCATGGCAGATTGGGTGGTTAGATGTGGGATAAGGGGTTGTTATATGTATGTTTGTCATGCCTAATGAGATTTTGGGGTAAAAATTTGTGATTTGTGATTTCAAACTCTGATGTTCCCGGGCCTGTGGTACAGTCAATTTTCAACTCTGATGCATATAATAGGGATCAATAAATAGGAAATCATGTCCTCTTTCAGATGAGCCCCTTAGCTTAGAGATCCTTTGACTGAAAGGTGTTATTATAGTTCAAAATGTAAACATACCTCCAATTTTTTGTGAGGTAAAAACAGACCGAAAACTGGTATCAACTCGCACATGGATAATGAGCCAAAACCGGTAGTGCATCCCAAGATATTCCATGTTAACATCTTGAATCTTGTTCTAGGGACCTTAAGGGACCAAAAAAATGTCATTTGGTTGAGTGGTGGGGGGGGTGCACGAGGGGTCCCATCAGCCCATGGCCTATATCAAGCCCTGTGTTCCTTCCTTGAGGTAGTCCAAGCATAGCCTACAAGTGTCTAGGTTTATAGAATAGGTTGGTAAAGGTATACTCTTGACGAGTGGTTCTTTTTGCAGTGAAAATTGGATAGTATTGGCCAGATTATGGAAAGATAGAGCCAGAGAGAGAGAGAGAGAGAGAGAGAGAGAGAGAGAGAGAGAGAGAGAGAGAGAGAGAGAGAGAGAGAGAGAGAGAGAGAGAGAGAGAGAGAGAGAGAGAGAGAGAGAGTGTGTGTGTGTGTGTGTGTGTTGCATATAGACAGAGATTAGACAGAGACAGGCAGACAGGGATAGCGTGAGCCAGAGACAAGCAGAGACAGGAAGAAAGACAGAGATACCAGCGACATACACCTAAGAAATACATTGTCGTAAACGTGAAGTGATAAACCGTTCATCCTGCAATGCACTAGGTGACAGTTTGCAAATTGACATATGACCCAAAGGTTCCCCCAGGTAATCCATTCTAATGGAGTTACAAAATATAACACTTTTCCCCCCCGAATACACATCAGATTTTCAATCCTCAAAATGTCATGAATTCCTGATTAGAACAGACAAGATGCAATTAAAGTCCCAGCTCGTTCCTCTAATTGATTGCACACTCAATTTCTAATTACTCCCGTTAACCAATCCTAGCTCTTTAACCTTTTAAGGACGGCATGTCGCTAAAGGATGACATTTGTTATCATGATGCACCAATGCAGCCCCGACGAATTACTCGCCAATACTGCATTGGTGCATCATGGCGATCCCTTTGGGAGTGTCTCAACCCTGTAGGGTTGGTATGAGCTATGAATGCAGCACTGGCGAGTTACTCGCTGGGGCTTCATTCATGCATCATGACGACCAAGGGCATGGTGTATTAATGCACTACGCTGCCGTTAAATGGTTAATTGTCCAATCCACGCTCCCGTCTAACGCATTACCCTAACTGTAATTTCCAAGACACACTTTATAATTAGTACTCTGACCCACATAGACTTGTAGATTGTCAGATTGTTATACCAGTTTCCAAAATAAGGAAAAAGTATAATTCCACCCTACGTTACATTTAAATTGCCATCTTAGATATAATCAAGTTATGAAAAACTGGGATAAAATGTATCCAACTCGATTGTGTCATCTCCTCATCTCTGTTTTCTTACTTAATTATCTATCTTATCTAATTGATGGTATGATTCCTGTACTTGTATATAATTGTATTACTCATATCATTAAGAGATTCCTTAGGAGAAGCTACATAGATGTTTTACACACAGACTTGTGTGTAACACTCCATGTCTCCTGCGGAAGTTTTTAACCCTTAAATGGCCGCAAAGTGCATTAATGCATCATGCCCTTTGTGGTCATGATACATGAATGCAGCATTGGAGAGTAACTTGCTGGTTCTGCATCCATGTATCATGACGACTTTACCAGGTTGAAACACTCGTAACGAGTCAGTATGATGTACTTATGCAGCACCGGTGAGTTACTCGCCAGGCCTGCATTGGTGCATCATGACGACAAAGCGACATGCGGTCATTAAATTGTTAACTTAGCTCATTAGGCCCTCAGCATATGCTGTAGGCAGATTGTGACATCAAAGCGGAGGCCCTCTGTAAGCTATATTACATCGTTATAGTGTAGGGGTAAACGGGGATGGAGGGGGGGGGGGGTGAGGAGGGGTATACAGGACCTTTGGGATGTCCCAATAGGCTGTCCTAATGGGGACATCCCTGGACGAAAGGTCTATTTCCATCTACTTATTTTGGTACCATGTCAAGTGTTCACTGGTAATCGTGGAGACGGTTAAAGTGGGCCTGATATGCTAGTGTACTAGTTGAAAACCAATCCTATAGTGGACACAGAACACTTATTAGATTCTCTGCAGGCCTTAGGATATAGACTCACCATGAATCGGACACATACCCTGAGATGGACAGTGGAATTTGAAGTTCTTCATGTACAATATGACTTCTAGTGTTTGTGTCTTTTTTTGAAAGAATAACACTTAAACGTTACCATTGTTCACAAATAAAGAGCTTAAAATGCTTGGATAACCACAGAATCAGGTGTCCGTCACAAGGTATGTGTCCGACCCCAGGTGAATCTACCTCAATAAGCGCTTTAATAGGCCAGAAAAAAAGGTTTGTTTCAGGTAACATGGGCAGAAAATGTAGGGTCGGTAGGTCGGACTTTTTTTCCACTTTTTTTTTAAAACATGAGAGTACTAGCCGGCCGGTCCAAAGACCTTAAAATTGACCAAAAAAGGGTAGAAATACGGATTTCTTTTTGAAGTTTGCATAAAAAAACGTAGGGTCGGCCCTGTTTACATAGGGTCGGTCGGGTGACCTGAAACAAACCCTCTTTTGTGCCTTATTAAATTATCTGCAGGGATTAATAAACGCTTATTAAGGGCTGCCTCTGTCTTCTGTGCACACTGAGATGTGGATGTCGCTGGCTGCACCATGCTGGGATAATTCAATATGAACTTCTCCCTATTTGTATAGCTTCATCTCAGTCAGCTTGTAACATACGATGAGGCAGCTGCAAGGGTGGTCATAATCTAATCATGGCATAATTTCCCCAGAAGAGAGCAACAAACCAGACAGTCGGAGACATACAGACTGGCAGGGAGGAGAGAGACAATGAGACAGACAGACAGACGGGCAGAGACAGAGACAAGAGACAAAAAGAGATATACTGATAGAGACAGACAACAGATACAGAGACAGAGAGAAGAGACCATGACACAGAGAGACAGTGATAAGAGAAAGATACATGTATACTCTGAGAAAGGGAGACCAGTTTGTATCTCAATGAGGACCAAAATTTAAAGAACAATGGAAAGAAAATATAAAAAAGGTCACAACATGAGAGTGAAGAGAGAGAGGCAGATATGCTGTAAAGATATTTAACCAGAAAGAGGTGAATATAGAGACAACCTTAGACATTTCTACCCCCCCCCCTCCCACTTTCCTTTAAAACAGTTGACTTATAACTTCCATGTCGTTCAACTCCTGACCGTATCACACCAGTACGACATCTCCTCTCCCCTTTCTGGTACAAACCTACCCTATCTCCATATTTATTTTAACCCTTTAAGGCCGGCATGTTACTAAAAGATGACATTTGTCGTCATGATGCATCAATGCAGCCATGGCGAGTAACTTGCCAGTGCTGCATCCGTGCCATCATGGCCACCCTTTGGGAGTGTCTCACTCCCGTAGAGTCAGTATGGTGAATGCAGCACTGCATGGCGGGTTACTCGCCAGGGCTGCATTCATGCATCATGCCAACCAAGGCCATGATGCATTAAGGTATCATGCCGTCCTCAAAAGGTTAACTGTGTATTTATCTTATGAAATAAACAACAAACACAAATAGACAGGAAGTCGGCCATGCCGGGGAGTACACGTCTTGTATTTAACTAAACGGGGGTAAATCAACAAGAGGGGTATTTTTGTTAGAAGAGGAAACCAGTATCAATGTGGTCCATAAATAAAGGTCGTGCCCCCTGTGCCAAACTCTACCCCCGCCACACCTACCTCATCCTCCCATACCCACAGAGCTGACCTTTTTTCTGAAGGAGTTTCCAAGTTATGAAAATGTAGGTTGACTTCTTTTAAATTTTAAATTGAATGACATGGAAAAGGGACCTCTCTGGTGAATTCTAATTAGGTTACAGAGGCATAGTGATTCAGATTAAGTTACAGGCGCATTGCAGTTTTAAAGGGATATGGGGGTCGACCCCTCAAATCGACATGGTGACATGGCCATTTTAAGCCTTAGTGACATGGGACATGAGAAATCTCAGAGATAGTGACATGGTGACATGGTGACATGGGCATTTTAAGCCTTAGTGACATGGGACATGAGAAATCTCAGAGATAGTGACATGGGACATGGCCGTTTCTTAAAATCGACATGGCGACATGAGCATTTCTTAAAATCGACAGGGCGACATGGCCATTTCTTGTGACATTGGGACCCCCCCCCCCCCCCCTATCGAGACCCCCAAGGGTGTGTATCACTGCTGGGTATATATCAGCAGTCTCTGAAATGTACCACAGAGTTCCCAAAGATCACTCTGCACGATTGAAATATCTAAGAAATCAACTAAGCCACATTCCAGGGGAGGGGACCTGGGAGGTCTCTAAGACAAGTGACACTGATACACTGTTGAGTGCTCTACCCCAGTGTACTGCATTCCTCATACTAGTATATAGTCTTATACCACGTACACTCAAAAAGTAAACTTGTCTCCAGACTCTTCCAAGTGACGGTCATGCAATAAACGAGTCAAAAACTCGTCTAAGTGACAAGGAAGCGGGTCTTCTAGCTGGAGATAGAAGACCCACTTGGCATATGCCAGCCCAAAACCTGACATTTGCCAGCTCCAGATTCTATTTGTGGGATGGCAACCTGATAGGTTAGACAACTTTTGACTTGTTTATTTTATGATAGTCACTTCGACGAGTCTGGAGACAAGTTTACTTTTTCAGTGTATACACCATCTTGACCTGAGTCAAGTGAACGACTGGTCAAACTATCAATAACTGGCAGATTGGGCAAAGGACACCTTACGTGTCATCAAGATTTGTTTTTTTTAAGAAATTTGTAAGCATTTGAAACTCGAGATGAGAATCACACCATGGGGATATTTGCAGTCAGAAATCGTCATATGACATCTTGTAGGGCCAGTCAGATTCCCTGCTATAAATATTTTGCCTGGGACTATATGGTTAATTCTTGATGTTAATTCCTGAAATTCTAGGGAGTCTCTAAAATAACTGACACTGACCCATTTTGAAGTGGTCTACCCCAGTACACCGCATACCGCATATACCACTACACACCACCCCCGGTCCCTGCACTCAGTTCCCAAAGGGGGACGTCACACTGAAAACATAGGTTTGGGTGAAGGTCATCAGTGCAGATGACTTAGGATAATCATGGCTGATTGATGCCTATGATAATCATATTGATGACCCAAGGTCATCATCTTGAGGACATAGTTTTGCCACTAGAGGGCCCTACTAGACAAGAATGTAATATACAATACATTCTCTGGGTGGTCTACTTATTAATTCATATGAAAACCTTGATAATAGATACTTATAAACTAAACCATTGTTAAGAATAGTATCACAGTGGACACTGAAGTATTTTTAATGAATATTTTAACCAAAATTATTAAAGCATACATATGTGTATACTTAGACACCTTTTCTGTGTCTAAAACTACATGTATAGGTTTTAGGACAGACTCTGATTGGTTACATACATAATGGGCCCATCATTAGGGCTTAACGGTGCTCTTAATAAGGCTTGATAATGGGAAAAGGGGGCAATTAAAAGATATTTGAAAATGATACCTTAATTGGTTTGTAAAAGATGATATGCAAAAGTCATGAAATTGATTACCTAGCATCATCACTATGATTGCCCAATCACTCTTTCTAATTTGCTCAAAAGGTAATCAAGGTGATGACCTGGGTCATCACATATGATGACCCTAGTGATGACCGGGTACTCCCCCAGAGCCCCATCACAGTGATCACCCTAAAGTCATCACTAGTGATGACTTTCTAGACCCATAAAACTTTCAGTGCACCTGCGTTCTCCATCTTAAAAAACACCCCCTATTCAACAGACCTTTGTGTAAAAAACACTCCTTTTTCTCTCAAAACAAGGGTATTTGGGGGTCCAAAAATATCCCCTTTTTCTAAAAAACATGGGGAGTTTTAGAAACATACCCCTTTCTCTATGAATGACGGATATCTGATAGTAAGGAGTGTACTATAGGGTCAGTGGAATGCAACAAAACTCCCAATATATTGCCAGCCAAGGTCACATCCCCATCAAAATATACCCCTTTTCTTGGAAAGCCAGGGGAATTATTAAGAAAAATACCCCCTTTTCTTAAAATCCACAGGGATTATTTGAGAAAAGCACCCCTTTTTCTGTAAATTCAGGGGCCATTGGAAATGCTAGAAAATGGACCCTTTTCCTGTGTGTTTAGAACGCAGGTGACTTACATTATATACACTAAGTGCACTCAGAGGCATGCCCGGCCCCCGCACTCCCTGACAGAAATGACATCATGCTCGTTCCCCCTTTTTCCACGAACCCTGTCTGCTTCTAACATTTCGCTTGTGTGTTGATATTAGACCACACATTGGTTACACCCTTTATTCAATGTGGTAGTTCTGTCTATATATGTCTATGAAATATCCCCATTTTGATAAATCCGATAACTTAACCTCTAAATATACCCCCTTTCCTCTTAAAGATGAGAAGTCATCATGAGAAAAGTACCCCCTTTCCTTGATTTCAGGGACAATGGCAGGGGATTAAAAAACACCCTTATTTCTTGTTTTTGGGAACGAGCATAGGTGTGACTTGTGTCTGAAAGTGCAGGGGCTGGGGAGGCATTCCTGTCTGATATACCACATGTGTACCACACACACCTCAGCATTCCTCTCATTCAGCCAGGAAGCAGTCCACTCTAGGGTACAGACAACGGGCTATTAGATATCACCCCCTCCTCCCCCTCCTCCCCCTCCTCCCCCTCCTCCCCCTCCTCCCCCTCTCCCACCTCCCAGAGCGTGTCTGTGTCTGTGTCTGGCTAGTATAACAAACGTGGGGGGGGGGGGGGGGGAGACAGGTGGTGCGTGTGTGTGGGGGGTGGGAGGGGTGTGTGTGTGGGGGTGTGTGTGTTGGGGGGGGGGTCAGTGCTGTATGCTGAGGACAGGGGAAAGGGAGAGGGGTTGAGGGAAGAGGAGAGAGAGAGGTGCTTGTTTGAGATAGAGAGAGATGAGAGGTATTGGAAAGAGGGAGGAAAGCAGGGAGGAGGAGAACACATGTGATAGACTGACCTATGTGAGATATGGTGGTGTATGGGTGTATGTGTGTGTGTGGGGGGGGGGCAGTGTTGTATGCTGGGGGCAGGGAAAGGGAGTGGGGAGGGGGTAGAGGGAAGAGGAGGGAGAGATTTACCGTCGTATTAATATAAAGATATGTAGAAATGAGAAGAATAGGAGAGACAGGATGGGGATAACAAGTTATAGATTGACCTATGTGAGATATGGTTTGGGGGAGGGGGAGTATTGGACATGGGATGGGGTGGTTGGGCGTTTTAGGGGTGGACTCCTGGGAGAAGCATCCACCACACTACTGACCTAGTTGTCCCCCATCCCACCGTCCCACCCTCCCCAGTGGTTGACACCCCATCCCACCAGCCCCTAGAGTACCTCTGCCATCTCATGGCAACCTACACACCACCAGCCCCTAGAGTACCTCTGCCATCTCATGGCAACCTTCACCACCAGCCCATAGAGTACCTCTGCCATCTCATGGCAACCTTCACCACCAGCCCATAGAGTACCTCTGCCATCTCATGGCAACCTACACCATCAGCCCATAGAGTACCTCTGCCATCTCATGGCAACCTTCACCACCAGCCCATAGAGTACCTCTGCCATCTCATGGCAACCTTCACCACCAGCCCATAGAGTACCTCTGCCATCTCATGGCAACCTTCACCACCAGCCCATAGAGTACCTCTGCCATCTCATGGCAACCTACACCATCAGCCCATAGAGTACCTCTGCCATCTCATGGCAACCTACACCATCAGCCCATAGAGTACCTCTGCCATCTCATGGCAACCTACACCACCAGCCCCTAGAGTACCTCTGCCATCTCATGGCAACCTTCACCACCAGCCCATAGAGTACCTCTGCCATCTCATGGCAACCTTCACCACCAGCCCATAGAGTACCTCTGCCATCTCATGGCAACCTACACCACCAGCCCATAGAGTACCTCTGCCATCTCATGGCAACCTTCAGCACCAGCCCATAGACTACCTCTGCCATCTCATGGCACACACTTGCTAAAACACAGGTGGTGATTCGTACCGTTGGGCAGCCACAACATGCCATTTATAGGCTACGCCAAAACTGTAATTGAATTTATAGGAACTGGGAGGACTCTAGATGGAATTGGAGTGATGTATAGGGCTAGAGAATTGAAGAGATGAAGACTAAGGGCTACGGATTTAGAATTTGTGCCAATAAAGGCATCACTGTATTTGTAGGACTCTCTGAAGGGCGGGAGGGACGGGTCACTTTTGACCAACCCCAAAAGTTTTCAAACCAAAAAGGTCAAGTAAAAAGGGGTCAAAAAGGTCAAAGTACCCCTCAGTCTCCCCTACTTTGAAACTGCTTGCCACGTCCCTGAGCCCCAATGTAATATGGAGGTCCGTTTTAAGGTAGGAGAATGGTTTGTATGACAAATATTGATTTTAGAACCAATAAAGGCAACACTGTATTTGTAGGACTCTACAGAGCCCCAGTGTAATATGAAGGTCCCGTTTTGAGGAGGGACAATTATATTGTGTGACAAGCATTGAGAGGACTTGCATTAACCATTCCTAATGTGTGGCTCACTGATGACCATTCTGAAAAAGTCTGATATTGCTGCTTTCTCTGTACCTCTGTCACACAAACACACGTAACACTCACTCAATGTTACAAAGGCAGACATAATAGGACGAGCTCTGCACTAAATAATGCCATAAATCAGAGGGAAAGTGGGAGCTTTTTATGAGCTTTCACATGCTTCAAAATTCAAGTCAATCGGCCCATTGAAATTGGTGTTTTGAATATTTGTAAGAGGAGGTGAAAATCTTGGACAATAAATCTCATGAACCATAACTTTTACAGACATGGGATGAATCAAAACTAGTTGGAAGGGCTACCATGCATCCTGAAATTTGGCAGGGAGGGGGCTTGCATTAGCAAACCGTTTTAGCCATGTCATTATGCTTGACTACAAGCGATTTGACTCAGTGGTCTGCCAAATGGGTTTGAGTCACACTAGGCCCGAATTGCAAAGAGCATTCAAAAGCTCAAGTTTTGCTCAAGGGTTTTCATTTTCTGTGGAAATGTGAATAACGGCATCCGACACCTAACCACCACATCTAAGTACAAGCACACTCTCCTCTCTCCCCTACTCTCCCTCTCTCTCCCTCCCTCCCTCCCTCGCTCCCTCCCTCCCTCCCTCCCTCCCTCCCTCCCTCCCTCCCTCCCTCCCTCCCCCCTCCCTCTCCCTCTCTCTCTCCCTCTCTCTCTCTCTCTTGCTCTCTTTCTCTCTCTCTCTTTTGCTCCTTCTTTCTCTCTCACCTCCTCACTATATAGAACTGGCATTTTCTGTCTCAAATGTTCTTTTGGCCATAATCATTATGATCTGCAATACCTCATACCGATTAAACCATAAGTTGTGAATAATTACTACAATTTATCATAAATTGTGTGATTAACCACAGCTTTTAACCGTGTTTTATGTCAGTGGGGACATGTTATAGGGATGACCTCACTATGAGGCCAGCCAAGTATGATGTCATCATTTTCAGTCTGACTCCCCAGCTATCATCATGTTACACTGCAGAAGGGTGCCAGGGTCTATACATGTATACGGCACCTGGTGGCTAAAAATGAAACTACCTAAATTCATGATAAAGGCATGTCTCCCTGTTGTATGTGTCTTAACTCACCTTTATTAACCCTTTAAATGTCAGGCATTCTGCACATCTTATCACTATGGCATTCTACACCTCTTATCACTGTGTTTTCCTTTTACCAAAAGCCACGCACTACTCGATTATGACCTGTCCGAGCAGACTAGAAAATATTTGAATACGTCTCCAACTGTATTAATTTATCAATGAATCACTATTATGTTGAATGTAAAGTGTATCTCATGATCCTATGTACATATGGCTAAAGTTTTGATTACAAATTGTTAAGAACTTTCTCTTCTGTGTTGCAAAGTATAGAAAAAACAATTGATATATTTAGTTTTTCCCCTAAATCGGTCATGGCTCATTAGTTTAACCTATGACTAATACTTTTTAAGGATTGATTATGTCCCAAACCATCTCCTCTTAACACCTTAGAAATTTGTTTGGGATACTATTGGTCAATCTTTCATAAAGTTCAAAAATGTTGAAAAAATGGGGGTTGCACCACATGCGGCCATATAGTTAAGGGTGTCGTATCTTTAAATGTCAATATATCAAAATCTAGCACTATGAGTATTGATTGTTTTGCTTCTATCACATCATCATACACCAAACTAATATAATCCCAAGTGATTAAGAGATGTTGTTGGTAGAATAGAATGGACCGAACCCTCCCATATACCTTTAAACACAACCCATGTAATACTACTCCCTGTCAGGAGACCCCAGACCAACACTATCCCACCGTCCTAGTAAGCCTGACACAGCCTGGAGAGAGAAGAGAGAGAAGGGGGCGGGGCGTCCTCACACACGGGCCTCAGAGCCCTGACAGCCGGCACAGTGTTCACACTGACACCCAGAGGCTGCCGCTCTTTTGTCTACAATATCTGTGAAACCTCCATCACCCCAACTCTCCCTGGGACTGGCACTGGAGTATACGGTACTGTGGGTGTGTGGGGAGGTACAGGGGGCCTGGGTGAGGGCTGTTAACCTTGTACTACCAGGGGATCCTTGCTTACAGCAGGGGCGTATAGGGAGGAGGGAGCAGTGTTATTGTTGACAGTCTGGGACGCCAAGCCTGTATTGGGGACAGGCCTCAGCGTTAGGCTTACCACCTCGGATTTCACGGCCTCACGCCTAAAGCCAACCCCAGCCCCAGCCCCCTATCCACTACAGACACTACAGGGGTGTGGTTGTGAGGGTTGACAAGGTGGTATCTGGTATACGGAGGAGCTGACAAGAGGTATATATAGGGAGGAGGCTAGCGTCCGTGCAGAACGCTGAGTGTGAGGAGGGAACGCTGCATGAACGCAGCAGGAGCAGCACCGGTGATGTAGCAGCGTCCTACCCTCCTCTATACGGCTCCCACATTGTCACCACGCCTGTCACCCCTACTGCCTGCTGGGGGAGGCTCTCATCGATCCTACCAGGATTTACTCCCTTCGACACTGACAACATAAACACTGACTCCTGCCACTGAGGGATATACAGGCAATGCACCTCTCTCTCCTACATATAGGATTACATGTCAGTGAGAACAGCCTGGCAGGAGAGAGGAGGATGCCTTAGTCTCTCCGTGCTCGGGTTGCATGCAGCAAGGCACTTGAAGCAGGAGTTGAGGTGCAGCATTTAAAGGGCCTCGTTAAAGCCCATGCTGCAAGGAGGAGGCATTAGGCCCTGACTACACAGCCAGAGGACAGAGGGACAGATAGAGAGAGAGAGAGAAAGGCATAGAGAGACAGAGGTAGAGAGAGACAGGCAGGGACAGAGAGAGGGGTGTCTTGTGTTTGTGAGAAATCACTCAACCATCTCATCATCAGCAGGCAGCCACCACCTGCCAGTGGCACCACTACACGCACCACCCTACTACTCCTATACCAGCACCATCAATAGCACCACTACCCAGCACCACTACTACCTGGGTTGTAGGGGGTTCTAGGGGGTTCTAGGGGGTTCTAGGGGGTTCTAGGGGGTTCTAGGGGGTTCTAGGGGGTTCTAGGGTACCAAGGATTCCCCTTGAACCAGCAGCATCACTGCCAGCAACAGCAGTAGGCAGCTCCTCCCTCACCCTGCCACCACTGGGTCTCCCCTATGTCTGTAGGTGCAATGTAACCATGGATTGTGCTTAACCTACCTCTACTTGCCTATACCTATCTACCACTAGACACCCATGGGGTCAACCATGGATGGAGCCTGCCTATCTACCTAGAGCTATCTATAGTATTGGAGATAATGATTATTAAGTGAGAGTTTAACAAGGTAGCTATGGCTACTAATGCCACTTCAGTCTATCTGCCCAGTACTATCTATGAGACTACTGCCATTGTCATCCCTCACTCATAGGAACAGCCTGGACTGCTTGTCCTTGGGATAATCTCCCCACCCAGATAGCCCCATATCATTATAAGCTGAATCCCAGGGGGTCTAGGTGTAATCTCTCCTCTCCTATCTTGCCACTCGTGGAGCACCACTACACATACACACAGTGTGTTTTGTACAGTTCTGGTTCCCTTCCAAGGTTTGAGGTGGATGCCACTGGCCTAGAGGCTCCCAGTCCCATTTACCATCACATTCCTGGATGTATTATTCATAGTTCTATTTCACCAAGCTTCCTCCTCCGCCGCCATATACACTATTCAACAGTCTGGTGCCAAGTGTACCTCTACACCACTAGACCCTGCTATAGACCACCCCCTGCACCTGCCATGTTATAAGATGTCTGTATGCTACAGCATAGACTCTGCAGTATAGACAGCACAGGCGGTGTACAGAGTGGGAGCAGGGGCCCAGTGTACCTCATCCAGGGCAGGTGGGACGTAAGTAGTACAGGAGGAGACTCACCTGCAGCAGAGCCAGCACACACTGGAGGAGGGGACCCTGGAGGAGGAGCAGGAGGGGTGAGCAACTGAGCTGTCTGAGGCATTATCTCAAGTTCTATGACTTACCTGTGGGATCTACACAGGGTAATAAGGCAGTATGACATACTGTATAGATACCTGCAGCAGACCCGCCATACACTGAAAGAGGGAGCCCTTGATGGAGGAGCAGGAGGTGTGAGGAAGTAAGCTGTCTACATGCAACATCCTCTGTACAGGGATCTACCTGGTGGAGCTACAGAAGGTAGAGAGACTGGAGGAAATAGTGTATGGATGCATTGTAGGGATGATCTATCCCCTATAGCTAAATGGTTGAGTAAGTGAGGTATCTGAGACAAGAGGCAACACTAGATTCAAGGATTCGTCCCCAGTTTAAGGATTCACCTGTGGGATTCATATGAGATAAGGAAACTGTAGGAGATACTGTACGGATGCAGTGTAGTGATAATCTCTCCCCTATAGTTAAAGGATTAGGCAGTAAGCCTTGCAGTAAGGATTAGATAGGACAGTAGGCTACGGTGCCGACGTTAATAAAGGTACTGAGGGAGAGAGGTTTGAACCAAGCTGGAGGAAGGGTTGACAGCTCGGTATACAGGAGGAAAACTGATGCTAGGGCACTTCTTCTACAGATCTAGGATTAAGGGCTGAGAGAAGGGTACACAGGGAAACCGTGGATATCCCTGGAGAGCAGCAGACCTGGAAATATCTATAAGCTGGTTCAGGAAAGGCAAGCAGGAGGAACTGCAGGATTAAAATTGGCAATCCTCCCAGGAGTGATTAACAGTTGTGAGGGTATAAGGACAGAAGAAGGGGAGTCAAATGGCATCATTATTTCCTCTATAAAAAGAGCAGAGATCCCAAATCAAGGATTTTACGATTAAGCGATTAACGCAAAAAAACAAGATGGAGGATTACGAGAGTGCGCTGGAGAGGGCGCTGGAGGAGCGGCTGGAGGAGACGGGAGACGCGGATTACCACCCGAGGGATTACCACCTCCGGGATTATCCCCTCCTCAGGGATTACCAAGAAGGAGAAGAGGAGGAGGGAGAAGAGGAAGAGGGAGAAGGAGAGGTGGAGGATTTTACCGTCTGTTCCGGCACTGCTCAGAGCCAGTACTCTGAGGCGACACTCAAATATAGGCACAATAAATGTAAGAACAACATTTTCATATTTCATCTTTCTTCTATGAATATCAACATGTATTATATACATATGTATCCTACTATGTATTAAATATGGTACAATTGACTTGCTGCATACGTCTTATAAGCCAAGGACACAGTAATTGTCCAAGGCTTATAACACTTATGCAGCTAGTCACACACAACGATATCTTATGCCATTAATAGTCTCCTTGATTGTTTTGTCACCTTTTGTATGTATTATACAGTCAGACAGTTTTCTTTCTATTTATATATGACCAACATCAAAGGTCTGATGATTGCTCTCAAAATTAACTGAATCTGAAAATCTGAAAAAAGGGGCTAATTAGAGGGAGGGATGCAATGGATTTTCAGATGCGAAGGTGCACAATATATACTTCCATACAGTACAACATCTGCAGCATATCTGGGGGATGTACTTGAATCATCCTGAAGTCCCTGTCATCTGGTCATAAAGTAATTGTTGTAGGGGAAACATTGCTGTATGAACAAGATGACTAGTCCCCTTTGATGTAGCTCTTGCTGCATGATGACAACAGTAGAACATGTGTACTTATTGTACATGGTTGTGAGCAAGGGGGTCTCTTGTATTGGGAATGGGTACACTATGTAGCAAGGAGAGGGATGAGTAATCAAGGTCATATTCGTGAGGGGAGTGGTGAGTGTTGGGGGGGGGGGTGCTTTGTGCATTGAAATTATGCAATAATGCATTGACGATGAGCACTTTCAGAAAAAGATGCAACTTGTATAAATAAATATAGAATTTCAGAAGATGTCTTCATAGTAAATACATCATGATAGATGGCCATTAACTGGTTAGTGATCAGGACTCTTACCTTGTAACATGATGCGCCTGTTCTTTTTAAAATCCAAAGCAACACATGAAGGAAAAATGTATCTTTGTATTTAACATTACATGCGCCTGTTATTACTCCTTTGCCAATATAGTATGCTCTGCTTCAATATGAATATGCTTCGGGGCTTCATTTAAACTTCTTTTAAGGCAATGAGGTGACAATAATTTGACTTTGAGCAACTAATGCCTCATTACAATAATCCATGTATATATGATCGTGCAATGAAAAAGGAAACTACTCCATCCTCCATACTACTGGATAGGGGCCTACCCCACAGGGAGTGCCCCCCACCTCCTCTCACCCAGCCTCGGACAGCGTCTATCCTACTAGTTGGATAGGCTGGGAGCAGACTGCAATCTTACCCCATACACATATTTTAATTACCCCTTTCAAGTATAGGTGTTAATCACACAGTAGCACCCACCTAAATTAATTACCCCTTTGAATTAGATGATAATCTGTCTGTAGTTGGGAGTGTATTCCTTGATACACTCGTCTGCGCCACCAAACTGGCGCAAAAGTTAGTTGCAGTCCTGCTCCCAGCCCATACTTAAGTATTGGGCTGGGAGTCCGAGACTGCCTCTCACCCCTGAGGCCACAACACCTAACACTGGCACCAAGTGACAGTAGTTTTTAGGGAGGTGTTGACAGTGACGATTAATAACGGCGGCAGCTCTTCATGTGTAATATCATAAATACACCCACGACTATGAATTATGATGAATGAAACAAAACTAAAAGTAGCGGCAATTAGAGGAGGGTTTTTTGTCACCATGACAAAGTGAGTACACGTGCAGGGCGCAACCTGCCAAGGGAGGTCGTGGTGGTGGGGGGGGGGGGTGTCTTTTTAGTGCTAGGGTGGCCCGCGGTAGAATAGGCTGAATCAAGGGGTAGCATTTTACAGCAGAGGAGGGATCAGAAGGGCTCTCTGTGGGGTTCTAATATCTAGCTGAGGCATCAGTCTCATAGCAGATTCTTGGTCTAGACTCAAATCCAACTGTATAAATTAACATCCAATATTATAAACTGGTGAATAAATATGGCCGTATCCGTACAGAGAGGTCATTGACCTTGACAGATGGTGCCATCCCTTACTATAGAATGGGGAAATAGTAGAAGTAGTGTGTAGAAGAGAAGAAGAAGGGGAGCCATTGTAATTGTGCCAGAAAAGGGGAAAAGGAAGGAGAGAGGAGAGCAAACAGGATGACGAGAAGAGAGACTAATATAGAGGTTATATTCAGAGAGATTAGTAATGGGGGAGTAGGTAGACAAACTAGTAAGTGATGGACAAGGGGATGAAGCTAGAGGAAGGACATGGAGAGACTTCTTGTGCTTATCCAACGACCCAACACTCCCTCTTTAATGCATTGTGCCCATTATCATCATCATTAGGGATGAATGGGAAGTAACTGGCCAGTGCTTCATCCAGTGCTGCAATCAAGCATCATGCTAACCCCATGGGGTTGATACACTCCTGCAATTGGACAATAGGAAGAAAAAAAATATGGTGAATGTATAACGAACTAACATGAGAGAACCTGTTCCTGGAATTACCTGTTGCCTGCTGGCCCCGGGGGCGGGGGGCAGCAATTATATTTGGACAGGGGAGTCCGGCTGGAACCCTGGCAACCCTTGACCCTTGCTGAGGGGGATCTTGGGAGAAAATTGACCTTTTTCTGTGTGCTTTCAAAATGAACCAATTCCTAAAGAAATTTTGGCAAAAATGATTCTCTGTTTAGAGAGATTTGGGAGAAAATGAATCCTTTCTTAGGTAAAAATGGAACTTTTTATGGAGGTATTTGGAAAATCAGCGGAGATTTTGGTCAAAATGGTGTCGATTCAGAGAGATTTTGGTCAAAAGTTGACCCTTGCTTAGGGAAATTCTTCTCAAAAGTGGACCCTTCCTTAGGGAAATTCTTCTAAAAAGTGGACCCTTGCTTAGGGAGATTTTGTTGAAAAGGTACCCTTGCCAGCCGGACACATGTGTATGCAAAGTATACTAAGTGCCCCCCCCCCTCGGCTGCTGGCACAAGTTTTCTCTCGACAACTTGGTTCTGTTCTCGGGACGTAACTTGTTCCTGGCAACTATGGTGAATGGGAGTCTAGTATCAGGCTCACAGATTCTGTGGACAGCACTGACATGGCCGCACATATGGAGCCACCAGAATTACTGCTATACAACAGAACACATAACGTATAAACCTGAGAATATGGTTGGGTGACACAGCTGTGTTGTTGGTACATAATTACCACGTTTATATACACACTCACTGCCGATAACGTGCACACACACACACACACACACACACACACACACGCACACAGTGGGAACACGGCATGATGTAACGTGACACACCTGTGGACCCTGGAGCCATGCTGGGTAACATGTCACACAGGTGTGTGTGGATCCATGCTGTGTACTCACAGACAATACACCACTCAGCACTGTGAGGGCCAGGTGTGATCGGCACTTAGAACGGTGCTTATAGATAGTTGACCTGACACCTATTCAATAGATGTTTATAGTCAGTCAAGTGCATTATTTATTAATGTCAATGTCACCCTAGCCCCAGCATTTATTGACAACATAATTAGCTTGTCTAAAAACCAGATACTTTAGATGCAGGCCAATGGAGTTTCTGAATAACCAATAATTATTGATCCAGGGTGTCTCTCTGATTTTAAGTTGATGGATGGAGTATTGAGGGACCAAACTAGGCCCTGAGGGTGGTTTCAGTGGTCAAGCGATGCAGTGGTAAGGGTGGGAAGGGTTGGTCAGTGAAGGATGAGGCATGTGTACGGCATCTACAGCTGAGGCCTTCTGTGTGTAGGATGTGCAGACTGTAACCAGGGGCAACATGAGCCCCGCACCGTGATAACGGGGGCAACATGAGCCCCGCACCGTGGTAACCAGGGGCAACATGAGCCCCGCACCATGGTAACCGGGGTTGATATGAGTCATGCACTGCACCATGGTAACCAGGAAAAACATGAGCCACACACTGTGGTAACCAAGAGCAGGGACCAGATATTGGCCTCTTTTAGCACCGTATTGCCAACACTGGTTTATTGAATGAGCGCCGGCCATGAATCAGTATCAGGCTTTATAGGTATTGAAGTAGACTAATGCACCATCACCTGGTCCTGAAGAAGCCAGTCAGCAGTAACATACCACTAAAATGTGTGCCCGGCAGTTATATAGGATTGCAGAATATCCTGGCCACTGGGATGATCCTTACAGTATTTTACAGGATTGTAGCATGTGATGTATCCTCTTCCTTGCTTTGTTATAAAGTCAGAGCTGACAAGAACGGTAGGGATGACATATATGTACCTGGTGCAATTCTCAATGTCAGGCCTAGGGTGCACAGATATTTATCGAGGCCATGTGATGGGCAGTCTGTCAGAGGCTGGGACATATATGATGCCAATAGCTTTATATCCTTGCCTGGTTCAGAGGGGCAATGTACGATCTAGTGTACCGCCCTTACAGATGTGGGGCATGCAGGTTAGATGAATGTAAGGTAATGTTTTTCTTTATGTTTCAACTGTTCAATAAAGCGGTTCTCATTATGTGCGGCTTTGACAAAAGCTGTTAACTGGATAAGGGTATCATAGTGTTTCAATCCACCGTTGTCATAATGATGCATAAATGCATCCCTCGTAGTTAATTCGCCATCATGCATCATACCAAAGCTTCCTGATGCATTCATCTCTTTTGATTTCATTGTGCCTTTATGCATTAGACAAGGTCTAGGGCTAGTGCAGCGATCCCCCATAGCAGGCCCAGGGCGGTCAGTCAGAAACCGATCAGCGTTAGATGACGCGCTGTCTATCTATATTCCCGATGTTATTAGCTATTATCTGCCGCTAGGGTATTCCATACCAGATACAAGTACTGACCCCTGGGGACAGACACTGATACTATCACACCACTATATCAGATATCGACATCCGACGAGGCTTAGGCGGCTTCTGATTATATATTGATGGCCAATGATATGTCGACCGCAGGCAGTTCTTACAACGTTACCGGATGATCTAGTGCTGCCGGGCTGCTGTATATGAAATACCATGGTCAATAATGTATAGAGCTATCCTGAGAGTAAGAATAGATTGAGGGATATGCAGGAGTAATATAAGGGAGTTTGTCACAGAGAGAAATCACCAATAGAGGTATTATTGTCAGTTTCATTGCTTGACTATAAAGGTTAGTGTAGAACTCAAAATCAAGTGATATCTTATCCCAGAAGAAACTAATCACGCATAATTAATGAACAGGTTGCACATATGTCTCGGTGTAGTAATTATATCTCCATATTGTTACACATTATGCTGTGACTATAAATCACATTGCGCCATATCAATGAAACTGGTGTCGCTGTTCTGGATATATATCATGGTCAGAACACTTATGATATATGACCCCCTGATGATGCTATAATGACTGTCTACTTAACCTGAGGCATCTCCCATGACACTACTACATACATCACCTACACTGCCATGTAAACACTGCATTAAGACTTAACCCTTTTAGCACTGCATAATGCCTTCAGGTTCATTTGTCATCAGTCTAGCACAGCGGCCTATCCTGCCCATCTATTACATCAGACGCTCTGGGTGTCAGATTTCATTTCTCCATTTTGGCCGATGGATTGACTGTTATAAGATATACTGTCAGTGCAGTGCAGTGTAAATCATTCACACTGCAATGATGCATCATGGCAATACTTCAGGAGTGTATCAACACCATGAAGGAGGCATGATACATGACTACAGCACCGGTGAGTTAGTGGCCAGGGATGCATCAATACATCATGACAAAAGAAAGGTATATGACATTGCAGTAGGCTGCAGTGGTGTAATAATGGTTGAAACCTGAGGGGACGGCATAGTCAAATAATGCATCATGCCCTTGGTGTCATGATGCATTAATGCAGCCCTGGCGATATACTCCCCAGTGCTGCATACGAGCATCATGCCGACCATACGGGATTGAGACACTCCTGAAGAGTTGGGATAATGCACCAATGTAGCACCGGCGTGTTACCTACTATGGCTGCATCGTGACGGCAAATCTATCTTTTCGCGACATGCCGTCGTTGAAGAGTTAAGAGTTAAGAGGAGCTGGCAGCTGTTGTTATTAGCTGGGTGTTATTTACTGCCACCAGATGGGGCTGCAGGTAGGAAGTGCTAGCTAAGGACTGGGAGGTAACCCTTTAAGGATGACATGTCACTAAAAGGTGTAGTTGTGATGCACCAATGCAGCCCAAGCGAGTAGCTCGCCGGTGCTGTATTGATGCAGACAACCTCTTGGGACTGTCTCAACCCAGTAGGGTCGGCCTTATGCTTGAATGCAACACTGGTCATTAATGCATCATGGTGACTATGGGTATGATGTGTGAATACATTATACCGTTCTTGAAGGGCTAAGTGTTATACCAAACTGGGACTAGAGAAGGATTTAGAAAAAGATGTGGTGTAGATAAATATTTCCTGAAAATAATAACAGCAAATATGAAGACACAACATTGTTCATTTAGTTTTCTATCAATCAAGAACTAGGTGTAGGTGAAAAGCTTCACATTCAGGGACTACTGTAAATGTAGATATTTTCTGCACTGTACATATTTTCTGTGTATATGATTACCCCATAATTATATAAGTATAATGCTACCGGTATGATTAGTCACAGTTGGTTTATATGTATAACTTAGGTTTATACTAAGCCTACCTGGCCTGCTGGCTCTGTATGCCCCAGGTCAGGGTCAAGGTCTCCTTGTTCACTGGACCATAACCAATGAACAGGGATCCACACCTGTGTATTTTTTATGCCGAAGTGGTGGCGTAGCCACCTGGTGGTGCCGCCAGGCACCACCAGAACGAGGTATATGATGTTTGCACTTAACCAGAAGTCAGAACGGGCGCCGCCATCTTGGATTGTGCCGCCATCTTGGATTAAGGAATCACAACACAAATTATGCTATGTGATAACAATAATATAAAATCAACCTTTGATAATTCCTGAGGTTGATAATAATCATACCTACCCCCCCTAATATGGACCCAAGGAATTCAATGGTTCTATCTGTTTGTTGCTAATACAGCTGGTTGCCTAGCAACGGCTATTCTAATTGTTTATCTGCCTAGCAACACTCATTTCCATGGTCCTGAGGTTGATTATAATCATACCTACCCCCCCTAATATGGACCCAAGGAATTCAATGGTTCTTTCAGTTTGTTGCTAATACAGCTGGTTGCCTAGCAACAGCTATTCTAATTGTTTATCTGCCTAGCAACACACATTTCCATGGTCCTGAGGTTGATTATAATCATACCTACCCCCCCTTATATGGACCCAAGGAATTCAATGGTTCTATCGGTTTGTTGCTAATACAGCTGGTTGCCTAGCAACGGCTATTCTAATTGTTTATCTGCCTAGCAACACACATTTCCATGGTCCTGAGGTTGATTATAATCATACCTACCCCCCCTAATATGGACCCAAAGAATTCAATGGTTCTATTGGTTTGTTGCTAATACAGCTGGTTGCCTAGCAACGGCTATTCTAATTGTTTATCTGCCTAGCAACACACATTTCCATGGTCCTGAGGTTGATTATAATCATACCTACCCCCCCCCCTAATATGGACCCAAGGAATTCAATGGTTCTATTGGTTTGTTGCTTATACAGCTGGTTGCCTAGCAACGGCTATTCTAATTGTTTATCTGCCTAGCAACACACATTTCCATGGTCCTGAGGTTGATTATAATCATACCTACCCCCCCTAATATGGACCCAAGGAATTCAATGGTTCTATCGGTTTGTTGCTAATACAGCTGGTTGCCTAGCAATGGCTATTCTAATTGTTTATCTGCCTAGCAACACTCATTTCCATGGTCCTGAGGTTGATTATAATCATACCTACGCCCCCTAATATGGACCCAAGGAATTCAATGGTTCTATTGGTTTGTTGCTAATACAGCTGGTTGCCTGGCAACGGCTATTCTAATTGTTTATCTGCCTAGCAACACACATTTCCATGGTCCTGAGGTTGATTATAATCATACCTACCC
This sequence comes from Harmothoe impar, assembly GCA_947462335.1. Taxonomy (NCBI): domain Eukaryota; kingdom Metazoa; phylum Annelida; class Polychaeta; order Phyllodocida; family Polynoidae; genus Harmothoe; species Harmothoe impar. The sequence continues at coordinate 80,797,552 of OX381708.1, forward strand.
CACCTAATATGGACCCAAGGAATTCTATGGTTCTATTGGTTTGTTGCTAATACAGCTGGTTGCCTAGCAATGGCTATTCTAATTGTTTATCTGCCTAGCAACACACATTTCCTTACCCCCTTACATGGACCCAGGGAATTCATAGGAACTGCCATATTTGAAGTAATATCATCCTTCCCCCTGATAACCCCTTCCCGGCCTGAGGCATTTTTTTTCGCAGCAACAACCGCAATTCTTGTTTCTTTTTTTTTTAAATCCGCGGAAATATGTACAGAGCGAAAATTTAGAATCGGGATACTACCACAATCTTCAAAAAATCACGAATTTAAATACACGCGAAAACCGCGGAAATGTATACACACTAAAATATCTGCATTTATAGTATTTCATTTATTCCTCTTTGCTCTAAGGCCCTCTACTACTCTTATTATAGTGAATCACTGTGAGTGTTGGCAGCCTGTAATATGTGTACATCTTCACAGCTAGCTACAAATGACTGGGCACTTTGTAGTAGCTTCGAGCCATATGAAAGCTATGCAAAAAATAAAGATGTGTTTGTGGTAGATAATGGGAAAGGAGAAGTAAAAACAAATGCTGTTCATGACAAGTATTGATCATGTGGCTGTTGTGAGAAGCAGGCTGATCTATTGCTGCCAACACCCACGGGGTGATTGTCACGTGATATTCCCCGCCCGTTGGATTATAGGTGTTAAGGGACTTTGATAACATAACATTGAGCTAGATGCAGGCACTGTTCACTTTTCCAGATCAGTGAATACAAACCTGATAGTTATTTCTACATTACTGGATCATTTTAGTGGAAATTGATGCTGTCTGGCGCATTTCTTCTTTTCTGCTATCCAATATATATAAACTATTTCATACTTGTTTCCTGCTCCTGCAGTACATTCAAGCTGTATACCAAATATTATAAGTTGAAATCATCCAAATAAAAAAAAGTAAAAATTTCGGACAGATATTGACCACAGGGGACTGTCAGTGAGCACATGGTGTTCGATCAATTCTAACAACCGGTGGTTTATTGTCGTGTTATTCCGGGGACGGCTGGATTATACGTGTTAGGGACTGCAATAACATAACATTGAGTCTGCCATAAGGAGACCTTAGAGATTACAGACTCTTCCAACTCAACAAATACAAGCCTGACAGCCATCAAAGCAAAAACAGCAATAGCCTCCCAGCAAATCTCACCAGACCTGGTGTCTTGTCTGCTTGTCATTTTTTGCACTCAAGTGATCAAATTACATTCATGAGAATCCATTAATGTCCCACGTCTAGTTGCTGATCTTCCTCCATATTGCTAGTGTTTGGCAGACTTCAGTAGAGATAAAATTATGTTTATATCCACGCGTCTGGGCCTAGGTCTGTGGCACCATCCGCAAAGTGTTAAGATCTGAAGTGGCAAAGATATGTCCCCGAGCAGAACACAGATCTCCCTCTCTCCATCTCCCTCTTTCTGTCTCTGTCTCTGTCTCTCTATTCTACTTACTCAACATTAGGGGTGCCATTTCCTAAATTTTGGACTCTTAACAGGTCATTCCAGAAAGTGTTATATCATATTGCAATTGTATTGCGGAAGCAAAAATATGTTGAAATCACTTTCTGATGCAGAAGTTGCTTCCCTGCCTTATCGCTGAGGCCCTTCTCCTGCATTGGTAGTAAAAATAACACAGGTAGGGTTGTTCTGATATGGTCCAGACTCCAGCAGACCAAATTTTATCTTTTTCGCTGGGCGTATCAAGCAGGCAAATTGAGGACTTAACTCTCTCATAGGAAAACCCAATTTGCAAGCCATATTGCTGCAGCCTGCCATTACCACCGGTGGGAATAGCCAGGTGTTGTTGACGGAGGGAATCCCGGTTTATACCAGGAGGCCGATTAGGCCAAAAAAAAAGAGGTTTGTTTCAGGTAACATGGGCAGAAAATGAAGGGTCGGTAGGTCGGATTGTTTTTTTTTTGACTTTTTTTTTTTAACATGAAAGTACTAGCCGGTCTCTCTGAGCACCTTAAAATTGACCAAAAATGGTTAAAAAATACAGAAATTTTTTCAAAATTGCATAAAAAAACGTAGAGTCGGCCCTGTTTTGATAGGGTCGGTCGGGTGACCTGAAACAAACCTTTTTTTTTTGGCCTTACTAAAGGGGCCTGATTAAATAATTGGATCTACTGACAGAACCGCCGATATTCTGCGAGCTAATTCCAGCACCTGCTCTTGGCCAAGAGGGTATTTTGTCACCTATTTTGTCAACAATTACCAACAACCGAAGTACTTTTTAGCCCACAGATCAGCCCACAGCATTTCCCCAGCAGCTGAGGCAATCAATTTCCCAGACACATTGTTTAAGAGGTAGGGTGTCAGGAATTGTCTGATGCTTGAAAAAAAACTTCTATTTAGTCTGATAATATTGTTTCTTTTTCTTAATATGATTCCTTTTCTAATCTGGCTAAGCATATTGTCCACTGCCTTCTTGTTGTGCCTTGTGGTGGGCAATTACAGCTCCTGCCCACGTGACTGGTAAGGGGAGCCTTAGTGAGGTTGGTGATCTGATTGTAACGCCACATTAGGAGGCTAGAGGAGGGTTGGGGGTAGGACAAAGAGGTCAATGGGGACTAATTACATAAAGCAGCTGGGCATGAAATCCTCATTGATACCCAACTATCCCTCCAATTGCCAGCTATGTTTTGGCCTATCATTCTTTATAGTTTACCATACCATCGTGTATAAGCGCCGGAGAGCTCTTCAATTTGGAGGGGCTCTTACCCCCCAGTGCTTATACAAGGTCATGTTTTTAGTGCTTAAGAAACATTTTGAGGCCCTTATACCCCATGAGCTTACTCAAATATGGGTCTCTCTCAAAACCAGTTTATCGTGACGGTACGGTATACCATTATAGCTCAGACCTGATGCATAGAACTAGAAGTGTCAGGCAAAATGTCCAAAAAAAACACACTTTAGTCAGGTAGGGAAATGATGATATTATCCTCCTTGCCAACTTGAGATGTCCCGTGAGGTACTTGATGTACGTCTGGACGTTAAACAAATCAATCAATCAATCAATATTATCCTCAACAGAAATCGTATTTCCCGACTGGACTGCGACTGCAGCTGGCCCTGCCTGGCCGGTACTAAAGGTAGCTGGGGTGTGGTTGATGATTCGATTGTGGGGTTACATTGGGAGGCCCAGGGGTGGATGTTGGAGGTCAAGGGGGGCTAATAAGGTGAGGGGGCAGGGCATGGGACTCCTCATTATCTGACCGTCCCTGAGCTGCTCTCCCCCCCCCCCCACCCTCCCCCGAGCAGCTCCCCACTTTGACGGATGAGTCAACCTTGAGCAACACTCTCCTAGCAGAGTGCGGTCTCCGTCCAAACATCATCTCTGCCCCAATACCGCCATCATTGACACTCTGGCGCTATGCATTTGAACAAGTGCCATTGCAAATCCACTTCAGAAAGCAATTGCCTGAGCACTCTCCCAGCAGAGTCTATGAATGCACAAACTGCTCTGCTATAGTGCAACATCAGGCCAATAGTTGATACAGAGTAAGGAGCCAGATAAATACGCATTTTGAACACATCTTCCCTATCCAACATGAATGCAATATTACAAAAAGAAATATGTTAAAAACTGTTACTTAATACTAATGGAGTCATATTAGACATACCTATGTAGGACAACCTGGCATTTATTCGATATCCTATTTTAGTGAAACAGACAAAGATCCACCTTCACCAGGCTCCTATACAAGACAGGAGCATGCTGATAACAAAAATTGGCACGCGACAATACAAACAAACTAGTTAGTCCTAAATGGGCACCCAACAGGCCAATATTAGAGAAACAAGTAGACTGTGTCAGGCCGGATGTCAGGTTAGCATAAAGACATGGACTTGGGGATTCATTTCCGGTAGAGCCTCTTCTGGGTAAGAGACAACTAGAGCGGCTCAGTGAGCAGGTCACTCTCCATGCGGAGTCAGGGTCAGCTCCTTATGGTGTCATCATTAGGGGAGATGTGCTTGGTGAGTGAACACAGCTTATATTCTCAGTAGGATGAGTGCAGTAGTTGTTCATTCTGGCACCAGTCTGTGCTGCTTGCATGTAAAGCTAAGACTACATGTGGCCCATAGTTTAGAAAATCCTTCAGTTAGTATGTGTATAGGCTATTCTAACCTTGCTCGACTGATATTAGTTTGGCCTGAATCCTAGGTGGACATTGACATTGGCGTATGAGATCATGATTTCATGAAATGATAATATCCCCTGATTGTCCCCAATTTGAAGAAAAAAAAGTGGTGCGGAGAATGATTTCTTGATCTGTCGTAACAAATGACACGTTTGGGCACTACGTTATTTACTGGACCCCCTCAGTCTACCCCTTCTATTCTCACATCCCTCTATCCGCCCCTGTCATGTGGTAAAATGCCAGTCTCATTCAGGACCTCTTTAAACATTCTACACTTCAGTCCATGTAGTACTACATTCTGTGAGTAGACTTCTGTGTGAAGCACCCTAACTTATACCTATAGCTAGTTATGGCAGGAGTCCTGTGTAGGACTAGATGATGTGTGGTATTGGTGGCTTCAGGATCCTTACCTATATATGGCAGGAGTCTGAGCAGCACTATAATTATTATGTGAGGGGTTGGTAGCTTCAGGACCCTTACCTAGTTATGACAGGAGTCTGTAGGGACTTTATGATGTGTGGTATTGGTAGCTTCAGGATCCTTACCATAGATGGCAGGAGTCTGTGCAGCACTATAATTATGATGTGAGGGGTTGGTAGCTTCAGTACCCTTACCTAGTTATGACAGGAGTCTGTAGGGACTTATGGCTCAGTCTCATGAGTTTGTAACATTTCAAACGTCTTTGACCGGTGGCGTCTTTGACGGGTGGCGTCTTTGACCGGTGGCGTCTTTGACCGGGTATGTGATTAAAATGAAGAAAAAAGTAGTATATAGTAAAGAAATTTAAGCTTCAACTTCTTCATGTTATAAACAGTCTATGGTTGTTTTACCCAATTAAAAAAATATATTTTAATGCACATATTAAGGGTTCCTTTTGGGCTTTTTATCTTCAGCAGGTCAAAGACGTCACAGGTCAAAGACGACGCCGGTCAAAGACGTTTCAACTGTTACAAACTCATGAGACTGAGCCAGTAACATAAATATATGAAATATATCAATTTTAGATAATGCCTCGAAATGATGTGTTATAACATATTATACAAAATATTTACCCATTTCTTTACTATACACTACTTTTTTCTTCATTTTAATCACATACCCGGTCAAAGACGGCTCCGGTCAAAGACGGCTCCGGTCAAAGACGGCACCGGTCAAAGACGTTTGAAATGTTACAAACTCATGAGACTGAGCCTTATGATGTGTGGTATTGGTAGCTTCAGGACCCTTACCTAGTTATGACAGGAGTCTGTAGGGACTTTATGATGTGTGGTATTGGTAGCTTCAGGATCCTTACCTATAGATGGCAGGAGTCTGTGCAGGACTATAATTATGATGTGCGGGGTTGCTATAGTTATAGGACCCTTACCTAGTTATGGCAGGAGTCTGTAGGAACTACATGTGTATATGATGTGAGGAGTAGGTAGCTTCCGAGTCCGAACCTGGAACTAGCTATGTGTAGGGCTGGTATAGGGCCCTGACCTAGTTATGGCAGGAGTTCAACCCTGAATCTAGACGATGTGTTGGACTGGAACCCTCATGACCCTTACCTACAGTCATGGCAGTTTTCCAACTAGACGATGTGTGTGGTTGGGGTTGGGTCAGGGAGACTATGGCTGTGTCTCACGACCTTGGGACAATGTTTTTGTCTCTGACCGGGTGCCGTCTCTGACCAGGTGCCGTCTCTGACCGGGTGCCGTCTCTGACCGGCTTGGCTTGATAGGGTCAAAATACTAGCAGCAGGAGGCTAATTATAATTATAACTATGATTATATAACAACCGCCATAACGTTTTTCCAAATCCTTATATATATGAGTATAATTCTTTTTAAAACACCTTTTTCTGACACCTGGTCAGAGACGGCAGCCGGTCAGAGACGGCAGCCGGTCAGAGACGGCAGCCGGTCAGAGACGGCACCCAATCAGAGACAAAAACATTGTCCCAAGGTCGTGAGACACAGCCCTATACATGTGTGGGGTGGACGATGTGTGGGGTTGGCAGGTCAGGGGTGCAGAGATGAGAGGGAGTGGTGGAGAGGGGAGATGAGTAATGAGGTGGTGCTCTTTGTCTGGTCTCACACAAGGTGCCTCGTGTCACAGTAAAGCATTGGGAGATTGCCACTACACAGAGTTTAACACTGTAAGGATGGCATGTCGCTAAAAGGTGACATTTGCTGCCATGATGGACCAATGCAGCGAGTAGCTCGATAGTGCTGCATTGGTGCATCATGCAGATCATTCGGGAGTCTATCTACCCCTGTGGGTTGGTATGATTCTTGAATGCAGCACTAGAAAGTCACAAGGTGCCTCATGTCACAGTAAAGCATTGGGAGATGGCCACTACTGAGGGTTTAACACTGTACGGACAGCATGTCGCTGAAAGATTACATTTGCTGCCATGATGCACCAATGCAGCGAGTAACTCGCTAGTGCTGCATTGGTGCATCATGCAGATCCTTCGGGAGTGTATGAATCCTTAGGGATTGGTATTATTCTTGAATGCAGCACTAGAAAGTCACAAGGTGCCTCATGTAATAGTCAAGCATTGGGAGATTGCCACGACTGAGCGTTTAACACTGTAAGGACGGAATGTTACTGAAATATGACATTTGTCATCACAATGCACCAATGCAGCCCCAGCGAGTTACTCGCCAGTGCTGCATTGGTGCATCATGACGGTCCTTTGGGAATGTATCAACCCCTAAGGGTCTGTATGATGCTTGAATGTAGCACTGGCAAATTACTCACCAGGGCTGCATCCATGCATCATGAAGACCAAGGGCATGATGCATTAATGCCATCCGTACAGTGTGCAGCTCTGGTGAGTAGCTCACCAGAGCTGCAGTCATGAACCAGCTCCATGTGGTTGATACAGAAGGGTTGGCATGATATGTTACACACCATCAATACATCAGTGCTCCATGGTAACAAAGTAAACTGAGCCATGAGGCATCATGACATCCTTAAAGGGTTGATGCAGTCAGGGAGATGTCATGATTAGAGTTGGGATGAAGGGTTAATTAGGATCTAAGTAGATACAGATTATTCCTGTTAGAAACATGTTACTTCAAAGGGTTACTGAAAAGTAACACATTTGAAACCTTTCAATTTTTCACGTGACAATGCTTACTCTAATAAGTGTAATCAGTCTGTACCACTAGTTATACTCCACCAATCTCACACAGTCATCAAACTGACAAAGCTACACAAAAGTGGTAATTACTAGTTTTACATTGAAAAGTAATCCTGTAACTTCAGATATCCCAGTTCTAATAACAACTATTTTCCCAATAATCTCTCCCATCCACAACTAACCTTTTTGCAGAAACAACAGCAAAAATCATCAAAACCATTCACCATGAGCACAGACCGTGTGACTCGCTTCATTAAGGGCTGCATAGTCCTTTAAATATCCTTGGTTGTCATAATCCATGAATACAGCCCAGGAAAGACTACTCACCAGGGCTGCATCCATGCGTCATACCAACCCTTCAAGAGGGTATCAACCCCATATGTTACACATGTGGCATAATTGCAACCCTGGCAAGTTACTCACCAGGGCTGCATTCATGCATCATGACAAACCATCAAACCAACGCGTGGTGCATCAAAGCGCTCTGCTGCCGTAACAGCCTTAATGTGTCTGTTATGGCATGTCGCGGGGCGCAGAGGGTCCTTGTGGGACTCGGCGCCTTTATGATTTAATTTCCCTGATCATGAATGGTGCTAACATATTGATGCGGCTGGAGCATGATGCCAGGACGTTAACCCTTTAAGGACGGCATAGCTCCTTAATGCATCATGCCCTTGGTCGTCATGATGCATGAATGCAGCCCTGGTGAGTAACTCACCAGTGCTGCATTCAAGCATCATGCCGACCCCACAGGGTTGAGACACTACTGTAGGGTTGGCATGATGCACCTATACAGCACCGGTGAGTCACTTGACAGGGCTGCATCGGTGAATCATGATGAGAAATGTCATCGTTTAGCGACATCCATCCTTAAATGGTTAACTCGTCTGCCGGAGCTGGCACTTGGTGTCCCTGGGGCACAACAGGTGTAAAAAACTACCACGGCTGTAAACACCGTGTCAGCTCTATTGCCGGTTACCACTGGTGGTAATGAACAGTTCCATTTGTGCTGGTATTCATGATGAAAGGGGTCTGCAACAATGTTCATACAAGCACCAGGTCTCGAATAAGGGGCTTTATTTTTATTTCTTGAATAAACATCTTGTATGTATCGTTTATGTAGCATACATAGACAAAAATCTATGCCATCGACATACATACACATCATACTTCACGAGTTGAAGCTGGGTCATGTCACACGATGCCGAAGGCTGAGTGTAATATGACCCAGATTCAACGAGTGATGTATGATATACATGTATGTTAATAAGTGGGGTTTTGTGTTTATTACATGGCCCTGCAGTCTTTAAATGAAGAAAATCAACAAATTTGGAGGCCATGGAGTATGCCTACACCGTACTCCATTGGGGCATAGAGTACGGAGCTCCCATAGGCTTAGCATAGAGAAGGCCTTACCACCATGTAATAAACTCATGAGCTTCTATAAGTCATTGCTGGGACTGTTAACCCTTTGAGGGCAACATGACGCTAGAAGATGACATTTGTCACTGTGATGCGTCAATGCATTTGTGTATTATGCCAACCCTTTCGGAGTGTTTACATAAGTCCATAGGCGCTATCTGGCCCCTATAGGATTAATTCTAACAGCTGTAAACAGTTAATTATGGAGCTGTAGTTAAGAATTATTCTGGGTCCCATTCACAGAACTGTTTGATCAGCCTGCAGTAAAACACCAATGCCCTGTAGTTATTTACAGATTCAGACAGCCTGCTGCAGGGTCGAGATAAACATGCTATGGTCTCACTTCATCGCCCAAATGGAGGAATATTTTTTCCAAAAAGATGTAGCCGAACAGCGGAGCGAATTAGATTTTTACGGTTGTTTCGCTGTTCAATGTAAAACCAGTAACCGGAACCTAGTTAGACAAATTAATCTGTACATTGGGAAAGGCAGTCATTATTATTTCATTAAGAAACAATAGTGAACCAAAGTTGATATATAATTTTTCTTGTATAAACATGCCAGGGTCCCACCTCACTGCACACATGGAGGAATGATTTTTCTAAAATATATAACCGAACAGCAGAGCAAACCAGATTTCTACGGTTGTTTCACTGTTCAATGTAGAACCAGTAACCAGAACCTAGTTAGACAAACTAATCTGTACGTTGGGAAAGGCATTCATCATTGCCAAGAATTTAGAAATTTCAAGGAGAATTTTCTGAGGAAACAAATTATCTGAGGGAAAAAGTCCAAACATAATTTAAGGCCAGTTGCAGGGTGTCTGTCTGAGGACATGAAGGGTTAGAGGTAGTAAATGTTCCAGGAAGTGAGGGTCGACTGTATATCAGACCTACCTAAATCTTTATACCTTACTTACGACTTTACCCTATTACATTATATTCATGTTTAAGCATTTTATAAAAGCAGCCTAGCCTGATCTCTCCTGATTAAACATTACTTTAAAAAAACACAAAAAAAATACATAACCTAAAACCCTTTATAACCTTCCCGCAGAGCCACTACACAGAGGCTTCTGGGTGTTGACTGTGATACCTCCCTACAAACAAGACTGTATTCTTCCTGTGACCCTTTGAGGACGGCATGTCACTCAAAGGCATCTTTGTCGTCATGAGTAACTCATCGGTGCTGCATCGGTGTATCATGCTGACACAGTGTATCAGCCCCATAAGGTCGGCATGATGCTCGAATCGAGCCCTAGTGAATTACTCGCCAAGGCTGCATTCATGCATCATGGCAAGCAAGGACATATTTTATTAAAACGCTAAGAGGTCTTTAAAGGGGTAGGGGTGGATGACAGGGGCCTTATAGGGTAGATTCACCTAGGGTCGGACACATACCTTGAGACGGACACCCGATTTTATGGTTATTCGAGCATCTTAAGCTCTTTATTGGTATATAAGGGTAAACTTTAAGTGTTATTCTTTCCAAATAACAAACACTAGAAGCGGTATTGTACATGAATAACCTCAAATTTCACTGTCCGTCTCAGGGTATGTGTCCGACTCATGGTGAATCTACCCTACCCGGACCCCCACGAGGACAGGTGGGAGGTGGGGGGTGGGTGAAGGGACCTATTGATACCCCCCTGGTATCCCCCTGGTATCTGGTGTGTCTACATGCTGAGTGGGGCCAAGCCTTTGTTGGGGGTCAGGTCACGTGATCTGGCGGCTCGTCCTTGGGGGTTAACTCCTCCCTGTACACATGGAGAGTAAGACACGAGAACAAGTGAAATAGAGGGCCGCAGACTTGTAAAGTCCACAAATCGACAAGAATCCGCTTAGCCATCTATGTACACAGCACCTCCCTCACAGTAGATCACACTGAAATTCTCAGGATCGTCATTTTGACAATACCAAAATTGACAACCTCAGGTAATCAAAGTGACGACCTTAGGTCACCATTGAGATGACCTAAGGTAGTCACATCTGATCGAATTCTGACCAAAGTTGTCATAATGACGACCTTAGGTAGTCACATGAATCAGGTTGTCAAAATGACTACCATAAGGTTGTGCACTTAGGTATCATCAGTATCAAGACTTAAAGTCATCAGTATTGACAACTTTCAAGTCTCTAGGTTGTCGCAATAACGATTTTACAATTTTACATCATAAGACGTTAGTGGTGACAGCATGCAGAGTTGTCTTCAATATCTTTTTTTGCTATTACCTTCACTCACTGGCATGCAATCTATAACAAGCTATGCTACTTAAATCAACCAGAATACACCAAGACTATGAGAGGGGTGCCCTCCTGGAGGGGGCACTGATTAGAGACTACATACATAGACCATTCTCTATAGGACTACACTGCCACTTGCCATAATTTGTTATAAATATGACGATTTTCAGTTTCCCTGGGTTTTCAGATCAGGACAAGGCCCTCCTGTCCCTCACACATAACACATAATTGCAGTAAGATGTCTAGTAAACCTGCGGCACTTTTATATGTCGTGTACGTCCCAACACCAAGAGTGCTGCAGTATTTAACCCCAACCTAGGTCTAGAATAGCTCTGGGGAACAATAGGACTAAAATCAATAAGCCCAGCAGGCATAATACAAGTCCCTATAAATAGCTTGGTCTGACTTCTTTGGATTCTTTTAAAGGGAAGTATGGAAACAAAATGTACATAGGCATTCACTCAGATTCTTGAAATTCTCTAAAACATTGACAGTTCCATTAACAAAAATGCTATTGACAGTTTGAACTGTTAATAAGGGAACTGAATTCTGTTATTGACAGTTCAAACTGTCAACAGTCACAGTCTTACGTTACTTATCAGAAATTAGGGAATTTGTCCCAATTTTAACAGTACAGTCTGAAGCATAGCACCTTGTGTTGGCCCATTAGGGAGTGGTCATTTTTTAACAACAGGGGGGGGGGGGTTGGTGGATTTGGGGGGGGGGACCAAAAAATTTTGGACCCCTTGAAGGGGGGGGGACCAAAATAATTTGGACCCCTCTTGAGGGGGGGACCAACAAAATTGCACCCCTTTTTAGCGGAAAAGCCCCCGCGTTACTATAGCTCAAAGGGTTCGGCCGCGCTCAATTTCAACCTACCTGGAGGAGGGGACCCTCTCGCTGGGGGGACCAAAAAATCCGGACCCGCTTGCGCGAAAATCCACCGACCCCCCCTGTTGTTAAAAAATGACCACTCCCTTAGGCAGACATTCCTGCTAGCTGGATGTGGGGCTGTTAAGGACCGTCACATACAAGGCTGTGGCTGTAATTAGACTAATTATCCTAATCAGGTACAGAGATGCTATCACTGCTGGGTAGTAGGAGGTATGCCACCCCCATCTACCCCCCCCCCTCCCCATGTACCCCCACTCCCCTCACCCCTCCACGTAGGCATGACGTGGTTGATAACCCTTTAAGGATGGCATGATGCCTTAATGCATCATACGCTTGGTCGTCAAGATGCATTAATGCAGCTCTGGTGAGTAACTTGACAGTGCTGCATTCAAGCATCATGCCAATTCTTCGGGGTTGAGACACTCCTTTGGGGTCGAGTTACTCGGCGGAGCTGCATCGGTGCCTCATGACAAGAAATATAGTCTTTTAGCTACATGCGTCATTAACCAAACCGGTCACAGCCAAGCACATTAATAAACAGATAGCTAAAACTATATTTACCATTGGGGGAGGATGTAATGCGCTAAGGTCTCATGTCTATTTGCTGTCAGGTGAGGAACTTAATGCAACATATGCCGTCATGATGCACCAATGTAATCCCGGCGAGTAACTCAGCAGTGCATCATGCTGACCCTTTGGGAGTGTATCAGCCGCATAGGCTCAGCATTATGCATGAATGCAGCATTGGCAAATTACCTTCCAGGGCTGCATTCATGTATCATTAGGACAAAGGACACATAATGCACACTCCCCGACCCGCAAGGGTTAAGTTACTGGAAACAGTCGCATGGAGACTCAGCATGTCGGGCGTTTACCTGCACCGCTGAGAGCCATGAAGAACGCCAGTGTCTCTGCCTTGCTTCAGTATCTTTACATTTTCACCAGGAAGGGAATGGGATATTTTGACACCCCTTGAAAGCTAAGGCTTTAGACCATCTAATCATCCAGAGGCTTTCTAATTATTCTAATTTTCAACAATATAATCTGGCATCTCCACGCGGAGACTCTCATAACAGCAGCTGTTACACTGAGTGGGCTTCTGTCTCCAGTCTCTGAGCTAGACATCTTCTCCATTCCCTTTTCTAATTGGCATTGTAATGAGTAGAACTGATGTCCTTAGGGTATAGAGGACACTTTAAGCTACGACTCGTCTCGGGTATACCTCCATTTTTCTAAACATAATTTAAAGTAACGTAAAACCTCATGTATAAGCCGCTGCTTGTAAGCAAGTCGGATTGCCAGTGCGGCTTATAGGATCGGCCCAAAGTGGGGGCGTGGCTCATAAGCGAGTTTTTAGATGTATACTTTAGTACTAAAGTTACCATAATCAGATGCTCTGATAGGCTTATATGATTCTCCTAAGTTAGGGGACAGCTTATACGTGAGTTAGGCTTATACACAAGGTTTTATGGTATATCTGAAGTATTTCTCTTACTATTATGAGCTCTTTGGTATAAGTTGGTGGCAGTCTAGATACACCAGTCTAGTATACTGATACCTACCTATAGCGACCCAATGTATTGGGCCATAATAAGCCATTCAGACTGTAGGCAAGGAGTGGGAGCTTAACTCAATGAGTGCTAACCAAGTCACTCACACTGGCCAATATATCCCATACACACTTTCACCGGTACTTAATTCATCCTGCAGGTCTCCATACAAATCCTGTGTAGCCCGATGGGGTTAGCAGACTCCCCGGCCGCCTCCCCACTCCCCCATGCTAATCCCTGTGTGCCGATATAATGTGGGCTAATCCATCATGGCATAGAGTGCTGGGCTATATTGGCTCACTTTGTCTAACCCTTTAAGGACGGCATGTCGCTGAAAGATTACATTTGTCGTCATGATGCACCAATGCAGCACTGGAGAGTAACTCATCGGTGCTGCATTGGTGCACAATGCTGACCCTTCGGGAGTGTCTCAACCCTGTAGGATCGGCATGATGCTTGAATGCAGCACTGGCGAGTTACTTACCAGTGCTGCATTCATGCATCATGACAACCAAGGGCGTGATGCATTATTGCGTGATGCCATCCTTAAAGGGCTAATGAGGGAGAAGCTAGATGTGTTCTAGCTTATCACCCTCTGTCTGTCTGTCTGGGGGTTGAAGGGGACTGGGGAAGGACAACGTCTGATCATCAAGAGCAGTCTGGTCTAACCTTGCTATCATTATAGAATAGAAATCACTATATATACCCTGTAGCAATGCCACATAGCTTTCTCTCTGTATCAGCATATTCATCGAAATGCCACCTATGTGATCAATTGTTCATATAATGTCTACTTATACATTAATAGAAAAGGTGTTTACCACAAAAATAATATGCATCTCATCAAAATCCCCTTATTAGCAATGTAGACAGACTGCACGGCATCTACATGCATTATGTATGAACGCCGGCTGTAATGATTAACTGTCACCGACACCAGCAGGACAAGCGGGACTCGTCAATGTCCGCTCCGGGTCTCATTTAATTATAAGCCCCAGGCCTCAATTAATAAATACTCCGCTAACAAACCGGCTGTAAAATAAACTGCTCTCCAACTCACATTAAATGTCGGGGGATGAGACAATAGTTAAGTGGGTGCTTACTAAACTAAGTGCAGCTCGTATTCCCAATTTTTGCCAACATGAAGCTGTATTTGTGCTGATTTAAAAACATGTCAAATTATCTGCACGGATGGCATTAGAGACCAATACATGCTGTTGGAACAGAATTAGTACATCCCAATTTTAAGGACATATAACGCCTTAATGCATGATGCCCTTGGTCATCATGAAGCATTAATGCAGCCCTGGTAAGTAACTCACCAGGGCTTTATTCAATCATCATGCTGACTCTATGGGGTTGAGACACTCCCAAAGGGTCTGCTGAATGCACCAATGTAGCACCAAGTAACTTGACTAATGTCACCTTTAGCAACAGGCTGTCGTTAACCTGAAGTGTTTACATGATTAGGATAAACTGTTCCTGCCCCCAGGCCAAAGAGAACCAAGAAGGATGGAGGATAGTTACCTAGTAATGAAGCAAGTACATCTTTTTAATCTGCCCTCTCAAAGTTGGAGAAGCAAGTACTTGTATCACAGAGAGGGAATCATAAACAGACAAAATGTGACAGGCCAGGTAGCCTATGAAGCAATGTATTGCTGTTGTATTTTCACATCAGAGAGCAAATAGATGACACCTTTTTTAAAGCTGTGACCATCATCCATCAAATTCCTGCACAGGGATATATATCACTGATATGAATAACATAAATGACAATGTCCTGAAGTACTTTGGCCAAAACATCTTCCCCATCCCATTGACACTGTACTACCTTAAACTTCCAAATCAACAGTGGTCCATATGCCTTTCAGTCCAGTTATAACTGACATGAAATACATTTGAATTGCTGCAGCTGTTGGAGATGGTACATACTTTAACCTAGACAATAAATGGACAAACTATAGTGCATCTAATTGCGTCATTTATGCCAACTATTGCCATCAAATGTCCATGTAATTTGCTAATGTCTACTTATACATACAAGAAACATACATTTACTACAAAAAAATAATGCATCTCATCAAATTCCCCTCAATAGCAATGTAGACAGACTATATGGCATCTATGTGCATTATGTATGAACACTGGCTGTAATGATTAACTGTCACCGACACCACCAGGACGAGCGGGACTCGTGAATGTCCTCTGCAGGTCTCATTTAATTACCAGCCCCAGGCCTTAATTAATAAATACTCCGCTAACAAACTGGCTGTAAAATAAGCAGCTCTCCAACTCACGTTAAATGTCGGGGGATGAGACAATAGTAAAGTGGGTGCTCACTAAATTAAGTGCAGCTCGCATTCCAAATTTGGGCCAACATGAAGCTGTACTGATCCTGATTCTGATTTAAAGGCATGTCAAATTATGAAGGACATATAATACCTTAATGCAGCATGCCCTTGGTGATCATGATGCATGAAGGCAGCTCTGGTGAGCTTCATTCAAGCATCATGCTGACCCTATGGTGTTTAGACACTCCCAAAGGGTCGGCTGGATGCACCAATGTTGCACCGGCAAGTTAATTGACTAATGTCACCTTTTGGCAACATGCTGTCCTTAAAGGGTTAACCTGAAGTGTTTACATGATTAAGATAAACTGTTCCTACCCCCAGGCCAAAGAGAACCAAGAAGGATGGAGGATAGTTACCTAGTAATGAAGCAAGTACATCTTTTTAATCTGCCCTCTCAAAGTTGGAGAAGCAAGTACTTGTATCACAGAGAGGGAATCATAAACAGACAAAATGTGACAGGCCAGGTAACTTATGAAGCAATGTATTGCTGTTGCATTTTCACATCAGAGAGCATACAAATGACACCTTTTTTAAAGCTGTGACCATCATCCATCAAATTCCTGTACAGGGATATATATCACTGATATGAATGACATGTAGGAAAATGCCCTGAAGTTCTTTGGCCAAAACATCTACCCCATTCCATTGAGACTGTACTGCCTAAAACTTCCAAATCAACAGTGGTCCATATGCCTTTCCGTCCAGTTATAACTGACATGAAATACATTTGAAATGCTGCAGCTGTTGGAGTAGGTACATACTTTAACCTAGACACTATGTAAACACACTATAGTGCATCTAATTGCGTCATTTATTCCAACTATTGTGATCAAATGTCTATGTAATGTCTACTTATAGATTAATAGAAAAGGCATTTAAGACAAAATGATATGCATCTCATCAAAATCCACTCAATAGCAATGTAGACAGACTGCACGGCATCTATGTGCATTATGTATGAACACCGACTGTAATGATTAACTGTCACCGACACCAGCAGGACGAGCGGGACTCGTGAATGTCCGCCGCGGGTCTCATTTAATTACCAGCCCCAGGACTAAATTAACAAATACTCCCCTAACAAACCGGCTGTAAAATAAGCTGCACTCCAACTCATATTAAATGTCGGGGGATGAGACAATAGTTAAGTGGGTGCTCGCTAAATTAAGTGCAGCTTGCATTCCCAATTTGGGCCAACATGAAGCTGTACTCATCCTGATTCTGATTTACAAACATGTCAAATTATCTGCCCCGATGGCGTTAGAGACCAATACATGCTGTTGGAACAGAATTGATCCATCCCCATGTTAAGGACATATAACGACTTGATGCATCATGCCCTTGGTCATCATGATGCATTAATGCAGCCCTGGTGAGTAACTCACCAGGGCTTCATTCAAGCATCATGCTGACCCTATGGTATTGAGACACTCTCAAAGGGTCGGCTGGATGCACCAATGTAGCACCAGTAAGTTAATTGACTAATGTCACCTTTTGGCAACATGCTGTCCTTAAAGGGTTAACCTGAAGTGTTTACATGATTAGGATATTCACTGTTCCTGCCCCCAGGCCAAAGAGAACCAAGAAGGATGGAGGATAGTTACCTAGTAATGAAGCAAGTACATTTTTTTAATCTGCCCTCTCAAAGTTGGGGAAGCAAGTACTTGTATCACAGAGAGGGAATCATAAACAGACAAAATGTGGCAGGCCAGGTAGCCTATGAAGCAATGTATTGCTGCTGTACTTTCACATCAGATTGCAAACAAATGACACCTTTTTTAAAGCTGTGATCACCATCCATCAAATTCCTGCACAGGGATATATATCACTGATATGAATATCATACATGACAATGTCCTGAAGTACTTTGGCCAAAACATCTTCCCCATCCCATTGACACTGTACTACCTTAAACTTCCAAATCAACAGTGGTCCGTCCATCCAGTCCGTCCGTCCTTTCAGTCCAGTTATAACTGACATGAAATACATTTGAAATGCTGCAGCTGTTGGAGTAGGGACATACTTTAACCTAGACAATATGTAAACACCCTATAGTGCATCTAATTGTGTCATTTATGCCAACTATTGTGATCAAATGTTTATGTAATGTCTACTTATACATACAAGAAACATACATTTACTACAAAAAATAATGCATCTTATCAAAATTCACTCAATAGCAATGTAGACAGACTAAACGGCATCTATGTGCATTATGTATGAACACCGGCTGTAATGATTAACTGTCACTGACACCAGCAGGACGAGCGGGACTCGTGAATGTCCGCCGCAGGTCTCATTTATTGATTGATTCCTGATTCTGATTTAAAGACATGTCAAAATATCTGCATGGATGGTATTAGCGATCAATGCATGGAACAGAATTACTACATCCCAATTTTAAGGACATCATAACGCTTCAATGCTAACCTGGGGAAAACATGCCCTGTCCCAATGCTGACAGAAGTGGAGGGGGGCAGAGGTACATTTGAAAAAACAATTAAGCAATTCCTCTTTTTCAGGTAATGGGTGGGAATCAATGCGGAGGAGTACCTTCAGAGTAGGTTACAGAGCACACTAATACAACCAATCAGCTTTGGAAGCAGTCACTTTTTCAACAACTGACCTCACACTACTTTGTGGTCTGCCATATCATCCCTATTCAATTAAACCACAGCGGAGGGGTAAGACAAAGGTTTGACACCTTGGTTATTTCGCATAACCTTTCTGCTTTGGTTTAAAATAGATAGACAATGGTTATGAAAAGGTAAGTAGGATTAACCACAGCTTTCTGGTAGGGAGACTTGGGGCCCTCGTCTGGCCCTACCAGTACTGAACCACATGTGAGATATCAAAGACAATGGTATATCTGTGACCCTCTGGTCTATGGAAACAAGTATAAAATAATTGCTATCGCTTGGAAAGAGTTAGTGGAGGTTTTCTCCTTCACCCATTTATCCCGGCCATAGATGCAGCCACTGCCTCATGTGACAATTCATGTCCAGGTTCAAGCACAACCGCAGTGGACAAGCAGAATTATAAGTCCCTGTCCTTATTTCGTAGATTCCATCACCTAATAAGTGAATGCTTCAGCTTGTGGATTTTATCGAATGGCGATGCCGGACATTAAACTACTCAATCGCTCCTGGAGTCCATCAATACCTTTATCCAACCTGCTTATCCTGTATACTCTAAGGAGTGACAGAATATAGTCGATAAAATTATCATGTAGTAGCATAAGTTGCTTCTTATTTAAGGCAACGTAAGATATATACATATTTGATAAAGTGTAATTATACGACTGATACAGATACCTGTTTAGAACCATTCAGACGTCCTCTTTTCAAATTCCCCGTAGATTGATAGTCGTCGACCTATAATGTAATCACCGTGGTACTTCATTAGCCTTAGGGTGTGGCTGTCAGCGTCTTACAGGGTAAGGACGCCCAGTAATGACATGTAAATTAGGCCTGAAGGCGCTGTAACAGTCTGGAAAGACGCCAGTACCAGAAGACACCTAATAGCTGGGAGGCAGTTTACCCCTATACCAATTTTATATATTTTTAAAATGTCTCTATATATTTTGTTCTTAGCTATGTAGATGTGATTTGTATGAATTTGGGGACATGATTTTAATTATTTTTGACAAATTTCTTTTGCCTTTATTTATACCGAATCCAGGATACTCTTATGGGAAGATTGGACCCATGTGCTTGGTGAGAGCCCTAAGAGCGGGGTTAGGGTCCCACATGTGTGGTGAGGACCCCAATGACCAAATGAGGGTCCCACAGTCCATGTAATGGGCCCAAATACCAGGTTAGGGGCCCACAGGCTGGGTGGGTGTCCCCCAGCACCCAGGGGGCTGTAGAGACCGTGCACAGGACCCTGCTGTGCCGGGGTCATGGGTGGCTGAGCACGGCGTCCTGTGTGGCTAGAGACGGCCTCTGTACGGGAGGAGCCATCTGAGACCGGGAGCCTTCTGAGAACGCGACAGCGCCAGCAGCACCACCCTAAGCTGGAGCCTCCTGCCTGTAGACGACCTCATTGGGGTCCTGCCTTAGGCCTTTAAGGACGGCATGATGCCTTAATGCATCATGCCCTTGGTCGTCATGATGCATGAATGCAGTCCTGGCGAGTAACTAGCCAGGGCTGCATTCAAGCATCATGCTGACCCTACGGGGTTCAGACACTCCCATAGGGTCTGCATGCTGCACCAATGCAGCACTGGCAAGTTAGTCACCAGGGCTGCATTGGTGCATCATGACAAATGTTATCTTTTAGCGCCATGCATCCTTAAATGGTTAACTTAAAGAGCATGTGAGGAGATACCATTAGGCATGCAGGAATAGCACCCAAACACTCTTGTGTATAATTTTTTTAATGCTGACCCTAAACTGTATAAGCGCTTGAAGAGTAACTAATCAGATTGTATCTAAGTATTTCTTGGTCGTACGGACGTTGTATACCGCTCACATTACTGAGCAGTCTATACAAAAAGATTTTCACCATGCAGGACATTCGGTCCTGCAATTCTTCTTCTTTGCAGGCCCGGCTCAATTTTAGCAGGCCTGGATATATCGCAGTACAACTTTGCTATTAAAAGATAAAGCATAAAGCAAGTGTTTGTACTGGCAATGATAATAAATAGGGTTCCCCTATATGTCACAATCATATTATTATGTAAATTACTGAAGAACACTACAGAAAATATTCAAGCTATCTGTTTTATGCTGTAGAAACCTTAATAATGGTCCGATTTACAAGCTGTAAAAAATGGCATGTAGGCAGAAATCTCTCAAATACAGCAAGTCATTCGGGCCGGCAGTACCACCCTTTTTATGCCGGACCGGCAGCCTTTTTGCCGGCTAAAGCCGGTGTCCGGCAGGTTTTCGTATAGGCTGTAGTAATTTACTGCCTGGTATTGTTGTTTTCTAATTGTGTAAGGAACAATAAAGTTTCCTTTTGTTCATTTTGTGCGGTGGTGGTGCATTGTTTTGGCACCTGTAGAAAGGCTCTACATGTAGGGTTGTCTCTTGCCAAATAAACATTATCAAAACTCAAGCTCAGTCACAAACTGCTGGCTACCAGAGCAGAGCTTGCACAGATAATCTTTGAACTCCAGAACTCGATTAATAGCGATGAACCTACCGGTAGTCAATTTTTGGCTCCCTACATGACCAACCATGGTTAGTTAATACTATAAGGTATAGTCAGTAGTGACCAACCCATCATTCCATTTCTATAATTGTTAGGCCTTCGTCACATTTTGTTTTGACTTAGTCATTTTTGAATACCAGTTCATCATTCTGACCAATATGCCTGTGACTAACCTGGGATAGCCACTATAGACTGCATTTAGATTATCAGTGTCTAGTGGCCCTGCAGATTGCCAAATGCAGGTAAAGAAGGTGACTTTTCAGAAAAGTTGATGATAAAGTGTTTATAATTTCCTAGGGTTTGAATCACAAAAAAAACCTCAATTATGACATTAGAATCATTCAATCATGTAATTTACAAATTCAAAATTTCTGCATTATATAATTATGCAGACATTACAGACAGTGTTCAGAGTATTCTGCTATAACCAATGGTGAATTGAATATCATATTTGACCCGATATGTTCGGCTTTTGGAGAAAGTGTTAGGTTTACCACCACAGCACATACCATCTTTAGCATGGTGTGCTATGAAGGAGATGCTAAACTTAGACGTTTATCGACAAGATGTATCCTGCTGGCTAGACTTCAAGTAGATTTCCCAGTGAGTATCTAGATGTTATCTGGGGCACTTACACTCCTATCGGTACCACCATCTCCCAATGTCGTAGATTGTAGACACTTGGTCTAGTGACTTCTGTTATTACTAGGAGTGGATCCTCTAGGTATTATCTGATCATACTAGATAAGGTTAAGTGGGACAAGATGGCACTTAGCATAACTTGAGACCTGTACATCATCTGAAGCAGCATCTTGAAGTCTGCATGGTTCCCAGGCAAGTTAAACTACACTAAGCTTGATATTTCACTCAAAACCAGGCATGGCCCAAATAAAGTGGCTGATTCATGAAATCTGATACAAAGAACCAGAGTAAATTAAATTAACCCAATAAAGCCCATACATACCGTAAAACCTTGCATATAGAACGCGGCTACTACGCAAAATCAGATCGCTGGTTCGGCTTATAGGGTCAACCCAGAGTCGGGGTGCAGCTTACACGAGAGGTTTTGCTACCATGGTACAGCAATAAAGTCACCATAATCAGATCGCTGGTGCAGCGTATAGGATAGGCACAAAGTCTAGGTGTGGCTAATACGCGAGTTAACTTATAACCGAAGTTTTATGGTAGCTCTTCTATGGTGCCGTACTTTACATTATGAATTACAAAAAGAAGATTTCAACTCAGACAGAGAAAGTTAAATATGACAATTTACCTGTAGACATGCAGCTGCACATTCCCAGGGGATTTGAGTTCTCAGCAGGAAGCGGTCATTTCCTAACAGCAGTGGTTTGATGGGGGCTAGGGAAATTGGACCCCTTGAGGGTGCACAGACAATTTAAGGTGGGTAGTCCCCATAGTCTAGAAGTTATTAGATTTTGTCAGGATTTTCGCCATGAGGCCCATATTATAAGTAGTCTCAAATGGTGTAAAGAAAACAGGGCGGTCCCGAGCTAGTTTCTGAGATATCTGGCTTTGAGTTTGGAGTGATCTGTAATAGGATCATATGGTGATAGTACATATGTGCATCAAATACCATCTTAAAGTAATTAACTTTCCCTATAGTTCTCTCAGGATATAGTCTACAATCTTTTACACCCAGAAACAATATTTTGAAAAAAACATATGGTCCCCTGCATATTCTAAAGGTTTTTGGTGTTTGAAATAAAAAGATATATAAATGGAGCACACAGTCTTGATGTAGTACAGGTATAGCTTTCAGCATGCCTATAGTACCAGAGCCCCAGTAGAGTAGGGGTAAAGCATTAGACTCACATGCAAGAGACCCTGGGTTCAATCCCCGGTCAGGTCTTGCAGGCTAATTTTGAAAATATATATCTAATATACAAAAATATGACCAAAGACACCCCCTAGTGTGTTCTGGGACAACTAGATGTGCATATGCGCAACGACCTGCGCAGTTGACCTGTTTACAATAGGGTCTAGCCACCTTAAATGCCCTGGCCCTTAGTCTGAAGTGACTATCCTAGGTTTGTCATAGGGACATTGGTCGGCATGACCAAGTGCTATTCAGAAATTACTGAGGCATAACAACATATGACTAATGCCTTACTAAAACTTGTGTAAATGGAGTAGACTAAGGTGAGTTGCTCAGTACTGTCAATATTACCTAACCTAGGTTGGTCCTATAGGGAGGCAGAAAATGACTAACTAGGTTAATCAATAGTGACTGAGACATTGGTTGTATAGGGAGCCAAAGATATCCTTTCCTTATATCCAAAAAATAATAGGTCCTCCTTAACATGGCCTATATCTAGCTTGAAAGCTAAAATGAAACAATTCTGCAGGTTTCTCTGTTTTCAGCCATACAAAGACCCAATATGAGGGACTCCCCCTCCCCCCTGACCTGTCAATCATACTAAACTACAGACACAACGAGGGAAGGACTCTACTTGAGAACAATGGCAGCTAATGAGTGGTTAGAGGTTTCTCCACCAGGGGACGCGGCAATGGCGGCAGGAGACGCTCCCAGCATGCATTAGTGCCCCATTGCCTTCTGGGAAGGGTGTATAGGTTTGTCAGTCATCCAAAATCTACTGCCGGTAGGTGGGGGCTGGGGACTTCAGTCAGCATTTTGTCTGTGATTCCTTCAGAGGTGGCCATTTCTACCCAATACCAATAATGTTAAAACCATGCCGTAGGTGGACTGGTTTTCCCTCAGGGTATTTGGAAGATGTGTTTTATTTTTTGACACCTTATGGAAGGCCTGATGCATTGATACTCGCTTTCATTTGTCAGCATACTACACCAATGCAGGACCAACAGGCAATGGCGCTGTCTTGTTGCCTTGGCGCAACACACTGACCCTTCCAGAGTGTATCAATGTTGACTAATGCACGAATGCAGCTCTTCCAAGTTACTGCATCCTGCTGATAGAAGGACATAAAGCACAATGCTGCTTTTTCCCACATATGCATTTTTTTAAATTTTACTGCTGAGTGCACCATATCATGTACATTCCACAGTCATAAGCCGAGACCCTTACCTCTAGTTCTGACAGCAGTCTGTGTCAGGACCCTTACCTCTAGTTCTGACAGCAGTCTGTGTCAGGACCCTTACCTCTAGTTCTGACAGCAGTCTGTGTCAGGACCCTTACCTCTAGTTCTGACAGCAGTCTGTGTCAGGACCCTTACCTCTAGTTCTGACAGCAGTCTGTGTCAGGACCCTTACCTCTAGTTCTGACAGCAGTCTGTGTCAGGACCCTTACCTCTAGTTCTGACAGCAGTCTGTGTCAGGACCCTTACCTCTAGTTGTGACAGGAGTCTGTGCAGGACCCTTACCTCTAGTTGTGACAGCAGTCTGTGTCAGGACCCTTACCTCTAGTTGTGACAGGAGTCTGTGCAGGACCCTTACCTCTAGTTGTGACAGCAGTCTGTGTCAGGACCCTTACCTCTAGTTGTGACAGGAGTCTGTGTCAGGACCCTTACCTCTAGTTGTGACAGGAGTCTGTGTCAGGACCCTTACCTCTAGTTGTGACAGCAGTCTGTACAGAGAGCGGCAGCTGATTAGCTAACAATGCCAGGCTGCACATTAAGGGGTCACAACAGTAGCCTGCACGTATAGTTACTGTATTAACACTGATATTTATGGTAGGGCTATGGATTCACCACAGACCCGCGGGGGTACTAAGTATAGGAATGGGTACCAACTGTGGCAACGACCCTGAAGAGCTGTCGCTGTGCGCGCGCCGAAACAAGAGAAAAGGGGGCCGTTAATCACATAAAAGTAAAAAATTAGGGGCTGTAAATGACTGGAAAGTACTAAATCAGGGGCTGTCACAATTGAAATAGAAATAATGAACCCTTAAATCTCATACATGACTTAAGTAATCTATATAATTCCAAAATAACCTCATTATAAATGGAAGAGGCCTCTTCACAGTGGGCTGTCAGCTGACTTTTGGGGGGCTGTAAAAATAATGCACAGTTTCAAGGGGCTGTCAAATGGCCAAATAGGGGGGCTGTAGTTTCGCAGTTGGTACCTAGCATCAAAGAGTGACTACCCCCCCCCCCCCCCCAGGACCACTGATAACTCCTTCTGCTTTGTTAGGGTGGGTCGGTGGGGGGGGGGAGGAGGTTGGCAGTAGTAGCAGGAGGGGGTAGCATGGACACCACAGCCGCTGATTGACTGCCACATGTGTAGGTTCATACAGTACAGAACACTCTGTTACTGTGGTTGACAATGTATGACTGTCAGCACTGCTATCCCTTATAAGGATAGCATGATCCTTATGGTGTCATAATGCACTGATGCAGGGCCGGCAAGTATAACTCCCCAGCACTGCATCAGTGCATCATGATGACCCTTCAGGAGTGTATCAACCCTGTATTTCTATGATGGATACTTGCAGCGATGGGGCTGCCGTATTCCACAGAAGGTATAGTTGTCTGCATGATAACCCTACATATTGACCCTTAATGTGCTACTCTGGGCATGCAAGCAGGTGGTTTTAATTTTCAAGGGCCATTTACTTAAAAGAAAAGACCGGTGTAGCCAAAAGTGTAGTTCTATTGATTCATTGTATATCAATAAACTTCAAACTGAGCAACATTCCTCAGTTTCCTTATGCACATTCATACAAAAGCATTTTGAAATGATAAAATCGAACCCAATCCATCCACCAAGGGGGCTGACATCTTGTTGCGAGATTTGGCGATAAATCACGTGAAAATGACGTAGGAAAGGACCAAGGAAAGGGGTGACCCTACGGTCCTAACCACTGGGTGGTGCACGTCATCCTGTGATGAGATCCGAGGTGGCAACGGGAATTGCTGTAATCTCTGTTTGTATAGGCCTACTGCTTGAAGTGGAACTCTCCAAGCACAGTGCTAGTTAATTTCTTAGATATTTGACAAATTGGGGACAGAGCCCCCTAACCCCCATAATTTTGTGTCTTATATCTGCTTCTGTTAACCTCTGAGCGAATCTGAGACTACTTTTGTACATCTATCTCTGCCTCAGACTGGTCCGCTATGGATAAAGGAGGGGGAAAGCTGCGAGTAAGCAAGTCCACAGCAAGTCCACGGGTTTTGGCACTACGGCTGCCGTGTTGGCTGCCCCCTACACACCCCTACTAGCGCGGGAGGGGGGGGGGTCTGATCAGTACTCGGCCAATGGCCCTCTGGTCAGCACCCACCTGAACTACACCCCCTCCCCCTCCCGCCTCCCAACAAATACACACCACTTACAGTGCCCCAATTGGTCTGCTCCGTCCACCCGTAAACACTCACCTGCCTAGACTCAATTAGCCTATCCTCAATTCATAAGGGAGTGATCATTATATAAAGGTGGGGGGGGGGGAGAGGCTCTGAGATTTTGCATGGATGCGCAAATTCTTACACTCCACCTGACTCCACCTAGAGGGGTTAACATTTTTACTCCCTCCCCCCCCCCCGCCCACCAAAGGGCTTGAGATTCTTTACCCCCTCCCATTTGTTCAAGGGGTTGAAAGTTTTTTATCCCACCCCAATCTACCTCCCACTACATGTTGTTCAAAATGATCACTTCTTATAAACCGCTGGTGCCTGTGAGGCCTCCGACTGTATGTCAGACCCCAAGTGACTGTCTATGTACCACATCCATGGACCAAACGCGGTAACAGGTCTGCCACCTGATGGACCATTTCTGCCCTATAGTTACCTGCAGTGTACAGGTGCTGCCGTCTTATGCTTGCTGCACCAACTGAGTGTTCCTTTGTGACATGGGTGGCCCAGAAAATGGCAGCCCCCACTCAGGCACAACAGTTGCATGTTATTTT
Organism: Harmothoe impar; assembly: GCA_947462335.1. Taxonomy (NCBI): domain Eukaryota; kingdom Metazoa; phylum Annelida; class Polychaeta; order Phyllodocida; family Polynoidae; genus Harmothoe; species Harmothoe impar. Next base: position 80,824,338 of record OX381708.1, read on the forward strand.
TGGCCGGCGACGATAGTCCCCGGCCATGGTTAAGGAGTTCACTTTTCCGTAAGGTTTCAACGTGAGCTGCGCGTCCATTGGATTAGCATTGGGGCGATTGCTTTTTGCACCCTACATACATATGCTCTCTAGTCCCCTACCCCTCAGCACTGCACTCCGCCAGAGTGGTCGTAACCCTGCGTCGTCCGCCGTTCCCCTTACGCATTAGACCTTACCTGCAATCATTCTATATGTTTTTCACACGTCTCTAACCCAGAATGCACTGCTCATTCCGGTCTGCTGAGCTTTCAATGACCCTCACCTGCCTGGGGACCTGTCGTCATCAGCTTTCTGAGAGCTCCGTGCCCCCCCCCCCCCCCACTGCCCCCTGTACGACCTTCCACCCCTTCACCCTTATATTTGACTCTTCCAGGTGAATGACTGCCTAATTTACGCATTGTCGCACCTATGCGCATAGGCTTGAACGGCCCAAGTGCAAATAGATGCGCCGACCTTCCACCCCTTCGGTGTAACAATGGAATTGTCTAGGCGCCCTCTGCATTGTCTAGGTGTCCCTAGGCATCTAACACATAATGCAAACAATGCCCCTCTGCCGTCACACCTTGAGGAAACATTGGCATTAAAGGTGGAAGGGTTAGCTCGGTGCATAAATTATATGCTTTCTGAGAGCTGCCTGTCTAAGGTCTGTGAGATCCCATATCAGTCTCATGCTGCCACAGTCCTGGTCTCTCTCTTGTGGGTAATGGATAAGGTCGGCATGATGCTTGAATGAATTCATACCCTTTGCTGTCATGATGCATGAATGCAGCCCTACAGAGCATAGTGTATTAATATGCTGTATTCCATTTGTTGTCATGATACACGAATGCAACCCTGCTGCATCATGACTTCTCCAGATTAACCATTTAAGGATATCACTCTGAAAGCTGTCAGACGTTGCTCCCTCACACCCCGTGCATTGCGGCCAAGCGCCCGGCGCCCATAGCCACGATGTTGTTCACGGGTCTGGTAGGCGAGTCCTTCTCACAAGCTGTGATATACATATAGTTGCACACCTCGGCGCCCTGATGGTGGGGGTAACGATTAGCTTTCTGAAAGCTCTGTGCCTAACATATACTAAGGTCTGTAAGGCGACATGGCAAGCTAACCTATTCGAGTCTCTTGTGGATGATGGATACGGTGGGCATGATGCTTGAAGGAATTCATTCCCTTTGCTATCATGATGCATGAATGCAGCCATGGCGAATAATTCTACCCTATATTAACCCATTAAGGTCAACATAGTGTATTATTATGCTGTATTCCATTTGTCGTCATGTTACATGAATGCAAACCTGCTACATAATTTTTTTGTAGAGTACACTAACCCTTTAAGGACAGCATGGTGCTTCAAGTGAACAGCGATGCATTCCTGCATCTTGACTTTTTTTAAATAATAACCCTTTATGGACAGCCTAGTGCTTCAAGTGATCAGCGATTCATTCATGGATCATGACTTTTTTTTATATTAACCCTTTATGGACAGCATGATGCTTCAAGTGAACAGCGATTCATTTATGCATCATAACTTTTTTATACTAACCCTTTAAGGACAGCATGGTGCTTCAAGTAAAGAGTGATGCATTCCTGCATCATGACTTCTTTATGCTAGCCCTTTAAGGACAGCATAGTGCTTCAAGTGAAGAGTGATGCATTCGTGCATCATGACTTCTTTATACTAACCCTTTAAGGACAGCATAGTGATTCAAGTGAACAGTGATGCATTCATGCATCATGACTTCTCGATACTAACCCTTTAAGGACAGCATGGCGCTTCAAGTGAACCCTGATGCATTCATGCATCATGACTTCTCCAGACTAACCCTTTAAGGACAGCATGGTGCTTCAAGTGAACCGTGATGCATTCATGCATCATGACTTCTCCAGACTAACCCTTTAAGGACAGCATGGCGCTTCATGTGAACAGCGATGCATTCATGCATCATGACTTCTCCAGACTAACCCTTTAAGCACAGCATGGTGCTTCAAGTAAACAGCGATGCATTCATGCATCATGACTTCTCCAGAATAACCCTTTAAGGACCAAGGTACTTCATGTGAACAGTGATGCATTCATGCATCATGACTTCTCCAGACTAACCCTTTAAGGTCAGCATAGTGATTCAATATAACAGCGATGTATTCATGCATCATGACATATCTGTACTAACCCTTTTAGGATGGCATTGGGCTTCAAGTGAATAGTAATGCATTCATGCATCATGACTCCTTTACCCTTTAGCCCTATAAGGATGGTATTGTGATGCAAGTGAACAGGGATGCATTTGTGCAACATGATTTCTCCATACTTACCATTTTAGGATAGTATAGTTCTTCAAGTTAACAGCGATGCATTCATGCATCATGATTTCTCTACACTTACGCATCCTTAATGTATTAATCCAGAATCCTCATAAGAAGCCGGCCACCACACCTATGGTGTGAATTTCCACGATCCTTAAACTTTGAATCCTAGTCTATTTAACTCATGAAATATACAAATTTGGGATGAATGTCAGTCATAGATGTGTAACAGAATCACAAATGCTTTGAAACAAACTTGGTTGAAAATACGATACTCTTTTCTTTTAACCAAGCAAGGCCGTATCACGCACACCCTGTTAAATAACCCATCGCCGTATTACACGGCCTGTGACGTTATCAAAACGGAGGTTTGTTTACATTTGTATGGTGTAGAAAAAGGTTTTTATGGGCTCCCCCCGTCAGAATTTCGATAATTTGAATTAGAAAACATAAAAAGTAAATACAGGGGAACACTCGTTTTAGTCTGTAGACTGGGTTATTTCACTTGTTGGCCTCGTGAAATACGGCCCCACCTTCAACTCGTGAAATAACCTAGTCAACAGACCAAAACTCGTGAACCTTTGTCTATATATTATATTATAGAGAACCCTTGCTCCCATGTGACTAGCATGGTGGACTGTAACACAGGATGTAAACCCGCGGTGTAATCTGCAGGGATTCACCAGCAAAGTCAAGCTGGTCTGAGATCTCCTGCAGATCCACTCGTAATTGAAAGCTTACCCAATAGAAGCCATCCACACACTGGTGGTTCACTGACTCTAGTACTCCTATAGGGTCAGCTACAGAGTAGTTGGGACTACTCTCCAACTGCTGGTTGCCTCAGAAGGTAACTAATACCTGCAAGATAGGTTGATTGTCATTATGTAGAAATCCTTGAAGATTAACTGAAACTAATCTCCTGGCCATGAGGATAGTTACAAATACTTCCTTCTTTACTAGATAGTATCTGTCATATATGATCTTATATTTAGGAGCAGTAAAGTTTCCTAATGCCTTATGTGTGCTAGAGGGCATTGTGATTGGTACATATTTAAAGACATTACATGAAGTGAATTTCTGCCAAAGGAAACATTGTGGTTAAAATATCCATCAACCTGATTAAGAATAAGAGGGCTATGTTTCATTTATTGAGAGGTAGGTCAGAATCAAGGTTGATGAAGATGCTGTAGATTCACATTATTACAGATGACCTTCACATTAGTACAGATGACCTTCACATTAGTACAGATGACCTTCACATTAGTACAGATGACCTTCACATTAATACAGATGACCTTCACGTTAGTACAGATGACCTTCACATTAGATGACCTTCACATTAGTACAGATGACCTTCTTCACATTAGGAGTAAAAAAGACTACTAGCCCAGAAAATAAATCATTCCATTCTTCTCACAGCTACAATGAAAGGGGAGAGAAAGGCTTTGTTCAAATCCCAATTGACTGTTACCTTGGCCGAGCAATAAAACACTTCTTCCAAATCCCCTGAGGGGAAACCAGTCCACATCCGGCATGATTTTAACAAAGAAATTCCAACACAAAAACACTATTCCAATCCAATGCTTTTTTTAATGGCCCTTTAAAAGATATAAAGTGCTTTAATGCACGATGCCCATTGTTGTTATGATGCATGAATGCAACGCTGGTGAGTTACTTGGCAGGGCTGCATTGGTGCATCATGCCGAATATAGCTATAGGTTGATAGGGGTTGGTAATATGTAGGCTATGATGCAATAATGCAGTGCCGTAGAGTTAAGTCTCACTGGTGCTGCATTCGTGCATCATAATGGCTAATGAACAGGGAGCCATAAGGCATCCCTGCAAACAAAATCTCAATCAGAACTAGGAATGTTGACAATTCTCGAGAATCTCCTGTGTCTATATTGTGTGTACAGCCTGTGCGCGTCCTAGGAAATACACAAGATACTAACTTGTGTCATTCCGGAGGAATTATACTATTGTAAAAGGGTTATCCCACCACTCCGTTTCTTGTCATCAGCCCACGTTGTGTGAGGCTGGGCTGTCGGACAGGAACACCCAGGCCAATATCAGCGTCAGCCAATGTCGCCAATGGCACCCTCATGCAATGGTCAAGCACTGCTGGACTGTAATAGATGGGTCAAAGGCCATTCTAGTGAGGGTCAGGCTAAGCTAGACCTTCATCTAGAGCCTCTACTCACCCAGAATTGCTTGAGAGTCTGGCCATGCTGGATCCTCATGCTAGAGTCTGGCAATGCTGGACTCTGGGGAGAGTCCCTTTCAGCCTGCAAGAGTCCAGCATTCTCAGACTCTAGCCTGTGGATTCAGCATGGATTTGACGCTGATATTTCTTGGGTGAAGGGACAAAGAGCTCTGGGGGGGTTGAAGGAGGGTTGAGGCCTGTTTGTGGCAGCCGGGATATAAGAGAGTGGTCATTTTTTAATAATAGGGGGGGCCGTGGATTTCCGCGCCAGCGGGTCGAAATTATTTTGATCCCCTCCTTAGGCAAGTTAAAATTGAGTGCGACCAACCCCTTTGAGCTATAGTAACGCGCTGGCTTTTTCACTAAAAAGGGGTGCAATTTTTTTGGTTCTTCCCTCAAGAGGGTCCCCTCCCAAATCCACCAACCCCCCCCCCTGCTTTAAAAAAAAGACCACTCCCTAAGCTGCACTCACTACGGGGAAGAAATTTGTCCACCAATGAAATATTATCCAACTGACATTTCACTTTCCTTGCTGCATCACTCAATGCGTTTGGAAAGCTAAGGTCAATGTGAAGATTGTATGACACACTAGGCAACCTTGTAGTATCAGCATGGCTCGTTATTTATCTGCATTTAGTCACCATGACGACAAGGCCGTAGCACATTGATTAAAGTGGCATAATCACCGAGCGTTTCACACTCACAAGTCTAGTACTGTTCTAGTCTACTATGTGGTTAAGTGCGAGTGGTGAGAATGCCCCTTTAAAGCACTATGCGGCACCTAAAGGGTTCAGCTTGTTAACCCTTTAAGGACAGCATAATGCCTTAATGCATCATGTCCTTGGTCGTCATGATGCAGCCTTGGCGAGTAACTCACCAGTGCTGCATTCAAGCATTATGTCAAACAGGGTTGAGACACTCTGGAAGGTTTGGCATGATGTACCAATGCAGCACTGGTGAGTAACTCACCAGGGCTGCATTGGTGCATTATGAGGACAAATGTTATCTTTTAGTGACATGCCATCCTTAAAGGGTTAAAGGGACTAAGCTTGTTAAGCTGCTGGAAGACAGGCAGTGACGGCGGCAGGCCCCCTCACGACATGACAGTGTACAGGTCCTGTCTCTAATCCCCCTCCCTGATCATAAATAATGCTGTGACAGCTAGAGATCAATGCAGCAAGAAAGGGGACATTTCAGAAGAGTTATCGTTAAAGTTTCTAAAGTGTGACCAACAGATACATGGATATAACTTCAAAATCCTGCATTCTGATATACACTATTTGAAAGATAATTGTCCTGCAAATCTCATGATATGAGGCGTTTGCAAACATAGCCATTACAGACAATCTTATGAGGATTCTGCTAAAACTAATGTTAACACAAATTTATTATCAAAAAGTCATCCTCTCTTGCTGCATTGGTCTATACATAGAAGCGCTGCGGGTCTAATCAAGTCGCAGGCTACTGAAGCTACTTGGGCTTCAGAAGGTAGAACACGTATGTCCCCAATGCTATGATAATGGGACAAACATCCCATATTGTAAATAAACAGGCATACTTTATTGATACCCGGGACATTGCATTGTCCATCTTTAGAGTCTAGTAATGTCTTATCTGTAAAGTCTATAAAGAAGGCATAGGATGAGAGCATTCCCTGCGCAATATTATAAAAGGGAACATTTATAATAGGCCGACATATTCAGCAGAAGTCTTTCTTCCTGTACAAAGGTTTTACTTCATATTGAATCAAGATCCTTTGAAAGCTCTATGATTTAAAGGAGAATAGGATGTAAACTATTTTGCACATTGTGTCCACTGTGATGAACATTGATACAATTAATTACAGAAAGTTGCCTTCAAAGTTGAATATCTGAGTTTTGTAATATGAATGTTGACAACTTAATGTTTATTTCTGTGTTCCTAATGTGTGTTTCTCTGTTCCCTTGCAGGTGAGTAGAAACATCCCCGACGCGTAGAAAACATCTGTACAGAGACAGGTAGTGGTGGCAGTTCTGAAATAAACTCAGAATATTTCAAGATTATTCACAGACTCTCTCCAGGGATGAATTCATTGCTTTCGAATATGTGTACATTCCTTTTGTATAGTCCACAGATTGCCTCAGCATGAGTACCGTATTCGACGTAATAAGCGCCCTCCCCCTAATAAGCGCCCCCCCCCCCCCCCCACTTTTTCAGATTTTTTCCCAGATTTTTAATGTGTTCCTCCGATTTTGTTACTGATTTTTACAACTGTGTGTAACATGGAGCACTTCACACCTGTGCAGGTGTTAAGGCCAAGCTAAGTGTGAAGTGATAGGGGTGTGTAGAAGCCTTGTACAAGCTACAGAGGTCTGTATATAACAGCCATGGGGGGCGCTTATTAGAATGATTATTTGAGGCTGATTTTTTCCCTTAAAATAATCTTTTAAGCGCCCAGGGCGCTTATTACGTCGAATAGGGTATACATATTGTAGGACTATGATATTACTTTCCTTATATTTAACCATAGAGAAGTAGGTGCTATTTTAGGGGGTATGACCAGGGTTACGACAAAATTAAAGCCAAGGTTTAATCAGATAAATAGAGGTCATGCTAAAGCCAATTACAGATATTCTTGTTATAGAATTTAGATAGCAGTATCGAAATCCTATATATAGATTGAGACCAAAAGAGTTTCTTTCAGGCAACATCGTCAGAAATTTCAGGATAGGGAGGTCAGATTTCTTTTCACATGTTGAGAGTGTTGAGAGCCTGAGAAGAAATAATCGTATTGGGAAGACCCTTTACCTCATTTCCGGAGAAAGCTCCCTGTCTTGTATCCAGATGCTATCATGGTCACAGAGTAATTGAGACAAGCCTGGAGGGCGGGTTAACACTTTAAGTGCCGCATAGTACTTTAATTCATCCTGCCTTTAGTCATCATGCATGAATACAGCCCTAGCGAGTAACTCACCAGTGCTGCATTCATGCATTGTGCGGACCCTTCAGGATATATCAACTGGATAAAATTGGCAAGATGCATGAATGCAGCCCTGGCGAGTTACTCACCAGGGCTGCCTTCATGCATCATGGCGATCAAGGCATGATGCAATAAAGCACTATGCGGCCCTTAAGGGTTTAAAGGGTAGATAGGATCAGGGCTGGTCTGGCTACATACCCCACAAATTGGGAAAGTAGGCAGCCTGGCCCCGACTACTTGGGGTGATTATAAGATGCTATCAGAACACCATAATCAGGCCCTGTTAATGAACAAGCAGCGCAGATCTAAAGACAAGGTTTTTTTTCTTGGGTCAATAGAGGACATTGAGGAAAGCTTCACTGATATTATGACGCCAAAAGCCCATAGAAGCTTTATGTTTCAAGCCGGGGTGTTAGGTTAGGGTGTGAACATCAGGATGGCATGTCGCTAAAACATTTCTTGTCAATATGCACCAATGCAACCCTGGCAAGTAAATTATGCCCATCCTTGGCGAGTGCCTCAACCCTGTAAGATTGGCACAATGCTTGAATGCAGCACTGGCGAGTTACCCACCAGGGCGACCAAGGGCATGATGCATTGATGCATTATGCTGTCCTTAAAGTGTTAATAGACCCCTATGACTATATATATATATATAGTCATAGGGGTCTATATATTGACTATATATATTTTTTGACTGCTCCTTCAAATTATGCAGTAATGAGGTAGTGAACATCATGTTTTCAGAAGGCAATGGGATTCTATGAAGAAAACCAGGTACATAAATAAAGTAATTGTCTTTTTTGTAGGTGTCTAGCTACTTAAGGCCGCTCAAAAAAAAGTTGTTTCTCATCACCCAGCAGTGAAAAATATGACAAGGGCGTTGTTTTTTTATCAACTTTTTGTGGAAGATTTTCTCATTTTAGTAGTAAAGAGTATGCCAATATTTGTGCACTTTTTTACATATTTTTCATTAGAAATCTTAAATCTTTTTTGTCAGAAAGGTGTGTAACCAGGTGTAGCTATACGAGCAGCATTGATCCAGTTACTGCCCGTGCTGCTTATAGCAGGGTGCCTCAATATAAATCAATACGGCACTTGAGTGCCTCTAACCACCGGTATTCACTGATCTGCACTCAAAAAGTAAACTTGTCTCCAGACTCTTCCAAGTGACGGTCATAAAATAAACAAGTTAAAAACTTGTCTAAGTGACAAGGAAGTGGGTCTTCTAGCTGGAGATAAAAGACCCACTTGGCATGTGCCAGCCCAAAACCCAACATTTGCCAGTTCCAGATTCTATTTGTGGGATGGTAACCTGATAGGTTAGACAACTTTTGACTCGTTTATTTTATGACAGTCACTTCTACAAGTCTAGAGACAAGTTTACTTTTTCAGTGAGAGGGCAGCATCTAGGCTTTAACCTTCGGAACTCTTACTCCATGTTTTTGTTAGGTCTACTTCCGTGACTATATAAAGGAGGTGGTCTCATTATGAATCAATAGAGGGTCTAAGTATAGCGTATAACCACAGGTATTCAATGGGCACTGTTATGATTGCTGATATATTGATGAACGCAAATACATAGTATTTTTAAGAAGAAAAGAAATTATCACATATTTATAGAGGCCTGGGTGTTACAGCGGCATTGCCATCCCAGAGGCGGTTTATATCATTTAACATGAATAGTGTAATCCCCAATCATTTTAGCAGAGCTGAGCATGATGATACATTTAAAACACAGCTTGATGATTGCTGATATATTGATTGATGCCATAATACTATATGTTTTAGAAAGGAAGAGAATTTTCACATACAAAGAAGGCCTAGACTTCACAGAGGCATTGCCGAGCGCAGAGGCAGATTGCATTTATATCTATCATACCGTTGGAGCCGCGGGTAGTACACTAGTCGGATCGCCAGTGCGGCTTATAGGATTGGCCCGGGGTCTGGGTGCGGTTTATGCGCTAGTTTTGGTACTATGGTACAGTACTAAAAGTCACCATAATCAGATCGCCGGTGCGGCTTATGGGATTGTCCCAAAGTCGGGGTGCGGGTTATACACGATGCTTGCCTCTCTATAGGCCCTGAGCTGCCCCGCCTTGACCCTCCCCCTCCATGTATTGCTCATTCCAGAACGATTCAATATGGCATCAAAGGTCTGTGAATAGAGATGGTTCATCCGTCAATGTGGCATCCAGGGCCCCTGCCTACAGACCTCAGTTTGTCTGGGACGTAGAGATAGCCGCACCTTGACCTGAGCCTCTATAACAGCTCTAAGCGCATCCTTCACCCTGTCCTCAGCCATACGTTTCTGTACTTAACCCTTTTAGGGAGTGCTCATTTTTCAACAGCGGGGGTGGGGATGGGGGTGGGGGTGGCGGGTATCTTTTTACACACACCGTCGGTCAAGGGGTCAAAATCCCCCCCTCCTCCACCGGCCAAAAATTGGCGTGTGCACGGGCCCTTTGAGCATGGCAACGCGCTTGGTTTTATCCCCGATCATGCCCCAAACTGCGCTTGAAATAGTTTGCCTCTCACCCGGTTGTTAAAAACTGATCACTCCCTTCATTTCTTAGGCCCAGTTAGTAGTAGCAGTATATCTATCTGTAAAACCAGAGATGTTATAATCTAACATCTCTGATACAACCTAACTTGATGTTAGCGGGGTACATTATACAGATACCTAATGGGTAGTTGAGAGCTGCTCTCCCACCTTGAGCAATCCCTCCTTCCCGGATATTGCTCACCATGCAATATGGGTAATATGCCACCAAGGGGCTGCCACTTCATAGTCTCTATGTGTAGGGTGTACAATGCAGCACCTGGACCTAGGCATTGGGGGTGCTGTCACCCTTTAGTGAGGGTATAATGCATTCATGCATTGAACCCTTGGTTGTCATGATGCATGAATGCAGCCCTGGCAATTACCTCGCTAGGGTTGTATTCGCCTGTGAGACACTCCTGAATGGTCGCATGTAATGCACCAATGCAGCACTGGCGAGTTACTGGCCGGGGCTACATTGGTGCATCAGCACGACAAATGTAATCTTTTAACGACATGCGTCCTTAAAGGGTTAGGCAGTTTCCGGCTTACACGTTAGCCTTCCATAGCTCTCCCCTCCCTGCTCTATGACTCAGCATAGCGTCAATACCCATCAATCGGCCATTCATCTCAGGCAGTGAGGTTATAAATGAGGCCTCTGTGAGGGTCCAGTCCTTGACCATGTACAGTCCATAGACCTGTGTAGGTGTACTGGAGGGAGAGGACCCCCCCCCCTCCCTCCTGTACTTCCTTAGGGCCCCAGACGGGTAAATTCGGCAAGGGGACAAGCCCCTGTTTTAAGCCTTATGGACAAGGGACAAGGCCAAGCTTGGGGTTGGCGACAAGGGACAAACCTGCTTCTTCCAACTTACTAGGGACAAGAAGCATTTCTTAGGATCGACAAGGGACAGATATCCCCCGTCTGGGGCCCTTTCCGTACCTGATGAGTGGACTGAATGAAAAATCCGCCAATCTTTCATCTACAGAAGTAGGAATATGAATATAAATAGACCCAGTATCTGGGCTCATTGCTGGGCCTTGTCTACAACGTCCTGGCCTTGGACGCTCATGTATCTGTATTGACAGTTGTATCTGTATGCACCTTGACCCCCGGCAGGGCAGTGCACCCTTTACACTAGGTCTTAGACTGGTGTCAATAACCTGACTGATGCTTACTGCATCATTCACTTGAAGAAGGATGTGTATAAAAGGGTTCATGTCTGCCGCCAGTGTGGCCTTGGATGTCTCTATTATATGTACAGGGTCAGAGGGAACTACCCAGTATTCAAATAACCCTAGGCCTTTAAGGATGGCATAACGCTTTCAAATATCATGCCCTTGGTCGTCATAATGCATGAATGCAGCCCTGGCGAGTAACTTGCCAGGGCTGCATTCATACACCATGGCGACCCTACAGGGTCGATATAACCTCGACAGTCGGTTTGATGCTTGAATGCAGCACCACCGAGTTACTCGCCGGGGGCATTTGTACATCATAACGACATGATGGTTGAGAATAACATGCCACAGTTAAAGGGTTGAAGTCGGCCCTGAGCTGCTCCCCCATCCCCCTACATTCCCTTACACCCCATGACCCGCCCCTTTATCAATGAACCGTGTTTAATCATTTACACACAGGAGTTGGCGTAAAGGGGTTCTCTCTGTGGGTTCAGTTATCTATAGTGAGTCTGCCGTCTCATGGCAAGGCTCACACCTGTCAGGCTCGTGGCAGGCCTCTCTGCACTCCACTGCAGTCAACACAGAAACAGGAAACAGCGTCAAAAGGGAGTCCAGGTTGCCTGCCTCCAGAATGACTCTCCTCTTTAGGGGAGCCCAGGCCGCCTGTGACTCCCCTAGGTGACTCCCTGGCCTACCTAAGGGAGTCACCTATGGGAGTCATATATCTCCCTGGCTCACATATATGAGAGTCTCATAAGGACCTAGGCTCCCCTAGAGTGGGGAGTCATTCTGGAGGAAACCTTGACTCCCTTTTGACGCTGTTTCTGTTCTGTGTGAAGGCGCCAAGAGGGGTAGTTGTGTCACTTGTCACATTTAAGAATTGCTAATGTCCTTTTTCGAGTATAAGAAGTAAGTCTTGTCCCTTGTCGCCGACCTCCAGGATTCCCTTGTCCCTTGTGACAAGGGATAAAACAGTCTAGGGAGAGAGAGAGGATCGGGGGATGTGGAGGGGATGGGACCTTGTCGCCTTGTCTAATTTACCCATCTGGGGCTCTAGTCGAGCAGACAATCATGAACGACCTGGAGGGTGGGAAGGATAGGAGTCGGGTAGGGGCTCAGGGGGTGGGGGTACTATAGTGCATCTATAGAGGATCGATCCCACCTTACCTGCAATGTTGTGTCAGGTGAGATGTAAGGTAGGAGCAGGGGATCCTCTCTCCTTCTCCCACGCAATCCTCCCCCTGTCTCTGTCTCCCTCTCTGTCCCTCTCGCTCTCCTTCCCTCCCCTCTCCCTCTCTCTCTTTTCTACATTCCCACCCTCTCCTCTATCTCTTTTCCTTTGAGTCGTTCTTCCTCTCTCACTTCCTCCCTCTCGATCCACTATTGTCTCTACCTCTCTCCTCCACTCCTCCCCATCTCCCCACCATCATGCCGTCCTTAAAGTGGCATAATCACCGAGCGTATCCCACTCACACTTCTAGTACTGTTCTAGTTTACTATGTGATTAAGTGCGAGGGGTGAGTTTGCCCCTTTAAAGCCCCTATATATAGGGCTGAGTACCTGTCCCGACTGCACTCTGACTGTTACTGGACGTGCAGTAAGATCTGCGGGTTTAAGGGACGATTGGGTGCAGACATTTGTATGATCAATACTGAGTCACGTCAGGTAGGTGAGGGGAGGCACACACCCGGTACACCCCCTACCTGGGGCTACCTTACTCTTGTTCCCAAATCCTTCCAAAGGAAGGCTCTGGTAACAGCCAAATGACCTTGAACTTTGGATTTTATGGGTCTGCATGGGCAACCCCTGCTGGTAGGCTGGAACCAGCGAACAGGAACAGAAAATGGAACCAGAATGTATGATGGTAGTTATTGGTAGTTTTACCATCAGCCTTTCTGGTTCCATTTCCTGTTCCTGTTTGCTGGTTCCAGCCTACCAGCAGGGGTTGCCCAGACCCAGCAAAATCCAAACATTTGGCAGTTACCAGAGCCTTCCTTCGGAAGGATTTGGGAACGAGAGTAGGGCTACCTGGGCAGGTGAGAAGGGGCAGGTGGGGAGGTGGCAGGTGAGGGGAGGTGTTACACCTCCACCAGGTGTGTTACCTGATGGAGTAGTACAGGTCACGTGGTACAGGTAGTGTCCAGTCTCTCACCTGGGCCGTGGTCACACGGTGCAGACGGTAAGGAGGCTTGGTGTACTGCAGTCTAGTCATCATCTGTTCTAACACACAAGTTGCCTTCAGCCTTCAGGACTCTGTTAGGGCATCTCTCTTCCATGCCATTTACTTGGACTTGTCAAGGGACCGTAGTCTCTCCCCACCGACCAGCTCCCAGATATTGCTTAAGAGTTACAATTGAATACACTATACTTAGGTATGCCTGGGTATGATGTATGATCTGACATTATCCATCAGGGATTCTGTAAAAGATAAACTCACCACAAAAAGTCTGGTTTTAGCTCAACCATTAGATGTAACATACCAGTAAGGCACAGGGATAGAGAGGCCTATCTGCTTCAACCCTAGGCTCTCCTATCCAAGTGTTATAGACACGACAATTGTACCACAAATGGAGCAGCTCAGACTGAGAGCTGCCATTATCAAGGAACTGGAACAGCTTCTCTTCTAACACACAACTTGCCTTCATCCTTCAAGTTAGTGCATCCGATGATTAGGGCTCAAAAATAATGTTGAAAATGAGTCATTTTCTTGAAAATAGCATATTCCATTCTCCCTTATTGCCTGCCATTTTCCGCAAATTAGATTTTTATTGCCCAATATATGGTCATTTTGGAATAAAATCTTCCATTGAAAATACAATAGAAAATCATATGGTTGGACCAAGTGGGATCCCTTTCTGATCTATCAGTACCCAAGGATCACATTTGGTTGACCTCCATCCGCTGAATAGCATACTGTTACAGGGTTTAGAACACCTTCAAGTAAGATTTAGAAAAATCGGATATATAGCCACTTTTAGGACTCTGCTGGGATACCCAACTCCCATGGCACTTGACTCGACTTGCTATGAGACAGTTCTCTACTCACACACCATCCCATTTCCCAGATCTATCATTTAACAATTACAAGTGAATACACTGCACTCAGGTACTTAAGTATGCCTAGGTATGATTTATGATCTGTATCTAGTAATAGATATCATCCATCAGGGATGCTGTAAAAGATAAATTCACGAAAACAGCAAAAGTCAGGTTATAGCTCAACCATTAGATCTAACATACCAGTACGGCAAGGGGTAGAGAGGCTTATCTGCTTCAACCCTAGGCTGTAACTGAGTCCTGCTGCCATTGTATTGTGTATGTATAGTCTATGAAAAGGTCTGACACTCCTAGTCCCCGGTCATCTATCCACTTCAGGCAGCAGCACTGTACATGGGATTGTAGATAGACTGTGGCACCATCTAGTAGAAAGCTAGGAACTACAAATCTCTGTACTTTAGATGGTGCCACTGTTTACCTACAATCCCATGTACAGTGCTGCCGCCTCAAGTGGATAGATGACCGGGGACTAGGAGTGTCAGGCCTTTACATACACTATACATACACAGTACAATGGCAGCAGGACTCAGTTACAGCCTGTGGCTTCAACCCTAGGCTCTCCCATCCAAGCGTTATGGACACGACAATGTCTTCTACAGCTTGTACCACAAATGGAGCTGCTCAGGTTGAGAACAGCTATTATCCAAGAGAGCAGTTTAATCTATAGACTCATGCATCAATAATGGGTGACCTTTTCCTAATGTTGTATTTATAATGTTTTTGGCAGAATCCTCAAAACATTGTCTGTTATAGCCATGTTTGCAAACATTCAATATTATGATAATTATAAGAAAATCATCTTTCAAATAGCTTATGTTAGAATGCAAGATTTGGAGGTTACATTTACAAATTTGTCAGTCACACTAAATTTACCAACAATTTTTCTGAAAAGTCACCCTTTCTTGCTGCACTGGTCTATAGTAGCCCCCTGACGTGCTCAATAAACTGATAAGCCCACATCTCCTGGTAAGGTTCTGTAACCCCCTAAGGGTTCATCTCATAATGCACCTAGATTAGTCCTATAGCAGCATGTTACATGTAAAGGCACCCGTGTGTGCCGCACAGGAAACCGTTACGGTGCTGCGTTATGTAAAGTTGGATCCTGGCTGCATAGTTACTTAGGACTGTGGAACCTCAGGGGATCCTTGGTACACTTAGACACATTGCCCTGCCAACCTACATGATAGAGCATAATGACTAGGGAGAGAGGGGAAGAGACAGATATAAAGATAGAGAAAGACAGATGGAGAGGAAAGAGAAGCACACAGAGCGAGACAACTAGGGGAGACAGATAGAGAGACAGGGAAAGACAGTTAGATAGAGACAGACAGAGGCAGAAGGGAGGAGGGAGAAACCGATGTAAATAAAGAATGGGAAATATAGGCAAAGCAATGTGAACAAAGATAGATGAAGGCAGAGGGCTAGGCCTTTACCAAACCCTGGCTGAATCGTATAAAAAAACACAGAATATAGACGCCATAATGCATTATTACAAACAAGTGGATGCCACTGTGACAACCTGATCACCACTTATAGTCAAACATCCGGGCATTGCCATTACCTGCCAATAATCTCCTACCCCACAGGCAGGAACAGTGTTATTAATGGGCGCGTTAAGTGCCGCATAGTGCTTTAATGTGATGTGCCCTTGGTCGGCATAATGCTTGAATGCAGCCCTGGCGTGTCTACACGCCAGGGCTGCATTCAAGCATTATGCCAACCCTTCGGGGTGAATGTCAGAATAAAAGAGTGAAAATTATTCATAATACTTTGGTAAATTGACACATATTCAATGGATCATGAAGGTTGTCTATGGTCACATTGTAAATTTGTGGAAGGCAATAAAATATTTGTTTCAAACCAAAAATGAACCCCATTAGGGTGAATTGGTGTATGAATACAGCCGAGCAGGTTACGTACTCGCCAGGGCTACATTCATGTATCATGACCATGAAAAGCATGATGCATTAAAGCTGTATGCGGCCCTTAAAGGGTTAAAGACCACAGTAGATTGATGGGCCTCCCCTCCCCTGCACCCCTCCCCCATTACTTTAACGTGTATAGCACTATAACATGACACGGCACATTGATGTGGCGGCATGTCACACATGGTGGTGTAATAGTGTAAAAAGGAAGAATCCATCTCAGTAACCTGTGCAGTATGGACCTGACCCAGGAATTTGAATTTGTGGCAGTGTCCACTAACCACCCAAGTATGGAAAGGTATCGTGCCAATAGTCACTGCAGCTTCTTGGAAAAAAGGGGTGAAGGGTGAGGGGAACCGCCTCTGGCAGTATACATTTACAAGATGAGGACTTTCTTTTACATTTGTCATTAGGCCTGTGTCCACTAGCATTTATGAGACTGTTTTAGCGCTGAAAGACATGTTTTAACGCCAACAAAACCGTTTTGTCGGCGCCAAAACTGATAATTGTTAGTGGACACAGGCCTATTGATGTTATTAGCTTGCTTTCCCACACTTATTTTGACTGTGTTTGAGGTGCTCTCCTGTAGCTGTGTGGTACATAATGTTACAGACTGAGTCAGTGGTGGGGATATTACCCCAGGGCGAGGGGGCACTCACTCTATGACAGCACCCGCCGACTGCCAAACTACCGCCCGCCTTAAAACAAAGGCCGCCAAACCACGGCCCCTCATAAATACAAAGGATCACCACCTGAATCCTCACATATAAGTCACCGCCTCTGTTATTTCAGGTACCCCTGTAACACTATGCAAACAGTGCAGTAGACGTGGATAATAATTGTTTCCTTTACATTTTATCATTTATATGTTACTGAGACCCAATAACCGGCCCCTCCTCTAGAGTTATTGCCCCCTATTTTTGAGGGTACAATGAGTCACTGCCCCCTAATTTTAGATCCACCGCTACCGCTTCCATGGGGCGTTTGGAGGTGGGTAGTCATTTCAGATCTGAGTGCCTCCCCCGGGTGACATTACACACCCATTCATGGAGAATGATTGATGTGTGGCTCCAACATTAGTGCCAAACCTGCACAAGTGGACAATCTGTACTCGCGGGTAATAGATCGGTAATACAGACCACTTCACTAAGTGAGATATATGTAGCAAAGTAGGTCCGTAAAACATATACATGTATACCACCAGAGGGAGTAAAAACACGGCATTGTGGGTAAATATTTATTCAGTGCTACCCTGGGACGCAGGGCCAAGGTTATGTTTGTGGCTGTTTGTCGTGCCGCGGTGTCAATCATGTCGTACAATAGGATTACATGCAGAAAGACCTGAGGGCACAGGCTTTAACTGTGCAGCATTCCCAATTACTTGCAGAGGATGACTGTATATATGGCACCTGGCCGTTGATTGCAGCACCACTTGTGCTAAGTTGAGAACCTTCAGTACAGGCCCTTGGCCACTAGTTAGAGCAGCTAACCAGGTATTGTGACATCACAGGGCAGGCCAAGGTGTGGTGGCACTGGTTGTACTAGCCCCTGATACTGCTAACTACCTTACATACCCATGTGTACTTTTTGTAAGAACGTATATGATAGACCCCAGTCTTGTGTGAGTGATGATATAAAGTTTGACATGCCATGTCACTGCGGCACCAAAAACTAGTGTTAAACTGCCTGCTGGCGCTAGACATGCTAGGGCGTGGTAAATGTACTCTACACTGGCCCTGTGCTTTTAGCGTCGACATATCATACAGAGATGTAAGCCATTAGCAGTAGCGGTATATGTGTATCTATATAAAGGGGCCTATATGACATCTCAATTCATATCAATAAATGACAAATAAGACTCGCAGTTCAAGTGGGCTAAGCACACAAATGTACATGTTAGATATAGAAACCCCGGCAGTTAAAAGAACATGCCATCACGAGCTGCAGGTAACTCATGCTATATGTAACATGCAAGGTCATAGGTACATATCACTTTGTGTTAGGCAGTGGGTATTATTTATCGACAGGGGGTTAAGCCGGTGGTAAAGTTAAAGTTAAGGGGTTAGGGTGAGGGTTACCTAGGCTTAGGGAATAGTTCAGCCCCTCCCGCTAGAATAGTTGGGATTTGTCAACAACCTCCTCTTTCTTGCCAAAGATGGGTGAAATTGTTGCCCCTACCAACATCTACCAATCCACCAACAAGCCTGCAGTGCTGTGAGATAATAACCGCTCCCTTTTTTGTCTCATGCTGACATACAACCCCCACAGGAGGAGGAGGGTAGTGATACCGTGATACAGTCTGATGAATCGTGCTATAGGTAAGCCTGTTCCTGTGTAGACATAGAGTACTTAACGTTAGGGACATGCCAAATGTAAGATCATTCATGGTGTTTCCATATAAACCCTTACATGGTATGTCATCTCCGTGTTAATGCAGGCTAATGCAGGCCATGGCAGGTTCATCTTTCCTCCACCAGGTGGCATGATACGTGTAGTGGCCAAAGCCAATGATTGAGACAAAGTATTGTGACAGAAGTTGACTTGCTACTGTTTATTACCTTTTCCACATGAGAGCAGTTACAGGTGCATGGGTACTCTTACAGAGTTGATGAATGTCCTGCAATCACATAGAATAGCCACAGGAGATCTCTTGAGTAGATACTTATTTCCTATGGTTTGACACAGTAGCACACATACAGTCCATACACTCCTTATAATGTCTTAAAGTGTTGAAGTCCTTTGGTGAATGTAAATGGAACTGTGTATAACTCCAACTTTAACTTTAACTGTACAAAGAATATTGTCTCCTATAGTCCTCAGGTACAAAGTCCAGCTTCAGCAAGTTCAATATAGTCCAATGTATACAGGTGGGGTAATCCTGGAGCACTCTGACACAGGTCTGCTCCCCATGGTGGTCTTGTAGGTACTGATTTCACCACCTCCACAGCACTGCCTTTTATAGGCCACAGACAGGATGATGCAATACACCAACATGCTGATGTCAGACTCTCAGAAAAAGTATGATGCAATAACCAAACTGGGTGATGAAACATACATAGTACACAGTAGAAAGAGGATGATGAAATACCTCTACCTGATTGCAACATAGTCTGGAACACTCTAGAAGGGTGAGGTCAGCACCATATAAAAGAGATGACGCAATACACCCACCTTATTGCAACACATACACTACATTCCAGGCCCCTTAAATGTGAACTATAGAAGTGAACATTTACAAACAACCTTAGTTCTTCATAATATCAATATAAATATTTCAAACTTTACACTTGTATGAGTGACATGACAATGACATACACAATACTATCTATAGTGCATACAGTGAACAATAGAACATAGTTCAAACATTAGCATACATACATGATAATAACATACAACCTTTCATGGAACAACATTATCTGTGTATGTTCTTTACTATTTAGGTACAATACAATATGCATAGTACTAACATCTCTGTGTACAATATGACATCATCTTGGATATCCTTTACTTACAAACACGACTAGATCATACATCTATGATGTGACAGATTCAAGCAAACAAAGTTTGTCAATAGGTCTCACGAGTACATTTGTAGCAGTTTTGACCTCTACTGACCGCACTAGGCCATCTTTACCTGGGAACGTTTTGACAACACGACCAAGTGGCCAACTATTTCTAGGCAGATTTTCATCCATAACCAACACCACATCATTTGTTTGGACATTTCTCTTTGTTTCTAACCATTTCTGTCTTAGCTGCAATGTAGGGAGATACTCTTTTACCCACCGTTTCCAGAACTGGTCTGCCAAGTACCGTACATGCCTCCATCTACGACCATACATATCTTCCTTTCGGAAGGTTCCTGGGGATGCTCTAAGTCCTACACCTAGCTGAAGTAAGTCATTTGGGGTTAGAGGTTTCAAGTCCGTTGGATCGTCTGATACTGGAGTGAGTGGTCTACCATTGACAATGTATTCAACTTCACAGAATACTGTGCTCAACCTCTCATCGTCAAGGACTTGATCTTTGAGTATAGAATTCAGTACTTTGCGTACTGTCCTGATTTGTCTTTCCCAGACTCCTCCCATGTGAGATGCAGCTGGTGGGTTGAACTCCCACTTGATTTCTCTGATGAGAAGACTTTCCTTGGTTTTGTGATCTTCATTCCACCTTCGTAGCGACTCATGCAGCTCCTTGTTTCCTCCAACAAAGTTGGTTCCATTGTCTGACCTGATCTTCTCAGGAACCCCTCTTCTAGAGATAAACCTTATCAAGGAGTTGATGAATGAGTCTGCATCCATTGAATTTAGCACCTCAATGTGTATTGCCCTTGTTGTCAAACAGGTGAACAAACAGCCATACCTTTTCTCTTGGCTCCGGCCCCTCTTCACATAGAAGGGGCCGAAGCAGTCTACTCCTGTGTAGGTGAAGGGTGGTTTGTGAGGTGTAACTCTGTCCTTTGGCAGGTCAGCCATCCTCTGGACACCTAATTTTCCTCTCAATTTCGTGCATATCACACAGTTCTGCAGTACTCTATTTACCAAGGGACGCCCTTGTGGTAATATCAAGGGGTGCTTGGCAGAGTCAGTTATAGGTGCACTTTGAAGTCTGCCTTGTACTCGGAGCATGTTATCCTCATCTCTGAACGGCTCCAATTTGTAGATAGTGCTTTTATGGGAGACTTGCTTACCTGATGCCAGGCTGGTGAGCTCATCTGAATAGCACCTTCTTTGCACATGCCTGATAATGCCCTTCTCAGCGTTTTGGAGCTCATCCACAGATAGATCAGAAGTCAGTTTGGGCTTTCCCTTTCGGAGCCACTCGCCAAAGCGAATCAGCCATGCAACTGCCTTCTTCAAACGAAACCAGCTTGAATATCGTTTGAACATTTGTTCCAAGCGGTCTTCTGGATCTGTGACTGCAATGCAAACCTTGGCTTCTTTCTTGACTTCATGATCATCCAATAGTAGGTCAGGAGATCTTTGAGGAACAACTGGCCACTGGGACTTGTCTTCCAACAAGAAGTCCGGCCCCTGTTTCCATCTTCTGCTGGATAGCATTTCACTTGCACTGAGGCCACGAGAAGCATCATCAGCTGGGTTTGACTTGGTGTCTACGTACCTCCATTGGGTCGGTGATGATCCATCAAGGATGATTGCTACTCTGTTGGCAACAAAAGTCTGAAACTGCTTGGTGGTTCTTGATGTACTGCAAGACTATCATGCTGTTAGTCCAAAAGATGGATTTGGTAACTTCCAGGCGTATCTCTCTGCGGAGCAGGCTATCCATCTTAACAGCCACCACAGCTCCTGAAAGTTCTAGTCTTGGAATAGTCATGTGTTTGACGGGAGCAAGTCGTGATTTACCCAGCAAGAATGAACAGTGGACATCTCCTTGCTCGTTCACCACACGTAGATAAGAAGTTGTGCCGTAGGCTTCTTCAGATGCATCAGAGAAATGGTGAAGTTGGATTTCCACACACTTACCAAAGTCTTGTGGTATGAGGCAACGCCTTATCTTAAACTCTTCAAGACGTGGGAGATCCTTTAGCCATCTTTTCCATTTCTTTATGTTGTCAGGCTCCAGTTCATCATCCCATCCTTTCTCTCTCTTGCATTCATCTTGGAATATCTTCTTTGCTTGTAGTATAAATGGGCATACAAATCCCAAAGGGTCATACACTGAACTGACCACTCTGAGAAACCCTCTTCTGGTGAAAGTCACTTCCTTTTGCTTGATCCTAATCCCAAACATGTCTTCCTGGGTATCCCATTGGACACCTAGTGCTCTTTCAACAGGAAGTGACGCTGAATCAAGGTCTAGGTCTTTGACTTCCTTTGCTCTGTCCTCAGGCGGAACAGATTCTATAACCTCTTTGCTGTTGGAGATCCATTTGGTCAGGCGAAAACCTCCCAGTTTCAGGAGTTGACAAAGTTCCTCTACCAGTTTCTTTGCCTGATCCACTGTTGACAGTGACTTGAGACAGTCATCTGCATAGAAGTTCTCCATCACGGTCTTGACAGTTTCTTCATCAAACTCAGTCTTGTGGTCCTCAGCAGTGCGTTTTAGAGCAAAGCTTGCACAACTAGGGCTCCATACTCCACCAAACAAGTGCACTGCCATCTTGTAAGGCTGCGGAGGAAGGTCAGGGTTACCGTCTTTCCACCACAGGAACCTTAATACGTCTCTGTGTTGTGGAGACACACGCACTTGATGGAACATGGCTTCTATGTCTCCCATGATTGCTATGTGGTCTTCCCTGAATCTTAGTAGCACGCCTATCAGTTTGTTGGTCATATCAGGGCCTTGCAGCACTTGCTTGTTTAATGATGTACCACCATATTCTGCTGCACAATCGAAGACAATCCTAAGCTTTCCTGGCTTATTTGGACTTGTAACGGAATGGTGTGGGATATACCACTTGATTCCATTATCCTTATCATCATCACTGTCTTGAACAGGTTCTGCATATCCCTTCTGGAGTAAATCCTCTATACCTGTCTTGTAAAGTCTATGAAGATCAGGATCCTTTGACAGTCTTCTCCCAAGACTCTGTAGACGTTTCTCTGCCATTTTCTTGTTGTCTATCAGTGCTGGTGGTGTGACCTTAAAGGGTATGTCCATCTCATAATGTTGATCTTTGAGTATGATGGACTCATTCCAGACATCCAAAACTCTTTTGTCATCTTGAGACATCTGTGGGAGACTTCCAGCCAGCGTCTGTCCCACGTCCAGTTTCCAGAACTGCTCAACTTGAGCTTCAAGTCTCACATCTGGTCCCTGGTCAGCTTGAATGAAGTGGCAAACAGCAGAATCATTTGAATTCCCACTTTGCATTGGGCCATTGAGTGTCCATCCTAGACTTGTTCTGGTGGCATAGGGTTCATTTTCCCTTCCTCGCCTCACTTCGAGGGGAATCAGTGCATCTGGGACATCTTGACCAATGGGGAGAGTGATGCCTGATTTCTCTTGCAGAGGTATTTCCAGACACTTGAGATGATCCCATTTCTTAACATCTGCTTGTGATGGTGCACTGTCCTTTAGGCTTGGAAACCTGCTCAGTGCATAGACTCTAGGAAGTTTGACAACCTTACGTTTCTTCTTTGGTCCTTTTGTTGCTGTGACTTCTAGAGAGACTTCAAGGGCATCCATATCTTTCCCTTCACTCAGGGTCTCTAATGATAGAGAGGTATTTTCTCCTTTTAGTTCTAGTTGCTTGACCAAGTCCTTCGAGCAGAAGGTCTTGTTGCTTCCTGGATCAAGCAGGGCATGTGTGCGTATGTAATTGGTCTGACCCTTCCCTCGCACATACACAGGAACTATAGGTAAGGCGACCTTTGTGCTTTCAACGTCTGATTGCCCACATGCATAGCTCTTGGCTTCTACCGGCTTGTCTGGGGACTTCTGCTCCTCATTCTGTTCTCTGTCCTTTGCAGACTCAGGCTCGGAGACTTTCAATGGTTGATGCAGCAATGTTGCGTGTTTCCCCTTACAATCCTTCTCTTGACAGCCTCTGGGTCTTCTACATTCTTTAGATGTATGATTGCTGTAGTCAAGACAATTGAAACACAGTCTTTTTTCTTTTGCCACCTCCCGTCTCTTTTCCAGGGGCATCTTCTTAAACTTCTCACATCCACTCACTGTGTGACCATCAGCATCACACATGCGACACTTGTAGCTCTTGGGCTTGTCCTTCTGTGATGCATCAGTGGACTTGAACTTCGCGTCTTGATTTGAGCTGGGGCTAGACTTATCACTAACCTTTACATTAAAGCTTGATCCCTTCTTCTTGGGTATGGAAGGCTTTGCTTCCTTGGGGGCTGACCCTACATTTCCAAATACTGGGTCATTGGCCTCTCCGGCTGCCATCTCAAGGAATTTTAGAAACTCATCAAAATTTGGATATTCTCCAAATCTCTCACGGGCCTTATATGCCTCCTTGCGCCATTGGGTTTGAAGATACATGGGCAACCTTGTCAGGATCTTCACCATTCGGTCCTGTGAGTCTACTTCTTTAAGCTTATTCATAGCACGCAGTGTCTCCAAACAGCCCCTGACATCATCAGCAAAGTCCTGAAGGGCTTCACCATCATTTGGCTTCACTGCTGGGCCTTCAGTTATCTTAGAGATACATGCCTTCGAGATTACAAAGTCATTGCCAAATCTTTGTTTCAACAGATATCTTGCTTTCTTGTAACCTTCTGTTGCGGTCATCAATGCACATGGCTGTATCACCTTTAATGCCTTGCCTGTACAGTACTCTAACAGCCTATTAAGTCTATCAATATCCTCAACATCAGTCTTATCAACACAGCTGTCAAAGGCATTCATGAATGTCCAATACTTCAAAGGATCCCCATCAAAGGTTGTCAGGCTAGTCTTAGGAAGGCGAATGACATTGAGCATTTGGCGTTGAGTCATCATTTGGGATTCTAAAGCTGACTGACTCCTCTCCTGAATTTCACCTAAAGTTTCACTAAGACCCTTCAAAACTGGTTCAGACGGTTGCTTTATGGCTACTGGAGCTTGTGGTGATTTAACAAACTCCATGAGTTTAGCTACTTGTCCAATGGTGAATGTCTCATCTGACCTTTTATCAGCATTCTCTGTTACTGGAGATCCTGTCCACTCAGGTGCAAATGGGTTGAGCATTGACCTTCCCACACCCCCTGATCCTTTGTTGTCTGAGCTAAAGGCTGTAGGTTTGTTGGTCTTTTGGGCAGTACTAGCACTTATGGGACCCCCCAGATGACGGTAGGCCCTACTGGCAATAGTTGAATCAAGCATCTCCCCACATTGCAACTTTACATCAGTATCTTCTCTAGCTACAACATTATCATAAACAGAATCAAAGTTAACATTTGAACAGTTATCAACAAACGTTTGACTGACCTTTGAACCTTTATACACATACTCAGGATTATGAACACTCTTGGTCAGGACCTCTTCTTCTGCTGCTGCAGCAGCAAGTTCAGTCTGTATTTGTAGCTGCTGACGGCGTAGCTCCAGTTTCTTCTTTTCAAGCTCTAGCCTTTGCTGCTTTTCCCTCTGATGATGTGTAGCTTCTCTGCGTTGACGTTCAGCTTCCTCCTGCCTCTGACGTTCGGCCTCTTGGCGCTGACGTTCGGCTTCTTCGTGCTGACGTTCGGCTTCCTGGTGCAGTTGTAGCTGGGTGAGCTCAAGCTCTTGCAGCTCCTGGAGAGCTCTAGCCTTGACTTCAAGGGCAGCCCGTTTCGCGACTGCCTTGGTTCTGGTACTTGATGCCCGCGACGCCCTGGATGTGGCACCAGAGCCACCCTGTGACACACTATCCTCAGGTTTGACACTCTCCTGCAGGCTATGCTGTTCCTGAAGACAGATATATTGTCTTTGTGCACCTTGAAACCTGTCTTCAAGTTGTTGATACCAGGCCTCTTCATCAGTGGCCCTATCAGGTTGAATGTCCAGCACTAAATCCATGAAGTCATGGTGCACTGAATATAAGTCCTTAAATGCAGATGTCATCTTCTCAGCTGCAACTTGAAGTTCAGGTAGACCGGCATCACATTGCATCAGTTGTATCAGCATGTTAGTCTTTTTGGTCAGGTGACCAGCATAACCACCTCTTGAACGGCGTAGTGCCAACAGTTTCTCAGTATTGACACTATGAGGGTCCAGCATCTTGCTTGGTTCTCTTTGCCTTGAACTTGTATGTGACATGATGACTTACTTGGTGTACTTGCTGAATATCCTGGTTCTTGTAGACTATTCTTTGTACCAAATGTAGTGGCCAAAGCCAATGATTGAGACAAAGTATTGTGACAGAAGTTGACTTGCTACTGTTTATTACCTTTTCCACATGAGAGCAGTTACAGGTGCATGGGTACTCTTACAGAGTTGATGAATGTCCTGCAATCACATAGAATAGCCACAGGAGATCTCTTGAGTAGATACTTATTTCCTATGGTTTGACACAGTAGCACACATACAGTCCATACACTCCTTATAATGTCTTAAAGTGTTGAAGTCCTTTGGTGAATGTAAATGGAACTGTGTATAACTCCAACTTTAACTTTAACTGTACAAAGAATATTGTCTCCTATAGTCCTCAGGTACAAAGTCCAGCTTCAGCAAGTTCAATATAGTCCAATGTATACAGGTGGGGTAATCCTGGAGCACTCTGACACAGGTCTGCTCCCCATGGTGGTCTTGTAGGTACTGATTTCACCACCTCCACAGCACTGCCTTTTATAGGCCACAGACAGGATGATGCAATACACCAACATGCTGATGTCAGACTCTCAGAAAAAGTATGATGCAATAACCAAACTGGGTGATGAAACATACATAGTACACAGTAGAAAGAGGATGATGAAATACCTCTACCTGATTGCAACATAGTCTGGAACACTCTAGAAGGGTGAGGTCAGCACCATATAAAAGAGATGACGCAATACACCCACCTTATTGCAACACATACACTACAATACGTAACATGTAGTGTTACATCCTGATACACTGCCTCACTTTGCGCCGACAACACGGTTTTGTCGGCGCCAGAACGTGTTTTTCGGCGACAAAACAGTGTTATATATCCTAGTGGACATGGGCCTAGTGACCCGGGAACAGTGCAAGTCCTCAGGGACAAACTGTACACATATAAATATTACACTGTAAAAAGTTGGTTGCCATTTTTGTAGGTGTACAGTTGTTTCTACTGTAGGTGTACAGCTTATTGTGGGTAAACAGTAGAATATACTGTAAATCTATTCCAAAGTAGATTCTATTGTAGATCTACAGTTGATTTTACTGTGTACCTACACTAACCTTTTACAGTGTATACCAATACCACATAAATTAATGTTCAATTGTTCAATTTAAGATGATCATGCACAGCTATTATGATAAGATCATCAGGAAATGGCCGGTACATATTGATCATGTGAGATAGAATTAACACAGAGAAAACATGCCATCCTATGTCCCCATCCTCTCTAATATCATGTAAATGTTTATAAATAGCATAAAGGCTGGGCTACTGCCAAATAGGCCAGCTCCCAGTCCTATTGCCGAACTTTGGCACACGCCAAGCACATCCCTTGTGACCTGAGGCATGCTATCCTATAAGTAGGAATGTGCTGGGAGATGGAAATGTGTAATGCATCATTCATCATTCTCCCAGCACATTCTTCACTGCGTTGTTCTGTGTATGTGATTGGAGATTGTAATAATCAATCAAAACTCTCCAAGCACTGTCCACTGTTGAGACAAGGCGAGATGTGATTGGAGATTGGATTAGCGATGATGTGATTGGAGATTGTAGTCTTTTGATAGGAACCGGAAGTAGAATCCCCATGTGCGCACGCACCGTTAGATGTGATCACGTGGTATGACCTGAGGGTGAGGCTGTCCCTGGGGCTTGGTTCATGTTATAGACCGTTGCCATGAATCTGAAGTGGTATGTACAATGAGAGACACTATATAACAGAACTATCTGTTTATAAATACAGAACATGACATGAATAGACAAAATCGTCTACAGTCGATCCTCACTTCCTCAAACATTTATTACCTCGAATCCCTCACTTCCTCAGACAGAAGCTCAGGAACTCGCCTTATATGTTTCATTATTTTTGGACTTATTTCCTTAAATTATTTGCTTCCTCGGGCATTTTTGCATTTTCCAAATTCGAGGAAGTGAGGGCTGACTGTATTAGCATCTCATATACAGCAGGTGTATAGCCTGATGAGACTACTCAGTGCCCCATTAGCATTGTTTCAACTGGAAGTTATTAAAGGCTTTGTCAGATTATATACGGCTCTGTAGAGTCGCTCAGCCCATGTGGGTTGTCTGGCAACTGCCATTACATGTTTCATTATATTTGGACTTAATTCCTCGAATTATTTGCTTCCTCAGACATTTTCTCTTGCATTTCCCAAATTAGAGGAAGTAAGGGCCGACTGTATACCAATATGCACCAGTTGAGAAGCGTTGTTCTATCCTTATAGCGATAATTCTGGTGGCGCCGTGTGTGCGGCCATGTTAGTTCTGTCCTCGGAATATCACGCGAGATTTGGTTTGGTACCAGACTCCCACACATCATTGTATGCCACAAGCTGCATTCCATGGACAGAACCAATATCTCACGAGAACTGCTAGTGTCGGCCTGCAGTTGTGCTCGTACATTCAAAATGTAACCTTGTCTCCAGACTCTTACAAGTGACAATCATAAAATAAACAAGTCAAAAACTCGTCTAAGGGACAAGGAAGCGGGTCTTCTAGCTGGAGATAGAAGACCCACTTGGCATCTGCCAGCCCAAAACCCGACATTTGCCAGCTCCAGATTCTATTTGTGGGATGGTAACCTGATAGGGTAGACAACTTTTGACTCGTTTATTTTACGAGTCTGGAAACAAGTTTACTTTTTCAGTGTAGAAATACCCCCGACTATAGCCTAGAGTATACGATCTGCGGCTGTGTGAGTCTGGGCTCCACATATATACAAGTTCATAAATACAAGGCAACTGTTCAACTTAATGCTCTCCGTGATAGAAACAGACATCATAAATAATAAATGATCTTGAGAGGCTAATCAAAACGTCCTATACGTTTCCTCAGATCAGAATAATTCATTCAGGACAGGTTCCTCATTTTATTTTGTTACCTTTTTGAACCAGGTTTTGTAAAAGCAGGTCAGGCTAGTTTTTCTACTTTAAATAACACAAAAACGGTTTCCTCATACGGCTCTGCATGCCGACACAAAAAAACCTGTTCCTGTTTTCATTTTCATATTTTACCCTTAGCATGCTCAGAGAACTAGAGTCCATCCCCCAAGGTTTGGCAAACCTTGCCTGTAGACCTGTATGGTATTGACAGCAGGGCAACTTTGGCATTTCATGTAGTGACTTCAACGGAATAAGATGACCGGCCATTAATAAAAAGCATAGTGCTTTAGTGCACTTGACCCATCCGTTGGCATGATGCATTGAATGCAGCACCGGCTAGTGCAGCATTGGTACAACATGCCGACCCTACAGGATCGATGAATTAGTAGTGTCGCTGCAAACCACAAATTGACATGGAACCATAACAAATTGTGCTCTTCTTGAATGGTTGATATAAAACTATTTCAGAGAAAAGTTTTTTTCCGGTACAATCCTGGAGAAGGGTCAGTTCCCCTCCATCAACACTCTAAGAAAGGTGTGTTATATTTACACACTTTGTTTAAACCACTTTTAACACACCTTCTTTTGTAACACACTATACACTTGCCAAACGTGTGTTGATCTCGAAAGTGTTTTGATAAAAAGTGTCTCACTCTTTAAATGCATGTTCCTGTAACACGAAAATATTTTTTAATGAGGTTCTGGTCAACAAGGCAGCATTTGCATTAGTTACCGCTTACAGATGGGGTCTAGCTGACTGGCCTGCAGTGTACTACCACTGAGAGATGGGGTCTAGCTGACTGGCCTGCAGTGTGCTACCACTGAGAGATGGGGTCTACCTGACTGGCCTGCTGGCCTGCAGTGAGCTACCACTGAGAGATGGGGTCTAGCTGACTGGCCTGCAGTGAGCTACCACTGAGAGATGGGGTCTAGCTGACTGGCCTACAGTGTACTACCACTGAGAGATGGGGTCTAGCTGACTGGCCTACAGTGTACTACCACTAAGAGATGGGGTCTAGCTGACTGGCCTGCAGTGTACTACCACTGAGAGATGGGGTCTAGCTGACTGGCCTGCAGTATGCTACCACTGAGAGATGGCGTCTAGCTGACTGGCCTGCAGTGTGCTACCACTGAGAGATGGGGTCTAGCTGACTGGCCTGCAGTGTGCTACCACTGAGAGATGGGGTCTAGCTGACTGGCCTGCAGTGAGCTACCACTGAGAGATGGGGTCTAGCTGACTGGCCTGCTGGCCTGCAGTGTGCTACCATTGAGAGATGGGGTCTAGCTGACTGGCCTGCTGGCCTGCAGTGAGCTACCACTGAGAGATGGGGTCTAGCTGACTGGCCTGCTGGCCTGCAGTGTACTACCACTGAGAGATGGGGTCTAGCTGACTGGCCAGCTGGCCTGCAGTGAGCTACCACTGAGAGATGGGGTCTAGCTGACTGGCCTGCTTGCCTGCAGTGTGCTACCACTGAGAGATGGGGTCTAGCTGACTGGCCAGCTGGCCTGCAGTGAGCTACCACTGAGAGATGGGGTCTAGCTGACTGGCCTGCTTGCCTGCAGTGAGCTACCACTGAGAGATGGGGTCTAGTTGACTGGCCTGCAGTGTGCTACCACTGAGAGATGGGGTCTAGCTGACTGGCCTGCTTGCCTGCAGTGAGCTACCACTGAGAGATGGGGTCTAGTTGACTGGCCTGCAGTATGCTACCACTGAGAGATGGGGTCTAGCTGGCTGGCCTGCAGTGTACTACCAATAAGAGATGGGGTCTAGCTGAGTGGCCTGCAGTGTACTACCACTGAGAGATGGGGTCTAGCTGGCTGGCCTGCAGTGAGCTACCACTGAGAGATGGGGTCTAGCTGGCTGGCCTGCAGTGAGCTACCACTGAGAGATGGGGTCTAGCTGACTGGCCTGCAGTGTACTACCGCTTACAGGTGGGGTCTAGCTGACTACCCTACTGGCCTGCAGTGTGTATTTTTTATGCCGAAGTGGTGGCGTAGCCACCTGGTGGTGCCGCCAGGCACCACCAGAACAAGGTATATGATGTTTGCACTTTACCAGAAGTCAGAACGGGTGCCGCCATCTTGGATTGTGCCGCCATCTTGGATTAAGGAGTCACAACACAAATTTATGCTAGATGTGATAACAATAATATAAATCAACCTTTGATAGTTCCTGAGGTTGATTATAATTATACCTACCCCCCTAATATGGATCCAAGGAATTCAATGATTCTATCGGTTTGTTGCTAATACAGCTGGTTGCCTAGCAACGGCTATTCTAATTGTTTAACTGCCTAGCAACGCACATTTCCATGGTCCTAAGGTTGATTATAATTATACCTACCCCCCCTAATATGGACCCAAGGAATTCAATGTTTCTATTGGTTTGATGCTAATACAGCTGGTTGCCTAGCAACGGCTATTCTAATTGTTTATCTGCCTAGCAACGCACATTTCCATGGTCCTAAGGTTGATTATAATTATACCTACCCCCCCTAATATGGACCCAAGGAATTCAATGTTTCTATTGGTTTGATGCTAATACAGCTGGTTGCCTAGCAACGGCTATTCTAATTGTTTATCTGCCTAGCAACGCACATTTCCATGGTCCTAAGGTTGATTATAATTATACCTACCCCCCCTAATATGGACCCAAGGAATTCAATGTTTCTATTGGTTTGATGCTAATACAGCTGGTTGCCTAGCAACGGCTATTCTAATTGTTTATCTGCCTAGCAACGCACATTTCCATGGTCCTAAGTTTGATTATAATCATACCTACCCCCCCTAATATGGACCCAAGGGATTCAATGTTTCTATTGGTTTGATGCTAATACAGCTGGTTGCCTAGCAACGGCTATTCTAATTGTTTATCTGCCTAGCAACGCACATTTCCATGGTCCTAAGGTTGATTATAATCATACCTACCCCCCCTAATATGGACCCAAGGAATTCAATGTTTCTATTGGTTTGATGCTAATACAGCTGGTTGCCTAGCAACGGCTATTCTAATTGTTTATCTGCCTAACAACACACATTTCCATGGACCTAAGGTTGATTATAATCATACCTACCCCCCCTAATATGGACCCAAGGGATTCAATGTTTCTATTGGTTTGATGCTAATACAGCTGGTTGCCTAGCAACGGCTATTCTAATTGTTTATCTGCCTAGCAACGCACATTTCCATGGTCCTAAGGTTGATTATAATCATACCTACCCCCCCTAATATGGACCCAAGGAATTCAATGTTTCTATTGGTTTGATGCTAATACAGCTGGTTGCCTAGCAACGGCTATTCTAATTGTTTATCTGCCTAACAACACACATTTCCATGGACCTAAGGTTGATTATAATCATACCTACCCCCCCTAATATGGACCCAAGGGATTCAATGTTTCTATTGGTTTGATGCTAATACAGCTGGTTGCCTAGCAATGGCTATTCTAATTGTTTATCTGCCTAGCAACGCACATTTCCATGGTCCTAAGGTTGATTATAATCATACCTACCCCCCTAATATGGACCAAAGGAATTCAATGTTTCTATTGGTTTGATGCTAATACAGCTGGTTGCCTAGCAACGGCATATCTAATTGTTTATCTGCCTAGCAACGCACATTTCCATGGTCCTAAGGTTGATTATAATCATACCTACCCCCCTTAATATGGACCCAAGGAATTCAATGTTTCTATTGGTTTGATGCTAATACAGCTTGTTGCCTAGCAACGGCTATTCTAATTGTTTATCTGCCTAACAACACACATTTCCATGGACCTAAGGTTGATTATAATCATACCTACCCCCCCTAATATGGACCCAAGGGATCCAATGTTTCTATTGGTTTGATGCTAATACAGCTGGTTGCCTAGCAACGGCTATTCTAATTGTTTATCTGCCTAACAACACACATTTCCATGGACCTAAGGTTGATTATAATCATACCTACCCCCCCTAATATGGACCCAAGGGATCCAATGGTTCTATCAGTGTGTTGCTTATACAGCTGGTTGCCTAGCCACCGCTATTCTAATTGTTATTCTGCCTAGCAACACACATTTCCATGGTCCTGAGGTTGATTATAATCATACCTGCCCCCCCTGATATGGACCCAAGGAATTCAATGGTTCCATCAGTTTGTTGCTAATACAGCTGGTTGCCTAGCAACGGCTATTCTAATTGTTTATCTGCCTAGCAACACACATTTTCATGGTCCTGAGGTTGATTATAATCATACCTACCCCCCCCCCCTAATATGGACCCAAGGAATTCAGTGGTTCTATCGGTTTGATGCTAATACAGCTGGTTGCCTAGCAACGGCTATTCTAATTGTTTATCTGCCTAGCAACACACATTTCCTTACCCCCTCACATGGACCCAATGCCATATTTGAAGTAATATCATCCTTTCCCCTAATAACCCCTTCCCGGCCCTGCTTATTTGGTGTCTTGAATTGGTTTCCTTCAAACATACCAACCATGTAGACATTATGTTTCTTCGAATGCAAGAATTGCGGTTGTTGCCGCGTATAAAAATGCCTGAGGCATTTTTTTACGCGGCAACAACCGCAATTCTTGTTAATGTCCTATCTCCATGTCCTGGCTGGCTGCTGCATACCTTATCATGATGGCCAGTTTGCATGCCTCGCTGTACTACCAGCTCTAACCATGTAAGGGCCGCATAGTGCTTAAATGTGCTGTGTCCTTGGTCGGCACGATGCATGAATGCAGCCCTGGCGAGTCTACTCGCAAGGATTGCATTCATGCATTATGCCAACCCTTCGAGAGTAAACCAAACTGAAAATGTTGACATGATGCTTGATTGCAGCCCTGGTGAGTTACTCGCCAAGGCTGCATTCATGTATCATGCCGACCAAGGGCATGATACATTGAAGCACTGTAGGTGGCCCTCAAAGGGTTAATACCGGCCTGTACAGGGGGTTTCTTACCAGGTTTGTTCTAGACCACCAAGGATTTCCTGGTGGTAGTAAATTATAGTCGTACCTTCAGGTACAGTTAGACCTAGGAGAAGAATTTCAAAGGGAAAATTTGATTGAGAGCACTTCTCATCTACACATATACTACGCAATAATTATGTTTTGAAATATCTAATCTCTTGAAAACAAATCATTTCAAATGTGTAAATGAAGATCAGAATATGAGATTCTGTAAGTTGTAGGCCTATAGGTCACGTTTCTCTTGTTGATTTTCCGAGCTATTTTTGGGGAGGGTTACAGGCTAAAAGATGGTATATCAGCTAATAGACTTCCCAAACCTTTTCCTCAAAATGTATATCACTTCAATGCCATGGGTTGCATTATCATTTTAGCTGATAAACAGAGCAACATATTTGTCTATTAATACATAATTTGAGATTGATAACAATGTACCTGATTTACATCACTGACTCAGGCACTCCCCAAGGAGAGTATTGGGGGAACTAATCTGATAGAGAATGCACTGAGCCATGCAGTATCAACACATAGGGAGTTTTAGTGTCGACCTACAGTAAACAATATTGCACTGTATGTGCTCATCTTATAGACTAAGACACTGCCAATACTTTTAAAAGTTAGGGAAGATGTATGGGATAGGATATACAATAGTAATATGATAAAACTAAAAATCTCTAAACATTTAGCTGACACACCATCTTTAATAGTCATGAGGTCTAGGTCCCCCCAGGGTGGATGGAGCTTAGTAACAGACACCCAGACTGACATGGACACCTCATTACTGCCTCTATACTATACGTGTACCAGAATAACTGGTCATCACCCAGTCTCACCAAATCGACTCAGGTTCAAAATCTAGTCATAGATGTCAGCCAGTCATAGACGTCAGCCGGTCATAGACGTCAGCTGGTCATTGACGTCAGCCAGTCATAGATGTCAGCTGGTCATAGATGTCAGCTGGTCATAGATGTCAGCTGGTCATAGATGTCAGCCGGTCATAGATGTCAGCCAGTCATAGACATCAGCCAGTCATAGACGTCAGCCTGTCATAGAATCAGCCGGTCATAGAATCAGCCGGTCATAGATGTCAGCCGGTCATAGAAGTCAGCCAGTCATCGATGTCAGCCGGTCATAGATGTCAGCCAGTAATAGATGTCAGCCGGTCATAGATGTCAGCCAGTAATAGACATCAGCCAGTCATAGATGTCAGCCAGTCATAGATGTCAGCCAGTCATAGATGTCAGCCAGTCATAGATGTCAGCCGGTCATAGATGTCAGCCAGTCATAGATGTCAGCCAGTCATAGACGTCAGCCGGTCATAGATTCTGACCCTGGATTGATTTGGTGAGACTGAGTCTTTTATTGTCTTTTATTGGTATTACTTATAGCTGCATACATATTATTTCTGTAGCTGTATGCATAATTATTTTATATCTGGTCATTTTGAGTAAACTCAATTTGCAGAATGGCACAGTTTTTTTTCTGTCCAGCAAATGGTGTGTGGACAGTGTATAGTACATTACGACAATCTATGTCCATTCAGTAACATGAGTAGAACTCTCCCCTATAGCACTGCCATAGGTCATGACCTTTAGCACCATGAAAGCCAACCTACCCCCCCCCCCCACCTCCAACCCCAACCCAGCATCACATCATCATTTGTCCAGATCTAATTTCCTCACCATTAGCCTGAATTGGCATTAATTTGGTGCCCGATTACCCTTTAAGGCCCGCATAATGTGCTCATGCATGGTGCCCTTTATCGTTATGATGTATAAATGCAACCTACTTGTTTTCAAGCATCATGCCAATCCTACAGAGTTGATGCATCGTTGAAGTGTCGGCATGATGCATGAATGCAGCCCTGGTGATTAGACCTGCCAGGGCTGCATCCATGCATTATGCCCGACAAATGGCATAGAATTAGGGCTGTTCGGCCCTTAGAGGATTAAATCCGTCCTTTAGGGAGCGCCAATTTGGGTTCATTATGCCTGAGTGGCATTAGCTTTATATTATTGCTCATATTGTTGTGGACTAAGTGTGATTATTGGCCTCTAAATGTGTCAGTAATGGGCTTACATGGCAAATGTTGCTCACATTTATTTTGAAATCCCAGAGGGTTTCAGAGGGACTATCCAGGAACCCCCAGCAACTAAATAATAACCTATAGAAGTATAGGATAGCCATTCAGCAGGGTGCCCCTATAAAGCCTTTAGAACCTGGTATTTTGAATCGACCAATGGTAGGGTTGGATTTGAGGGTGTCTTTATCCCATAGACCAGGTAATTTAAAATGTAATAACATGGCAATTAAATACCAGGTTCTAAGTTAAGGACAGATCCCTGTACGAGGGGTCTATGGCATTGAGACACTGACCGTAGGGAGGCTGTCTCAATGACATAGTCCCTGAGTTAATGGGGTATACTACACTAATGAGGTATATCCATTTAGGATGTGATAGGGAATTAGTGGATTTGGAGAGGTGCTAATTTTTACCCCTTGACTTGGTTGTACAAAATATGTCACTCTCATCAGTGAAAAAGTTGCGATGCATCAAAAGTGCCCGCATGACTGTGAGTTTCGACCCCTTGAGAGGAGGGGGATGTAAACCAATTTCAACCCCACTCGGGGGGGGGGGAGAAATGATATCTCCATTAGACTAGACTTAATTGGCACTCCAAACACCAGCGTCTGTGGAATAAGCCAGTAAAGAAGGCTATATGTATGAATTAAAAGAGAAAAAAAAGAGCCCAGCCTCATCTGTTCATGGCCAATATAGATCCCGCATAATTGGATTATTTCATGACCAGCAATCACGGAAGCATGTTACTGCACTATTATAGTAATTACCATGGTTGTGTTTTATACACGGCACCCTGAGATGGCATGTGTAGGGAATATTGACATGGCTATAAACTATTACAGCCTTTATGGCCAACTTAGAAGTTTATGGATTATATGCATTAATCTTTCCATAACTATGTCTTTTTCTTTTCATATGATACACTGAGTTTGCCAATTTATTATTTCCATTATGATCTAATGGACAATAACTTTGGCCATTGCCCCCATTAATGGGAGCAGAATGTGTTACCTGATTGGCTGTGAATTGTTTTTTTTAAATCTGCATGGATATTTTCAAGAATTCTCAGGCAATTTTGAACTTTGAAGGCTAAAAATGTCATCCCTATGACTTGCTCAAATCTACTGGGGTGACACTTTTTTAAAAATCTTAAATAGGCAGTGGTTAGGGACATTGTCAGCCAATCTAGCTTCATCTTTGACATCGTTGTAATTATTGATTGCTTGAGTTGTAGGCAGGACATGAGAAGTAGGTCTTGGTCCTAATGCGGATATTGCGGCTACCAGGGTGTATAGTAGACTAACAGGGGCTGAGGGAGATTAAGGACAAGCCCTTTGATGATTTATATCAATAGCCATCCCATATGTGTAAGTATATTAAGACATGGCAGGTTATACTTTATAAATGAACAGTCGTGCCTAGATCATTGCCTTAAATAGTACTATATTTGTGCCTCTACATGGGTAAAAATCGACACGGGCGACACGGCGACACGGCCCTTTTTGGCCTTTTTAAAAATCGATGGACACAGGAAAATCGGGGATAAAAATCGACCCACAGGAGGTTTTCTCTTTGTTCTTATATAGCTAAAAATCGACACAATGCCACTGCTCTACTGCTAAAATTCGACCTGGCGACATGGTCAAAATTGCGGGTACCCATGTAGAGACACATACTTCTGCCAGGTTTATTCAGGGAATGGTGTCTATGCTACGACACCAGTATACTAGATTTTTCTTTCCAAGCAGCAATTTCAGTGTTTTTATTCAATCAAGTATACAGGGTAGCTTGATATCACTAGTATAATGCTGCGTATGTGACATAGATTCGCAGTGCTATGGATTGAATTGGACCGAGTGGTATATCTATGAACTATGTATTACCTGTAACTGTGGTATATCTGATTCAATCCCTACTCAATAATTCATTCTTCAACACATTTAGTCTTCAACTAGGTTAGTTAATACTGTCAAACCGACAGTACTAGACAACTCACCTTAGTCTTCTCCATTTCAAAGACTATTAGGCTAAGTCATTTTTGAATAGCACTTGTACAAGCCTGACTAATGTCCCTATGACTAAACTGGGATAGCTACTACAGACTAAGGGTCGGGGCATTTAGATTATCAGTGTGTAGCCCACAGCGAATGTCCCCCTGCCTGCCACGTGTACACT
The DNA here is from genome assembly GCA_947462335.1 of Harmothoe impar. NCBI lineage: Eukaryota > Metazoa > Annelida > Polychaeta > Phyllodocida > Polynoidae > Harmothoe > Harmothoe impar. The sequence continues at coordinate 80,862,403 of OX381708.1, forward strand.
AACAGATCCATTCTCCTTGAGCAGCGGGTAATCACAACAAACACTAACACATGATTACTCTCTGCCCCAGGCACCAGATTACGACCAAATTCGTCCATATTCATACTCATGTTTACCTTTATCAATGTCTCCTTTTAATGAATATGTCCCCCCTTATCCCATGTATTTCCATCTACTATTATAAAATGTGATGTTGAGACAGGTATTTTTGCAGTACAAAGTTTCTGAGGGTGTGTTTGCCCAAGAAAGTAGTCCAGGGTTAATATACTGGTCAGTGCAGTTTGGATTGCCAAAACAAAAGATGACCACATACAAACAAATTCAGGTTGATGTCTGCACATATAACAAAGAGAGAGTGCCCCCACCTCCCAGGGCTGTCAGGGATCATTAAGTGTGACTGCCGAACTATTTCTGTGACGTAGGTGGCCTGGGGCAGAGGTAATCCTTTTGAGGGTTTGTTTTGATTACCTCTGCACTGGAGATTGCAACAGATCATCTCTCATCCACACTAACAGAATTACCCCCCCCCCCCCACACACCCACACTTTCCTCACCTAGTGCTACCTTTATAGCTTGTCTATAACGGGCTACCTAAGTGCCTCTAACCACCTCTTTATCCTAATCAAGCCGCTACAACACAGTTAGGACAGGTTCCTACAGTGTAGGTGGAGGTTCACTACAGAAGTAGATCATATAGACCCAAGTTGTTGTTAGCAGGTTGGTACTCTCCTTCCAAAACCCTTCTGAAGGAAGGTAACATCAACTATGACATTGAACTTGAATTTGTCTAATGGCAGCTTTGAACCATGGCAGCTTTGAACCAGCGAACAGGAACTAGAATATATGATGGGGGTTCTCCAATCGTACTTTCTGGTTCCAGTCCTAGTTCCTGTTTGCTGGTTCCAGGTTAAGCTACTATAAGGGATTGCCCAAACCCAGCAAAATACAAGTTCAGTGTTTGAGTGGTTGCTACCGTAGAGCCTTTCTTCGGAAGCATTTGAGAACGAGAGAAAGAGGTTGGGTGCAAGCGCATCTATCCCCAATGTGGCGGCCAGGGGACAAGATGGCGGCAGGAAGACAAGAGGGCGTCTCCCATATAAGATAATGCGTTACACACCTATATAAATGAGCACATTAATCCCCTTGTGTCATTAGCTGGAGCATCCAGGCCTACCGCTATGTGCATTAGGGAGAGTATGTGTGAGGAGGGGGGGGGGATATGGCGTCGTACCTTAAGTACCGGATTAGCCTACTATCTGTACATATATATATACCAACATTAAGGAACCTATTAAAAATAATCACCTACTGTAGCCATTCCTTATTTTATGTAGCCACTTTGGTGTTACACACGAAGACTAAAAAAGAATAAATGGTTTGTTTTAGGTCACCCGATCGTGCCTATCAAAACAGGGCCGAGCCTATTTGTTTTTTTTATGCTGTATTGAAGAAGTTTTCATATTTTTGGTCAGTTTTAGGGTTTATACAGAGACTTGTTACTACTTTTATGTTTAGAAAATGATAAAGCAGCATAGTGCATTTATATTGAAGACATTTTCAGTTTTACACCTTTTTGGTCAATTCTAGGGTATGCAAAGAGATTGGCGGAAAACATACTTGTTCGAAAAAAAGAAAAGACTTACTGGCCGTAGATTTTCTTCCAATGTTATCTGAGACATACCTTTTTAAAATGTGGCCTACCCATAAAATTCTCGCGTAGAAGCCGCGGCTTATACGAGGGTCAGATCGCCAGTGCAGCTTATAACATTGGCTCAGAGTCAGGGTGCGGCTTATACGGGAGGTTTTGCTACTATGATACAGTACTACGTCATAATAGTCAGATCGCTGGTGCGGCTCATTGGATCAGCCCAAAGTCGGGGTGCGGCTAATATGAGAGTTAGGCTTATATGCGAGAATTTACGGGACAGGACCCAGTGTTGTCCTGGCAGGCTAATAATGGCCGCAATCACTAAGGGAGTGGTCATTTTTTAACAACAGGGGGGGGTTGGTGGATTTCCGCGCGAGCGGGTCGAAATATTTCTGGTCCCCCCCGCTGGAGGGATCGAAAATTTTTTGGTCCCCCCCTCAGGCAAGTTGAAATTGAGCGCGGTCGACCCCTTTGAGCTATAGTAACGCGCGGGCTTTTTCGCTAAAAAGGGGTTCAATTTTTTTGGTCCCCCCCCTTCAAGGGGTCCAAATTTTTTTGGTCCCCCCCAAATTCACCAACCCCCCCCTGTTGTTAAAAAATGACCACTCCCTAAGTCAGAGAGTGATTTAGGATTACCAGATTAAGACACACTAAGACGGATTAACGTGCTGTACCCTAATGGATCCGTCCACTGGAGGCATGTAGACAGATAGATAAGCCGCACTAAGGCGGTACTTTAGCCTTAATCCATCTTAAAGGTGATTTGTGTTTTCTTCTCTGAACACCATATATCAGTACGTCATTATTGCAAGCGAGAAACATGTACAGTCGGCCCTCACTTCCTCGAATTTGGAAAATGCAAGGTAAAACGTCTGAGGAAGCAAATTATCTGAGGAATTAAGTCCAAATATAATGGAATATATAAGGGAAGTTCCTAGGCAACTGTCTGAGGAAGTAGGGGATCCGAGGAATTAAATATTCGAGATAGTGAGGGTCGACTGTATAGATTATCCTCCAAGTGTACAGCAGGGATAATTGCTGGGGTGTACTTATACTTATAAATAATCTATTCACATTAAGTGTCATTATTATTTCGGCTATAATGAAAGGTTTCAGTGTCGACACAGGGTTATCAAATAAACTTATCTATATTCATAAATGGCCTATTCCAAGAAGCATCAACTTGGCATGTTCAGTTTACTGCTGTGTCTCTTATAGATATAAGTATTAAATATAAGGAAATCTAGTTTAAAATTAGAACATCGGAAAATCCTCTTCAGGCTGTGTCTCACGACCTTGGGCCAATGTTTTTGTCTCTGACCGGATGCCAGCTCTGACCGGGTGCCAGCTCTGACTGGGTGCCAGCTCTGACTGGCCTGAAAAAAAACCTGGTTATTTAGGGCAGATGATGATAAAATGGACAACTAATGACTAGTTTAGAGAGTTATAACATCCATTAACCTTTTCAGCCAAATTCTATCTCCATCTGCTCTAAATAACCCGATTTTATTCAGGCCGGTCAGAGCTGGCACCCGGTCGGAGCTGGCACCCGGTCAGAGCTGGCACCCGGTCAGAGCTGGCACCCGGTCAGAGCTGGCACCCGGTCAGAGACAAAAACATTGGTCCAAGGTTGTGAGACACAGCCTTAAGATGTGTTCCACACATTGTGGCAATACCATATTGCGAGGAGAGGGGATGATGGAATACATGTATAAGCACTGGGAGGTTAGGACTCACATAGGGGTGCCATGGTTCCTACACACACAGAAAAGTGAGAGTCATTGTCGCTAAAACTACCCTCACCTGAGGGTCAGGCACTCTCAGGTGAGAGTAGTTTTAGCGACAATGACTCTCACCTTTCTGAGGGTGTAGCTATAGGCCTGTTCAGTGTATTTCTAGTGGATGCAACTTGATTCAGCCCCACTAAGCCTAATCCAAGTAAATGAGAGTGAATAAAGTGAATAGCATAGGAAGTACATGTATAATCTTTCTGAACAGCCTGACAAATTCTATGAAAAATATATTTAGAGCAACAATCAGCGGATATATTGACTTGAACCCTACAAGATATGTATTAGTGCATCATAGGCAATATAACATTAAGTGATTGATTGATAAGACATTATTTTTAAATGGTTTGACAAAATATCAAGTCCGGTAGGCTTAAGCACTGAGCCTCGTATTCCGCAAAAGCTGAATAACCGGACCTCGTATTTGCTCAAACCTCCGTATTTGCTCAAAACTTCACTTCCGGTCTGGCGTAAGGATACCTGAGGTCAGAGGGTCAAAATCCCCAACAGAGTCTTCCAAAGCTAGGCTGTCCGAGACGGCCGAGTGGTTAGCGTTCTCGCCTCTCACCGCCGCGGCCCGGGTTCGATTCCCGGACCATGCGCGATGTTTTGGTTACGAATTCGTCGTCATGACACTTTTTTTTATTGGCTTCGTTTGGGGTTTAAAATACATTATTTTTAATGAAAACAAGTCCTAAGCTCTACAAAACATCCCATATTTACACGTACAATAGCTGAATTAGGCCTTAGCCCCCCAGAAAATTTGGTTGAGCCTCTCTAAGTTGATAGATTGGCGAAAAATTGAGACGATAAAAATGTGGCCGCCCGGCTTGCACTTGACCGGGGCAGGGCTCGAGTGGTTTCTTTACATTCCCCGAAAAAATAGAATGGTCGTTTTTAGCTTTAAAATCGAGTTATATTGAAAGAAACATAGCGCATGGAAGAGAAAAGATCCTATATTTGGACGTACAATAGATGAATTAGGCCTTATGAAGGGTTTCAACGAAATACGGGGCCTTTCAATGTCAATCTGTCGGGGAAATACAGAACTTAAACAAATCCTGTATACATATTTCCTACGACAAACAGATAACAGTGTACCAATTAGTTAAGTGTAAACACACTGAGATCTGTATGTAACAGAACAGCCGGGGCGACTCATTACTCCCAGGGTCCAACAACGGAGTAATGGCTCTGTCTACTAGTAGTTAGTCCTTTAAGGGCTGCATAGTGAATCAATGCATCATGCCTTTGGTCGTCATGATGCATGGATGCACCTTGGCAAGTAACTCACCAGGGCTGCATTCATGCATCATGCCGACCCTACGGGGATGACACACGAATGAAGAGTCAGGATGATGCATGATTATTTCCCTGAAGAGCAGTCTCACTAGGGCTGCATTCATGCATCATGACAACCAAGGGCATGATGCATTAAAGCAGTATGTGGCCCTTAACGTGTATGTCTTATAACTACTAGCAGGGTAAGTGATCGGTCGGTACCCGGCCTGCCTGAAAAAGTAACTACTCCATCTTCTAGTATGGGCCGGCAACAAGCGCAGTGATCGATGCCACCGGCGGCCATTTTGTTCCTGGAGATCACCGCTCTCCTTGGTTTGGTAGGGAATGTGGTTCTCTGCCACAAATTGCCTGTTTCTGGACAGTTTCTGTCCAATTGTCATGTATAAGTAATGATATGAATATCTTAAATGCAATGAATGATTTCAGAGAAGGTTGGCACTGCCTTTCTCCTATATTGGGCCTCTAAAGATAGAACAAAGCTATCCATCTTTGAACGATGTGTATAGTTATTGGTATAAAGTAGAAATCTGACATATGGACAGGATTGTGTGGATGGACACTGGGAGAGAGTGTGTGATGTAGCCTGGAGGTGAAAGAAGTAGTCCGTGTTATGCCTCTTATTTAGGCATCTACCACTAAATATATCAGTTTTGGTCAGAGACATAGTGTAGGAAAGTAACATTAACAAGAGGTTTATTGGGCTTGGAGAGTGAGGTCCCTGCTCTCCCCTATTTACACCTCTACCGTGCACTGAAGATGTCAACTTAGGTCAGAGATATAAACATACTCGAACATGGATATACTCAGAGAGTGGCATCGGGGGTGGTCATTTTGTCTTTATTAGACGGCGTTGTTTTCTGCGCCGAGTCGCTTAGAGAGGCAGGGAACATCGAGTTATGTGGTGATTATTAGATCATCTCTGCCTTAATTATCCAGGCTCCTGACGGTCTCATCAAGGGGCGCTATGTGAGATCCACCGTCTATGGGTTAGTAATACAAAGATGTTTAAGCAGATAAGATGAAAAATACAATAGTGGCAAAAGGTGGCAACTATAGCAGTATGTATATACCGGAATGAGAAGGGTATGGTAAGAAACATATAATTATGGCTGTGGGGGAAAAGGTTAATGGATATTGTAACACCATATATTACAAACTTCCCGGCATTTCTGTGTACATAGCCCCAATTTCAACCCTTTTGAAATTGCTGGTCAAAGACTACACTGTTCAAAGAAGTTTCAATTGTTACAATCTCATGAGACACAGCCATATATGTCTGAACAAGTTGAATTGTATGTAGATCTATAAGCTTGACGTTTTTGGGGTTCAGGCGGCAAAACCAATTGTTTCATCACAAAACAGGTGTTCTGAATTGATATCCCTGTGAATTAGGGAATAACACATTAAAATACTATTCTAGGGTTAAGTCGGAACACTTGCAGACTGTATAACAGTAGAAAACAAACTGTGGGTATGGATTTGTGCGTTTGGACTTACGGGTGTATGTATGTATGGGCCCGGCCATCAAAGTCACAACGATGCTATTGTGTACAAGGATTCCCCAGGGACTGAGCCATATCATCAATTATACCACGATTCTGGCGTTCCCCGTGCCGAGAGTGGATATTTGCCGTTCGGTTATCTCAGGATATACGCACGCTCAGAATTTATTTTTTACACCAAGACGCTTCTATATATGTTAACAAGGTAATGAAAGATCGGCATAGCCATTACGGCTACGAAATTTGAGAGAATCGTCCGGGATGCGAACCCCGGCCGCTGAGGCCAAACGCCAGTGCCTAACTTCATCGGCCACAGAGCCGACTGGTAGGGTGCCAATACTAACTTACCTTGTCGCCATGATTCTCCCAGCGGTACCAAATACGTAGTGAATAACATCCAAATATGGGGAAATTAGACCTTGACAAGCGTAATCCTTCAGTCCGGTACATGTTTATGCCTCCTTCTTGATGATCCCGTGCAGTATTAGCCTTTTAATTGTGTAAATTCCTCATATTTCGACATTTTGCGAAGGCCGCTAGCCGGGTAACAGTTGTAGATAGCGGGAGGGGATGTAAAACCAACACGCCAAGTCGAGTGACCAATGCGCCCGATTGACCCACTTTCCGCGGTGGCTTCGATCAGCTGATCGTCATTTGTAGTAAATTGGTCTCTCGAATTAGCTTTGTTGGTTGCGTCAGTCACTCACGTGATCTATGTCGTCTCCTTGTTCATTACTCCCGGTGTGTTGGTATCGATCGGAATATGTGGAATTATGTGGATTTTACGCAATTAAAAGGCTTTTACTTCACGGGAACATCAAGAAGGATATCTATTTATGTACCGGATTGAAGGAACAAGCCTAACATGCTCTAATTTTGCCACATTTGGATGTTATTCACTACATATTTTGGTACCGCTGGGAGAAGCATGGCGCTCGGCGAGTCTGCCAGTCGATCCGGGAGACAAAATGGACAATTGAAAAAGGTAGGCCTTATACGATATAAGTAGTATAGTATGTATCGGAACGGGACTATAGTTAACTACTGTTTATTACTCAATCGACCTGCAGCCAATCAGAGGCCTCCATTTGGTCACGTGACCCCCTCATTTGCATAATTACGTAATAGGCCACGCCCCCTCATTTGCATAATTACGTAATAGGCCACGCCCCCTTGATCACCAGCCAATCAGGGGCCACCATTTGGTCACGTGACCCCCTCATTTGCATAATAGGCCACGCCCCCTTGATCACGTGACCCCCTCATTTGCATAGTAGACTACGCCCCTTTGATCACCAGCCAATCAGTGGCTTCCATTTGGTCACGTGACTCCCTCATTTGCATAATAATGGGTCACGTGACCCCCTCATTTGCATAATAGGACCACACCCCTTTGGTCACGTGACCGGAAGCGCTCTTTATTTGGAAAATAGGCCACACCCCCTTGGTCACGTGACCTGACCCCCTCCCTCATTTGCATAATATAGACAATAGACAGACTACGCCTCCCTTTTGGTCACATGACTTGGACTAGCTAATGGGAGGCTTCTATAAGGGGGGAGGGGAGGGGAGGGGGGGAGGGGGGCACTTTAAGATGCATGGGGAGGGGAGGGGGGGAGGGGGGCACTATTTATGGGGTGGGCGGGCACTTGGGGGGGAGGGGGGGCCTTTGGGGTCTGCTCGGGAGAAAAAAAAATAAATTATCTGATCTCTAGGGAATCGCTTCCTCCCTACCCCCCTTTAGGGGGGTAGGGAGGAGGCGAGTCGGAGGTGACTGTAGAGGAGTTTTTCGGTGACTTGATGACTTTCAAACGACTGTACTGATAGTTGATGAATTTGACTTTTTGACTTGAATATTTCTTGCGACTTTGCGAAAGCGACTTTGCGGCTCGTAGCCCCTTAAATAAAGAGGTGACTTTGTAACCTCAGGGGGGAGATCCTTCTACACCACCACAGAAAAAGATCTCGGTTGATTGACTGAACGCGGCGGGTATGAGTCATCATGGGGCCCTTGACGGGTGGGTCCTCCCCATGCAGCCGTATGTCGAATTTAAGAAATGCCCGTGTCACACGTCACTAAGGGAGAAAACGTTTTTTGAAAATATTTAGAACCCGAATTTGAGCATTCTGGTACATTTTTAAGGACCCAGACACCGCAAAGCCGGGTACCATCCAAGAAAAAAAAGAAAAAAAAAAAATTTGGCGAAATGCTTAGGTTTGAAATGGTACTTTTTCTGATGCACTCTTCGAACATTTTTTTTTCCTCATGTCACTATGGTCCATGTCACATGTCGGACTCAAGAAATGCCCCATGGCCCATGTCACTTAGATGTCCGTGTCCGTGTCGTCGTATCGATTTTTAAGAAAATGACCATGTCACCATATCGAATTTAGGGGTCTAGTGACATCAGCATGTCCGGCTATCCTCCACAAATTTAGCTCTAAAATGTTTACTTTTTTTTGGGCCGATTTTTCATCATTTTAAAAAAACAATAGGCTGTTGAAATGTTTGCTGTTGTAAGTAGAAACAAAAACAAAACAAAGCGCATGGTAAGATTATGTCACATTGCAGTCGCGGGTCCGCTCGTGGCTTATCCAGCCTCTTCGTGGATCCGCGACTGTCAATGTGATCATATACTAATCACCCGGCGTTTACGGTATTATATACTAAGGTATGAGACGGGTCCTACAGAAAAGGTGTCTAAAAAGCGCTGCGACCTGATTGAAATGACGTCAGCGGCGTCTGCTCGTCAGTGCCCGGCTGTAGCCCGTAGGACATGTCATTCTGCTTTTCTGGATGTTTTGAAATATTTTGATTTAACTGTTAATACCTGATAACAAGCCTCTGAAGCAGTTTTTGATCGAGTACGTCTTCTCTACGTTTCCATCGATTAGCTGCTTCAGCAAAAAATATCGCGCGCGCGGTCTAGTCTAGATGACGGAGTCGCTAAAGCTCTGTTTAGAGAGTGGAACTTGACCTTGACTATAGACTCAGTACTAACTGAACGCCCCGCTATGTCACTCCTCACGTGGGTATATGTACAAGCTCGGGTTCTTCACTTTACGGCTTGACTAAAACTGAGACGCGTCCATGATAAACTCTAGCCTTTTTTTCCTTTTCTAGGATCGAGAGAGAGATTTTAAATGGGGCGGTTATCTAAATAGCGTGGAACTAAAATCAGGCTGCGGCAGATAGTATCTCTGCGCACCTCAAGACTCAACGTAACTTTCACTCTCCAGCAGAAGTTTAGTTGTCACTAATGATGGGCGGCGACCGTCGTGCACCGGCGGATATTGGAGAGTGTTGGAGAGCTGAACCTTACAGACATATAAATCAATCGCTCTGGTGGAAATATCTCGCCATAGATTGGAACCAAATACTTATCTAATGGAATCGTTATCAGTTTTCAGTTTTCTTGCCGTACAAAATTTATTTCCAACTCTTCACGTGGTGATAGCTGAAGGTCGCTCGTCGTAGGTACGTGTGACCGGAACACCCTTTTTGGTTTTGGCGCGGGTTGACATCAGATTTGTACCGTACTGTCGCGATTAAGGGCTCTGAGGGAGCGCTTTTCAATTCGGTGAAGTTCTTACTCAGGAGCTATATACAAGCCAGGCGCTGGCGCTTATTCAAAGTCGCGATTTTAGTGCTTGAGAAAAAACATTTGGAGGCTCTTATACTCCGGCGCTTATACAAGACCGGCGCGCTTTTCAACACTAGTTGCTTTATCGCGACCGTACGGTATGACTTCGGTGTCACAAGGTCCCAAACTCCAAATAAGGAAGTGAAACGACGTCGTCTGTCTACCTCGTGCGCGTCATAGCGTTGTCGAAAATAGTGTGACGTCAGCATCTCTCAGGCGGCTAGGAAGTCAGTTCGACAAAATGGCTCACGGAGTGAACTTCGTGGCCGTTTCTCGATCTATGATCGATGCGGCCGTGGAGAAGGAATTCGTAGCCGTGCTACAGAGAGAGGAGGCGGAGAGACAGAACTTCGTGGCCGTTTCTCGATCTATGATCGATGCGGCCGTGGAGAAGCAGTTCGTAGCCTCGCTACAGAGAGAGGAGAGACAGCGGACTGCTGCTGAAGCAGAGGGTGTGGTGGATGAGCTGATCGCGAACGTCACTGATCAACTCATCCGCCAGTGCGTGGAGCGAGTCAAGCAGCAAGTCTGCATGGAGGAAGGACTACCGCCCGCCGTGCTGGAGGAGCTGCTGAAGGACTACCACGCGTTATGACCACGCCCTCCGCTTCAGCAGCAAGGTCCCTGCGACCCTCTCTCTCTACCAAACGGTCCTTTTAAGGACCAACCACTGATCACAAAAGTTGAAAATCAATCTCAATATAATATACGCATCAGAAAAACCCCTAATACGCTCTACACTGAAACCCTGTTGAGTAGGTAGATCGAGTTGGGCTTTTTGTGTGTTTTTTTTTTAGGAAGGGCAATCAGGTCATCGTGTGGAGATCATCAGGTGTCCTGTGTGTGTGTGTGTGTGTGTGTGTGTGTGTGTGTGTGTGTGTGTGTGTGTGTGTGTGTGTGTGTGGGTGGGCGGGTGTGTGTGTGTGTGTGTGTGTGTGTGAATTTTATACAAATACAATTATTCATTCCTTTCAGCAAGAAAATTAGCTCAATGTAATCATATGATTTGAACTGCCCTACTTATCAGGGCCTTGACGACATCTGACCGCCCCCCTTTTCAGGATCTAAATGGAAATTCACCGCCGCCGCTTTTCAGAGTCGCGCTGCAGTGGTTATCCAATACATGGCGGAGCGCCATTACCTAATTCTTTTGTATGTGAAAAAAAAACAGCACTGATAAGGGGTTTAATTAGACAGATATTGGTTCTACACTATCAAAAAATAACCCCTCAGCGCTTTAATGCTAAAGGTAGCATAGTGCTTTAATGCGCTACGCTCTTTGTCGATATGCCAGTGTATGCATGCATGCAGCCCTGGTGAGGAACTCTGAGTGCTGCATTCATGGCTTATGACGACAACGGGCACTGCACATTAAAGCGCTATGCGACTATTAAAGGGTTAGATCCAGTCTTGCTCCAGTCATCCCGAATGCTATACCCATAGTTGGTGGTCTGGTCCAGACTGCTGTACACAGATTGTGGATGGGATGGCGGGTTGCTGCCAGACTATCCCTCTGGTACGGTATGCGGCCGAGACTGTCTTATATGATGCTGAGTCGAATTATGTATTAGAAACCTACGAGTAACTGAGAGTATGTCAAAATAATCACGGCAAACTGACTGGCGACTTCATAGGATTATAGGGCGGTTATTATTACATAACTCAGTAACCTTTGGTTATGTGTTAGATAGAGTACACTTGGACACGGTTATTCCATATACCCACTGCCCCACAGGGTCAAGACGAGGTGATTTAAATAATAAGACCCAGACGGGTAAAATAGCCAAAGTCAACAATGACCTGTTTTTTTAGCCAATATGGACAAAGAGACACGGGGTGCTGTACACAGGTTGTGGACGGGCTGGCGGGTCGCTGCCAGACTATCTCCCTGGTCCGATATGCAGCCGGCGTGGCCGAGACTGTCTTATATGATGCTGAGTCTAATTATGTATTAGATTCCCTACGAGTAACTGAGAGTGTGTCAAAATAATCACGGCAAACTGACTGGCGACCTCATAGGTCAGTTATTATTACATAACTCAGTAACTTTCGGTTATGTGTTAGATAGAGTACGCTTGGACACGGTTATTCCATATACCCGCTGCCCCACAGGGTCAAGACGAGGTGATTAAATAATAAGACCCAGACGGGTAAAATAGCCAAGTCAACAATGCCCTGTTTTTTTAGCCAATATGGACAAAGAGAAACGGGGTGCTGTACACAGCTTGTGGACGGGGTGGCGAGTCGCTGCCAGACTATCCCCCTGGTCCGATATGCAGCCGGCGTGGCCGAGACTGTCTTATATGATGCTGAGTCTAATTATGTATTAGATGTCCTACGAGTAACTGAGAGTGTGTCAAAATAATCACGGCAAACTGACTGGCGGCCTCATAGGTCAGGTATTATTACATAACTCAGTAACCTTCGGTTATGTGTCAGATAGAGTACACCTGGACACGGTTATTCCATATACCCACTGCCCCACAGGGTCAAGACGAGGTGATTAAGTAATAAGATACCCAGACGGGGGGTAAAATAGCCAAGGCAACAATGTCCTGTTTTTAGCCAATATGGACAAAGAGACACAGGGGGTGCTGGGAGTTGGCGACAAGGGGCAAGACGGGCAAGACTACTTCTCAAAATAGACAATGCCAATGGCCAAGACCTAGTTCTTAAATTCGACAAGGCCCATTGGTATCTCTTATATTCGACAAGTGACACATGTGCCCCGTCTGTGGTCCTAATATAGATTTTCTAAAAAAAAAGAAAAAGTAAATTTTCTGCACCGTGTGACAACGACCGATCAGCTACATAGCAGAGATTTCCCCAACCTATTTTTGGTCATTTTTCTATTCAGTTTTTGATCAGCGCACTATATTATCGTGGGTTTTTTTTAAAAATTTTTTAATCATAAATAATATGTAGACTTGGAAAAAAAAAGAAAAAAAAGAGAGCTGACACGCAAACTCCTACTCACATGTCGCTGTTTTGTCACTAAACCCAAAGACCCACCCACCCCGTAGGAAGGGGAGACGCTTGTGAACGTTCCCTTAGGCCTCTATTCTTTATTTTATTGTGTGGCCCCTAAAGAGGGGCGAACCAACTGACACTGTCAGTTGGTTAGATGCTGCACAACATGGGCGTAATTAATTACGCCTAGTGTTAAGCAGCATGGATCACTGTGGTTTGACAGACTGACCTCAAAGGGCCCCCGTTGGATGGGGGCCCTTGTGGCACAACAAGTCAAAACGAGTTGATCCGTTTTTCAGATTGCCGACTCGGCGAGAGTTTCTGACTATGTATCTTTTATAAAGCCTTAGATATGGTGTGGTATTTTTCATCTCGCTATAGTTTAGTTGGTATTCAAAGAAACTGCCTCATTTCTATCAGAAATACACAATATTGAATTGTTTTTTATATTTTAATATATTCAGAAGCGCACTTTGTTGCCTATATAGCTCATTATGCGTTGAAATGTTCGCGAGCATCGTAGGAATGTACAAAACCCCTATTGTGGCGCCATCTGACGAAAGAGCGGGGAACTATACGTGACCTGAACCCCGCCCTCAGCGCGTTCGTTATTCGCATCTTTGACAGCGACTAAGAGACGCTCAAACTGTCTCTTATTTAGTTTGAACTTATCACAAATTTGTCTTTGATAGGTCGTAGATTGACTTCTGACTTTTTTTCTTTTTTAGTTAGAATAAAAAACAAGTGACGCCGACACAGACCTGCGCATTAACGCGCTCCACCGTCTTCAGAGGGTTGAGTCTATAGTACAGTAGATTCTACTGTGTACTTACACTAACAGTACTACATATACATACCTGAGTCATAAGTGGGGGGTTTTTGTTGTTTTTTTTAGGGGAAAAAAAGTGATCTACTCACCAAACCGCTATTAGTAGGTAACCTGTATGACCCATACCGCAAACATCTGCCTCGTGACTGATAGTGTACTGGTGGTGAAGTGCTGTTGCAAGAACAATTGAGGCTCTTTATATAGCTGAGAGAGCGAATGGTCTAATCTTGTTTTCACCTTGAGCCCCACCCTATTCCAGAGAGGGTATCAAAAATCACATGTACACGTATATGGGCTTATAGCTGGTGAATAGATAAGGCGGGGCAACTGTGTATACTAACACTACAGGGGGCGTTTTAACGACAGGTGTGACGCGCCAGCCCGTGGAGGGAGCTTTTGTTTTCACCTAGAGAGTGTATACAAAGCCTACAGGGGGTGATGAACGACAGGTGTGACGCGCCAGCCGGTGGCCGGATCACCGCATCTTCTAAGCTTTGTTTTCACCTAGAGAGGGGATCGAGAGTGTATACAAAAAAAAAAAAACCTACAGGGGGTGTTTAACGCGGCCGGCTGCCTACATGCTATGGTCTAAGCCTGTTTTCAGCTAGAGAGGGACCTAAATCACCTAAGCCTTTTCCACCCTTAAATCGATCTGATAATTACCATAAAGAGGAGTAATGCGCGTTACATGTATATGGGCTTATAGCTGGGTAAGAGATTAAGATGCTAGTCAACTGTGTATGCAAAAAAAAACTACAGGGGGTGTCTAAAGTCGATTGTCATGCCCCAGCGGGCGGACGGAAGTCTGCCACTCTAGCTGTGACTACAAGCGCGTGCGTGTGGTAGACAGCTTAAATCAAACACAAGTTAAGCTCCTTATAGCTTCCTACTGACTGCGGATTCGAGTGCTTGAAAGATGGTCTTTTGTTTTTTTCATCTATTTCCTCGGGGGGTCGAACAGGATTAAAGATGTAACGAACCCGCACCTACACAGGTAGACAGCTGGTCGCCTTCCTAGTGAGAGTTTTCCTCTTGAGTTAAGAAGCTTATCTCAGAGCCTAGTACATAAGCGAGAGTGAAACATGGGTCCCACACACTTCTTCTACCACCTTCAGCATGGCGTCATCAGGAATCACTCTACGTTCTACCGAATGTGAGCAATCCCAACACTACTACAGAGCCGCGACAACACCACACGAGGAGACGTCCATGTTTACTGATGAGTTAACAAGTAGCAAGGTGGAGGTTGGTTTTTATCAAGATTCGTACGGGTGGCTGGAAAGTGTGATGGCTACTTCTGCAGCTATTGCTGCTGCTCGTGCAAAACGTGAAGCTCGTATCGCTGTTCGTGCTACACATGCTGCATACGAAGTTGCCAATGCTGCTAACAACGCTGCTGTTACTCTCGCCGCTGCTGCTCGTGCTGCTAATGTTTTTGCTACTGTTTCCGCTCTTGCTATCGATGCTGCTGCTACTGATGCTGCAACGTCTGCTAAAAGTGTCGCTGTTGCGGCTGCTGCTAGGGCTAATGCTATAAATGCTTGTACAGCTGCTAAAAAAATAGCCTGTTTTGCTTATGCTAGTCGCAGTGTCGCTGTTACGGCTATGGCTGATGCACATGATGCTAAGTTACGGGCTTTTGCTTTTGCTGAAGATGCTGTTGATGCTGAAGATGTTGCTGCTGCTGCTGCTACTGCTGCTGAAGATGCTACTGCTGCTGCCGCTGCTGCTGCTGAAGATGCTGCTGCTGCTGCGGCTGCTGCTCTAGACACCTATGACGCTGCTGCTCTAGACACCTATGACGCTGCTGCTGCTGAAGATGCTGCTGCCGCTGCTGCTACTGCTGCTGCTGAAGATGCTGCTGCCGCTGCTCTAGACACCTATGACGCGGCTGCTGCTGCTTTTGCTGAAGATGCTGTTGATGCTGCTACTGCTGCTGCCGCTGCTGCTGCTGAAGATGCTACTGCTGCTACTGCTGCTGCTGCTGCTGCTACTGCTGCTGCTGAAGATGCTGCTGCCGCTGCTCTAGACACCTATGACGCTGCTGCTACTGCGGCTGCTGCTCTAGACACCTATGACGCTGCTGCTGCTGCTGAAGATGCTGCTGCTGCTGCTGCACTAGTCATCTATGACGTGGCTGCTGCTCTAGACACTTATGACGCGGCTGCTGCTGCTGCTGCTGAAGATGCTGCTGCTGCTGCTGCTCTAGACACCTATGACTGAAAACTTAGTAGGCGTTATTTACAAACACTACTGCTACCTATGACTAAACTTAGTAGGTGTTATTTACAAACAAGAGAGCCACGTGGTGTTGTTTACAAACAAAGAGAGCCATGTGGTGTTGTTTACAAACAAAGATAGCCACGTGATGTTGTTGTGGCCTATCATGCCAATGAAGGGGTCACGTGATCAAGGGGGCGCGGCCTATTATGCAAATGAGGGGGTCACGTGACCAAATGGCGACCTCTGATTGGCTGGTGATCAAAGGGGCGTAGTCTACTATGCAAATGAGGGGGTCACGTGATCAAGGGGGCGTGGCCTATTATGCAAATGAGGGGGTCACGTGACCAAATGGCGGCCCCTGATTGGCTGGTGATCAAGGGGGCGTGGCCTATTACGTAATTATGCAAATGAGGGGGCGTGGCCTATTACGTAATTATGCAAATGAGGGGGTCACGTGACCAAATGGAGGCCTCTGATTGGCTGCAGGTCGATTGAGTAATAAACAGTAGTTAACTATAGTCCCGTTCCGATACATACTATACTACTGATATATGCTATTCATATATTTGAAGAAATAGTGGTATAAATGCATTAATGGCTGCTCGGTAAAGCACTTGTGAGGTATATCTGTCTAATAATGCACTCGCCTTCGGCTCGTGCATTATTGCCAGATATACCTCACGCGTGCTTTCCCGAGCTGCCATTATTGCGTTAGCATATCATCGAATCCTGGCAGTCTAATACTTTGTGGACATGATGCATCGGTGCAGCCCTGGCGAGTTAGACACTGGTGCTGCATTGGTACATTATACCTATCCCTCACGAGTGTCTCAACCCTGTAGGGTCGGCATGATGCTTGAATGCAGAACTGGCAAGATACTTACCAGGGCTGCATTCATGCATCATGGTGACAAAGAGCATCAAGCAGTAAAGCACTCTGCGGTCCTTAAAGGGGTAGATATGAGTAATCTAGTAGAAAACAGCCGCTGCAGGGTTCGCGTTCAGCCATTCATCCCCTGACTGATCCCGGCGTGTGTTTGCCGGTCGGGGTGAGGTGTGTGTGTACATGTACCTTAGGGAGGTACACAACCCAGGAATGCACCCAGGGGGGTTTGTGGGGTTACTTATGGTATTGCCAGGCCACAGGGTTTATGATTTCATGTACGACTGAAGCGCTTCATTCCCTTTTCCATACCACTCCCTGTTCCACCCTGGATTTTCATCCGCATCCTCTACCTCTCTCCTTGCTCTAGTTAAAGGGGCTATATTCAATTTTCGCTCAAATTCAATATCTCACTGATAGATAATAGGGGTCAATCAAATGTCATCGATGGGTATTGATAGGTCAGAAGGGGATCCATTGTACCCAACCATGGCATTTTCTAGTCTTTTTTAATTGGGGAATGAACTCGTTTATTCCGAATGTCCATATATTTGGGCAATAAAATCAAATCTGAGCAAAGCATGTTAGTTGTGAACATTCTGACTTTCATTTAAAGTTATTGTTTTGTCCCACACATTGGATGTACTTACTTTAAGCACGTTTGTCTCCCTCTTTTCTTCCACCCTGTACCTCAAATACCCTTTCCTTCGTTCACTCCTTCGTCCCTGTTACTCTTGTTCCCAAATCCTTCCAAAGGAAGGCTCTGGTAACTGCCAAATGTTGGGATTTTGCTGGGTCTGGGCAACCCCTGCTGGTAGCTTGGAACCAGCAAACAGGAACAGGAAATGGAACCAGAAAGGCTGATGGTAAATCTACCTAAAACTACCATCATACATTCTGGTTCCATTTCCTGTTCCTGTTCGCTGGTTCCAGCCTACCAGCAGGGGTTGCCCAGACCCAGCAAAATCCCAAGTTCAAGGTCATTTGGCTGTCCCCAGAGCCTTGCTTTGGAAGGATTTGGGAACGAGAGTACGTCCCTATCTCCTACATCCCTCATTCATTGTTCCCTATACTGTAAGCTCCTTTACCCTTTACCTGCTCATCCCTCCTACCTTTAGCCTTTAGTCACACCGTCGACTTCCATAGTAGGTACTGTATAGCGATGACTCGGATTTCTCCGTATGGGCGGCCATGTTAGTTCTATGCTCGCAATTTATCGTGAGACTTAGGCAGTGACCAGACACTCACACATACACAGCAGAGAGAACGGAGCAGTGTTGGTATGGGAGTCCGAGACTGGTCACACACCATAGCTTCCGGGCAACAAGCTGCAGCACGAGAGCAGAGCCAAGGTCTCAGGAGATTGCTGGTGTCAGTGTAAACATTGCAGTTAGAGAGCTATATCATTGGTCACACCTACAGCAGGAGTCTCGTCCTTACCCTTCCCTTACTGAGAACACGTTTTATGAGTGTGGTGTGGTAGTCCTCAGACCCTTTCACACCTAGGCAAGCAGCCCATCTTGGCCCCTTACACACTGAGAACCACAGGTTTTAACAAGACATCAGCTTGGAGAGTGAGTAGGCTATATAGGGTAACATGGGAAGGTGTGCAACTGGAAGTCCACCCTGGTCTATGGACGTGACAAATAGCCCCTACACATCAGTAGTGTCTACAACAACCACTAGGGTATGTATTAGCACCATCTAGTGATTGTTGTAGACACTAGTGGTATGTAGAGTCTATTTCACGTCTTTGTCACGTCCATACTTCACCGTGGACTCCTAGTTGCACACCTTCCCATGATACCCTATACAGCCATCTCACTCGCCAAGCTGAGGTCTTGTTTAACCTGTGCTGAGAACCCTGCTCACACCATGATACGACCACCGTGCTGCATGTACTAGTGTCACTGTAAGGGCACTTAGAGCCTCCTTGTTACAGGCTAAAGGATGCTTCATATCTAACCACAATGAAGTCCTATCTGTCTATTCACAACATCAAACCTGACAGGCTTGGTGTGAAAGGTAATAAACAAGGGGACTCTTGAGAATGAACCCAGATAGAGACACTCTGGGATACATGTATATAGGGAGCTCGGGATGGAGCATAGGCAATGAGGAAGTAAAAGACATGGAGAGAGGAAGGGAGAGAAAATGGGAGGGAGGAAGGATGGGGAAGGAGGGAGGGAGGGAGAGCACAGGAGAGCGAGGAAGAGCGAGGGGAAGAAGCAGTGGAGAGAAGAAATGGAGAGAAGAGGAAGACAACAGAATAAGAACCATTGCCTTCCACTCATACAGCATACCACTGAATATGGAATAAGGTGAAATCAGACTACCATAAGGGTAGTTGTGTGTGTCCCCCCCCCCCCCCCCACCGTGTTTGTGTCCCTCCCCCGCGGGGTGGCACTTACCCTTTTTAGGGTGATTATAACCCCAAAACTTTACACTTGTTAGGGCATTTTCGGCAAAAAAGCTCTCGGGAAAAATGCGATCATTGGCTAAATCTGTGGGAAAAATATTCTCGTGCAAAGGAATTTGATTGCTAGGCGGTGGGTTTTAAGATAAATCATCTTGGCAAAAACGGGAAAATGTCGGTTTTTGCAATCAAAAATAGATCCTTGCTTGGGCGAATGATCTCAAGAAGTGCACCCTTTAGGGCGATTTTTGGGAAAAAAGTGCTCTTGCCAGCCGCACACATGTGTACACAAAATATACCAAGTAGCCCCCCGGGGTGCCTCCCCCTGTGTCCACACCGACACACGTCCTGCCACCCCACAGTGCTGGTATGTACTGTAAACGTAGATATTACCGCGTGTACAAATTTTTGCGAATTCGCTAAAAAAAAGAAGGAAAAAAAGTACAATTTCGCATCTATCTAAATTCATGGATTTCTGAAATGTAGCTAATTCAATACTATATAAGTATTCATTCAGTACATATTTTCGTGGGTTTTTAAATTTCGCGAAAGGCGTGAAGTATGTACGGCGCGGAAATTTCTCCAATTTACAGTACCCCTCCTACTGCCATGTTGACGTAGCCCTCTAAGGACAGCAGAGTGCTTTAATGCACCATGCCCTCTTGTCACCAAGGTGCATGAAAGCAGCCCTGGTCAGAAGCTCAACGATGCTGACCCTATGAGGTTGATACACTCCCGAAGGGCCGACATGATGCAGCAATGCAGTGCGGGGAGTTACCTGCAGACGCTGCATCCCTGCACCGCTGCATCATGGCGGCAGATGGACACGAGGCCTGGAGGCATACTTCAGCTCTCCATATTTACTCATGAAATCAGCGGGTTGCCATGTTTTCCCAGCTTCACTCTGGGTCAATGCCTTTTGGGGAGGAATGCAATTCCCGAATTGATAGACAGCCTAGTCAGCTAGTAGGATATAGGAAATTGAAGGTAGGGCCAGTGAATTGTATGCTGCTATTTAGTCACTACGAACTACTCCACCAGGAAGCATAATTCATTTTAGCTTGCCTGTTATATGCCTAAAAGTATGTACTACTACCACAATGATGTGCTTCGGTTTAAGTAATTAGTACTAAGTTGTTACTTAGAATTCTTAAAGAATGTCTATATTTCCTACTCTAAAACAGTCTTAAAGAAGTGGATGCTTATAAGTAGGAGGGCCATATGTTAAATGTGTTAATTTGATAGAATCCAAACTGGTAGTAAGCGGGTTTGAGGATTGGTGTGCACATGAACCGTTCTCCAATAGTGGGACATAAGGAAGCTAGACTGAAAAAAAGAGGACAGATATTTGGCTTCTATTGATATGCAACCCAGTTATAAGGGGTCTACCCTGAATAACAGTCTATATGCCTCTACTGTTGGTCCAACTTGAGTGCAGGGGTGGTGTGTGCAGGCTGGGGGGGGGGGTGTGGAGGGGGGGGGGGCTTGTGTGGGTAAACATGGACAGTATTGGTGTGGGTAGAGTGGACAGAATAGAGGACTGTGTGGTCTCAAATAACACAGCTTCATATGCTGTACTGACCCGTTCAAACCCCCTGTGATTAATAATGCTGTACTGCCGGCACCTATATATATATAAGACCGGGGCTTATTCAAAAAGCAATCTTGGTGAGAAAGCAAGAAGTGAAATAAATTTCTGCCACAATTGGCAATTTGATATCGGCAATATGCAATTCACATCTGGGAGTTAACTCAGGCCTTATCAATGATATTTTATCCTTGCGATTAAAGCGGGTAATTTGCCAGTTCATGTGACACATCACAGCTTCTATTCAGCAATCGGCGAGGAATTGGTGCATCAATTCATTAAACCGTTATGAAAAGGTGAGTAGGATTAACCATAGCTTGCTGGTAGGGCGACTTGGGCTTCGCCTTCGTCTGGCCCCCACCAGCAAGATGTGGTTAATTCTACATACCTTTTCATAACCACAGTCTATTACTTAACCTTGTTAGGCATAATACCATGCTTAGGGCTCAGGTTAAGTTTTTTTTATAGTGAGGGGGTTTGTTAGCCAGTAGCACCTGCTGTATAGACACTGGTTAAGTACCCTGCTCATCCCTGACCAGGCCTCTCCCACACCTAGGTAAGGGTCCTGGTGGTGCCCAGACCAGGCTGCTCCCACACCTAGGTAAGGGTCCTGGTGGTGCCCTGACCAGGCTGCTCCCACACCTAGGTAAGGGTCCTGGTGGTGCCCTGACCAGGCTGCTCCCACACCTAGGTAAGGGTCCTGGTGGTGCCCTGACCAGGCTGCTCCCACACCTAGGTAAGGGTCCTGGTGGTGCCCTGACCAGGCTGCTCCCACACCTAGGTAAGGGTCCTGGTGGTACCCTGACCAGGCTGCTCCCACACCTAGGTAAGGGTCACCGCGTTATCTAGACTTCACAGATCAACAGCAGAACCTGTTAACTGCATGCTGAACTATACTCAATCAGGCATCTCCTGGCGAGCCCCCTGACTGTGAGGGCATTAGTACCTTTATCAGTGGTCATTTTAACACCTACATGGTGAGGCCAGTCCCATCCCTTTGGTGGTATCATTATAGGCCATAAAACTAAGGAACAGGAGGGAGGGATTCATTAACACTTCATTTAGATACATTGGAGGATGGGGTCTATAGGGTGTGAAGTCTGGTTTATTTGAGATATAACTGTAACCACTGACCACAGCTATAAGACTCCCACAGAGAACCCATTAGCCAGGCCCTTTGTCAGCCTCGCCAGCAGATGCCAGATTCAGTTTACTATACTCCCAGCCTCCTGTGTATGTTGGTATGAATGACCAACAGGATGGTACTTAACGCTGTAAGGCCCGCATAGTACTTTAACGTGCTGTGCCCTTTGTTGGCATGATGCATGAATGCAGCCCTGATGGGTAACTCGCCAGTGCTGCATTCAAGCATCATGACGACCCTACGGGGTTGAGACACTCCCGTAGGGTCGGCATGATGCACCAATGTAGCACCGGCGAGTTACTCACCGAGGCTGCATTGGTGCATCATGACAGCAAATGCGGGTTCAAGGCACGATGCGGTCTGTACAGGGTTAAGGCTGTAAAGACTGACCCAGTGTCAGGAGGCCAGCTGAGGGGTGTGTGTATATGTGTGGTTAATGGGCTTGTTATAGGGGTGAGAAGTGCCACCCAGCGACATTCTGTAGCTGTAAATTGTTGGTCAATGCCAATAAATGGACTCCTGCTTCTTCTTGTATAAATTAAAGTATGCTTTAGTTTATCCCACACTGCAAGTATTAGCTTAATTTGGATTGCATACATTGGATGATTTTCTTCTCAGCTAACTCGTTAGCTGATGTTTGCTATGATAATGGATGGATGGTATCAATCAATTGCATATCATATTTGTCGTCTTGATGCACCAATGCATCCCCCGTGAGTAACTCGCTGGTGCTGCAATGGTGCATCTTAATGATACTTTAGGAATGTTTCGACCCCATAGGGTCGGCATGATGCTTGAAAGCAGCACCAGCAAGTTACTTACCAGAACTGGATTCATGCATCATGATGACCAAGGGCATGATGCATTAATGCATTATCCCACCCTTAAAGGACCTAGGGTGCAGCTTGCTGGTTGTAAGGAGGGTTGGCCCCAGGTGGCACTTTATACCTTCATGTGTGACGGGTACAACAGGGTGGGGAGGGGATGGGAAGTGGCGGTCATCGACAATATGTCACTCCTTGGTCAATAACAATAGTACTCACTATTGTACAGGCCATGACCTTCTGGCTAGAAATAGGGCTTACTTAGTACCACCACAAGGCGTCACTCTTTATGCCAGGATAGAAAAATAGGTATAAGCCAAGACTCAAAATTACAAAGAAACAAATGGATCATTTAAAATATATAAGAAGATTGCAGTGTGAAATTATTACAAGTAAGGCTGGGACAATGATATGAAAATGATCACTTAATTTAACCCATTTTGAATCATGTATACAATCATATGGTAAACAATCATATACAGAGGAGGATTCAGGGGTGGGTATTCTCTTTTAGAATTAAGAAAAAGATTTTTCTAATGATATTTCGATTCGCCGTGTGTTTTTTCGGTACTTTGGTGTTGGGTGGACCTCCTTCATCTTAAATTACTTGGTTCGCCCTTGGTATTAAACCAATGATACTTTAGTCTGGCAGTAGTGAGGGGGGATTCAGCCTGGTGAGGGGGGCCCAGGTGGTGGACCCTTGTGTGTAATGGGACTGGTGTACAGGAGGAGGGAAACAGCAGCCATCGACTAAATGTCACCCTGCACCATGCAGACCGTCTAATGGCTTTATACCTACTACTTGAGACTTCTCCTGGAAGAGTAGAAGCTCCGCAGATCTCTACTATTTGGGAACTATACACGGAGAGAAGAAGTAGAATCACTGTAACTCTCAAATGGGAGTCCAACCCCGATCACTGAGGTAACTCTCCCCACAACTCTAAAGTGACTCCCAATCATTAGGGAGTCTTAGAATAGGAGTCAATATAGAGTTATTCTAGGGTCCTGCTAATGTTAAGGAGTCACGCTAGAGTCCTGGGGAGAGTTACCACAGTGATCAAGTTGGGAGTCACAGTGATTCTACTTCTTTTCTGTGTGTAGGTGATCCAGTGTATTGTTTACAATTTGATGTATTTGAAGCCATAGTGCTAAATCTGTTCATCTGTCAAAAGCTGCATAGTGCTTCAAGCCCTTTGTCGGTATGATGCATGAATGAATGAAGTCCTGACCTTGCATTCATGCTGACCCTATGGCGTTGATACACTCCTGAAGGGTTGGTATGATACCTTAATGCACCAATGGCTGACAGAATGAACTACTTGAGAATTGTCATGAAGAAATGCGGGCTCCGCGGAGGCTATTTTCCTCTGGAAACAATGTCCTCCAGTTTATATGTAATTGTAGGCATCTACTGCAGAAGTCTTAATGAATTATCCTGTGACTGAATCTCACAGAAGGTGGTACCAGCACCTGTTCCCAGGAGGCTGGTACACTAGCGATAGATTTGATGTACTACTGTACTGACCCGTGTAAGCGCCCGGGCACTGACTGATTTCAATCCCTCATATCCCCGGCACTTATATGGTACCGGCGCTTATCATAGACCAAAATACAGTGCATTAATTCATTTCAAGGCTCCTGTACATGCGCCGCTTACTATTCACGACTCCAGTGCTTATACAGGCTTATACGGTATGTGAGATACGCTAGCTTCAAGTGGCATAATCACCAAGCGTATCCCACTCACAATTCTAGTACTGTTTTAGTCTACTTTGTGGTTAACTGCGAGTGGTGAGAATGCCCCTTTAAAGAAATGTGTATGTGATGGGAAACATTGACTATGTCCTCCCTGTGTAGTGCCGGGTAGGAGGGCCGCAGGTGGCAGTGGCTTGTTTATACCTGTGTTTATTGGCCGGGTTTACCGGGTGGCAAGTAGCAGTCTGCGGCTAACTGCCACCAGGGGGCAGCAGCTGCTGCTCTTAAATTCACATTGTTTGTCAACATTGGCCTTACTACGGTGTGTCGGTACAAGTAGCTACGAAGTTAGACAAATAATTCAATATGTAAGGTCAAAGTGGGAAATGAAATTTCAAGATTTATCTTTGAATTGACATTGCTACATCCTCTACTCCTTCAATGAAGGAGTTGCCCTAGGCACAATACTGTTGGTTCACAACGCTACTGAGGCCGATAGAAAACCTTTCAATTCAAGGGTGAATTCTTCATATTGAATGTTGGAGCTATCAATTGCATGATGATATAATGCAGCTTGTGACAAGTATCATTTGTCTGCAGATTCAATTGTCATCATGGCCCATGTAAACCTCTGTACGTAGCATCTACCAACACACAGGCAAATATCGGCGTCACCCAATGTCGCCAATAGCCCCCTCATATAAGGGTCAGGCTGGACTATTATAGATGGGTCAAGGGCCATTCTAGTGAGGGTCAGGCTAGGCTGGACCTTAATCTACAGCTTCTATTTACCCAGAGTTGCTTGAGAGTCTGGCAATGTTGGACTCTCGGGAGAGTCTCTTTCAGCCTGCAATCTGTACAGCATCATTGAAGAAATCCCAAATGAGTTGATATAAGCCTTTAAGGGCCGCATATATGTCGTCATCATGCAGGAATGCAGCCCAGGCGAGTCTACAATTGATACATTATGCCAATCCCCCCAGTATACTCACCATAAAGTAGAAGAGCAGGGTTCAACAAAATAGGTAAGGTTTGATGTAATTGCCACACTGTAAAAATTTCCCGTTGAAATTACAGGGAATCAGTGTAAAATTGGACGGTTTATTGCTGTAATGTGATTTACGGTGAGACAGTGTGAAATTCATTACTTTTACATTGAACATCGGTAAACAAGTACTGTGAAACAACATGTTTTCATTTACGGTGAATCTGATGTTAAATATTTGCCCACCAGGCGGCAGCTTTAGGCATCAATAAATAGCAGAGAATCATCATATAATCATGATGAATCACTGTTAATTGACAACGGAAAAGCTCCGTAAAATTTACAGAGATTAGGAGAATACGGTGACCGTTATAAAAACGTGAAAGCTTGGCATTAATTGTTGCCAGTGAATCACTGTAATTATACGGGATAATTTTTACAGTGCAGTTCATGTATATTGTGGGAGAAGTAAGGGTCATCGACTCTTTGGAGCAGGTGAGGGTCTTAAATCTCCCCTGTTTGGCTTTGCTGTTCACTGCCTTCCCTTGTAGACCTTGTCTGTTTAGGAATACTTTGACACCCCAGGTGGCTCTGGCCATAGTAATGATCTATTGAGGAAGGATATAGACTAAACCAACTAAAAACTATTTCAACATGAAACCATGAACACATGCCTACTCTCCTGTGTTTAACAAATTGCAAGGTAACAGTGAGAAAAAATGGAGGTTCTCTTTTAAGTGTTTGTTTTCGAGGAAAAGTTTGAAAGGGCCGAGCTGCTGTTGTACTGTACTAAAGTACTAAAATTCAACAAGTCATCCGTAAAGGGTTAAAGTATCATGCCATCCTCGAAGTGTTCAATGTTTATAAGACCGTACCATCGCAATAAAGTGCCTGGTTTTGGAAGAGTGTCAGCCTTGAATAGTTGCAGAAGGTATAGGACCTCCACATTTTTCTTAAGCACTAAAAACATGACCTTGAAAAAGTGCCTGTCTTGTATAAGCACTGGGCGTATGAGCCCCGTCAAATTAAAGAACACCCCGGCCCTATATCGCGACAATACAGTATTATTTTTTGGCAATACAAGACTTCCTATGCTGTAGCATTGAAGGGCCGTATTCAATGCCCCCATTGAATACAATGTGGCCGTATTCAATGGGCTAGGAAAAGATGTTTTTTTCTTCATCATAAAATGGCTTCAAATAAAAAATCAACACAAATGCCAACTTCATTGATACCATATCTGATGTATTTCACTCGTGGGGGCTGGGGCATATCCCACTCAGCCTGTGGCTATGTGGGATATGGCCCCAGCCCCCACTCGTGAAATACAACAGAGATGGTATCAATGGGCGTTGGCATTTGTCTATGTATGCAAATGGGGGTTCCCTAAGGTACAGCAGATCAGGTTATGGTGTTGTGGGTAAGCAGGTGAGTACTGTGAGAATCAAGTGCATGAACTGGGTCATTACACGCTCACCCCTAAGGTTCCCTATAGTAAGGTACAGTGTGGGACACTCTGCATGTCAGCCATTTTCTTGCACTGACCCCTGTGACTACATAGGAGGTGGTAGACAAACCCAAAAGTGCTTAAATCTCAATTGTAAATCAATCCCTGTTTTCTGCATCCTTAGGGTATTAATATAACTAGGGGTTGCACTGTTTGTGACATCTAATTCCGCTCAGATTGCCCATATTACCTGAATTACCCCCCTTCACAGGAGGTGGTAGACAAAAAGTTTACTACACTGTTAGTAATATATCAGAACATCAGGCAGGCGATTGTAATGACCCAGTTCAGGCATGTGGTGAGAATAGACTGTCTTTCTGTGCTGTACTGGCCACTACAGCTTGTACCACGCATTGGGGCAGCTGGATAGACGTCTACACAGCTGAGACTCACACACTTACCATTTGTATTCCCGCTGAGTGAGCAGTTGTAGGGACTTACCGCCCAGAGGTGAGCTATAGACGAGCAGGTGGGAGTTTTGGGAGTGCTGTGCGGTGCCGCGGTAATGGCACTGCTGTATGTGTACATACTAACATAAAACGCCACGCGATTTGCATATGACACATTGTACACCACGGATCCACAAGTGGCTTTATAAGTGATGTTTATAAGTGATGTTTACGATTTATTCTACCTACAAACATAGATCCCATTGTTTTTTAAATTATGAAAATCCGCCCAGAAATAAAGATTTTGGAGCTAAATTTGTGGAATGTAGCTGTGGAACGCCCCGCTCAAACCAGCTTGGCGTACCACCGTCGTACGCCACGCATATGCCGTCGTTTCATTCAGTGCTTAACCTATAGGTGTTCTGTATGCTTTGCTGTTGTAGGTAAAATAATATGCATGTGACAGCATGCTTTTAACCCTTTAAGGACTGCATGTTGCTAAAAGATGACATTAGTCATCATGATGCACCAATGTGTGTAGCCTCGTTGCTGCATTGGTGCATCATGCCGACCGGTTCGAGTAGTGTCTCAACCCTGTAGGGTCGGCATGATGCATGAATGCAGCACTGGGGAGTTACTCACCAGGGCTGCATTTATGCATCACGACGCAGTGACTTTTATGCACTTTATGTCCTTTGATCACCATGATGCGTTAATGCATTATGCCATTTCTGATTATGATGCATTAATGCAGCCTGCACGGATGCAGCCCTGGCGATGAACTGCATGAGTTATGATACATTCCCCAAGGATCGGCATGATACACAAATGCAGTGCTGGTGAGCTACTCACTATGGAGCTAAGCATTGGTTGCTTGCAGCACCATACTGGCCTTGAAGTGAACCTGTAATGTGTACAGAGGTGAGGTTCTACACTAAGACTGTGGTTTATGAGTGTATGTGTGTACCACTGGTAGACCCTGAGAGGGCCACCCGGGGGATTTACTGTCGTGAGGCGTGAACTGTAGCTGAGCAGGTGGGTGCTTGGGGGGTGTCACTGACAGCTCTGCAGTTTGAATGCCTAGTGTGCAACAAGGCTTAGGCTTCAACATTGTGTCTGCTTCTTTTGATTAATTGCCTTGGCTGCATTTATACATCAGGGTAACAAAAGGACACAGTGCTCTATGGCTCATAATAGTCACTATCCATACAGCATACATCGGCCTATGTGGCCATTATATACACAGTTTACATAAGAGATGTATGGCAATTTTAGTCGTATACGGCCGATGATGTATGCTCTGTGGACGCTGGCTATAATGCATTAGGAGTCTCCATATGCTCACACATGCTAACGGAATGACAGACCAATAGACCCATGCATCAAGAAAGGGTTTTTGATGATAAAGTTGCGTTTACGTTGGTTAAGCAGAATCCTCAAAAATTGTCTGTATAATGGCTATGTTAGAGAACATCTCATAACCAAAGATTCACAAGAAGATTATCTTTCAGATGGTATGCATAAAAATGCAGGATTTGAGGTTATATCTATGAATTTGTCGGTCATGCTTCAGAAATGTACAAAAAAAATTTCAACAACTTTTCTGAAAAAGTCACCTTTTCTTGGGACATTGATCTATAGTGTATCCTGTGTATGAGAGCAGCTCAGAGGTGGTTACTGGACAGAGGTCATCCTAGAGGTCATCCTAGAGGTCAGCCTAGAGGTCACCCTAGACGGGCAGGTGGCAGAGAGGTGGGGCCTCTGTGTATAGCACCCCCCCCCCTCCGTTATGAGTGCAGGGGCACGCGCACCCTGCATACACAACACTATAGCTTTGCGTCTCTAGGGAGAAGTACTGAATTAGTGAATTTTAGAGCCTACACAGAGAGAAGAAACAGCGTCAAAAGGGAGTCCAGGTTGCCTCCAGAATTCCTCCAAAAGTGACTCCCCTGTTTAGGGGAGTCCAGGTCGCCTAAGGGAGCCTAGGTGACTCTCTGGCTGACCTAAGGGAGTCACCTGGCGGAGTCATATAGCTCTCTGGGTCATATGACTCTCCCAGATGACTCCCTTCAGTCAGCCAGAGAGTCACCTAGGCTCCCTCAGGCGACCTGGACTCCCCTAAACAGGGAAGTCATTCTGGAGGCAACCTGGACTCCCTTTTGACGCTGTTTCTTCTCGCTGTGTAGGTGCTTGTTGATTTACGCAGCGTTTATACGAGACCATATTTGAAACCATACTTTTCATTTATTTTGATACACCAGTGCTTATTCAATGACTGTATACAGTCGACCCTCATTACCTCGAATATTGACTACCTCAGATCCCTCACTTCCTCAGACAGCTGCCTGGCAACTGCCCTTATATGTTCTGTTATATTTGGACTCAATTCCTCGGATGATTTGCTTCCTCAGAATTTTTTCTTGCATTTTCCAAATTCGAGGAAATGAGGGTCGACTGTATGTGTATACAGGAGTGGTTGTACAGACGGGCTGAAGTTTGGCAGATTTACATTTCTGTGCCATTCCAGGCTCTAAGGTAGAGCTCACGAGGGGATGTACTGGGTTCTGTGAGATACTCCCGAGCAGGTGGAACTACCCGTACATAATATGTGTCCACTGATCTACCAGCAATCCATACATTGCAAGTAGTTTAAATCACACTTAAATATCCTAGTTGCGCATATCATATGTGATAGTGGCTTTTGCTAGGCCAAAAGGATATAGTGGCTTCTTTGTTTTTTAGTAAATTTGTAGCATTTCCTAGAGCCAATGTCAATGTCAAGGTTGTACATATACATCAACAATATTAGAAGTGCTGGTTATAGACTTAATTTTGTTGGAGGAATGCGATGTAGAGCCTACTACTTCATGTTAGATAAATTATTGGTGACTTTCTCGTTGTCCTAGGCCTCAAGCCATTGTGACTAGCTGATAAAAGTGTCATGGGGCCTTTATTTTAAGAATGGCAACAACATCAAGAGAGCTGGCCACAGCTCATCAATGGTGGCATGTGAAAGGGTCTGAACGATGCTGAACTATATAGACAAATGCCCATTGATACCGGCTCTGCCGTATTTCATTCTTGGGGACCGGGGCCATCTCCCATGAAGTTGCAGGCTGAGTGGGATACGCACCAGCCCCCACGAGTGAAATACGGCAGAGAGGTATCAATGTAGTTGGCATTTGCATTTATATTTTGATTTAAGGCAATTTAATGAAGAAAAACCCATTGAATTCGCCATATTGTATTCAATGGGGGGCATTGAAAATATGGCACTTCCTATAGTTAAGCATAGTAAATCCTGTATTCAAAAAAATAAGCATTTATCCTCTCGTGGGGCTGGGGGTGGAGTGGAGTTTTGTTTGGTGACTGCCTTGATGCACATATATGGTCCAGGAGAGGGACACTGTACTGAGGGCTGGAGTGGTCACTGAGGGACTGGGACCATGCCTCACCCCATCAGTGAATATATACATGTGGTGGGGGCACACAGGGTAGTCTGTCAGAGCAGGCTGTCAGGAGGAAAGGTAGAGGGTGGTAGACACATACAGTACACTGATAATAATGGACCTGGAATTGTTAGTCACTACGGACTACATTTCTATATAGAGGATGTGCCTACCTGAAGTCAATGGACCATTCAAATTTGAATCCTAACTGTTTCCTGTGCACACATTCCTGTGACATCATCAATTTGTGTGATTCACATAAAGTCACTCCTGACTATCTTTATGACTAAGATGTGACTAAGATGTATGGTCCCCTGACTACGGTGGTCGAAATCTGATGGTATAGTCAGTACTGACTATAGGTTTTATTATCAGTGTATAGGTAATAGACGTATTTCTAAAGTTTCTATAGTTGCCTATTTCCTCCATATCTAGTATTGGTTATAAGGAACTTTGCTTATTAAGGGCAAATCTAACTTGCCAAAAGGCCCTCCTTATAACAAGATATCACTGTAAATGGAGGAAGACTTTTTTTAAATTTTCCTCAGAACAACAAGAACAATCTTGCTTTGATACATACTTGAGGTTCATCTGGTAGACATGATGGGCATTATTAAGGTGCTAAACAAATAGAAATGCTTTTCTGACAGAGTGTAAGGATAGGATTTCAAGTATTTCTATAGAACTGATAACGCTGACAACAAATAGAAGTGCCTTAGTATCGGATGGCATTTCATACTTTAGGCTTATTCCGGGCTGCATCCGTCCTTCATGAATTCCATAAAACCCATGAGAAGTTCATGACATACCAGCTTTAGGAATCATGAAGAATTCATGAGATGACAAAGTCAGACGGGACGCGTCTCCCCCGGCACAGGTTGTTGGAGGTTAGGAAGTGATCATTTATTAACAACGGGGGGGGGGGGGGTGGTGGGTTTGGGGGGGTGCAAAAGAATTTGGACCCCTTGACCGGGGGCGGGGCAAAAAAATTTGGACCCCTCTTGGGGGGGGTCAAAATAATTTAACCTGTTTTGAGCCAAAAAGCCAGCGCGTTACTATGCTTCAAAGGGCCCGCGCGAGAGCCGATTTTCGGCCGTAAGGGGGGGGGGGGGGGTAGAAAATGTTGACCCCTCGAACGGGGGGGGGCGTAAAAAATTTGCATGCTCCACGTGGAAACCCACCACCCCCTCCCTGTTGTTAAAAAATGATCACTCCCTTACCTCAGGGTGAGCTGCTCTCAGGGTGAAGCAACTAGAACGCTATATGATGTCTGGGAGCATCTGGTGATGGCGATATTAAAATATTCAACACCGAGGAAAGGAACAGAGTCGAAAGGGAGTCCAGGCTGCCTCCAGAATGACTCCCCTCTTTAGGGGAGCCCTGGCTAATTAAGGGGGCCTAGGTGACTCCCTGGCTTACCTGAGGAAGTCGCCTAGGGGAGTCACATATAGTTCCCTGGCTGACCTAAGGGAGTCATCAAGGGGAGTCATGTGGCTTCCTGGCTCACTTAAGGGAGTCATCCAGGGGAGTCACATAGCTCCGTGGCTCACCTAAGGGAGTCACATAAGGACCAGACCTTCCCTAGAGAGGGGAGTCATTCTGGAGGCAGCCTTAACTACCTCTTAACTCTGTTTCTTTTATCTGTGAACGATGAGGAAATTAATCCCCTGAGGATTTCTACTACATGTAAATACCCTTTCACATACTAGCAGATAATTGAACTTAATTAAGGTGGATCGCTACCTCTTGAATATGAACACACTGCGCAGGTACCTGCGCATATAGCTTAAATGTATCAGAATGAGCTAATATTGCATAATCTGATACATATACATGCTGAATAAGTCATGTTAAAAAATTGGGAGATTTCGGGCGAAATTGAGCGTTTCATTGAACTTTGAATATTTGATGTATTTGTAGCCAATGATATTTGCTATTTTTATCAAAAGTTAGAACATTTAAACTGTTTACCATTAAATCAATATCTAGAATGATATAGATCTCATTAAGTTATTTAAAATAATCAAGGGCATAAATTGTAGCCATTTTCTACCCTGATTCTAGCCATTTTCTACTTTATTTTTAGCTTTTATGTGAGATTTAGACCGATTTTGCTATATTTTTTAACTTCAAAGGCCAAAAAAACTAAAAAATATGCCCGGAACCCCCTATCAAAATCACTTTCATATGTTAGCAAATGATCTGAACTATTTTCTGAGAGAGTTTAAAAAGATTCTGTTAATTTTGAATACTATTTTTAGCCAATAAGGCTACAAAATAATAACAATTTACTCCTATTCTTTCCCGAAACATCATATTTCTACCCAGGATGCCATGGCATACAACTGTAAAATAATTTTTGCAGTAAAGTGGAACATATAGGCATTTCACATATGAAGTTTTACATTTCTGTGCATAATGGTTGATATTTAAAATAATTATTGAAGTTTTCACCTTTTTTTCTCATTTTTAGAGAAAAATTAAAATACTTTAATTTTTCAAAATTCTGTATCTAAAAAAGTAGGTCGGGACCCCCTATTTTGTTTTTCATTTTCCGATTCTATATGATTTAGACTGCATGTGGGAAAAAAATAGAGAGATTCTGTTAACTTTGATACAAGGGTAGCGACCCACCTTAAACTAATTTAAATGTCATAACTGGGCCGGGGCGCCAGATGGGCCTATTCTAGTTTATACATGTCTACTTCTTGTTCTAGGTTGGCACAAACCATGCACTGAAAAAGTAAACCTGTCTCCAGACTTGTCGAATTGACTATCATAAAATAAACGAGTCAAAAGTTGTCTAACCTATCAGGTTACCATCCCACAAATAGAATATTGAGCTGGCAAATGTCGGGTTTTGGGCTGGCACATGCCAAGTGGGTCTTTTATCCCCAGCTAGAAGACCTGCTTCCTTGTCACTTAGACGAGTTTTGGACTCGTTTATTTCATGACCGTCACTTGGAAGAGTCTGGAGACAAGTTTACTTTTTCAGTGTAGCTCCCTAGCTTACTTAAACCCCCAGCTCCCATATAAATAGCATTCAGCTTGGGAATATGCAAATGACCTGTCAGACCATGGTTTGTCAGAGGGAGATGACATATGTGTGTATTGAATAGAATATAGCTACTTACCACCTCTATATTTTGTCATGGTAACTTATGAATGTTTCCCAGAGCAAGCTATACCAAAAGAATTTTACACATGACACTTGAATCAGTAGAATAATGGGATACAATTCCCAGTGTATGTGCTGAGTGGGTGGTAGGGGCTGTGTGATTGACAGGGGCCCTGTGTTGTTTGTGTATACCTGGGGCACAGAAAGCATGGGGCTGAGGTCTGAGCACACCTCACAGGCCAGGACCCACACCTGGGCAGGACTTATGACCTGTAAGTCACTGATGTGGTCACTGTACAGATCTGCCCTCTGTGGAGAATCATGGCACTAAAGACGTTACTTTAGTACTGGGTGCCTGACCTAGTTTGTGTAAGACCTCCCCTCCTACTGCCCCAATGTGGCTAGTTACACACAGCACCTGCCCATCACCTTACAAGCCACTCCCCTGGACCTTACTGGACGTGCAGTAAGATCTGCGGGTTTAAGGGAGTCACATAAGGACCAGAGCTTCCCTAGAGAGGGGAGTCATTCTGGAGCGGGCTTGGACTACCTCTTAAGTCTGTTTCTTTTATCTGTGAACGATGAGGAAATTAATCCCCTGCGGATTTCTACTACATGTTAATGCCCTTTCACATACTAGCAGATAATTGGATTTAATTTAAACTAATTCAAATGTCATTACTGGGCCGGGGCTCCAGATTGGCCTATTCTAGTTTATACATGTCTAATTCATGCTCTAGGTTGGCTCAAACCAGCATTTAGCCACATGATAGAGATATCAAATACTTACTACAGCCATTCTAGACACTATGAAATGACTATTTTAGCCATAAATGCACCAGTAGGGCTACAGACGGGTAAATTCGACAAGGCGACAAGCCCTTGTTTTAGGCCTTATAGACAAGGGACAAGGGAATGCTGGGGGTTGGCGACAAGTGACAAACCTACCCCTTTAAATCAACAAGGGACAAGATCCATTTCATAGGATCGACAAGGGACATTGGCATTTCTTAGGCTCGACAAGTGACACAGCTACACCCCGTCTAGGGCCCTACCAGTCTACTATGTAGCCATTGGTATGGATGTCTCTTTAAAAGCAGTATAACTATGTGGAGGGATGACATGCCCCTTTTATGACAGGACCTGGGACAGGACACTGCCCTCCACATGGGTTATTGGTACGCATGCCCAGAGTGACTTCAAGTCTCTCTGTAGTTATTCAGCAGGCGCTCGGGTCATACACACTGTCATAAAAACATCACCTCTGACCTTAACACTTCAAGGGCAGCATACCGTAAAACCTCGCGTATATGCCTAACTTGCGTATAAGCCATACCTAGACTCTGTCTCGATCCTATAAGCCGCACCAGCGATCTGATTATGGTGACTTTAGTACTGTACTATAGTAGCTATATAAGCCGCACCCTGACTGCCATCTGATTCATGTACATGGTGCATGAATGAAGCCCTGACAAGTAAGTCATCAGTGCTGCATTCAAGCATCATGCTGCCCCTATATGGGCATTGATACACTCCCGAAGGGCCGTTATGGTGGATTAATACAGCCCTGGCGAGTTACTCACCACGGCTGCAATTATGCATCTTCACAACATCAAGAATTAAAGCACCGTGCGGCCCTCAAAGGGTTAACAGTACATGACCAGAGGCGTAGATCACACGTCCATTCACCAGGGGTCAGGTTGAGACTGGCCACAAACATGGTCATCACAACTACAGTACAGAGACCCCGCAGTGAGAGCAGTCTGCGGCTGTCATGTGTAAATAGGGTGACAGACCCACTGTAATAGCCCCTGTGTTATAGTGTATGGGCATGCTATGGATGCATTGAGCAGATCAGTAACACGGGGCAGTCCTGGTGAGTTCTACTTTCTGGTGTGGGTATGTGAGCAAGGGTGAGCAGATGGAGCAACCCTATGGCATGGGGTGACAGGTCAGTTATACTTAT
This sequence comes from Harmothoe impar, assembly GCA_947462335.1. Classification (NCBI taxonomy): domain Eukaryota; kingdom Metazoa; phylum Annelida; class Polychaeta; order Phyllodocida; family Polynoidae; genus Harmothoe; species Harmothoe impar. Next base: position 80,898,275 of record OX381708.1, read on the forward strand.
AGGTCGTCAAGTTGACGAGCTTAGATCTTTATTGTAACAATCTTAGATCGCATCAGACCCACGCTCGTCACAATGACGGTCCTAGGTTGTCACATTGGTTATGACTACACTGTAAAAAGTTGTTGTTCGTGAACAGCAATATGTGAGCTGTAACTATACAGTACTTTATCTGTAAAAGATAATACAGCAACTTTTGCTGTACACATACAATTCTGTTACTGTAGATGCAGGTTCAAATCCCATAACCAGCAACCAGAGGGAGAGAGAGCAGAGAGGTTGGAGGGAGTACCATACTCCACAGCTCAAATATGACCTGATCTTTTCAAAAGCTCAATGATGCAGGCTACATAGTGACTGCCTCTCTAGCTCAGTCGGTAGAGCCGTGGGAGATGTAGTCTGAGGGTCAGCAGTGCCAGTCCCGGCAGGAAACTCTCACACAAACTACATTTCTCCTGATGCAATTCTAAAGTATAATATATTTTGGTACACTGAAATGTTACTATTGAAAATATGCAGAGGATAAGACCAATGTATCTCAACAATCTGCATGAAAGATAGTAAAATTTACTTTGAAAAACATCTATAGGCCATCAAGATTACACTTCAACTAATGGTAGTTCAGTCCTTATTAGTACATTACTGCAATAGGATAATTTTCATGTTATCCCTTGAGACATGAACAGTCTAGTTCTAAAATTGTCCCCAGGGATCCTGTGTTGACCTCATTACTGTTCACACATGAGTAGGAGGTGTTTCAATGCACCTGACATGCAGGATTCACTGGCGTAGTGGTCATGGTTCAGGACTATGAATTGGAACCTGGGGGTTCAAATCTCCAAGATGTTGAATATGTGAGCCTTTTTAGAACTCAGGTCTGCGTCTACAGTAGATTCTACTTTAGGTCTACAGCAGAATTTACTGGAACCAAAGTTGCCCCCAATAGTTGATGTACAGGAACACTACTTACTTCTAACAGTGTACCTTGGGTTGTTACTACATTGGTTTGTCACATTGACAACCTTAGGTTGTCAATTTAGATATTGTCAATTTGATGACATGAAGTCATCGGCAATGACTGTATACATCAAACTTCACATATGCCTCATATCATTGGTGACCCAATGTCGTCATTATGACGACCTAGTGAACTCACTGATTCATTAGAATGAGGACCTAAGGATATAAGTATGACGACCTCAAGTTGTCAACCTTGAGGACGCTGAGGATTTCAGTATAGGGTCAGCTCAAGACCATATACCCTGTAACTCACTTGATAACCTCTGGCTTATGTGATCTTCTAGTGGCATTTGATTACTTTTCCAGAGCGCCCTCAGTGCCATCCAATTTACTGTCTTATCTTCTGTGGGTAACTGATCCTAATAGGTTCACTGTCCATGAAGGAGTCTGGGATGAGGCTATTAGAGCTTCACACAGGGTGACATAGTACACTAACACAGAGAGAAGAAACAGCGTCAAAAGGGAGTCTAGGTTGCCTCTTTAGGGGAGTTCGGATCACCTAAGGAAGCCTAGGTGACACACTGGCTGACCTAAGGGAGTCACCTGGGGGATTCATATGACCCGGAGAGCTATGGCTCCCCCAGGTGATTCCCCTAGGTCAGCTAGAGAGTCACTTTGGCTCCCTCAGGCGACCCTAAACAGGGGAGTCATTCTGGAGGCAGCCTGGACCCTATTTTGACGCTGTTTCTTTTCTCCGTGAAAGTACGGCTTCTGTCAAGGCAGCCTTTTGTCACTAAGATTACTCTTACACATCTAGAGACAGGATCTTATATAGAGGGATCATTTGATGTTTCAAGCACTAAATTCACATTTAGCCAAGGTGAAGTAAACCCTTTTGTAAAAAAGTGATTCGGTAAAAATAAGTTCCTTATACATGAGTATTTTTTGGTCCACTGTGATCAACCATTGACTACAGGGGACCAATGAATCTGTAGGGACGGTTTTTCCAATTTTACCACAAAGTAGAAACCATAAAGTGGACCCTGAGGTGGTCGTCTGAGATGTATAAAACATAAAGCTGCGGCAAGTAGGCCTACCCCAGAAAGCAGGGTTCTCACCACCCATGACATGAGAATTAATATGACCAATATGGCTGCCATGATCAAGAAACAGACATGACTGTCACAAGCGAAATGAGTCTGTCTGCAGAGGATACCGACCAGATACCAGCGGGCAGACCCATAGTGTAGCGGCATGGACAGCAGTAGCAGTCAGTGCTGTGGTGTAAGGTCCAGGAGGTGGCAGGCCATCATAGGGAGTGCCCATTTTTAACAAATGGGGGTGGGGGTGATAGTTGATTTGTGGGAGGGGGGGAGGGGCTTCGATCCCTTGACCAGTGGGGTTGGCCAAAGAAGGTGTCATCTGATTGGAGGGGAAAAGCCTGCGTGGTACTATGCATCAAAGGGGCGCCAACACACTTTTTGACCCACTTGGGGTGGGATTTCTAAACCTCACCATCCGCCATTCTTGTTCAAAAGCATTCCCTTACTATACCACTGTAGGACTTGGAATGGAGGAGAACTGCAATGATATCAGTTCTGTTATGGATTAGCTACAAAATGGCGACATCAAGTCGAGGACCCTGACCAAGTTCTCCAATCAAGGCCAGACTAGTCAGTTCAAGGTGGGCTGGGCGGATCCCTTATCAACACAGACCTGTCTCTTATCTAACAGAGTGTTACCATGGTAACATGGAAGTAGTCTTATCTAGCTTAGTGCCTGTCTAATAACAAAAAGTCATGGTCAGGCTCTTACTGCTGACGGGTTGTCACAACGGGAGCGGGTCATAAATCTTACTGACAGCTGGTATTGAAACTGTGCTGCTGTGAGAGGACTCTATGTAGTGAGATCTATAGATGGTTATGTTCTGTCTTGAGATGAATCATACTAAATCAAGGAAATTGTTGGTATACATTTACAGCTGATATTGAAATTCTGGTGCTGTGAGAGGTCTCTCTAGAGTGAGATCTATTGATATCTATGTTCTTTCATGAGAGGAATATAGCATACTAAATCAAGGAAAATTGTTGGTATACAATCAATAGAATCTATTGGTAGACAAGTAATTCAACTGTAAGACGTTACTACTGTACACAGAGTATATTGCCACTCAAACTGTCACATTCTTAATGTGATACTACTCGGCATTGTATTACATTGAATCATTGACCTTTGAAGGGGTATCAATGAGTCATTCCCTTTGTCATGATGATGCATGAGTGCATGCTTGGCGAGTAACTCTCTAGGGCTGCATTCTTGAAAGCAGCATGGCGACCGTACAAGATTGATACATTTTGTCGGCATGTGGCATAAATGCAGCAGTGGTTAGTAGACTCCAGTGCTACATTTATACATCACGGTGAGAAAACGCATGGCACATTAAATCACTATGTGGCCTCCACAGGGTTAAATTAAACAATGGGTATACTGCTCTATATCGCATTGAACCACGTCTTCCATACCTAAAGCGTCATTTAATTAATTACCTATAACACATCACACCTCCTACATGACCTCCAACACTCAGTAGTAGCAGAACACAGACTGGAGTTTACAACAGGTCACATGACTCCATTACAGGGTCACATGACTGGTGTAGGAGGTCACATGACCAGCACAGGGGAGGTCACGTGACTGTAGGGAGTATTGTGGCTGGTACCGTGCATGTAGAGTAGGGGGTACCGGGGCTACATCCCCGCACTCATCAGCCATAGGGGATCTCACTGAATAAACTGGGTATTTTATATATCATATATTGCAAACTCAGTGGATCTTGAAATAAGTTTATTTTTCATCAAGCTTCTCCTTGCTGCTGTCATTGTAAGACTGGAACTGTTATAATAATACATGTTTTCTGGCCTCCAAAGATCTGAAAAACAGAGGCTGTTTTCGACCTCAATTTCTGTTTATAGATCAATGCTTTTGTGGAAGAAAACAGGGGCTATTATTAACCTCAAAGTCTGTAAAGAAGGGGGTGTTTTGTGGAGACGTTTACCGCAGGTGGCCCCCTGTTGTAGTGCTGAGTGCAGGACCGGGGTGCAGCTAGCTTACACTGCTCCCCCCCTGCCCCCAGGCACGGGCATCGATCTGGGCACCGATCTACGTCTGACATGTAGCCCTGTAACACGGGGATAGGTTAAAGTGGGTATATCCGATTTTTCTTAACTTCACTCAAATGTGTTCCCAACACTGTAAAAATATAGTATTTAGAGAATAGAGGTAATTTAAATGTCATCAATGGGTGTCAATAAAGGGACCCAACGTCCCCCAACCATGGGCTTTTCTAGTGTATTCTCAATGGAGGGAACGCTTTTATTCCAAATTGACCATAATATTGGGCAATAAAATTGAATCAGAGCAAAATCGGGGGGAGTTAGTGGGGATAGAACTGATCGTAAGTCAAATATATTATTTGTGAACATTCTGACTCATTTTTAGAGAAATCCATTTTTTTGCCCCACACATCGTATGTACTAACTTTAACCCTTTAAGAGCAGCATGGTGCCACAAGATTGCATGTCTATTTATCCGCATTATACCCCTACGTAGCGCTGGGGTATCACGTTGGCCCGTTGGGAGTGTCTCAAGCCTGAAAGGTCGAGCTCGTAATCGTGCACAGAGGTATACCTGCCAGTCTTTGCTATTGATCTCATAATAAATTCTATAATAGTGTCTTCTATAGTATATATAATTATACATGTTCCAATATTTTCACTCAGAATTCAAATTATAATGCACAACATCCGACTCAAATTTTAACTGAAAATATTGGTAAGTCCAAAGATCTCCAACCAACATACACCAGTGACAACACTCAGTCAGGGACACTACACTCTACTACCTAGCCCCCAGGCACGACCATTGTACTGGGCATAAATCTGGTTTTAACAAGCGCAGCTCTACCCCCCCCCCCCCCCCACCGCCAGCTCTGTTTGTGGATGAATCCTGTGAAATCGCTGCTCTAGCCCTTTAAGAGCCGCAAATATAGTGCTTTAATACATCATGCCTTTGGTCGTCATGATGCATGAATGCAGCCTTCAGGAGTTCCATGTCAGGGCTGCATTCATGTCGACCCTACCATGTTAATAAGGGGTGTTACGATGCATGAATGCAGCCCTGGTGATTTAATCCTTGGGGCTGCATTCATGCATCATGACGACAAAAGACACACCACATTATCAAAGCACTATGCGGCCCTTAAAGGGCCAGACACCCTCAGGGTGATGTAGGTGCTATTATACTGAACCAAGGTCAAACGGTGAAGGTCAAATATAATTACCATGGTCAAATTAAGGTCAAATGGCAAATGAATAAAACAAGGTCAAATGAGTGACCTGAGGTCAAGCGAGCGGCCATTTTGGATGGTTGCCATGGTGAGAACAATGCTGCCAACACGCAACGGAATATTGCCCCGGGACGAGCAAAAACTGCCGGAATCTAACAGAATGTGGCACTGTGGGATATGGCGTCATCTGTAAACACGCCTGGGGCGGGAATGAATTAGATGTATTAAAGTTGGAGGTGTTCCATGAAAGGTACTATGTATGGCTGAATGTGAGGGTGAAGGGATGTGTATCACAAATTGATATGAGTTATTTACGCATTGACGCTGATTATAGAGGCATTTATACCAATCAGATGTTGACATGTTTAGACGTGGCAGAGTGTGATCCAAGAATGTGACTAGTGTATTGTGAAATGTGAAATGTGAATTTACCCCCCCCCCCCAAACCTTTCCAATAAGCATCAGCACTCGAAAAACGTATGTCACATTATAGACATGAAAACAAAGGGAAAGCTTACAACTCACTATGTTAACACTCAGGAAAAGGAGGAAATCTTGTAAGTTGGAATCTATTGTAGAATAAAATGCCAATGACTGTAGTATATATATCTCATCTAGGACAACCGCCGCATGGGTTAACATATTGTGACGGAAATTCCTTGACTTTATACAATACGCCAATTCACACTTTCCATTATTACTCGGTGTTCATATCGTTAGATCAGATCTGTAAAACGTCCGGCCCATGCACCCCCCCCCCCCCCCCACACACACACCCACTCCCAGGTCGCTGTACAGCTTGTCATGCAAGGCATGCCATGATGTGGCCCCTGGCGGAGAAACACAGAAGTAGAAAATGCAGGCTGCACATGCAGAAAACTCTGTGTCACGTCACGTCACGTAAACGTCACTTCACGCGTCACGTCACGTAAACGTCACTTCACGTAAACGTCATGTCACGTCACGTCACGTCGCGTCACGTCGCGTCACGTCACGTCACGTCACGTCATGTCACTTCGCGTCACGTCACTTCGCGTCACGTCGCGTCGCGTCATGTCGTGTCACGTCATGACGCGTCATGTCGTGTCACGTCATGATGCGTCACGTCACGTCACGTCGCGTCACGTCACGCAAACGTCATGTTGCGTCACGTCACGTCAGCATGGGTTGGGTCTCTGTCATTCTAGGTGTTTCTCTGTGTACGTAAAGATGTAAAACCTTCCCCGAACTAGCTTTATTTTGTCTCTGCTTCATTCATCATAGTAAGTATTAAATGTATCATGTGACACCAATGACTAATTGATTCTTTTTTCTCTTCCACTTCAGGTGAGTAGACCTTTCTGTCTTCATGCAGCAGGCAGGTAGGCCGCAGGTAGGCCGCAGGTAGGCCGCAAAGGGTAGGCATGATGAACCAATGCAGCGCTGGAGATTTGCATGAATGTGGCCCTTGAGGCACCATACCATTCTGAAGGTGCTGAATATCAGTTTATCTATATTCAGTCATTGTGTATCTACAATGTTGGGTGCTCCTCTAATAAACCTGCTATCACCCCAGGTAAACGAGATTGTTACCCCCATTATCTGGCAGAGGTTACATGAAGCTTAGATGTATTTAAACTACTTATATTTATTTAAACTATATTTATATCGAGAACCTTGTATCAGCACCTGGCCAGTTGCTATTATCATTACCAGGGCCTGCAGTTAAAGATGGGTTGTCACCTAAAATTTGTCAATTTTCGATTGATGCCATAATACTATTGTATACCCAATGCTATAAATACTCCCTTACTTTTAAAAGGATGGGATGTATCTAAATCTATCAAATAAGCATATTTAGTGCAATCATTTTTACTGTAGGTCGACACTAAAACTCCCTATGTTGTGGTACTGCATGGCTCAGTGCATTCTCTACCAGGCTAGTTTACCCTGTACTCACCTGGGGGAGTGACTGGGTCAGTGAGGTGAATAGGCTATATTGTTAACTCTCTAAACTCATGTATTTATAGACAAATATCTTGTAAATATTGGGTACTGTGTATTAGCTAAAATGATAATGGAACCCATGGCATCCCTTTTAAGGAAAACGTTTGGGAATTATATTAGCTGATATACCATCTTTAAACGCTGTACAGCATCCTACCAGGGACCACAACACTAGTCACCTGGATGGACACGTGCGACTACCAGGCCGCAGGACAGACACGCAGCATGCCGACACGAGATGTCACGTGTAGAGGGAGCTGCATGTTATAGAGAGGGACAGGGATCAAAGCCAAGGGAGAGGGAGGGAGAGATGGAGGCAGACAGATAGAGAATGAGAGACAACAGACGGACAGAAATAGGGTACGAGGGGAATGGATGAGGGAGGGTGAGGACGAGGGAGGGACTAGGGTGAGGAGAGACAGAACGAGAGAGACAGAGAGAGAGAGAGAGAGAGAGAGAGAGAGAGAGAGAAAGAGAGGGAGAGGGAGAGGGAGAGGGAGAGGGAGAGGGAGAGGGAGAGAGAGAGAGAGAGAAAGAGGGAGAGGGAGAGGGAGGGAGGGAGGGACAGAGAGAGAGGGAGAGGGAGAGAGCAAAAGAGAAACCTAATCACTCTAAACCCTCTAATCCCTAAATGGTATAATATGTCAACACCACTCCTGTCCCTCACATTGCACCCAGATCATATCATACCACAGAAATAAACATGTAGGGAAGCCGCTCCTCCTTTTGAAGCTCTCCCTGTCAGCCTACCTGCGGCCTACCTTGGGAGTGTATCAATCCCATAATGTGGGCATGATACATGAATACAGTGCATGAGATAAGGTTTTATTTGGGCAAAATATACCCTTAGAGGTGTATCTTGTAGTTTATTGACTTCAGAAAGCCAAGGAGTCAAAGTAAAGTATGTCTACAGTATAAAAGGTTCCCAGGGTCCATCCTGTGGTGTACATTATTGATACCGTCAAGTACAACCTCCCTACACCACAGGCCCCCCGCTACCGGCTGTCATCTACACTGGGCAATGTAGCACCACAAGCAGTATTTAAAAACAATAGGGACATGTCTTAAGCAATGCCTTAGCGATATATTTTCGGTATACATTACAAAAAGAAAAAACATGAGTTAAACACATTAAGATACTGGGATCACATCTGACATAATTGGTGCATGTACCTCTATGTTGCTACATATCTATATGACTGGTAGTCTTTCATAGCACACCTTACCCTTTTCAGGACAACAGTATTATTTTGAATTCGATTTTCAAGCGCTTCAGTATGGGGCTAATGAATATGAATGTTAGCTACACTATAGGTTTGTTCCTACATGTCATAATGATAATGCATAGTTTTCTCTCAGAGATGAGAGTCAGTCATCTCTTAATAAGCTAGCCACATGGTGCAAGCTAAATAGCCTAACTGTTAATGAAAAAAGACCAAGTGGATGATTTATAATAATTTTGAAAAAATCAACCCTGTTTTTACTATGAATAATGTTGTGCTTGAAAGGGTACACACCTTTCAATACCTTGGTTTAACTTTAGACCCTGAGTTAAAATTCACGGAGCATCGTAGCAATGTAATGGCTAATGTTAGAAATAAGATTAGTCAATCTCGTAAAATAAGGGATCATGTAGATGCTGACACATCCCTAACGGTTTATAAATTGATGGTATTGCCCACAATTGACTATGCAGATTTTATTTGAGATAGGGATAATAAAGGGGAGAATGCTGATCTTCAACGTATACAAAATAAGGGCTTGCGTGTTGTTTACAAAGTTAAATTAGAGAAAAATCCTTTGTTTACTATTGATCAAATGCATACCAAGTCTGATTGTGGTAAGCTTAATGAGAGACGTGATAGACATATATTATGCATTCTCATTAGCAAATAACCCAGATCTTGTGGATCACAGACATTTACCCACCAGAAGACAGCAAGGAAAAAGACTAAGGGTACCCCACTCCTTAAAACCCATTGTGCTACGTAGTGCATTGTATAGAGGCATTAGCTGCTGGAATGAACTCAGACCGGAATACACATTAATAGAAACCCTCTGGAAGTTTAAGCTAGCAATAAAAAAGGATTATCCGCGCTGCTTCATGAATGTAATATTAGAGACTCATCAATTATGCTCCGCACATCTCATCTCATCTCATCAACAACTCTTTATTCTGTGTAACTCATGGTACAATTTTTGTTATTTCTAATATCATCTTAATCGTATGTAAAATAATCATATGGACGACATAGCCATTTATACCTTTAAGACCGTCAAACAATTTCTGTATAGGTAGGGGTGCTGGCGGCAGAAGGGCAATGCGCCGAAGCTAGTTTTCGCCTGTAAAAAGGTGATTTAATCCAATAAATCTACGTAAAAAAAAAAAACACTGCAGGACTCTTGCTACAGCCAGTCAATGAGGCACTGTTGGACACTGTTTGGAGAGAATGTCGGGCAATGCTGGACTCATATTAGTATGAAAATCAAAGTCAGCCTGACCTTTACATGAGGGTTGATGCAGCCAATGCAGTAGGTTACCTGCCAGCACTGCATTGCTGCATCATGATGACAGATTGACCTGTGCCTTGAAACATCAGGCAATCCTTAAAGGGATAATGGCCGCATAATGCATTAATGCATCATAACCTTGGTTGTCATGATGCATGAATGCAGCCCTGGATAGTAACTTTCTAGTGTTGCATTAATACATCATGCCGACCCTACAGTGTCCAAGAAAGGGTCGGCATGATGTACCGAAGCAGCACAACCGAGTTACTTGCCAGGGCAGCATTGGTGTATCATGATGCCAAATGTTGAATTTTAGCGACATGTCATCCCCAAAGGGTTAGAACCCACGCCCCTGATCACAAGAGTGAACCACTTCACTCAGATCAAAGACAAACTTGTTTGTCATCACATGAAAAGCAAGGACTAAAACTTTCATAATCCAGATGGCAAGGCTTGGAGAGGGAGGATTTTGTTCTCATGACTTCAAGAATTAGGAGCAATTCTCTCAAGAAATTGAACACGTGATGGTAAACCCCTCAAATCCCCGTCCTTAAACCAGAGACTGTGAGTTGGCCGAACGGATTGGAATTTAAGCCTGATATTTGATGTATCTAGAAATCTATAGTTAATATATGGCTCAGTCTCATGAGTTTGTAACAGTTGAAACGTCTTTGACCGGGTGTCGTCTTTGACCAGTGTAGTCTCTGACCGGGTGTCGTCTTTGACCGGGTATCTTTAACCAGCTGCACTGTCCAAAGTATTATGCAATAAGAAGTCCCACCAAGTACATTACATCATATACATATATAAAGATAGTCACATGACGGAGCTGTACCCTTGGAGGTGTATCTTATATTTATTGACTTCAGAAAGCCAAGGAGTAAAAGTAAAGTATGTCTACATTATAAAAGGCTCACAGGGTCCATCCTGTGGTGTACATTATTGATACCGTCAAGTACAACCTCCCTACACCACAGGCCCCCGCTACACTCAAAAAATAAACTTGTCTCCAGACTCTTCAATGTGACAATCATGAAACAAACGAGTCAAAAACTTGTCTAAGTGACAAGGAAGCGGGTCCTCTAGCTGGAGATAGAAGACCAACTTGGTATGTGCCAGCCTTTTATAATGTAGACATACTTTACTTTTACTCCTTGGCTTTCTGAAGTCAATAAATATAAGATACACCTCCAAGGGTACAGCTCCGTCATGTGACTATCTTTATATATGTATATGATGTAATGTACTTGGTGGGACTTCTTATTGCATAATACTTTGGACAGTGCAGCTGGTTAAAGATACCCGGTCAAAGACGACACCCGGTCAGAGACTACACTGGTCAAAGACGACACCCGGTCAAAGACGTTTCAACTGTTACAAACTCATGAGACTGAGCCATATATATTCATACGTATACTGCAAACCAGAGAGGCTTTCAAGCCAACACCTGAGCTGTCAAAGCTCTGGCTTTTACACTGTCAACCGTTTCTATTGCTGACCTACCCTAAACTGTACACCTACACTAGCTTCTACATTTATCATATATACTAATCTTTTACACTCAGTCTATACGAAAAACCTTTTCACCATGCAGGACATTCGGTCCTGCAGATTTTTTTCTTTGCAGGCCCGGCTCAATTTTTGCAGGCCCAGATATTGGAGCACAATCTAGCAATTTATATACAAAATATAAAGCAAGTGTTTGTATTGGCAATGATAAAAAATAGGGTTTCTCCTACATGTTAAATTATATTGATCATTTTAATATATAAATCATTGAAGAACATTACAGAAAATATTCACACTTTCTGTTTTATGCTATAGAAACCTTAATAATGGTCCGATTTACAAGCCGAAAAAAATCGCATATAGGCAGGAATCTCTGGAATACAGCCAGTCATTTGGGCCTGCAGTAGCCTTTTCTCCGCCGGACCGGCAGACTTTTTGCGGCAGGTTTTCGTATAGACTGTACACTGTACACTAGGTATGACATGCCCGTAGTTTGCTGTTGAAATAAAGCAGAAATTGGTCACATTCCGAGATGTATGTCACCAGCATTAGTTCTTGGTGCCAGTGTCCTGTGGGTCACCCTGCCTGTGTAGTGTCACTGAGAGGGTGGGGGAGGGGTGACACGCCTGGAGAGTGACACATGGGGCGGGGACAACCCTGGGTACACGGTTGGAGAGTGCACTGGTATTTGGACCAGATATTGAAAGTCAGTACTGACTAAAAACTCGCCAGTTTGTCATTTTTAGACTCCCTATACGACCAATCTAGGTCAGTTAATAATGTAAGGTTTGGTCAGTACTGATCAACTCAATGTGTGTGAAAGATGTATTTAGACCTGGATCATTCTACAAATTATGAGTGTGCTGCTATCTTCATTGCCTACAATGTATGTCCTGTTTTTTCTGTGTAATAATAAGTGAAGAGTTATTACTTGTCGGTATGTTATTTGCTCTGTAATTGATTTATAATGACATTATTATGAATGAGATGATATTATATTTCATGAATGACACTATATTGAAAGTCGCAACTTGTTGTGTATATTTGTGTCAATAAACATTTTTCAAAACTCAAACTCAACTTAGTCATTACATTTCATGAGTATTAGGCACTCTGAGTCAGAGATTAGTCATATTTTGTCCCTATGACTAACCTGGGATAGCCACTACAGACTAAGGGCCGGAGTATTTAGATTATCAGTGTTCAGGGTTGTGGCACTGTAGTGTGGAGACTTGGTGTAACCATGGAGACAGTGATGGATGGGGTACACTGACAGGACAAACAGACTACTTGACTCTACATGGACACTATAGGATGTGTGTACTGCCTTCAGGCTACTTACCCTTGGTGAAGTCTAGATACGGCTATACAACTTTAATACCTTAGTTGGTATGCAGAACTAATGCCATTTGAAGTAGGATTACGTCTTGGATATGATAGAAGTGACTTGGTTTATGAATGATATAAGCCAAGGACAGGGTAATTGCCCAAGGCATCAGCCGCGGATAATTACCATTGTCCAAGGTTTATAACACTCATGCAGCTAGTCACATGTATCATATCTGACTTACACCCACAGTAGGAGAGTGTACTCAATGGACCGCATCAACATACAGTCATGTATGTAAAATACAGTCAGGCCATTTATTTTGTTCTCTCAGCCAACTGTAGTGTAACAAATCAAAAAACTTCTCTACACACTTAATGTCTATTGAATTACATAAAAGGGTTGACCGGTTGTTTCTAGGACGCATGAGACTTATTCCCAGGTTTCTGAGACCACTTCCCCATGTATGTAAAGGCTGTAACCAGTATAGAGCCCTGAGGACGGAGAAGAAAGCCACCATTCAGCTACAGAATTAGATTCCATCCTTCTGCTCCACCAAGAGAACCATTATTAATTCAAGACACGATTACATGTTGGTTAGGGCAATACCCTCCCATATACACAGACTGTCTACAGGGACACGAGGGATCTAACTGCCTGAGGGTGGGGACAGGAGGAGAGAGGAGATGTTGGGGGGGGGGGTGTCAACTATATCTATGTTCTATCCACCACCAATGGGTGTTGAGATCACAATTATAGTTGGCATATTACACCAATGCAGTACCAGCCAGTCACTCGTCTATTTTTGTTCAGGCGACAGTTAATGTTCCTTTCAGTTAGTGATTAAACAATCCATATACCAGCCTCGTCAGTAGAGTTCATAAAGCTTTGACCAAGTGTCAAGGGAAATCCTGGTGAGCAAATGAAGAACTTGATAGTGGCGTAACCATTAACCCGTTCTGCTTACATTGTTCCTGTATTCAGTAGGCCTGAATCAAAAACGCTACTGACAGTTTGAATTGTCAATAGTGGAAAATATTCCTGTTATTGAGAAAATTCAAACTGTCAATAGCGGGAAATGTCTTGTTGACAGTTTTCACCTCATATTGTTTTTGCACGGAAAAACGGCTTTGCAATGAAAAACGGTTTTGCACTGAAAAACTAATTCGTACTCAAAATCGGTTTGGATTAATCTGAGAATATCATTTCAAATTGAATTTCCCCACATACCCCTAGAGCAGTAGCTGCAGGCAGTTTAACTCCTCAGTGCCACTCCGGCAGAAGGACATGTCCTTCTAACTCTTCATTCCACCATAAACCCTGACACCTTAGGCCCAAAAAAAAGGTGTGTTTCAGGTTACATGGTCTGAAAATGTAGGGTAGGTAGGTCGTTTTTTTTTTTTTTTTATTACTATTTTTTTTTTAGTTTGGCCTGAAATGTACCCAGGAATCGACTCACGAACTCCAATGCCGACTCGGCGACGACCGCCTCGACTCGCGAACTATCTAATCGACCTCTAAATAGCCCCAAAATGACCTAAAATCTTAATATTTTTTCAAAATTGCATAAAAATTTCTAGGGTCGGCCCTGTTATACTAGGTAGGGTCGGGTAACCTGAAACACACCTTTTTTTGTTATTTGGCCTTAGCAGTTATGTCATAAAAAGCAGAGGGAAACTTAAAAAACCTGCGCACAGGACAGCATTCATCTGCTCATTGTCCTGCTTCATATTGTCAAGTGGATTGTTTCCTGCTGGTTTGTCATCCTCTCTCACCTTCTCAGTCATTTGCTGATTCATGTACTACAGATTATGCATTGTTTTTTTTACTCACTGCCTTTTTTCCTCTCTGTGTATGTTGTGTAGGCGTTGAACATAGTACCTACGTTTGTCTTTGTCTCAAATGGAAATCACAACTGGGTATTGTGCTTACTGTGAGTTTCATATACATGTTCACAGTCAGGTTATTAGGGACTGGTGTTAATGCCCTCCGACTAATGCATTGTATAACAAAAATAATGTTTGATCCATGTAATAAATGCTATGTGTACAGTCATCTATTCCCGAGCACTGCTTTGAACAGGTCTGATCCACTTTGTCGGCAGTTTAAAAAGATATGTGCCTCTACATGGGTAAAAATTGACACGGGCGACACGGCTGTTTTAAAAATCGACACGGGCGACACAGCCCTTTTAAAAATCGAGTGACATGGGCACATGAAGTAGAGTGTATACTAATGGTATGGGATAAAAGTCGACACATTGACATGGCCCTTTAGCTAAAAATCGACACGGCGACACGGTCAAAAATTCGGGTACCCATGTAGGGGCACAGATATAGGCCACAGCTTGGAGCATCATTATATAGAATTTCAGATAGGAAGCCTTACTGTAAACAGGCACCACATAGTTAATGCAGGCATCAGCCACTAACCCTTTAAGGGCTGCATAGTGCTTTAATACATCAGGCATTTGATGGCTATGATGCACAAATGCAGCCCTGTTGAATACTGCATTCAAGCATCGTGCTGACTCATTTGGGGCTGATGCAGTCATGTAAATACATTTCTGCATTATATACATCTGCATTCATGCTTTGCAACGTAGGCAATATTGCATTAGATCACTATGCTGCACTTAAAGGGTTAAAGTAGAAGTGCAAAGTACTAGTCTCTAAGCAGTCCATTAAACGTTAATTTACCTCCCCACTACAATGTACATGAGGCACAGTTAGCAGTAAGTGTGGTGGTAGAGGATTATAATACAGAAAGGAAATACCTATCTCTTTTCCATTCACATGCAATATAATTTTATTTCCATTTCTATAGAATCCTTAAAGCACTGTCTTGGGACATGAAGGACTATATTCTTACTGTTGATATTGATGTATATTGATAGTAATATGTCCGGATATTCTATAGAAATAGGATGAAAAGATCCTATACATATATGCTAGTCTACCATATGGATTATAACACAGAGGAATTTTCAGCAGGTGATATCTTATCATAGCACTCTGTGCGTGCCTGTCCCCATTTAGGAGGGAGGCTTTGAAAAGAGTCATCATCATCATAAATCTTCTCATATGATGAAGAGATAGATGTTGAATCATATGTTGTGAAGTATATCAGAAGATTTACATCAGGCTAAATCCTGTGCATTTATTCCATATCCAGCATATACATTAACACTAGTCTGTAAGCCTCATTTATAACCCGTCCTTACATATATATATGTAGGGGCTAGGGTTATACAGGGTTTATATGGCGGGTTCTGTTGGATGCTGTGTTGCGAACTCAGTCTGAACCCTTCAGCCTGACGGCAGGTGGTAGCACCTGCCTCGGGCTTGGGGTATGGGCAGAGGTCGCTATAGGATTCCAGTCTGCGTGTGCGCGGGCAGGCTGGCTGCGTATATATAGCCAGCATCCGATAGGACTCGTCGGTCACTCTGGATCCACGCTTGGACAGAGGCCCTGCGATCATATCGGCTACGAGCCTACTGACCCGCTCCGAACTCTATAGGGGGTTCGCACTGATATAGCTTTGCCTGTCTAGGTTACTGAAAAAACCTTTGATTCGCAACCTGTACACTTGATCCAAACTGTGTCGACTTTTGTTCTTTACTTAATAATATATCAGTATTATAAAGGACAAAGTCTCGTTTATTACACATAACAGCAGCTGCCCCCATCCTGCTGTACCACACCACGACACATGAGGGCCTTTAAGGATGGCATCTTGTTAAAACATGATTTTTGTAAAGATTCATGATGCACCAATGCAGCCCAGCCAATAACTCGCTGGGGCTGCATTGGTGCATCATGCCAATCCTTCGGGAGTGTCTCAGCCCTGTAGAGTTGGCATGATGCTTGAATGCAGCACTGGCGAGTTACCACCAGGGCTGTATTTATAAATCCCTTTATGTGAATCAGTGTACTTACAGCATTGAAGTGCCGACAAGTTATTCCTATAATTTTGATCGATTTTTGGTTAATCTCCTTTAGGCTGATAATGTTATAATACATAAACCAGTTAGTTTGAGTTTGAGTTTGATGATTTTTATTTG
This sequence comes from Harmothoe impar, assembly GCA_947462335.1. Taxonomy (NCBI): domain Eukaryota; kingdom Metazoa; phylum Annelida; class Polychaeta; order Phyllodocida; family Polynoidae; genus Harmothoe; species Harmothoe impar. The sequence goes on from OX381708.1 coordinate 80,914,974, forward strand.
GTCAAAGTTTCTATACGAGTATAGTCTTTCAAACTAAGCCAAAACTGGCGAAAAACACATGACCCCTTATAATCATGAATACAGCCAGTTAAAGGGTATCGCTACAAAAGTAGGTGCTGGAACCCTGTGGATGTCAGAGAAACAACATTGTACTATGTAGCTAGTGCTGCCCTCTTGTGGCATATGTCAATAAGAGATATATGGAATAATAGCACAACAGTTCTTCAGATCTCCACCAGAATCTGTAGTGTAGTGGTTATGATGCCTGCTTTGCAATCAGAGGATCAGGAGTTCTATCCCAGAAGGTGCCATGACCTTTTCTCGAAAAAAGGTATAGTTATTCTTTTTGGGGGGGGGGGGCAGGGGTGGTAAAATAAAGGGGGAAAGGACTTTTGCATTATAGTCTAATTTTCACATAGAGAGCATTTAAGCAGCAACGTCCATTGCATGGGCTATAGGGCTAGATTGCCTCGCAAAGGAAGTACTTTTTCCTTAAATGGGCATTACAGAAAAATGAGCACCACAACATGTAATTTTTTTTCCATTTTCTACTTGATTATTCTGCCAACTAATCTAATCCAAAGTGATTCGAAGATAGCAATAGAAGAACATGGTCATCTGACCACAAAATAAAAATTCTCTTTTAGCTTAGTTAAGAACTAGCTTTTTCAAATGGCTTTCCCATAGAATTGAGCACTGTACCATGCCATTTTCTTTACCTTTTCTAGTTCCCAATGTATTGAACTAATATTATACTAAGTTATATGCAGAAATCAATAGAACATCTAGATCATCGAACACGTAGCGATACCCTTTAACAGCACAATATACAGCAGTTAATAAGGAGAGAAATGGATGCACATATGATGGGGAGCCGCAGAAAAATCACAGACATTTAGTAATTCTTTGTTGGTGAGTCCTTGTTGGTACAAAACAGCAGTGATACCCAGTTAATGACTAGATAAGGCTTATTTCCTGACTGCCTCTACAGCAGCAGACAGGATGGAGGTGTTTCCTCTGCACCTAAAACCCTACAAATCCCACCTCCCATAACATTATTCCCCATCCCCTTATAGCCTTTCCTACCAGCCAGTTTATTTATGCAATTTTGAAAAAGAAATCGGTATTTTTAGCCATTTTTGGTCAATTTTAAGGTCCTCAAAGAGACCGGCTAGTACTTTCATGTTAGAAAAAAAAAGTAAAAAAAAAGAAAACCCGACCTACCAACCCTACATTTTCTGCCCATGTTACCTGAAACAAACCTTTTTTTTTGGCCTAAGTGCCACATAGTGCTTCAGTGTGCTATGCCCTTTCGTCATGATGATGCATGAATGGAGGCCTGGCAAGCAAAGGCCTCATTCATGCATCATGTTTACTTCATCTGATCTGATACACTCCCTAAGGCTTGGTATGATGCACCAAACACTCTCCAGACAAATTTGTGGGTCATGACAACAAAGCACTGAGCCATCGTGCTGACCTTAAAGGCCTCTGGTCGTTTCCCTCTGGGACCGTGCTCATTGATGGCCTCTGCTCTGCCATCAGCTGCAGCAGGCAGTGTGTTATACGGTGCTGCAGGCCTATCATGAGCTGCTCCCCCAGCCATGAGCTGCTCCTAAATGGGAAACGTCTATAGTCTATCTCTGTGCTGCTGGGGCGGTGAGTAGCTTGTATAGTTTAGGAGAATAAGGGCTGATTCCCTACGCTCAGAGGCTCTCCCTCTTTGAGCTGCTGCACTGCATGCTTGTATTGTAATTTTCTCAAGTTGCTACCCCGAGCTCTGAGCTGCCCCTAAATGGGAAATGTCTATACTCTATCACTGTGCTGCTGGGGTAATTTGTGGTATGTAGTTTATGAGCATACCAAGGCTGTTTTGGGCCACTATTTTGCTTGATTCTGCCATTGGTGAAGCTTTTGAGTGTTCCAAATCAAATTCACCTAAATACAAACATTCATGCAGCGCCAGTAGATTTATCTACTCTACATTCGGCTGGTCTCAACACCTTTTTCCTTTTTCTTCCTCAACCTGAACGGCTTCCCACCCAAGCTTGGAGAGTCATTCATGCTTGAATGCTCCCTTACCCTGAACTGCTCTCTCGGGCTGCTGACCGCTCTTTGGCAGCTGCTCCATAACTTTAGCTGCTTCCCTCCCCCAGCTTCTCCCCCTGACCTCATATGCCTTCTATATCCTCATATACTCCCCTAAAGTGAATATCCCAGTATTTGGCAAACCGACAAAGGGGGAGATATCTGATTTATTCCCATTTCAGGGGTGACTGCAGAGGTCTATACACAAACTATAACACTCTTGGAGGGGAGCTTCCCATTACGGTCCTGTGGTCAGATCTATTATGTCCAGGGTCCTCTGCCTGCCATATATATGACCACCACAGACACCAGGAAATGTTGTTAACCCTGTTAATCTATCTCCTTGAGATTCTGAAAGGGTTGTTAAACTGATGTGAGGTGATGGAATCTAATACTAGTGAGAAGCTGCTATTATATAATATTAGCACCATGTAGCTTGTTGATTTACCTTCAGATTCACTCTAGCTGTGCAAACCTCCCTCAATATGCCAGAGGACAGAGTATCGGCACTATATGGCCCCTGGCAGCCCCACCCCACCGTGTACCGGGAGAGCCTACATGTCGATAAACGGCATATTGGGGACCACGACTCCATTGTGCTGGAATTGAACAGTGATATGGAGCTTATGATATCCACCCTGCTACACTGAACAGTGATATGTAGAGCTTACTCTAGGCCCCTATGGACTGTTCTATGCCACAGAGTGCTTTGTATGGGGTTCAAATGATCCCCTGACTCATGTAACCCCTCTCTCACTTCCTGCTTCCATGTTGGGCATCATTAAGCCTGATGCATGATACCTGAAGGATTCATGTTCATTTCTAGTCATGATGCATCGATGCAGCATTGAGATTCTGGTACATCATACCAACCTCTGAGGAGTGTATGACTGTAGGGCCAGTGTGTTCCATTGCAAATGGGCTCAGTGTGAAAGATATTGGTCTAAATACACTCATCAGAGTGCTTTGTACTGGCACCGAATTACCCAGTATCTGACATAGGGCCGGTTTGTTCCATTGTCAATGGGCTCAGTGTGAGAGTTTTGGTGAGGGTATTTCATCATATTGGTCTAAATGTGATGTCTGAACTGCGGAAAATATGACAAGACTACGATAGTGAATTTATTAATGTGATTACATTGTAACTTGCCTACATGCTATCAGGATGTCTCATACACCTGCTCAAAGTCAGGCTATTAGCTGCTGGTGTTAATGCCTTGAGACTAATGCATTATATAACAAAAATAATGTTTGATCCATGTTATAAATGCTATGTGTACAGTCATCTATTTCCAAACACTGCTTTGAACAGGTCTGATCCACTTTGTTGGCAGTTTAAAAAGATATGTGCCTCTACATGGGTAAAAATCAACACGGGCGACACGGCGACACAGCCGTTTTAAAAATCGACACGGGCGACACGGCCCTTTTAAAAATCGACGGACATGGGCACATGAAGTAGAGTGTATACTAATGGTATGGGATAAAAATCGACACATTGACACGGCCCTTTTGCTAAAAATCGACACGGCGACACGGTCAAAAATTCGGGTACCCATGTAGGGGCACAGATATAGGCCACAGCTTGGAGCATCAATATATAGGATTTCAGATAGGAAGCCTTACTGTAACATGCCACCACACAGTTAATGCAGCCTTCAACCTCTAACCCTTTAAGGGCTGCATAGGGCTTTAATCCAAAAGGCATTTGATGGTTATGATGCACAAATGCAGCCCTGTTGAATACTGCATTCAAGCATCGTGCTGACCCGTTTGGGGCTGATGCAGTCATGTAAATACACTTATGCATTCTACACCCGTGCAATAACCAGTCACTCAGTCACTTTAGCGTGCAGATCTGTCTATTTATGCATTATATACATCTGCACTCATGCCTTGCAACGTAGGCAATATCGCATTAGATCACTATGCTGCACTTAAAGGGTTAAAGTAGAAGTGCAAAGTACTAGTCTCTAAGCAGTCCATTAAACGTTAATTTACCTCCCCACTACAATGTACATGAGGCACAGTTAGCAGTAAGTGTGGTGGAAGAGGATTATAATACAGAAAGGAAATACCTATCTCTTTTCCATTCACATGCAATATAATTTTATTTCCATTTCTATAGAATCCTTAAAGCACTGTCTTGGGACATCAAGGACTATATTCTTACTGTTGATATTGATGTATATTGATAGTAATATGTCCGGATATTCTATAGAAATAGGATGAAAAGATCCTATACATGTATGCTAGTCTACCATATGGATTATAACACAGAGGAATTTTCAGCAGGTGATATCTTATCATAGCACTCTGTGCGTGCCTGTCCCCATTTAGGAGGGAGGCTTTGAAAAGAGTCATCATCATCATAAATCTTCTCATATGATGAAGAGATAGATGTTGAATCATATGTTGTGAAGTATATCAGAAGATTTACATCAGGCTAAATCCTGTGCATTTATTCCATATCCAGCATATACATTAACACTAGTCTGTAAGCCTCATTTATAACCCGTCCTTACATATGTAGGGGCTAGGGTTATACGGGGTTTATATGGCGGGTTCTGTTGGATGCTGTGTTGCGAACTCAGTCTGAACCCTTCAGCCTGACGGCAGGTGGCGACACCTGCTTCGGGCTTGGGGTATGGGCAGAGGTCGCTACAGGATTCCAGTCTGCGTGTGCGCGCGCAGGCTGGCTGCGTATATATAGCCAGCATCCGATAGGACTCGTCGGTCACTCTGGATCCACGCTTGGACAGAGGCCCTGCGATCATATCGGCTACGAGCCTACTGACCCGCTCCGAACTCTATAGGGGGTTCGCACTGATATAGCTTTGCCTGTCTAGGTTACTGAAAAAACCTTTGATTCGCAACCTGTACACTTGATCCAAACTGTGTCGACTTTTGTTCTTTACTTAATAATATATCAGTATTATAAAGGACAAAGTCTCGTTTATTACACATAACAGCAGCTGCCCCCGTCCTGCTGTACCACACCACGACACATGAGGGCCTTTAAGGATGGCATGTTGTTAAAACATGATTTTTGTAAAGATTCATGATGCACCAATGCAGCCCAGCCAATAACTCGCTGGGGCTGCATTGGTGCATCATGCCAATCCTTCGGGAGTGTCTCAGCCCTGTAGAGTTGGCATGATGCTTGAATGCAGCACTGGCGAGTTACCGCCAGGGCTGCATTTATAAATCCCTTTATGTGAATCAGTGTACTTACAGCATTGAAGTGCCGACAAGTTATTCATATAATTTTGATCGATTTTTGGTTAATCTCCTGTAGGCTGATAATGTAATAATACATAAACCAGTTAGTTTGAGTTTGAGTTTGATGATTTTTATTTGGTCAAAGTTTCTATACAAGTATAGTCTTTCAAACTAAGCCAAAACTGGCGAAAAACACATGACCCCTTATAATCATGAATACAGCCAGTTAACAGCACAATATACAGCAGGTAATAAGGAGAGAAATGGATGCACATATGATGGGGAGCCGCAGAAAAATCACAGACATTTAGTAATTCTTTCTTGCCGAGTCTTTGTTGGTACAAAACAGCAGTGATATCCAGTTAATGACTAGATAAGGCTCATTTCCTGACTGCCTCTACAGCAGCAGACAGGGTGGAGGTGTTTCCTCTGTAGCTAAAGCCCCACAAATCCCACGTCCCCTAACATTATTCCCCATCCCCTCAAGGCCTTCCCTATCAGCCCTTTTAGTGCCACATAGTGCTTCAGTGTGCTATTCCCCATTGTTATGATGATGCATGAATGGAGCCCTGGCAAGCAAAGGCCTCATTCATGCATCATGTTAACTTCATCTGATTTGATAAACTCCCAAAGGCTTGGTATGATGCACCAAACGCTCTCCAGACAAATTTGTGGGTCATGACAAAGCATTGATGCATCGTGCTGACCTTAACCCTTTAAGGACGGATGTCGCTAAAATATGACATTTGTGATGCACCAATACAGGCCCAGCGAGTGACTCGCTGTGCTGCATTGGTGTATCATGCCAACCCTTTGGGAGTGTCTGAACCCCATAGGGTTGGCATGATGCTTGAATACAGCACTGGCGAGTTACTCACCAGGGCTGCATTCATGCATCATGACGACCAAGGGAATGATGCATTAAGGTATCATGCCGTCCTTAAAGCCCTCTGGTCGTTTCCCTATGGGACCGTGCTCATTGATGGCCTCTGCTCTGCCATCAGTTGCAGCAGCCAGTGTGTTATACAGTGCTGCAGGCCTATCATGAGGTGCTCCCCCCGCCCTGAGCTGCTCCTAAATGGGAAATGGCTATAGTCTATCTGTGTGCTGCTGGGGCAGTGAGTAGCTTGTATAGTTTAGGAGACTAAGGGCTGATTCCCTACGCTCAGGGGCTCTCTCTCTTTGAGCTGCTGCACTGCATGCTTGTATTGTAATTTTCTCGAGTTGCTACCCCCGCCCTGAGCTGCTCCTAAATGGGAAATGTCTATACTCTATCTCTGTGCTGCTGGGGCAGTGTGTGGTGTGTAGTATATGAGCACACCAAGGCTGTTTTAGGCCACTATTCTGCTTGCTTCTGGCATTGTTTGATCTCTATCGCTTTAAACCTGCAGATCTTACTGCACGTCCAGTAACAGTTGGGACAGGTACTCAGCCCTATATATAGGGGCGCTGGGGCTTAAAGACATCTTTAAGGTGCTTATATGCAAACATTCATGCAGTGCCAGTAGATTTATCTACTCTACATTTGGCTGATCTCAACACCTTTTTCCTTTTTCTTGCTCAACCTGAACTGCTCCCCACCCATGCTTGGACAGTCCTTCACGCTTGAATGCTCCCTTACCCTGAGCTGCTCTCCAGGACTGCTGACCGCTCTTGGGCAGCTGCTCCATATGTTTAGCTGCTTCCCTCCCTCAGCTTCTCCCCCTGACCTCATATGCCTTCTATATCCTCATATACTCCCCTAAAGTGAATATCCCAGTATTTGGCAAACCGACAAAGGGGGAGATATCTGATTTATTCCCATTTCAGGGGTGACTGCAGAGGTCTATACACAAACTGTAACACTCTTGGAGGGGAGCTTCCCATTACGGTCCTGTGGTCAGATCTATTATGTCCACGGTCATTTGCCTCCCCTATATATAACCACCACAGACACCAGGAAATGTTGTTAACCCTGTTAATCCATCTCCTTGAGATTCTGAAAGGGTTGTTAAACTGATGTGAGGTGATGAAATCTAATACTAGTGAGAAGGTGCTATTATATAACATTAGCACTATGTAGCCTGTTGACTTACCTTCAAATTCACTCTAGGTGTGCAAACCTCCCTCAATACGCCAGAGGACAGAGTATGGGCACTATATGGCCCCTGGCAGCGCCACCCCATCGTGTACCGGGAGAGCCGACATGTCGATAAACGGCATATTGGGGACCACGAGTCCATTGTGCTGGAATTGAACAGTGATATGGAGCTTATGATATCCACCCTGCATGCACTGAACAGTGATATGTAGAGCTTACACTAGGCCCTATGGACTGTTCTCTGCCATAGAGTGCTTTGTACTGGCACCAAATTACCCACAAACTCATGTTACCCCTGCTTCACTTCCTGTTTCCACGTTGGCCGTTATATGTATATGAGTCCCTCAAGCAGGACGATTGAGGGACTCGTGTTCATTTCTAGTCATGATGCATCAATGCAGCATTGACATTCTGGTACATCATGCCAACCTCTGAGGAGTGTATGACTGAGTTTTGGTGAAGATGTATACCATATTGGTTTAAATGTGATGTTTAACATCTTATAGACCACACTGAGGAAGATATGACAAAACAAAGATATACTAATAATAAATATATCAATAATTAATTTTTACTTTCCTACATGCAATCAGCATTTCTAAGGTAGAGCCCCATTATATTTCTATGAGTCCCTTAAGCAGGACGATTCTTCATTTCTTGTCATGATGCATCAATGCAGCAATGACATGTTGTACATCATGCCACCCTTCAGGAGTGTATCAGACCTAGGGCCGGTTTGTTCCATTGTCAATGGGCTCAGTGAGAGAGTTTTGGTCAGGATATATCATCATATTGGTCTAAGTGTGACAAGAAAATATGACAAGACTACAATAGTGAATTCATCAATGTGATTACATTGTTATTTAACTACATGCAATCCGGATTTCTAAAGTAGAGGCTCTTTCATTTCAAATCTGTCCTTTAAAACTGAACTGAAAAAATATCACAAAACTCAGATATATAATATACTAACTAATAGTAAATAATTATGGCAATGTGATTAAATCTATACTTTCCCACATGGATGAGGTCTTCTAGGGTAGAAGCCCCTTCATTTCAGAAGGGCTTTCCACTGGTTAAAATGCCCGATGAGTTGGGAGCAAAAGTGGCCACAATTAAAATTCATGAAGCTTTGGCCAAGTATCATGGGAAATCTTAGTGAGCAAATGAGGAAATGAGGTCTGCCTAGAGGCATTGTTCTCATCTTCACTGGGATCCTTAAAAAGCTGAAGAAGAAAACTGAGTATAAAAGCCCCAAAGATAATGCAACAGAACACTGATTCAAATAAAGAGAAATCCCACATTTCCTCATGGATTCCATACTGATTTCAGAAATGAATATTCTTTTCTATTTCTAAATTGTCTTGGGACCTTAGCGGTATTATATCGTTAATGTTGTGAAGGTACACCGCACACTGAAAAAGAGTTGGCAAATGTTGGGGTTTGGGCTGGCACATGCCAAGTGGGTCTTCTATCTCCAGCTAGAAGACCCGCTTCCTTGTCGCTTAGATGAGTTTTTGACTCGTTCTTTTATGACCGTCACTTGGAAGAGTCTCGAGACAAGTTTACTTTTTGAGTGTACCTCCTCTGAAGGAAACATCATGCTTATTGGCCCACTGCATTACCAACATATTGTCTACTGTAAAGAATTGGTATAATGGCTATAACTCAGTAAGTTATGAATGCAGAATCTTCTTGCTGCACTAAATACACCAGAATATGCTGAACTTTCCCCATGCTCTGATTATAGCATAATGACAATTCAAAATACACAACTCTATTTAGCCTCCACCCCTCCCATCAAATGAAAATGGAAAAAAGAGAAGAACAAATAGCCTACCTTCTCCATACCCTGGTTTACTGACGGGGACTGCAGCAGTTAAACAGAGTGCCTATCTGGTGGAATGACATGTCACCCTAACTCTTCATTCCACCCTACATTCCCACCCCCTCAGCTATGTGTCAAAAAAAGCAATGGGAAACTGAAAAAAAACTCAGCACTGAGCAGAATTAATCTGGTTGTTGTCGGTAATGCCTCATATTGTCGAGTGGTTTGTTTCCGCTCGTTGGTCGTCCTCTCACCCTCTCAGTCATTCACCGATACATGTCCCACAGATTCCTGTATACAGGCCTCTTTTTATCTACTCCAGTCGTGAAAGCTGTGTTTCTTGTTCAGCATGATGTGTTCACAGCCAAAAATAGTTATCTCATTTCAAGAAAGTAAGATTATCAAACTCGTTTGGCGGACAAACCACTTGTTTTAAGAACAAATATTTTCTTAAAACAAGTGGTTTGTCCATTGTTTTATGAAAAAATATTTTCTTAAAACAAGTGGTTTGTCCGCCAGTGGAGATTAATAATCTTATTTTCTTAAAATCAGATAATTATTTCTGGCTATGTTAGTGTTGGGTGCGGTGCTTAAAATGGTCTTCATTGTAAATGGGAATCACGATTGAGTACTGTACTTTCTGTGGACGGTAAATGCTGAGTCAGTGTATTGGGAACAGCTGGTAATGTCTCTTTAGGGCTGCCTGTAGGTTTAAAGTCTCCGATTTTTCCTCAAATTCTTAATCTTACTTAAATGTATTCCAAACACTGTAAAAATATAATAATTAGAGCATAGAGGTTAATTAAATGTTGTCAATATGTGTTAATAGGTCACAAAGGGATCCAATATCTCCCAACCATTGGCTTTTCTATTGTTTTTCCAATGGGGAATAAAAGTGTGCACGCTTTTATTACAAAATGACCAAATATTGGTCAATAAAATTGGGAAAAACTAAATTGGAAGGAATTAGGGGGAATGAAACAGCTAAGAAGTCAAATATATCATTTGTGAACATTCTGACTCATTTTTAGGGAAATCTCTTTTTTTGTCCCACACATCGGATGTACTAACTTTAATGCAATATGGGCTATATTGTCATGATGCATTCATGCAGCCTGGCAAGTTACCTGTCTCTGCTGCATTCAAACATGATGCTAATCCGTCAGTGGTGTAACAACCATGTAGGGTCGACATAAAGTGGGTATATATTGCACCTGTGAGTAACTTGCCAAGGCTGCATTCACCATTTTTTCATGCACCATTACAGAAAAAAGCACTATGTATTACAGCACTATACAGACCTTGAAGGTTGATACCTTGAGAATAATGCATTGTACAACAAGAAATGGTGTCTGCTACGTGTGATAGTATGTATACAGTAATCCATTAACATGCACTGTTTTAATCCACATCGCTCTCAGAACATCAATATATAGGATTTCAGTAAGGCTGCACGTGTAAGGCTAGAACATGCAACTATAGAAACCATCTACAGTAAGTGCAGTAATATGCTCTTAAAGCTAAAAGTTAAAAAAGATTTGAAAGGAGTCTACCAAAGGCTGATTTAAACCACACCCAAGTACAGGAAACACAGCAGGTAGTGGAGAGGTGGTAGAGTGGTTAGACTGCAGAGGTGTGGGGTAGGATTTATAATGCGGAAAGGAAATGCCTAGTCCATTTATATGTTTTAGAGGAAATGATGTGACAAAATTTCTATAAACCTGCCTTCATCAAAGTTCAGGACATCAAAGACAGGACATCAAAGACAGTAAATATGCTGTAGATATTGATGCAAATATGTCATACAACAAAGTATATTATATCTGCTAAAATAGCATACAAACTATCCCTTGTGCTAGGATCTGGCATGTAGTATAACAAAGCGGAATCTGCAGCAGGCTCCATATCCTGTACATCCTCCACTATGATGGGTGTACTGCCTATATGTGACTGGTAGATCCACTCTTTGTGCTGTAGTATATCAAGGGGTAATTTACAGCAGGCTCTGTCCTGTGTGCTATAGGGCTCCTTGGGGTTAGGCCATGGGTGCGGCCATGTCCAACCCCCGGTGCTTCCTGTGGTTGCCTCTAGATGGGGCCTAAGTAAGGATAGTGATTGCTTCAGTCTGTGTTACCTTGAAGCCATGCAAATAGCATTGGTCCTCAGTACCTAGGCCTACTCGCTGAAGGGCTAAGTCCTGGGAACCACTTCTGACAGAAGCAATAGTGGCCTGCCCTGTGATGCCATAACCCCTGGTTAGCTGCTCTACCTAGTGGCCAAGGGCCTGCACTGAAGATTCTCAACTTGGCACAGGTGGTGCTGCTATTAACGGCCAGGTGACCTATACGTGAACGCCGGTCTGTAAGCCTCGTTTATAACCCGTCCACTGCACCACACCATGACACGTGGGGCCCTCAGTTCATTGAAGAGGACAGTTTACAAGAACTGTTATCTATGTCATGATAAATATGGCAGGCCTTTTAATTTAATAAAGGGGAGCCGTATTTTACCCCCCCCCCCCCCCCCATCCCCCTGCGAATGACCCTGACCATTATGTTATGGCCTGTCACATCATCATTAAAGATCATCTAACCTTGATAAAATAGCTTTTCCACATCAAATAAATGGAATTTCAACCACTGTAGTCAATAATGACTTGTGATAGATATAAAGGAGCATTCACATCTATAGTTCCCCACTGAGGTTTCCTTCAGTCGTACTTGCCTCGTGAAACAACCCTCAGTCAGGGAACTACATTCGTAAACCGTGGTGTATTTTACACCAACAAGGCTGGGAGAGGCAGCATTAAAACCACAGTTAAGAGTCATATACATGCATACTAAGTCAAGTGGTCAGGCAAAAGGCTTGAATTCTGGCACAGGGGAAGCTTTCAAGCCCCATATTGTATGGACCGTTATTGTACTTGCTGTATACACAAGTGGTATGCTTTTTCACGTGGTAGCTCATAATAAGTAGGCTTTTTAGTGGTACATGATAGCCTGACTTATGCTCTGTAAAGGTCGCTGTGAATTGCTTTCAAATTAAATGAAATGAGGCTGCATTAAATACGATACTTCTGACATTTTATTCATGGACGTTGCTATTAAATAAGACCGTTTTTATCATAACTATACAAATGTAATTAACTTATTTCTATGCCTGACGAAATTATATTTCCCAATGTGATTTATTTAATATGAAATTCATTTGGTCAGTTGTAAACCATGTCTTGAGCTGAGAGATCTTGTGGCGATCGGATATACTATAATATTGATGTCCATTAGTAAAATGTCAAAACTATCATGTTTATTGCGATCTCATTTCATTTCAATTGAAAAATATTTGTATATAGATTTGTCAAATAAAAGATAAGATATCATATTACCCCTATCAGTATTCCCACAGTAACCCCTCCATCATGCACATACATCAGCGCATGCGCACTCCTGTCCTCTCCACAATCAGCAGTTAGAGATAAGGTCGTTACCATGGTTACTGAGGCATTATGGGTAGTTTCAGGATGTGACAGCGTTCTCCTGTTGTTTGCTCCCCTATCACAATGCTTCCAGACCTTAGCTGCAAACTGTTACTCGGATAAGAAGTTGACACCAACATTTCTGTAGTATCTCAGGGCCCCTATCTATCTGTCTAGCTCTAGATTGAGGCAGGACAGACTTTTGGTTGCACAATTGGAAGTGACTGAATATATTGTATTTCACTTGAGACTCATCAGACATGCACTGGTGAGTATCAGCGTGTTGCTTCCCAGAGTAACCAGTATGCATTCGGGCATCATGACGCAAAATGAACATGAAATATTTAGGCATCATGCCGTCCTTAAGGGTAACGTTGCACACGAGGTGGGCCCTTTTGTAGACCTTTACCTATAGTGTGGCCTGTACAAAGTGTCTACGACTGACCTGTCACATGAAAGGTTCCTGTCCATAAGTCATCTACCTGCCTGTCCTACCAGCTATCTCTATCCACACTATGTATCTGTGTATTAGGCCTACCTAGAATTCAAGGTGGCAGACAACAGCGTGGAAACCTTAGGAATTATCCTTATCCTTACCCCTTTAAGGGTCGCATGATGAGGACTTTCTTTTTTTATTTATTTCTAACCCTTTTGTTGGTATTAATGCAACCCTGGTGAAAACCTCGCTAGCGCTGTAACATGCCGACCCATGATGCATCAATGCAGCAACTCTCCAGACATGCATCCATGCATCATGACTAATATGGACTCATCATATAAAGGCACTATGCTGCACTTAATAAATGGTTAGGGAGTGGACGTTATTGGCGAAAAGATTGAAAACCCATACCAGGTAATTTGACACTGGGAGAGTCAGCTAGAGGTGAGAGAAACACGCAAAATTACCTGAAAACAGTGTTTTTGATCCAAGCAATGCCTGAGGGAATGCGTGCATGTGGCCAGGGTGTCATGTTCTGCTGAATCCCTCTGTAAGCCTGGCGGCACGACCTGTGAAGAACAATGGTGGGGCCCAAGGCAATAAGTGTGCGTGGACAAAGGTGTGAGGGCCGACAAATGTGGCCAGAAACTAGTGTCACATACCCAGAAACATATGAGAGTCCAGTATGGCCAGACTATCCAGCAATTTAGTCCAGCCTGTTTTTGAAGGTACAGCATAGCCTGACCCTCATTAAAATGGCCCTTGACCCGTCTACATCCTAAGAACAGTGTGTTACGTTTACACACTTATCAACATGCTTTTCTGCAGCCACCTTTGACACACATTTTGGTGTAACACACTGCACACTACATACTCTTTGCCAAAAGTGTGTTGATCTCAAACGTGTGTTGCCAATTTGCGTGTAGAACTCCCTATGCATGTTCCCGTAACACACTGTACTTAGAGTGTATTATAGTCAAGCCTGTTATTGAAGGTACAGAATAGCCTGACCTTCACTGAAATGGCCGTTGACCCATCTGTTATAGTCCAGCAGTGCCTGACCCCTGTTTGAGAGTGCTTTTGGCGACATTGGCTGACACTCATGTTTGCTTCAGTGCAGTGTTTCATATGAGAGTCAGGCACCGCTGCACATAGCTTTGGCGACATGGACTTTTCATCCAGTTCTCTGTGTTCACTGGTCCATCTAGAAACACTGTCAAGTGTCCCGTCATCGACCATACAGTCGACCCTCACGTCCTCCAACCTTTACAACCTTGACTCCCTCACTTTGAACGAAGACATCAAATGTAAAATATTGTGGTCAAAAAATGATTAAAACACCTAAAGATAAAAAAAACTTCCTCAGACAGACGCCATGCTACTGGCTTTATATGTTTCAAAATATTTGGACTTGTGTTCTCGGATACTTTGCTTCCTCAGATATTTTTTATTGCATTTTTCAAATCTGAGGATGTGAGTGTTGTCCTATGGATGAGTGTCTGAGGGAGCAGTGTCCTAGAGATTACCCTGCTAACAGCACCCAGGAATTGAACGTTCACTACTGGGACAAATCAGGGGGAAATGTTTGCTAGTGCCTTTTCTGGTATTCTGGTGACTTCCCCAGATTAGCCTAGAGTGAAGGAAACCCACAGGCAACATCTTGTATACCACTTCACACATCTATTGTTGCAGTATACCGACGTTTTGTATGCCCTCCTAACTAAAGGTGAGAGAGATGCCCTGTGGGGAGATGTGTGTACGTGGACAGGGGACCCTCCAGAGTACCAGCTCTGACCCCAGGCCCCTCCCAGGGCAGTCCAGGCTATTGTAACTGTCACACCAGAATCGCGTCGTATATATATATATATATATATATATATATATATATATATATATATATATATATATATATATATTGCCTATGCAATTTTGTTGATGCCTATGCAATTCCATGGGTGCCTCTGAAATTCCATGAGTGCTCATGCAATTCAACGGATGCCTTTATATACCTAAAGGAAATCAATGTGGGTACAGCTACACTGTAAATATCTTCGCTGATATCACCTTCCCTCACCATAGTACTGCCCCACATAAGCACTCATGGAATTTCAGAGACACCCATGGAATTGCATAGGCATCAACAGAATTGCGTAGGCAACAATGGAATCGCATGGGCACCGATGGAAATGCACAGGCACCCATGGAATTGAAAAGGCACCGACAGAAATGTATAGGCACCAATGGAATTGCATAGGCACCCACAGAACTGCATAGGCATCAATAGAATTGCATAGGCAGCAATGGAATTGCATAGGCATAGGCATCAACATTTCAGGGTTTATGTATATACTTCTTGAGTAAAGGAATTATACGTACGGGTCCTGTGGATCTACTAACCAGCCTTAGGCTGGGTTGGTTTTGAAACTATATATATATATATCGCAATGATGCATGAATACAGCACTGGCAAGCACTGTGTATGAGACCGTAAAGTGGTAAAAATCTGGGGTTTAAGGTGGATCAATGCCTTGGCGTAAAAGTAGCTAGATTTTCATCAGGTTTTCACCATAAGACCATAATAGCATACACTTTCCAACAAGGCTGAGAAAATAGGAGGGTCCCGAGCTGTTTTCTGAGATATTCAAGCCTTAAGTCAGTGTTTCATATAATAGGAGCATATAGTGGTTTGTCACATATGTATATAAAATAGTATTGAAAAGTAGCTAAATATCTATATAACTCTCTCAGGATATAGTTTTCAATGTTCTCTCTCTAGAGAATCCCTTTTGAACATATGGTCCCAGGCATATTTCTTAAGTTTTTGTTCATTGAAAAGAAAAAGTTGAAAGGAAGTAGAAATATACTAGGGGCTAGTTATGTATGACTTCTGAATCGGAGCCACCACCACAGACTCCATAGCACAGTGGTAGAATGCATGCCTTCATATCCAAAGGTTGATGGTTCTCGCCCCGGACAGGCAACAGCTTTGTCCATTTTAGGACAATTTGATATAACTTGTTCCAATATGACACAAAGGCCCCCTGGTGATCTATGGTTAAACTAGACAATGTACCTGCACAGAAAACTGCGCAGTGAACGGAAATGACATCATATTGACCCACCTTAAGGGCTAGTCACCAGCCTACATTTCAGCTCTGCCCCAAAGACTACATGGTGGTGTCAGCTATCCTATAATCCCCTTGACGTTCCTGACTGGGCCATACGATAGTAGCTGCAGGCGTGTCCCGGTCACCAACTGTAACGTTTTCAGATTCTACCTCATGCCTGGCTCTCTCTTCCCTTGTATAGTATATTTTGGTATTATGAATTTCTTATTTAGATAAAATGGGTGGGGGAGTTATATTTGATAACAGATTCTTATAACTGTCAATATGTATGACAGGCTCGATTAACTAAAGCATCTCTTTAAATGATTTTGAAATCCCAATATTTAGCACTTTCATATTTGCAGCAGCACCCAGATCAAATGTTTGGAGTTTTTGATTGATTGACATCATTTGTAAATATTTCCTTTTGAAATTATTTCCCTCCAAGACAAACTCTGTCCCATTGCCCTCTTACAAGCCTGCAGCGCTGTTCAAACCTCCCAGTTTCCTTCAAATTAACCCAATTTCATCTGAGAATTTCCCCTCTGTGTCTCCGTGTCTGGAGTGGCTCATTAGTTTTCTTACAAAACTTGTTGTTTTGATTTTGAAAATCTCAATTCTGCCAGAGAGGTCTCATAAGTGAATATCCAGTCCTGGTTTCAATACGTGCATCAAGTGTTTTTTCACTCACTGCTAAGAGCGGGGGAATTCTGCACTGTTAGAAGTAAGTAGTGTTCCTGTACAGCAACTATTGGGGGCAACTTTGGTTCCAGTAAATTCTGCTGTAGACCTACAGTAGAATCTACTGTAGACGCAGACCTGAGTTCTAAAAAGGCTCACATGTTCAACATCTTGGAGATTTGAACCCCCAGGTTCCAATCCATAGTCCTGAACCATGACCACTACACCAGTGAATCCTGCATGTCAGGTGCATTGAAACACCTCCTACTTATGTGTGAATGGTAATGAGGTCAACACAGGATCCCTGGGGACAATTTTAGAACTAGACTGTTCATGTCTTAAGGGATAATATGAAAATTACCCTATTGCAGTAATGTACTAATAAGGACTGAACTACCATTAGTTGAAGTGTAATCTTGATGGCCTATAGATGTTTTTCAAAGTAAATTTTACTATCTTTCATGCAGATTGTTGAGATACATTGGTCTTATCCTCTGCATATTTTCAATAGTAACATTTCAGTGTACCAAAATATATTATACTTTAGAATTGCATCAGGAGAAATGTAGTTTGTGTGAGAGTTTCCTGCCGGGACTGGAACTGCTGACCCTCAGACTACATCTCCCACGGCTCTACCGACTGAGCTAGAGGGGCAGTCACTATGTAGCCTGCATCATTGGGCTTTTGAAAAGATCAGGTCATATTTGAGCTGTGGAGTATGGTACTCCCTCCAACCTCTCTGCTCTCTCGCCCTCTGGTTGCTGGTTATGGGATTCGAACCTGCATCTACAGTAACAGAATTGTATGTGTACAGCAAAAGTTGCTGTATTATCTTTTACAGCTAAAGTACTGTATAGTTACAGCACATATTGCTGTTCACGAACAACAACTTTTTACAGTGTGGGTGAATTCTCCTGCCCACCTCCCCTAATCCCTACACTGTAAATAGTTAGTGTAGGTACACAGTAGAACCTACTGTAGATCTACAGTAGAATCTACCGTAGAATAGATTTACAGTAGAATCTACTGTAGATTTACAGTAGGTTCTACTGTTTACCTACAATGAACTGTACACCTACAGTATAGAATCTACTGTACACCTACAAAATTGGCAACCAACTTTTTACAGTGTAGGACACCTTTCCCTACCCTCTTGCTATGTTACCAGTGCTTCTTTATGCCCAAGCTGCCCAGCTTACCCCTACCCTGTGCCCCACCATGCCCTGATGGTGTGTGAGGGGCAGTGTTCTGGGAGATGGGAGGGTGGTGGGGTACCCTCCAGACCTGTCAGAATCAGTTGGTTGTCTCCTCACTCAGAGTCATACTGTGTGGGAGGTATGAGTGCCGTCATAACACAAGACAAATGGTAAAGTACAGTTGGTATCATACATGAATACATAGACGCCCATGGCAAGGGGGCCATTATATATTACTCCTCCTGAAGTGAGACCGGGGCAGTATCCCATGAAACGCGGCCCCAGTCCAAGGGAGGAACGTACCAAAATGACTCTTGCCATAGGCCTTTGCCTTATTTCATTATTTATGTTTTTTCTATTCAAAATATGAAGAGTTTGGATGCAAAACGACATAAGCGCCATTTCCAAAAAAGAGACAAAAATCTGGTAAAAAGATTGATTAGGGGTGCTTAGATATAACTCACAAACTATTTTTCCAAGATTAACAATTTTTCATTGCATAAGGGTCTACTCAGTACACAATCTGTTACCAAATTACTAAAATTGACCCCAGGGTGGCTTTACAAAATGTACTATACACTTCAATTCTGGGATGGATATATGTTGTTTTGCATCCAAACTCTTCATATATTAAATTGCATTTAAATGCCCATAGAAATTTAAACAGATTATGATGTCACAGACGGGATGTGATACAGGAACAAATCCCATAGGGGGCATAGAATACGAGATTTCTAGTAGTTAGGCATAGTGCTTGTCATATAAACCATGAATACAGGACGGGAGAGATACTCGCCAAAGCTGCATGTACTCATGCACCATGACAACAACATAGCACAGGGCATTAACGTGTGAGGCGACTCTTAACCCTTTAGGCACGGCATGATGCCTTAATGCATCATTAAGACATCATGATACCCCAAAGAGTCATCATGATGCACTGATGCGCACCGGCGCTGCATTGGTGCATCATGCATCATGGGACATGCCGTCCTTGAAGGGTTAAAGAGATAAGGAGTGGGCTGCAGCGTAGAGGTGGTGAGATGATTGGGAGTCCTACAGACCTGTCAGTGTCCGTTTGTGTTGTCGTTAGTCTTGGTCCTACCGCGGGTGAGCTATGGCAGGATGACCACTGCACCACCATCATACAGTAGGCACAGACAGCGAGGAAGGGTAACTTTCCATAGACAAAGTTGTGGTTACTGTACCGTCGCGTTTAATAAGCGCTGGTCTTGTATAAGCACTGGGGAATGGCGGTCTTGAAATAACTCTTAAGCACTAAATATAGATCTTGAATAACCGCCTGTCTTGTATGCTCTTGCAGGGTGAGCACCCCTCTAAAAGTATAAGCCCTGGAACGCGTGTACACAACAGTATGGTGGTTAGCAAAACGCCCATAACGTAGAATTTAATGTCAACACTTTATACCAGTAACAAACATTATTAGAATAGCGTGTATTCGATTTTGATATCACATTTCCTTTCTTGTCAGGAAAGGACCAAAGAATTATCTGAAACTTCTCCAAAGAGTTGCCACATTAATCTATAGACGATAGTTCATTCCATACCATCCGTACAGCCAGAATGGTAGCATCTTTATCCACCCTGCCAAGCCATAGTATCACCCAATGGGGACAGAACATTGACCGGTTGGTATTGTTGATTCAGCGTTGAACTGAATGTTGTTCCCACTGGCCATTGGTTTACCTGTCAATTATGTTGTTTGTAATTGGCTGTAATCAGCTGTATATATTTAACGCTAATGAAACGTATTTTCTATTTATAGGTGAGTTGACGCGCATCTTCATGTGATCAGGTATCTGGGAGTAGATTACAACCTCAAAAGGCCTTCACTCCTGAGTAACAGTCTACTTGGTATATATAGGAGCTAAAAGGTATTCATGTAGACACTTTGATTTTTTTTTAGGAAGTAGGAAAGCATATTATTGAACATCTGGTAAGGTCACATAGAATTCCTGTCCTTATATAGGTAACACAGTGTGGCTTCCTATCTCAGAATAGCCTACACACACAGTGGTATATTTAGTACCCCCAGGCACATAGAAGCTATGGGGTTTTATACAAAACACTTTGACTATGTTTTATCAGCAGCGTATCTATCACGGCAACTACCTCACGAGCTCCCTTGCGAGCACATGCAATGCTATTCCCAACTTTATGTACATGCACACGTTAACACAGGTGGATTCCCTATATTAGTCCAAAATGGTACTTCTTACAACCTGAAGGGGCGCAGAGGTAAAATAGGTATTTTAGTGGGATATAGTATGAGATAAAATCTGGTAATATATGTCTCTTTGAAGTATATGAGGCTAAACCTAAATGTCATTTCTATAGACACTTTGAGAATGTTTTGTATGAGAGTCACTTCCATGTGTACCTAGGCACACAGAGAAAAGAAACAGCATCAAAAGGGAGTCCAGGTTGCCTCCAGCATGACTCCCCTCTCTAGGGGAGTCCAAGTCGCATAAGGGAGCCTTTGTGACTCTCTTGCTGACCTCAAGGAGTCATATAGCTCTCTAGGTGATATGACTCCCCCAGGTGACTCCCTTAGATCGATCAGGGGGTCACCTAGGCTCCCTCAGGCAGCTTGGACTCCCCTAGGGAGGGGAGTCATTCTGGGGGCAACATGGACTCCCTTTTGACTCTGTTTCTTCTCTCTGTGCAGCCACTGGAATGGGGCAGCCATGGGGGGTACCTGTCCCTAACAATACACTAGTGGTGGAGGACGCTTACTATTTCTGGAAGAGTATCATACACCCTTCGGTGGTGTAGAGTTAGTAAAGGAAAGATAAAAGTATGATTAGAGCTCGTGTGAGGTCTCATACTCAAAGGACTGATCCTAAGAACAAAACACACAGTTGTAATTGAAGTAGAACCGTGATCCCCTGACGCATCATGATGCATAAATACAACCCTGGCGAGTAATTGATCCAGAGGTTTCGGAAAACGGGGCCCCAATTCTAGGGATGAGGAAATGCTGATAATTCTCCTTTGAAAGCAACTAATTACCTTTCATTTACCCACACATTTATCTTTGGATGTTACAATATTATATATCTAGATTTCAAAATTCTTCTTATGGCCACCGTCCACTGCGGCCGACTAAGCCCATACATTTCCTAGGGTAAAGGAACCCATTTCGGACGCTCCTGGCCAAAGAATAGGTGACTATATTTGGATGTTCAAATTTAACCTTTTACATGATGCCAATAATCATATGGGTTACATCATTGAACACCTTAGATATTGCCACTCATGTTGCTGAAAGAAATTCATAGATATCATCCTTCAAGTGTGAATAAATTCACATCTAATATGGTGCTTTCAAAAGATCAAACTATACCTAGAGTCGGACACTTAATGCAAAATATGATCCTAGAGTCGGACACTATTTCCTACCACTGGTTTGGTAGGTATGCAAGGCATTATCTAGTATTTCTGAAACAAATGTATACATGCAATGTAGTATACAGCAAGGTCAACAAGCCTGCCCCACAATTATATGCATAATTCCAAACAGAAAATAACTGATGCCATGGTCAAAGTGGATAGGTCTAAGCCTTGGTCAGAATGACTAAGACCATACCATTCCTATTGTTCCTAGAGACTATATATGGTGGGTTAGTCAGAACTGACTAGTATGACCCAAAGGGGTCTGGCATATACATACCATGACATGACTCAATAATTTAGTCACTCTGGGCTGGATTTGAAGCATAGGTATGAACAGTGTACAGTGTCCGACTCTGGGTGTAATTGGTGTCCGACTTTAGGTGCAATTTGATGCCATTACAAACTCTCTTGGCAGGAAGTATTATGGGTAATATATTCATATTTATTGACTTGAACTGTCAGAGAAAATACATATCTTGCTATGATAATCCATAGGAATGATGTAACTTTAAAGATAAATCTAGAACAGAATGAACAAGGAAACCAATTTTCCCTTTCACTCTTGACTTTTATCTTCGGAATATAGCAATAACACCCCAAGTTCAAGAAGTCATATACCCATGTATAAGTTGGCTAATATTTGGTATATCGTATTTGTCAGAAGGAATAACATCTTAACTTTAATCCTGAGTTCACATTATTAGTAAAATATTCATATTGATTATGTAATTTAGCCTCAATGGTGTCCGACTCAAGGTGTCTGTCCGACTCAGGGTTCCTTTACCCTATATAACTTCGGCCGTTTAGATCCCAGTGGACGGTGGCCATCAGGGGGCATGCCATCAGGACTCCCTACACCCCTGTTCATGTAACATGACGACAAAGTGCATGTAAATTACATTAAGACGCCATGCGACCCTTAAAGGTTTAGCTAAACCCTTTGATATTCACAGAACTACCACACCAAGGGTAGAATGACATATTCGCTGGTACCCTGAGTGGTGCCTTAGGGGAGGCCTGAGTGTGGAACTAACCGCCGGACACCAGCGGTAGGACAAGGTCACAGCTCCCCCTGGGGCACTGGTCTGTAGTCACCAGCCATGACCTTCAAACAACCTTTAGGTGACCTTTAAGGTCAGCCACCTTTAGGGGATCGTGAAATAGAGTCGATAACTTTCATGGAAAGGTGAGGTGGTGGTAAGGAACTAAACGAGATCAGCTTGGGTCATGAATCAGACAGTCTGCAATGCAAGGCGTTGGATTCCGAGCCTTAGCCTTGAGATAACTGGTCAACGGCACTGACTGGGTAAAGAAATAGAGGGAGTAACTCTGAATCTTCGGTATGTGATTAAATGAGAATGTCAATCATGACTGAACTAGTTTTTTTTAGGTTTTAGACCATAATCAAGCATTTACTGGGGCACTTAAGGGAGTGTCCATTTATTAATTATAGGGGGAGGGTGGTGAGATTTCGCGCGGAGGGGAGACATTTTTTTACGCCCCCCCCCCCCCTCGAGAGCATGTGGAACATTTTGCGCCCCCCCTGGCCGAAGGCGCCGAAAATTTTTCGCCCCCCCCCCTTTGAACTATAGTAACGTGCGGGCATTTTGCTAAAAAGGGGCTTAAATGTTAACGCCCCCCCCCCTCAAGAGGGGTCGGAAATTTTTACGCCCCCCCCCCAAACCCACCACCCCCCTGTAAATAATAAATGAACACTCCCTAAATCTGGTCATTTATGGAGTCACAGAACTATGTACTCACACTCATCTCCTGACTGTAGCAGGTCTCCCAAATGACCTCTATTTGACCTTGAGGAATGCTTGGCACTAGAGACTTTCTATCAAGGTCTTTTATGGGTTTCACCACGTGGTATCTATGGCATCTAAGACCTTAGTGACGGGAATCTCATGTGTAAAATGTTGACCTACAGCCCCACCTCCAAGGTCACCGAAACTTGACCTATCAAGGTCAGCATCTTGACAGGGTCAGCTGAGGTCAGGTAAATGTCAAGGGTCGGCTGGTGGTAGGTGGGACTGTAATGGGGTTCTGAGGGCGTGTACTGCCAGGTCTGTTGTCCTGGGTGTAGGTTTTGATTTCTATTAGAAACATAAACCTAGCAGCTACTGAAGTGGCAATGTATATCGGTGCTACTACTGCCTGGGGTGACACTTGAGTGAGAGGTTATACATACCAGATGAGGAGGAGGAGTGCTGGAATGTAGGTGTAAGGACCTACATACAATAACCATTGAATGGGTTGGTATTCTCCGCCTGGACTTAATCTGGGAGTGTGTTCACCCGACACAACAATTCAATTCTAAGGCAGCCTTCTGTATTGTAGTACCAAGGTGACTAATTTGATGTCATATACAAAGGGACAGAAATAATGACAGAATATAACAATGTGGTCTTATACCATAGTCAGACAGAGTCAAAATGGACTGATTATTTTTTCATAAAAAACAGTTTCTCATACGAAAACATATCCAATCTTTAGTGTCCATTTTCCATAGTTCCCATGGCCTTTTAAACATTTTACGAAAGGTCCGTTTTTACAACAATGTTCTATCCCATACATTGGTCCTAACAGCCCGCTGATTCCATCAGGTTTGTCGGCTCCATACCCCTCAGCGCTATGGGTGGGGAGGGACCCCAATATTGTATTACCATGGATGCCTTTAATCTGCACGACATTACAGAAATCCACCGAGGATTTAACCCTTTAAGGGCCGCATAGTACTTTAATGGGCTTTGTCATTTGTCGTCATGATTCATGAATGCAGCCCTAGTGAAGATACTAGCCATGGTTGCATTCGTCTTACCATCCCTTCTTGAGTGTATGAAACCTGTAGGGTTAGCATGATGCTTTCATGCAAACCTGGGGAGTTACTCGCCAGGGCTGCATAAATGCATCATGACGACAAAAGCCACAGCCTGCTAAACACTTTGCCGCCATTGCAGGGTTTAACTTAATTAATTGAATTCCTAATTCGTGATGAACGATTCTCAATCAGTGAGCCAAGTCCACAAGAAGATGCACAAAGAAACGACACAAATAATAACATCATTTTGAAAAGGATAATTTGGGAGCTCCTCGTGCTTCTGTTTTTGCTTTGACTCTTTCCATCAGGCGTCTTAATGAGCTAACACGGTGCTGTATTTGACCCAGTGTGGACGGTGCTGGATTGTTTCTATAATGCTGTAGTGCTATATAAGGAAATAATAATACATTTTAAAGGGAGATATATTCATCCAAAGCCCCAATTTTAGTAGACTTAATGTTTATTAATCAATTATGTTAAATAATGAGAGACTGTTTCATGGAACTGGCTCCTACAATTCATGGGGTATCAGGTACCTTAACCAGGTACCATGAAGTGCTAAAATGGTGAGTGAGTAATGGTTGTTAACGCCATTCCGACAGCTAAGGTCATATTCCTGGCGAGAAAGCTACATTAGAATCCATTTATATGAATAGTATATATATATATATGTGCACCATACAAACAAAAGAGAAGATAGACGCTTTTAAGATGGTGTAGAGAAGCCGGTTGCTACATTCTTGACAGAAATATGAGAGGGAATCTTTTTCATTTTTTATTCTCGAGGGAGAAGTCTATCCAATCTCCGATGACACACAGGCTATATGATAAAGTCACCTTGACATCGGGTAGAACTGTTGTCCCCACACTCTAACCCTGCTTAAGGATTGGCTATCACAGATATCCCGACACTGTTTCCAATACCATGTATATAGTATCGATATTTTGAGACCAACTTCCTATGATAAAGTGGCCTTCGTTTAGAAATAGACCCCTTTTGACTCCCGTAGCCCCCGATCGCGAGGCGTACTCTGTTATTAGGACTAAACCGTCCATTTATACTAAAACAGCAGTATATTCTACTGCCCATGTACACTAATACTGTACAAAATGTAGTACATACTGTTTAAAATATACAGCAATACGGCAAACAGGTGAATTCTCTTTTAGAAACCAAATATTATGATTTATGATATCGGCATTGAAGATAACATGCTGATAGATAAAACGTCTATTCTGCTATCTAATCCTCCCCAGGCTTAAAGCTACCGTTACAGAGTATAAGCCACCTTACAGTTTATTAAGCACTGCCCCCAAGGCCGCACGATCAATACCCCTGAGATAGCTATAGTATGAGCTGTGATAATATACCATTTTCTACACATAGAAGAAACAGCGTCAAAAGAGAGACCAGGTTGCCTCCAGAATGACTCCCCTGTTTAGAGGAGTCCAGGTCGCCTAAGGGAGCCTAGGTGACTCTCCGGCTGGCCTAAGGGAGTCACCTAGGGGAGCCATATGACCCAGAGAGCTATATGACTCCCCAGGTGACTCCCTTAGGTCAGCCAAAGAGTCACCTACGCTCCCTTGGGCGACCTGGATTCCCCTAGAGAAGGGAGTCATTCTGGAGGAAACCTGGACTTCCCTTTGACACTAAGTTATAGGTCAATAGGCACTTTAACCTCAGACCTTGACGGCAAAGAGACTAATACACTGTAAAATGTTGGTTGCCACTTTTGTAGGTGTACAGTTTATTTTAGGTAAAAAGTAGAATGTTCTGTAAATCCATCTACAGTAGATCCTGCTCTAGATCTACAATAGATTCTACTGTGTACCTACACTAACTATTTACAGTGTATGATTCCAACCCAGGATTCCTCCACACTATCTACATATATATGGCTTCTCTATAGCAACGACCCTAACTATGATGCGTTAAATACTCATTGAGACCACTAATATCATGATAAGGTGGCTTTGCCATTGAACCGCATTTGGGAATGAAAAGGGGGTATCCTGTCAATAATCACCTCAAGCACACTACTTTAAGTCTAAGGGCAGCATAGTGCTTTGGTGCAACTATCCCGTATGACCATACATTGTCATGATGCATGAATGCAACCATGGTGAGTGATTCACTGGTGCCAAATGCATGTATGATTGTATAATGCCGGCCCTATTGGTTTGATACCGACGGGTCGGTATGGCAATGAAGCACAGGTGAGTTACTCGGTGTTGCTCAAATTGGTGCTTCAAATGAGTTGACGCATCTGATGGAGGTAGTCTGACCTGATCCGATTTGTCACTAGAAATGGTGGAATGTTTAAGGGCAAAATCTGCCAGAAAATAGCCCCTGAGTCACCCCATAGGCATATTTTAAAGGGCTCTGTGGTCATAACCGGATGATCTTTTTTCAAATGACTACAAATCTATTTATAAGGATAGGAAATATCTTTATTCGGTGGCCAAAGGAAGTTTAGTGGGGAAAAAAATACATTGACTTCTAAGTCGTCATGTAGTCCTTAAACATTAATAAATTTATAAATTACTCACTATATGTATGCCAATATTACCGAACTCTTCGTTGTAAACTGCCTAGTACACGCCAAATGCCTGTTAACAGCTTCTCCCAAAAAGGCCCTCTGGAGCCAGGAGTATATGGGTATCACACATTACATATATAGGAACCCAGCCTGATACCCCCAGAACTAATATTACACTCAAAAAAAAAGAAAAAGGGTTATTACTCCAGAGGCTAGCCCTGAGCCCCCCCCCCCCGTGTACCCACCAGTGCTACCCCGTGAGGCAATCAATAACCTGAGAACATGGTCTCCGTGTGATAGAGTGGGGGCCTGGTGGTTGATAAGGTGGATAGGTAGAGCGGACAAAGCTCTAGGGTAGGGGAACTATATAGTATAAACCCTTTAAGGACGGCATGATGCAGCAAGGCTTTATGAATTTATAGCAGACAAGGCTCGAAGATAGGAGATACATATAGTATAAACCCTGTAACCCTTTAACAACGGCATGTCATTTAAAGATGAAATTTGTCGGCATGATACACCAAAGCGGCTCTGGTGAGTAGCTCTAGGGCTGCTTTGGTGCATCATGCCGAACCTGGGGGAGTTACTCAAATCCATAGGGTCGGCATGATGCTTGAATGCAGCCCTGGCAAGTTACTCAGTTACTCGCCAGGGCTGATTAATATGTCTTGATGACCAATGATCGTTGGTACTGCATTGGTGCATCATGCTGTCTCTTCAAGAATGCATCAACCCAATAGATTTATCATGTGCTGCATTCATACATTATCCTGACAATAGAAACAGTTCAATGTCCTAAAAGGGTTAGGATATACACCTAGACATATGACATATTGCTTAGAGCATGGGGGGGGGGGGGTGGGAGGAGGGCCTCAGATAGAGGTAGAGAAGAGCTGAGACGGCACAGAGAGAAGAAACAGCGTCAAAAGGGAGTCCAGGTTGCCTTCAGAATGACTCCCCTATTTAGGGGAGTCCGGGTTGCCTAAGAGACCCTAGGTGATTCTGTGGCTGACCTAAGGGAGTCACCTGGGGGAGTCATATCACCCAGAGAGAGATATGACTCCCCCGGGTGACTCCCTTAGGTCAGCCAGAGAGTCACCTAGGCTCCCTTGGGTGACCTGGACTCCCCTTAGAGAGGAAGTCATTCTGGAGGCAACCTGGACTCCCTTTTGACTCTGTTTATTTTCTCTGTGATTTGTGTCACTGTGCCTGCCCCTGTCTGTATGTCTGCTGGTAGGTGACGTGCTGCCCCCTGGTGCCTGATAAGACGTCCACGTATAGCAGCCTCACTCTGCCACAGCACACAGCCTAGGGAGTAGTCATCTATTAACAACAGGGAGGTGGTAGATTGGGGGGGGGGGGGCATTTAGACCCCTTGAGAGGACCAAAAACAGTTGGACCCCTCTTGAGGTGGGGACCAAAAAAATGTCTCCTTTTTAGCTAAAAATCTCACGGTTTACTATAGCTGAAAAGGGTCAGCCACACTCTATTTCAACCTGCCTGAGGGGGGGGGGGACCGCTCCCTGTTGTTAGAAAATGACCATTCCCTTATACATACTATAATAGGGAGCAGGAAGAGCTAAATAGAACTTCTTTTATCCGTGTCTTCCCCCTGGGGCATTGTCTAGGGGCAGTGAGAAAGGTTGGTAGGTTCTCTGATAAGTTGTCTTAATATAGAATAAGTCGTCTCGATATAGCAGCCTGCCTCTGAGATAGTCCACAGTTTATGTAGGGAAACTGCACTCGTCCTTAGAGGCCACTAGACCAATATATCTTAGACCAAAGAGATAATTCCCTCCATTTAGTGCTGGATTCTTAGTGTGAAATTGGCATCCATTGTGATATACTGTTATCTCTGCTTGCCCCGACAATACCAGTGTCAGTAATGGTTGCTCCCACTAGGCAACAAGCTAAACTCCTATAGTATTGTATTCCCCTGGATGAATGTATGGATCTAGACCCCTAAATTTGATATGGCGACAGGGGGATTTCTTAAAATCGACATGCGTCATGAGGCCTAGTGACATGAGGCTTAAAAAGATAGTGACATGGGACATGGACACTTCTTAAAATGGACATGGGACATGAGCATTATTAGGCGATATAGAAATGCGACATGGTCATTTATTAAAATCGTCATGCAACATGGGGATCCCCCCCCCCCCATCAAGGGCCCCATTGGTCTAGTAGGGGCAGTAATAGAGGTTCCAAAGGGTCCTGATAATTTGTCCAAATATAGCATATAAGGCGGCCCCACATGGCAGGCTCTGACGCTGAGACATCACACAGTTCATTAATACAGTAGCAGGACGAACTGTATGCATCATCGCTGGCACCAAAGGTTGATGGTAATGTTATACTTTGAGAGTGGTTCCCCTAATCCCAGAGACTCACCTTAGGCTGTAGATATGACTAGAACCCTTAGAGTCCATGGTACAGGTGTGTACAGCATCAGACTCAGGGAACAAGTACCCTGTAGGCACACACTGGTGCCTCAGGGTGTGACCTGTGGGGGTTACACACAGGCCCCCAGTGTCCAGCAAGGTCCTGTTACCCCACAGGCATCCCCTGCCCTCCCTGATACGTACTACAGTAAAAGTAGTTCCGGTACACTTGGTGCTCTGATGTTAAAAGTGTGGATGGGTACCGCGTAGGGATCCCCGCTAATATACGGGGGAAGTGACGCCGTCAATGGCCCCTCACATACCAGCGATGTCGCGCGGATGCAGCCGAGGACGAGTTGGGGCCAGCTTGCCGCTCTCCTCCTGACAGCATTGTATGTCCCGGGGGGCATCTCTCCTCCACAGGAGCAGTAAGTGATGTTGATAGGTCGGTTGATAAGTTGTCCAAATATAGCACCATGGATGAAAGCTAGGGGGCACACACCACTGACACTGTATAGGAACTAGAAGAGGGATAACCTCTCACACTGTGATAACGGGGACATTTGTACTGTGAGGATATGTTAGGAAGGACGGCCCTCTGAGTATACTGAGGGATTGATGGTTGATTCTGAAAAAGGATCATGCTTATATATATAATATTATGTTGGAGAAGCGGAGTGCACCTTTAACCTTTTAAGTATGGATATCGCTAAGAGATGAGGTTTGTCGTCATAATGCACCAATGCAGCCCCGGTGCGTAACTCGCCGGTGCTGCATTGGTTACTCATGCCGACTTTTCGGAAGTGTCTCAATCTAATAGGGTCGGCATGATGCTGGAATGTAGCCCTGCCATGGCGAGCAATGTAGCCCTGGTGAGTAACTCGCCAGGGCTACATTCATGCACCATGACGACCAAGGGCATAATGCATGAATGCAGCATTGGCGAGTATCTCTCCAGAGCTACATTCAAGGATCATGATGACCAAAGGCATGATACATTACATCATGATGCCATCCTTAAAGGGTTACAACAGCCTTTGTAGACAGAGACAAGCAGCGGATGGCACCCAGGGTAATAACGTACAGAGCGTGTTCTGTAAGTGGCGTCCTTACCGGCTAATGTTGCCGAATATACCTGACTGATACAGCATCAAAGGTAGGAGACAGACAGGGCAACAATGTATACAGGACGGTCTGAGGGGAGGAGCAGCTTGCCATAGAAAAAGGGCGATGGAGCAGTTCAGACTGAGCTCACAGTCAGCTCTCAATGGTTCTTCATATGCAACATGGAACTGTTGTAGGGTACTGTTTGATAATACACATGAGCTGATAGCTTGTCATGTGAAATATTACACTGCATATGGAGTTTGACCCCTTCAGCTTCACCCTCAGAAAAGTGAGAGTCATTGTCGCTAAAACAACCCTCACCTGAGAGTCAGGCAGTGAGGGTAGTTTTAGCGACAAAGACTCTCACTTTTCTGTGTGTGTTATGTACCCTCACCAGCAGTTCACGTATACTTGATGGTAGGCTTTTGAAGATGGCGATGAGCAGTCCATAGCACGGAGGGTACTGATGTATAGAGCTAGTTTCACGGCCTGATGGAGCATCAAGGGTAGCTACTCTCGTTCCCAAATCCTTCCGAAGGAAGGCTCTGGTAACTGCCAAATGTTGGGATTTTGCTGGGTCTGGGCAACCCCTGCTGGTAGGCTGGAACCAGCGAACAGGAACAGGAAATGGAACCAGAAAGGCTGATGGTAAATCTACCTAAAACTACCATCATACATTCTGGTTCCCTTTCCTGTTCCTGTTCGCTGGTTCCAGCCTACCAGCAGGGGTTGCCCAGACCCAGCAAAATCCCAAGTTCAAGGTAATTTGGCTGTCCCCAGAGCCTTGCTTTGGAAGGATTTGGGAACGAGAGTACAAGGGTAGCAAACGGACAGGGCTAAGAGACAGTTCATGATAGAGAAGGGGAGAATAGAGCAGCTCAGGCTGATGTGAGTTCACAATGCTTCTAGGGGCTATTCAAGTATGACGTCAACGATGAGGGGTGCACTGTAAGAACTGTGTGTTGCGGAATCATGAATAGAAAAAACACACATAAATTACAATACACTGTTGAGATCAACGCATGGTGGGTAGTGTGTACAAAAAAAGGTTTGTTGAAAGTGGCTGCAAAAAAGCGTGTTAAATGTGTAAATGTAACACATTATTCTTGGAAAGTAAGGGGGTATACATGCGGAATGATGACATGACCATGCTGTTCCTATACTATACTGTTGCACAAAAAGGAAAATGGGAGTATTGGAAAATGTCTGAAAAGTGATGCCGTCATACTTGAATCGCCCCCGGCATATATGCAGCATGGAGTCGCTGTGGGGCGCTGTGCAATTATGTAAATGCACTGTTATTCAATATATGATATGGTATAGTGAGTATAACGTCGTTAGCCTGTGGAAATATCAGCCCTTTACATGCCGGCAATTGCCATATCTTGCATATGATGAGGTCTTTGTCACGACCTTTTGTTGATGCTGTTTGTATGACAGGTTATAGTGATGGAGGAGGATTTATCCATCACTAAATGCCACTTGTCTATACACTTGTTTCATCAGCCTTCTAACACTAGATGGAGCCCTGGTAGCCCCGCCTGCTGCAGGGGCATCTGCCCCACCCAGCCCCAGACCCCCATAGGCTTAGCATGGAGGAAGAGACATCACTTACAATAATGCCTTTCTGAAATTGAGATAATGCTCCAATAGTTTAGAAATCTTAGATATCTAGAGGGAACTAGTTTAGCTACCTGCACTATTAATATTGGGCAAAAATATTATGTGAAACATAATGTAAACTTTGGAAACATGACAACCTTGGTAACTTCTACAGTGGGAAAGGTGGGAGGGGGCAGGCAGGAGGGGGAAGGCTCCCTGTGGTGTGGACTGGAGGGGCTGGTGAAAGGACAGTAAACAACTGTGTCAGATAAGGCCTGTCCAGCCTTGGTGACCGGACCCTACAGCCTGGATCAATTAGCAGCCCCTCTTTAATAGCTCATGGTAGACCAGATAAGACAATTAAAGTACCACATGCACCCTAGCAGAGGAGGTAGCCTTGTTTATAATAAAGATTATACCCATCACCAGCCCCCCCCCCCTACCCTACCCCCAATGGTCGCTTAGGGTAGCTGGGGTACAACTGGGACTGCCCATGTAAGGAAGGTCTGCCGACCAGGTCGAGACTAGCGCCGTCTGCCGTTCTGGCCTAATGAGATAAGTGTGTACTACTCGGTGTCCGGCCCATTTTTCCTACTACACTGTTTTATTGTGTTTAAGTGGGTAGCTGCTATGTAGGTTACGGAGGTGAATATTCATCCATTGACTATCACTATCAGTACAAACACTTGCTTTATATTCAATTATGAATAAAAGGTTGTATGCCAATACCCGGGCCTGTAGAAATGAAGCCGGGCCGAATGTTCTGCATGGTGAAGAAGTTTTCGTATAACCTGGGGGTGATTGCGGTGAGGGTGTGTATGGGGTGTCGGTGAGGAGGGATGAGTCCATACACCATTCTCAACAAATGCTATGTCATTAGGACGGAACTCTGTCATTCTCAATGTAGACATACACATTCTGTGGAAGGCTGCAGTATCAATATGGCATGGTCAATCACTTCACTACTTGGGTTGAGCATTGATTATGTGTTATCAATGACCTATAAGAAGTCTCAAGAGGTTTATATATAATTTTGAGATAATCAGATTTAACCTTAAATGACTAAGATCTAATTACTTTACTATATGTGGGCCCTTGTAATTTGAACAAGTCTCCGTGGTTTTGAGCCCCCGGCCTCCAATTCTCCCCCCCCCCCTCCACTCTTCATCATTCCTCACCATCCCCTCCCTCTGTGACCTTGCTAGATGGTCAGCCCAACCTTTTTGACTGCTCCGCTGCCTCTGCAGTGCAAGGGGGTGATTGAGGTAAGGGCATACAGCGGGTGTCGGGGTGGAAACTGTGAAGCAGCACGCGGACAGTGGGCAGTGAGGGGGGAGGAGGGAGGAGGGAGGAGGGAGGAGGGAGGAGGGAGGAGGGAGGAGGGAGGAGGGAGGAGGGAGGAGGGAGGAGGGAGGAGGGAGGAGGGAGGAGGGAGGAGGGAGGAGGGAGGAGGGAGGAGGGAGGAGGGAGGAGGGAGGAGGGGGAGGAGGGAGGAGGGAGGAGGGGGGAGGGGGGAGGGGGGAGGGAGGAGGGAGGAGGGAGGAGGGAGGAGGGAGGAGGACGGGTGTAGGAGATAAGGGGCTCTGTAGGGACTCCCGGTCAGTGAAGTAACGGTGTGTGAATCTGTGCACTGGGCCGTGCGGGTATAGGTAGACAAATGTCCCTCCCACACACACAGAAAAGTGAGAGTCATTGTCGCTAAAACTGCCCTCACCTGAGGGTCAGGCACTGCTTGACTCTCAGGTGAGGTTAGTTTTAGCGACAATGACTCTTACTTTTCTGAGGGTGCACCTCACCCACCACCATCACTACCACTTGGGTTATGTCCTATCCCCATTGTGCTACTCTCGTTACCAGCCTGGCCTAACTCCCCCACACTATCCCTTCCTCTCCGCACTTGTGACCCCTCCCAATAGGCCTACACGTTTTTATCCTTCCCACCCATCCTCTGGTTATCCTAGCAGTATATATCATGGTCTAACTTCTGCACTGCTGCCCTGCCTGCCCTTACCTCCCCTACCATGCTATGCCCTACTCTATCACACCCTCTCTGTCCAATCCTACCTGGCCCTGCCCAACTGTATGACCATGCCACCCCCCCTATCTTGTCGTGGTGGCTCCCAGATATGGCACTGACTTCCCTGTATGGTGCATGGTGTTGCTGGTGGCTTCTTGGTGACCCCCCCTATCTGTGTTATAATCTGTGCTGCCGTCCCTGCTGGGCCTCCCCTGAGCTGCTCCCGGCGCCCTGGGCCCATTTGTGCTGCTCACTGAGCAGATCGGACGGTCACGTTTTTGTCCTGGAAGCTCATTCAGAACAGGTCACGAATTCAGGTGACTAAACCTGTTCAAGAATTTGTAAAACTTCCCAGAAGAGTGGGGAAGTGTGTGTGCTATTAGTCAACAAGTTCGTGCTTTAGGTTGTAAAATTCAAAACATAATATTGGGTCACCTTAGGCCAAAACAAAGAGAAGGTTTGTTTCAGGTCACCCGACCGACCCTATCTATACAGGGCCGACCCTACGTTTTTTTTATGCAATTTTGAAGAAATTTTTATATTTTTATACTTTATTGGGGTAAATCTTAGGTATACAAAATTTCGGGAAAAAAATCTCCAAATTTTTACACTTTTTTTGGGTCAATTTTAGAGGGGAAGTAAAAGAAAAAGTTAAAAAAAAGAAGAAAATCCGACCTACAGACCCTAGAGTTTCCTCCCATGTTACCTGAAGCAAAACTTTTTTTTTATTTGGCCTTAGTATATGAATGCTAGATGATTGTTCTCAGGAGAGCATAGAGTATCATTGCACTGCATCATACCAGGGTCAGAATGATACATGGATGCAGAGCCAGCAATGTACTTTGTGTTATCAAAACAGTTACTGTCTGCCCAATTTGTAAGTTATGGAGACATAATGCAGCTCTGCTACATTACAAATGCAACATCGGTTGATTCACTTTGAGGGCGTTATGGCAAGCTGGCCCCACCCCGACTTTTATTCCCAAGCGCCATCACTGAAACCCAAGGTTTTATTTGCAAGTTCGGTCCGTATGGGCCCTGTTGACCTGCTGACCAGCCTGCAGCTGTGTTGGTTTTAAAACTATATCATGATATATATGGTGGGTGCTGTAATATCATAAATGACAGGGGCGGATCCAGGAATTTTGCAAAGGGGGGGCGGGAAATGTACTGCGGGTATTGAAAAAAATTACATTGAAATATCTAAAATAAAATGGGGGGGGGGGGCGTACGTCGGGTCCGCCCCCCTCTGAATCCGCACCTGAATGAAGGCATATACCACGGAAGGATCCCCCTATATACTCGTCTCAGGAGGTGATGCGGTTATAGCCCCTCAGATTCCAGTGATGTTGCTCGGACTTGTCTGAGGAGGAGCTGGGGCCAGCTTGGGGGTAACGGTACCCCGTCCTTATTGTGTGAGTGTAATTACAGAGGGCGCTTGTTTCAGCGCGTTGTTGTCGATAAGGTTACACCGCCCGGCCATTACAACATTAACCCCTGCACACCAAACCCCTTATTACCCACCAATCCTGCCCCAGCCCAGCAGAGAGCTGTGGATCCTTGTAACTAACCCCGTAAGGGCCGCATAGTGCTTTGATGTGCCCTTTGCCTTCATGATACAGCCCTAGCACGGCTGCATTCACGCATCATGCCGACCCCATGAATGAAGCACTTACTTGCAAGGGCTCAATTTATGCATAATTGTTCCTAAGGTATTCGGTAATAATAGTCTATATAAAAACGTGCCGGCTATAGCTATAGCTATAGCCAGCTAAAAGCCTGCTGGTCCGGCAAAAGGTCTGTGTCTGCCGTTCGCAATGACTGGCTGTGATCCTGGGCTACATGCCAGTTTTTATGGCTTGTAAATCGGACCATTATTAAGATTAAGTAGAGAGTCTGAATATTATGTTAAAAAACACATGTAAGTTTATTAACTATGATTTTTTATATGATTTAGATATACCAGTAACCTCTATTTAACACTATTTCCTCTCTCTAGATATATCAATTCTTGCTTATTACTACATTTCTAGATACAATGTCCTGCACGGTGAAAAACTTCTCGTTTAGACTGTAATAAACTGGTATTTTGCGAATACTGCAATAATTAATTGTGCTACAGCATTGATTAAAGTCCTACCCTCGGTGAGGGGGTAGTGAAGTTATGGCTTCAATGACTAGCGGGTGATCAGGGGTTAATCCTGTCAGAAGTGATGGACTTTCTGTACCACGGCTCCTTTAGCAAGAAACAGGGCTTTCTAACTATTCAGAACAACTGACGTGGTCGTAGGGAACTGGTGATGTGATGAACTCCGTTTGACGACCACTAGTAAAATTTCTTTTACAAGATTTCCTATACAAATCTATAGAAAATTAATGTAAATACCACATTTTGCCAACTGCAAATACCCTTGTCAATTGCAAATAATGCAATATTGACAAAAATCGCAATATGACGACTGAAGAGTCTGTTCTGAAAGAGCCTCCAGATCACTTTAACACTGGGGTGGGAGTCAGTGCTAAAATAGTGGCTGATCGTGCCACATACCTAACCCATACAGCAAGGCAGGGTGATGGCACATTTTTTTTGCGGAAAGCCACTCATCTCCATAGAGAGGGCTTGATGCATGGCTTCCTCGGTACCCGGTACCACCAGAGGAAGTCAGACATTAGGCGTGGGAGAGAAATCTTGAAATGCAGCAAGAAAGGGAGACTTTTTCATAATAAAGTTGTGTTTACATTGATCTTAGTAGAACTCTTATAGCATTGTTCGTAATGGCTGCGTTTGCAAACATCTCATATCAGGAGATTCACGGGACAGTTATCTTTCAAATAGTGTATGTTAGGATAGAGGATTTTGAGATTATATGTATGTTTTTGTTCGTCAGGTTTCAGAGTTGATGGAACAATTTTACTGAAAATTCACCCTTTCTATTTATAGCTGTTGTCGCAATGTTGCCCGATTTATAGATATCAGCTGAACGATACCCTGAGACAACAATAGACTTGAACCTTTTTGAGAAAGTATTGTAAGGAATAGTGTGCAGTGAGGACCTTGAAAGGTGTGACCTTCGTTAAGGCGTCCCTGTTCCAAGGATGCTGAGTCAGCTATTATATATTCAGATGGCACGTCGCTCACTATCTATGTGGTCTTACTTTGGCTCCCAACATGTGCCATGATATAGTTCATGTGTAGTCTTAGACATCTAGATAATGTATTTAATTGGGGTTCCACTGTTACTAAAGAAGAGAAAAAAAGAAATGACTAATGGGGGTTGGAGGACATGAGTAAGGAACCAGAGCAAAACTGGATATATATAGGGACACCATCTATGGTATTATTAAGACTTTAAAAGAAAAGACAGGCATAGCCAAAAGTCTAGTTCTATTGATTCATTGTATATAAATAAACTTCAAACTGAGCTTCATTCCTCAGTTTCCTTATTCACATTCCTACAAAACTATTTTCAAACCATAAAATCACACCCAATCCATTTACCAAGGGGGCTGCCATTTTGTAGCGAGATTTGGCGATAAATGATGTGAAAATGACGTAGGAGAGGACCACAGCCAACCTACACTGGCACCCTGCTGTATGGCACACCAACTAGTACTGTGACCCTTGTAAGTGGAGGCCGTGGTCTATACAGCACCTCGCCAGCCTACCATACCAGCACTACTAACACGTCGTCTTACACACCTCAGCCACGCAGCTCTCAGAAACCTGATAATTACCCCTACCAGCCCTCCTCATACCTACTACTACCACTACAGACCGACATCAACTCTGTTCAGAATATGGGGTGTTCTGAGATAGGTGCGGACACCCCCAAAGCCGGGAATATGTACGTTAGGCGGCGCTGTCCACAGGGTGAGAGTGCGGGTACTGGTGAGCACGGAAGTGGGGTGTACAACAGTGATGTGTATCAACAATGTGATGTGTATCAACTACACATCACGGCTGACCATGCAAACGTGATGTATATTAAAAAAATGTGATGTGTAGTAACCATCTAACCGTGATGTGTAGTAACTAACGTGATGTGTAGTAACATGAATTTAGGGCCCTCCAACCGTGATTTGTATCAATAAACGTGATGTGTATCAACCCCATACTCTGACCGGAGGGGATCAGCAGAGAGGCAGGGCAGGATAGGGAGGGGGGGGGACCGGGGCAGAGCATACAGGGGGGGGGGAGGCATCCTGGCCCCCCCCCCCCCCTCTTTGGAATTTTCTAAAAGGTGATATCGCGGAGGGAAAGAGGGTATAGGATAAGTCAAAGGTAATAAACTTTCTAGATTGTATAAATCAGATATTCCCACAGATATCATACCAATACAAGTTAATCTTCATTGTAGCAGAGTCGTGGGAAGCAAATCTTCATGATGGGGCCCATTAGGGGGGCCCATTGGGGCCCACTCCAACCAGATTTAAGTGTTGATTTTTATGCATGAATACGCATGAATACATGTGAATACGCTATAATATGGTGATATTGCATAGAAAAGTAGTGTTTGAGCCCCCTTTAATTCTGATTAGGGGGCCAGACTGCTGTGCCCAATTTATTCAGGTCAGGCGATTTATGAAATTTATTGATACAGATCATGTTGATACAGATCACGTCATTTTGATACAGATTATGTTGTTTTGATACAGATCACGTTGTGTTGATACAGATCACGTTTGCATGGTCAGCCCTGATATGTAGTACTACACATCACATTACTTGATACACATCACGGTTGTACAACGGGTGGTGTGCTCCCGGACAGGTCAGCGGCAGGCAGCGGGTGGGCAGTGGACAACACATCATACACACAGGGCCACTGCTAATAATATGTGTACCCAAAGTGTCACAGGTCTGCCCCCTGATGGCCATGTCTGACCTCTTTACCTGCAGTATACAGGTGCTGCCGTCTTGTAAATCAGCTTTGAACTAATTAGCCCCTCCCCTTGAATACATTATTGTTCACTTGTGACATCAGTTGCCCAGAAATGGCAGCCCCCGCTGAGGTACAACAGTGGCATGTTCTCTTCAATTTAACTTGTTTAATATACACCCTTTGGATGAATGGCACTCATAGACGTGTAATAGAATCACAGCTGCTTTGAAACAAATTTGGTTGAAAATACGATACTCTTTTCTTTTAAGATCAGGTTGTAAGACATTTGTAAGGCTGGTTAAGACTCACTGTAAACGTTTGTCCGTGCACTTCCGTGAGCTAAGTCCGCCGTGCATTATTGGCTTGGGCTTGTCGCTGAAATGAAATTTTCTCCTTGTATATGTTAAAAGACTGGTTTAGACAGTACTTAGTGAAGGTGATTACATCTATGAACTAGGAAAGTACTCTTTGCTTCATTATCCAGACACCAACACAATCCACTTCCTGGTACTTGTAAGAGGAGACAGGAGCCCTCCAGGTTCTGTGTATTTCCCATGCATCTCACCAAATGGCGTGTGTTTAGTTTCTTGAGTAAGCGCCCCTGAGCTCTTAAAACCTTTAGAACCAATTCCTCACGCTCTGAATCCGGGCTAAGATTATGAAAGTTTTAGTCCTTGCTTTTCATGTGATGACAAACAAGTTTGTCTTTGATCAGACTGAAGTGGTTTACGCTTGTGATCAGGGAACGTGGGTTCTAACCCTTTTCGTGCTGGATAGTGCTTTCATGTGCTATGCCCTTTGGCAAGTAACTCGCTCGTGCTGCATCAATAGTTGATTTGATTTGGGTTTAATTCCATTTATTTATCGTGGTAGGAAATGCACTGGCCTGTCAGACCGTGTTATCAGAAACACCAGTATACACCAACCCTTCAGGAGTTCATCTACCTGGGGCGGTCGGCATGATACTTGAATGCAGCACTAGTGAGTCACTCACCAGGGCTACATTCAAGTATCATGACAACAGAGGGCATATTGCAATAATGCACTATGTGGCCTTCAAAGCATTAGCCATGTGTCTAGGTCTGATGTTCTGTTGTCATCACGATGCCAAGATGCATTGCCGCAAGTTGCTCACCAGCAATACGTATAGTCAGTAAGCCAGACCAAGCGAGATGTACTGCAGTGATGACTACCTACAAGTACATTATGTCAAAAGATGTGCTCCTGGCATTAAAGCACCATGCTACCCTTAAAGGGTTAAAACTTGGGAACTTGGGAACCAGATGAGAGCAGAGTTCATGTTTTTGCCGGTCTTTATTCTGCATCTTTCCCTGGTTTGTTTCTCTGGATGCGTGCCTCACTCTTGAAGGTTTCTATGTTATACCCCCCCTACCCAGTCCACCCCTGCTACAGTCCCTCCATACTCCTCTCCCCTGCCACTCACTGCTTTGATATGAGCCATATCTGAACACAACTTCATACCCTTATATCCTGTACTGGTAGCAGTGTGGTCCGTGCTCTTAGCAGGGGCTCTAATAGACGACAACCATCCTCTCTTATAACACCCCCCCCCCCCTGTACTCCCCCACCTTTACACCCTCACTCCCAAAGCTTTAAGCCTTTAAGGACGGCATCATGCCTTACTGCAGCATGCCCTTGGTCGTCATGATACATGAATGCAACCCTGGTGAGTAACTCACCAGGGCTGCATTCATGCATCATATTGACCTTATGAGGTTGAGACACTCCCAAAGGGGTGGTATGATGCAGCAACGTAACACCGGCGAGTTAATTGCCGGGGCTGCATTGGTGCATCTTGATGACAAATTCATCTTTTAACGACATGCCGTCCTTAAAAGGGTTAACCATCTCGTTAGTGTGTGTGAGATATGATCCGGCCGTTATAACGACCACCCCCTGTCTGTGGTGTCTACCTGCTGCTGTCTCTGAGCTGACGTTAAAACCCTTCAAGAACCGCCTAGTGCTTTAATGTGCTATGTCCTTTGTCGTCACGGCACATGAACTCATTTAATATAATACATATAATTCCTAAGCCTCTTCAACGTTGGAAAATGTTCGTAGAAGTGTGAATATATGCAGAGTCCATTCATCAATTTAATTGTAAAACCTTAAATGAATAAAGCAATTGAAAATTACGATTATTTCCAACGATTATAGACCACCATCTGGAAAAGGCTTTCAAGGTACAAGGCTACCGTCTGGTGTGTAATTTGTGAGTTAGCCAAGTCCTGCACAACATAAATTACCAATACCCCTAAGACTAGCCTGGGTTAGCCACTCCTGACTATGACGTAGCAAACCTAC
Source organism: Harmothoe impar (assembly GCA_947462335.1). Lineage (NCBI taxonomy): Eukaryota > Metazoa > Annelida > Polychaeta > Phyllodocida > Polynoidae > Harmothoe > Harmothoe impar. The sequence goes on from OX381708.1 coordinate 80,956,186, forward strand.
AGAATGTCAGCGTACATACTTAGTTCTGCAGGGTCTGTGTCGGAGGTTTACAGAAAGGATATTGGTGATGACGTCATGTGTCGCTGTCTGACAGCCGCAGAGGCTTGTGGGTAACGTCACGTGACGTACATCATATCACGCCTACCTCACTGCGAGATATAGTGTATGTGTGTCCGTTTCACTGTACATGTGGATCTCTAGCCTATGCTTAGCTGTGCTCCTTTATGTAGGGCCAAAAATCACTTTAATGGACCTGATAAATGCATGTATCTGAAATGTTACCTGTTGGTATCGTATGCATTTAGATTGATAAATAAGGTATCTGTATGTATGCACAATTACACTTGGTTTCTGTACCGCTGGATGTTTCTGACATATTTCCCTTATGTAAACGCCATATAAACACATATTTAATATAGATACGTCGATTACATCTACAGCAAGTGGCATGCATTAAGTAGCGACTGAGTAATGATCGGCTGCACACCAGTCGCTAATGCAGCCTGCGTGTATTTAAGTACGTTTGGGCTTTTTTCATCAATACCGTAAAACATCACATATAAGCCGCGGCTTGTACCCGAGTCAGACTCAGCTTCCATTTGATACCAAACATACATATATAGGGTGCGGCTTATACAAGAGTTTTTGTAACTATAGTAAAGTACCATATCAGCAATTTTTAGAACCCCTCTGCGGCTTATATAATTTGTCAACGTTAAAGGTGCGGTTGATATGCGAGTTAGGCTTATACGCGGGGTTTTACGGTATGAATACCCTACTGCAACCCCCTCCCCCCCCCCCCACAGCCCCTCGTGCTAACCGCCCGTTCCTCCAGGGATGTAGAACAAAGGCCAGCTAGCTCCTTATCAGTCTGAGCCCACAATAGGCAGGTCGCTGAACAATGTCCCTCAGCCGCGTTATACACAGTCTCCAGTGTGTAGACTGCAGTATACCCCATCCCCATGTGGTGTTTGGACCCAGAAGGGCAGGAGGCAGGTGGAGGGGGGGGGCGGGGTCCCATGCACCCGAACGATATATCTTTTTTCGTAATTCTGAATGTGTCTGTCAAACTAATTTTTTGATCTTCCTAATGTGACATATTGTCCTATTAATTTCTGTTCCGCTGGTCATCTTGAATTTCTGATGGCCAGTGCTGGAGCTACGCTCTGTCTCTATTGTGTCTACACCCCCAGTGGTAAAGCTGAATTAAACGATCTTTCACGTGTCTAGACCCCCAGTGTTGAACTCTTGGGCAGATTCCCTCAGCTACTATACACTAACTTAGATCTCTTAATACATTGCAAAGTAAGCTGTGTTCTGTCTTAGATTATCCTATAATGTAGACTTAATAATCATTGTGATTCCACCTCTGTAGGTTGTGTATGAGAGGAGTCTCTATGTTAAAGCCAAAGGAGGAACATCTCTTGGGAGAGATTGAGCTGTTTAGTGGCCAGGGTCTGACAGTGTTTCTACCCACTGTTATGCTGCCCGGCGGAAGGACCAATTTCCGTATACTACTTAGGCCTAAAAAAAAAAAGTTGTGTTCCGGTAACATGGCCAAAAATTAACAGGGTCGGTAGGTCGGAATTTTTTTTTTTTACAATTTTCTTTTGGTCAAAAATGTCAATTTTAGTAGTAAAAACGCCAAAAATGTCATAAATTTCCTCAAAAATTAAAAAAATGTCGGCCCCTATAACGAATGGTCGGTCGGGATACCGGAACACAACTTTTTTTTTTTTTAGGCCTTCCGGTATCAAAGCCGCGCTGAATGACTCCGTTAGCGGCGTGGTGGGGGCACTCCTACTCTTGTAACCACTCATAAGCTGGAGAACTTCCGACTACTATTTTATTGAGATTCTTACAGAATAAGTTTTCTTCATTTACTAAAATTAGTTAGGTAATTCCAAATATGAACAGTACATTACTTTCATAAATGTTATATTGAAGTTCTTGAGTTGTATTTATATATGGAGAATTTAGTAAAATAGGTAACCATGTCTACCCTGCTGACGTTGGAGTTCAATAAAGAAAATTAGTTTGAGGAAGATTCTACTGTAGCTCTACAGTAGATTCTACTGTGTACCTACACTAACTATTTACAGTGTAGCACTGGCGGAAAGGTGTTGTTTCTGCCCGCTGGAAAGACGGCTATCCCACGAGCAACTGCAGGATCCTTCTCCAGCTCCTAGTTCTTACACCTTACACGTTACTCAGGCCAGTGCGTGCCTGGGCAGAATACCCATGTCACTATACTACTTACTGCATACAGTCTCAGTATACTACTTACACATCACTATACTACTTACACGTCACTATACTACTTACACGTCACTATACTACTTACACGTCACTATACTACTTACTACATACAGTCTCAGTATACTACTTACACGTCACTATACTACTTACATCTCACTATACTACTTACATGTCACTATACTACTTACTACATACAGTCTCACTATACTACTTACACGTCACTATACTACTTACATGTCACTATACTACTTACTACCTACAGTCTCACTATACTACTTACACGTCACTATACTACTTACACGTCACTATACTACTTACACATCACTATACTACTTACACGTCACTATACTACTTACACATCACTATACTACTTACACATCACTATACTGCTTACTACCTACAGTCTCAGTATACTACTTACACGTCACTATACTACTTACTGCATACAGTCTCACTATACTACTTACAGGCCCCAGGCCTCACTGTATACCGACTGAGTGACAGACTAACCAGGGCTGTGTGTGGGATTGTATTGCTGTGAATCAAAACCATGCTAACCTTATAGAGCTCTGCTGTCTGCCATAAATATTTAGGGATTTATCTTAAAGCCGTAAATACATTCCTCCCACTAGGTCATCCACTCACTAGCTCCTTGCATTGTTTGGCCCTAACTTAGTAAACATAATGCTTCCCTTCACTGGGTCTGTATAGAAAGCCAGCGTTTTATACCTTTGCTCAGAGCAGAGGATTATACCAGGCTCTAAATATAGATTATAAAAATAACATAGATGCCATTACAAAGCAGCGCCGATAAGGACACCCTGGGGGGGGGGGGTAGCTTCCCGAGCAGCGGCAGGTCAATTCTACACTGTGTGATGCTAGACAGGGAGCAGCCCCTGAGCCGAGCAGGAAGTTCTATGGGGACATGTTAACCATTTAAGGACAGCATGTCCCTAAAATATTACATTTGCCGGCACCAATGTAGCCACATCTGGAAACTCGCCGTTGTTGCATTGGTGCATTATGCAGACCCTTGAGGAGTATATCAATCCCATAGGGTCGGCAGGATGCTTGGATGCAGCCCTAGTGAGTTACTCGCCAAGGCTGCATATACATGTATCATGATGACCAAGGTCATGATGCAGTAAAGTAAACAGCACACAGGGAAATATGGATTCCACATAGCCCCATACAAGCCCAATTACATGCCGTGCTACAAACGCTTAGTTAATATATCACTACTATACATATATGACTACACAGAGAGAAGAAGTAGGATCACTGTAACTCTCAAATGGGAGTCCAGCCCCAATCACTGAGGTAACTCTCCCCACAACTCTAAAGTGACTCCCAATCATTAGGTAGTCTTAGAACAGAGTCATTATAGAGTCATTATAGAGTTATTTTAGAGTCCTGCTAATGTTAAGGAGTCATGTTAGAGTCCTGCGGAGAGTTACTTCAGTGATCACGTCGGGAGTCACAGTGATTCTACTTCTTTTCTGTGTGTACTGTACGTATCACCAATCTATTCATTTCTTATTCTAGATATGTATTTACGTTAATGCTCGCCTTCTGAGAGTATAATTATATTGCCGCCTCGCCCTAAGCAATGAGCATGCCAATTTAAACCCACTACGCCATGTGATGCCACATGCTGAGCAATACCTGGGTCCAACGCTGTCTTTTAATGGGACGTATGAAAGAAAACAGCAGGCAGGTTGGTATAGATTCCACAAAGTCCCACACAAGCCCAATTATAGCCAGCCACACTGCAAAGGATGAGTCAATATTGCAATGTGTATACATTTAGCATGTCAATTTTGATGTTGAGCAATGGCAATGTCCGTGTCAAATTTTGTGTTTTACTGGGATATATACATGCATTAAAGAAAACGGTAGGCGGATGCATATAACATGCACATAGCCCCTTACCAGCCCAATTACATGCCGCTCTGTGGAGGATGAGTAAATGTATAGAGCAGTGTACGTGAAAACGTGCCGGACACCGGCTATAGCCGGCTAAAAGGCTTCTGGACCGGCTGAACTGGTTCTTCTGCCGGTCCAGAGACTGGCTGGATCTTTGGCTACATGTTAGTTTTTACGGCTTGTAAATCGGACCATTATTAAGGTCTCTAGAGAGAAAAGCATTTTGCATAAATATTTTGAAAATCATTACTCGAGATTTTACAATGATCAATAGGGATATACAGGAAAGCTGTATTGATTTGATATAAATTCTTGCTTTATACATTTTTTTTGAGATACGAAAAGTGCTCAGGCATCCGGGCCTGCAAAATGTAAGCCAGTCCTGCAAAAAAATAGATCTGCAGGACCGAATGTCCTGCAAGGCAAAAAGGTTTTCACAGAGACTGATAGAGTCCTACATGAACGACTTCCTTGTGTGACTGATCGTTTTACTTCTAGATCTGTATTCAAAACCAGCCTTCGGACAGTATCCTTCCCATAGCAGCTTTCATTCATATAGAGTATGAACATGAGCAGCAACAGTATTTATGAAGCACCTCTCGCCCTAAGCAGTGAGCACTTCTATTTTAAGCCGCTAAGCAAAGTGATACCACACAATGAGCAATACCAGGGTCCAATGTTGTGTTTTAATGGGATATATTAAAATGAACACGCAGAGAAAAGAAACAGCGTCAAAAGGGAGTTCAGGTTGCCTCCAAAATGACTCCCCTCTCTAGTGGAGCCCAGGTTCTTATGTGACTCCCTTAGGTGAATCAGGGAGCTATGAGACTCCCTTAGGTGACTCTCCTAGGTCTGCCAGAGAGTCACCTATGTTCCCTTAGGCAGCCTGAGCTCCCCGAAAGAGAGGAGTCATTCTGGAGGCAACCTGGACTCCACTTTGACGCTGTTTCATTTCTCTGTGCAGCGGATGGGGATTGATTCTACACAGTACATCACTAGTTGGGGTACTTGTAAGGCTGCCAAAGGTGAGGCAATATGTTACTGCCTTATGTGACCGACCATTTCCTTCCTGGGTGTGTATTTAAAGCCAGCTTGTGGAGTATGTATTATAGCCCATAGCAGCTTCCATATATGGAGTATAAACAGATTAAAAAAAGACTACAGGATGCCATTACACGAGCAGCAGTAATAACCTTTTAAGGGCCGTATGGTGCTTTAATGCATCATGCTCTTGGTGAATATGATGCATATATGCAGCCCTGGTAAGTCTACTGGCCAGTGCTGCATTCATACATCAATCGATTCAATGTCAACCTTCCGGGTATATCAACCCCAAAGGGTCAGCATATGCATGATGCATGAATGAAGCACTTGTGAGTTACTCGCCAGGGCTGCATTCATGCATCAATGTAACAAAAGGCATACTACATTAAAGTGGGTATATCCGATTTTTCTTCAAATTCTAAATTTTACTCAAATGTATTCCCAACACCGTAAAAGTATAATATTTTGAGAATAGAGGTCAATTAAATGTCATCAATGGGTATTAATAGGCCACAAAGGGACCCAATGTCCCCCAACCATGGGCTTTTCTAGTGTATTTTCAATGGGGGGGGGGAATAAAAGTGTGCACGCTTTTATTCCAAAATGACCATAATATTATATTGGGCAATAAAATCGAATTAGAGCAAAATCAGAGGGAATTAGGGGGAATGGAACAGATAGTAAGTCAAATATATTATTTGTGAACATTCTGACTCATTTTTAGAGAAATCGATTTTTTTGCCCCACACATCGGATGTACTAACTTTAAAGCACTATGTGGCCCTTACAGGGTTAAGTACCCCCTTGAGGTTGAGCAGCTCTCCCTAGTAGGGAGCAGGTCAATTCCACACTGCGTGATGCCAGCCGCCGAGCCGCCCAGCCAAACACGGCGTTTTAATGGGATATAGTAAAAACTAAACGGTGTGGGAATGGATAGACTTAATGCTACATACACTCTAAGAACAGTGTGTTACGTTTACACACTTATCAACATGCTTTTCCACAGCCACTTTTAACACACATTTTTGTGTAACACACTGCACACTACATACTCTTTGGCAAAGGTGTGTTGATCTCAAAAATGTTTTGTAAATTTGTGTGTGTAACTCCTTATGCATGTTCCCGCAACACACTGTTCTTAGAGTGTAAGAGTAGCTCTGCACTACATACTGCTTTGAATGCCCTTTGTCATCACGATGCATGAAACATTTTTGATGAATAAGCCACAGGGCTTGATTCGTGCACTTTGTCGACCATTTGGGGTTGACACACGCCTGAAGAGTCACCATGATGCATGAATGCATCATGATGACTAAGGAGATTAAAGCAGTATGTGGCCTTTAAATGAGATATAAAAAGTACACGTTGGCGGGATGGATAGACCTAATGGTATGGGACCAGAGCTGTTAAGGATACCCTGAGGTATGAGTAGCACCCACGTGAGAAGCCAGCAGGTTTATTCTGCACTGCAAACAGAAAAGAAGTAGAATCACTGTGATTCCCGACGTGATCACTGAGGTAACTCTCCCCAGGACTCTAACGTGACTCCTTATCAATAGCAGGACTCTAAAATAACTCTATTATGACTCTATAATGACTCTGCTTTAAGACTCCCTAATGATTCGGAGTCACTTTAGAGTTGTGGGGAGAGTTACCTCAGTGATCGGGACTCCCATTTGAGAGTTACAGTGATCCTTCGTCTTCTTTGTGTGTGTGTGAGACCAGTCGCTGAAAATATTAGTAATGCAGTTAGATAGGATACATTATGGCTTTCCCATCACCAGCTCGTTAAATACCTGGTTCCAGTCACTGCTTACGTTCTTAACCAAATGGCTTCCCTCTCTGGGTCTCTGTATCAAGCCAGACACCTGTGTTTCACGTCAGCAGCAAGGAGATGGTGGTTTATATTGCAGCATCAAATACCAACATAAGACTACAGAGAGGTCACTTGGCCTTACAATATGCGTTAATTGTACATATTGGACATTATTCCCACAAGATTCTTCCATGCATTATCTCTTGAGATGTTTTTCTTTTGCAGTGCAATGGGCATCTACGACATGAATAAGATAAATGATTTGAAATAAAGGTACAACTACCATAACCACATATATGAAGGCGATGTTGTATCTTCCCTTCATCCTCAGAAGCCGAGTAAAATCCATAGTACTTTCCTGAGCAGAGCCATACTCGTGGTCGTAGAGGATGATATTGAAAAAGGTAAACGGTTGGCGGACATGGATAGCACATCCTATATCAGTCCGCCCTTATTGCAGAAGTCATGCTTGGACCTCATTCACAATATAGGTTAGGGTCCTGTGTCGGTACCTCAAGATCAGCAGGTACAGTTACTACGGTGGCCGACAAGGCTCACGCCCAAAAAAACACTGTTATGAAAAAAAAAAAAAATTTCACCTGAAAAAACAGGCGAAAAAAAAAATTTAATTTTTTTTCACAAATATTTTTTTTTTCATTTTTGAAAAACATGAAAAAAAGTTGCTGTCAACTGTCAAGTACGAAAATTGGCGCTGTCAACTGTCAATTTCCGCCATACCGCCCTGCGGCAGAACAGCATGCCGCTGTGTCAAGAGAGCCGGCATTTCATTGGTTGTCGGCGGGGCGTAATGATATGATATACGCAGAACGTAGTTCGCAATTTCCTGCTGTTCGGATGCACCTTCCCCCTTATTACCTTACTGCAACCTCGATTCATATGTCTTATAATACCTTGCACTTGATCTTACAATACAACTAATACACTTTCTCCAGCTATTTTTCAATTTATTTTGCCCGTGGGATGAAAGCGATGCGGGGCGTCCTGTTTATTATCAGCAGCGGCTGCACGGTCTCAGCTTAAACAAAGTATTCACTTCCGGCGTGAGTGGTGCGATTCCGCGTGGCGTGTACGAGGGACAAGCTTTTGGATCATAACTGCAATCCTTTTCTTGCTGTTCTACCAGCACCTGCAAGACTTTAAAGTAAGTTTCATACACTGTGTTTCACGTAACGTGTGCAGTACTTTATTTTGTATTGAACTATGTGGTAGCCTGTAGCATTTCATGCTAATCCACCCATTATCGCCCGTTATGAAATGAACACGCCTGCTGTTTTCACGCACGTGGTAGTAGTATACACAACTAACACACTGGCACCCCCGTCAGTATTTTCAACACACAGCTTTGTATGCTAATGTGTATTGTTTATTTTTTCTCGGTATATAGACATCATACATCCTGTTTATTTTTCCCATTTCATATACACGGCACATCCCTTTCACTCGCCAGCACATGGCGCATCCTGTTTATTATCGGCAGAATGTACCCGCGATAAAAAATATATCTTTTTGCCTTTCCAGTGGACCACGAGGGAGTGACACGGGGGAAGTGTGTGGAAAGTGGGTGCTTCTGTACTCAATTCTCCTCGCAAAAAGGCACACATTACTGCAACAACTGCGCCCCTCACATGGCCCGTCGCCATGTAAGTATCATACACCTTTCCTATGTTACAAACAGAATAAAGTTTCAGTAATGCAAGTTCATACTGTCATACAGCTGTGTTAACACCTCAATGTACCTTTCCACTGCCACCAAAATATTATCACAATTTTACTACATGTAGTCCTGTTTATTATCGTATATAGTACACACTCAACATCCCTCCCAACAGCCACACTTTTTCCTACTTCCTGTTTCTTCTGTTACGGTAGAAGAGATAAATTTGGCCCAGGTAGTACACACAGGAATATAGTCCATGTCATAGTACTGTATATCCCCTTCACCTACTTATACCATCTTATTTTGTAATATTTTTCGTATGTTGTTCTACTGTATTATTTGCCAGACATAATACGTGTATTTTTTTCTGCAGGAGAAAATGGGCCAGTGCAGTATGCCTGAATGTGAGTGCGGACTATTTACAGTTGTGGAAGGCTGTCACGACTGCATAGATTGTGGCCATGGTGCAGGTTTGCACAAGGTGCCCGATGTACCCAGTAAGTATACCGTATAACACATTATGACCTACATTATTTTCAGGCCTTTTGTCACCCCTCCTTTCCCCTTCTAACATGCCATTTGAAAATTTATTGTCCCATTCCTCTCCTTTTACCATCTGTTTGACACACGCAGTACAACAAAGTGAATCACATGTTACAGGAGCAAAATTGCTGAACGAGATGGAAAAGGTGGGGAAAAAAAGGAAAGTCCTATTGCGGAACATCCCTGCCACGCCTGTAGAGAAGAAGGTTCCGGTGCGCCGGGTTAGTATGAAGCCTACTTTGATACTATATAGGGCTATACAGTACCGTATATACATGCTTTTCATTTTTTCTGTATGTTATATGCCACTTCTATTTTCATGTTAGCATTCTGATACATGTAGACTATTTATAACCCATTTTTCGTATGTACTGTAACCAGGTCCTTTCTCTCATACTGCATTCTTCCATTCTTTCTTTCTCATTCTCTGACAGCTTTTCGAAATAACGCGGGGGGAAAGAGTCAAGGTCCGGGGTGTCTGGGGTAACCGTGCCAAAAAGGACAGGCGTGGAATCCAGACTGTCAGTGTAAGTGTAGCAAACATATTATGACTATTCCCTTTACCATATTTCACATAAACTCATTATAAATAATAAGCTGATGAAATAAACACAACCAGCAACGAACAAAAGTTTTGTAGAATGAACAGAACTGTTCACTCGACCTTTAGCCCGCATCACTTTTTTTCCATGTTCATCCTTGTGACGCCCGTCGCCAGTGCTGTATATGGGGACAGCAGTCCTGTTGGTCGTCAGCATTTCATACACACATGGCGCGTCCTGTTTATTATTTCTCTTTATTTAGACATTATACATCCTGTTTATTATTGGCATGTGATAGACACGGCACATCCTTTAGCCTGCCCAGCGCATGGCGCGTCCTGTTTATTATTTCTCGGTATATAGACATGATACATCCTGTTTATTATTGGCATGTGGTAGACACGGCACATCCTTTATCCTGCCCAGCGCATGGCGCGTCCTGTTTATTATTTCTAGGTATATAGACATGATACATCCTGTTTATTATTGGCATGTGGTAGACACGGCACATCCTTTATCCTGCCCAGCGCATGGCGCGTCCTGTTTATTATTTCTAGGTATATAGACATGATACATCCTGTTTATTATTGGCATGTGGTAGACACGGCACATCCGTTATCCTGCCCAGCACATGGCGCGTCCTGTTTATTATCGGCCGAATGTACACGCGATACATCCCCTAATTAGCCGACTCAACGTAGCACAACAAGTTATGTCATGTAACATAATGCAATGCCTGGTGTAATGTAGTACCATCTCACGTTCTTTCTGTGTTTATATTGTACCTGATGGTCACACCGGTGTTCTTCCAGATCGAATTCCAACCGGACGAAGAAGTCACGTTCAAGGGACTTCGTGACCGCTGTGCCCGCGTCTTCGCTATGGTGTCCTACGACACGCTGAGCAAATCTCACTCGGCCTTGCTCCTGGGCGGACTAAAAGGGCCGGAGGTCAACAACGATCGGGAGGTCCAAACGTTATTAAAGAACGGAAAGGGGTACTTTGTCCCCACCAAGAAGAACGAGGTGTCCTCTGTAAGCCACTTCTCCCTTCTTCTAATACATACAGCGTACATGAACTGTTCTCTTCGGCCTTAGCACATAGTACATAGTGGAAATATAATACATTACATCCTTCAATTTTTTGGGTGCTTTTACCATCCAGTCTTCTTACTTTCATCAAAAGTACTACCTGTGCTTTTAATGTAGTAGGAACTGCATTTTAATTGAACTACCCAAAAAATTTTACAGGAGGAGGAGGACTCTCTGTTGAGTGAGGTAAGGAGGACACACGAGTCGGACACCGAGCGTAGCTTTGATTTACCCCCAGTCAACATTCCGTCTCGCCGAAAGAAAACTGCCACAACGGGAAGTGCTGGAAAAGAAGACACAGAACGCTCTGCCAAGAGAAACACCAAAGTCCCTTCTTCCGCAGCAGGAAGTTCCTCCACCCCACCTCCACCTGATCCCACTCACTCGTCTGAAGGGAAAAAAAGGCCAGCAGGAAGTTCCTCCCCACCACCTCCACCTGATTCCACTCACTCGTATGAAGGGAAAAAAAGGCCCAGAACACAGGAGGAGGAGAAGGTGAGTACCGGCAAAAATCCTGTTTCTTTGTACCCTGTAAAATAAAAACAAAACAAAAAATATGTCCTCTTTCCTCATTCTGTATGAAACATATGACGTACTTGGACAGCAAAAATGAGTGTTTTTTCTGTTCCCAATCTGTGCAGGATTTACCCCAAGCGCCAGAAGGTGAGGTGATATAATATTTGGTTGTGTTCATGTTTTGTCACGTTCAACTGATTTTCCCTGTTATTTGTTGCAAGTTCCTTTCTCATTCTTCTTTTAATTTGGTGAAGAAACCCGAAAAATATTACAAAGAGACACATGAAATAAATTGCTATGTGATAAACTTTACGTCCTTTTTTCTTGTTCAGGCAGAGATATTATAGTACTACATAGCTTTGACTTCCTTTCACGTACATTCCTTACAATGTTACATGAGACAATTTTTCCTGTGTATATTTTGTTCACCTTTCACTTTGTAGCGAGAAGGAAGATTAGCACGATGGCCCCTCCAGACAACTATGCACAGGAAGAGATCGGGACTGCCGTCACCGCCTTTGCTCTACAATATTTGACAGACACAGACGAAGTGGTCGGGCCCTACATCCCGTGGAAGTCGAGAAACCCGGATCACAACTACCTGCTGGCCAAGCTGGTGAAAGGTACCATAACTTTTATGTCTTTTTTTACCTTTTCCATGACATATCAAGGCCACTCCAAAAAAAAAGTCTGGTTTCTCATCCCAAAGCAGAGAAAAATTTCAGTAGGGCGTTTTTTTTTAAATTTTTAATTTTCTTAACGCAGGAGCCAAAATGTATAGGAAAAAAGTAGATTTTCTGCAACAAAATTTCACACTTAATTATTCAAGTGTCTATTTATTTGAAGCTGTTGGAAAATGTAAGATATTCCTGCTGTCATACAGCATAACAGAAGTTTTATTTTGTATCAGGGGAAACGGACATATATAAAATCGAGATGCACTTGGAAGATGGTGTTAGAGTCCCCCGGTCCGTCGCACAGGATAACGCGTGGCCGGATATGGCTGAGGACGAAGGTAGGAAGATTTACACCTCTACAGTGAAATCTCGATATGAGGAGGATGGTAATAAGGAGCAGACTGTTTTAAAGAGCAGATTTGCTATGCCAAGATTTTTTCTCTACATTTCTATAGTAATAATACCTGATTAGAAGGTGCTTTTTTACACAAAAATGGTTTAGAAGGAGCAGAATTTTTCGTACATGAATAACTTGTTCGGCTGTTCATTCATTTGATTGAGAAAAAAGTTCCCATTCCGATGAACTAGGTGATGGTGTGTGTGTAGAGGACCCCCACCCCCTGTATACACAGATGCAACCGGCATTGCTATCCTATGTTAAATACTTTATTTTACCCACAGCAACATGTGGGAATTCTCCCTTCTGTATGATGCCCTGTAACCCAGTGGGCACAGGAGGTTGAACAAAGATGGATAAATGTTTACCAATCTTTATTCGATGTTGATTCAACAATTATTCAAACTTGCTAATATTTTTAAATGGCCCCTCTTTCTGTTGTTGTAGCACAATTTCTATTATTTTATTGTAACAGGTATGACCCTGTTATGGCAGTCGCCATATCAGGTATACACAACATTAGAGACGACCTACATAGGGGTGGTGGCGTATCCCTTCCTGAGCAAGGACCTGGTATACGAATGGTTTGCGTTGCACTGCACGAAAATAGAGGTTTACGAGATATACCTGCTACTGATTTCTCATGACAACCTCATCCAACCTCAGTATATCTGATGACAACTTAGGTCTTGAAGTTGTCATGGAATATACTGGGCATTTATACCACGGCAACCAAGCTGGGGAAGTTGTCATGGAATATACTGGAGCTTTATACCATGGCAACCTGGGTGAGGAAGTTGTCATGGAATATAACATGACGCTAGTTGGCGCTAGGGCCTATCATTTCCATTCAAAATGTATCATATTTAGTAAATTTGATTCTTTCTGTGGTAATTTGCCAAAAATTGCAAATTGATCATTTCTTTGCAAATTCTGAGGTAGAAAAATGTAATTTTAAGTGCTCCTATCTACCATACAAATACTTTCACCTGCACAATATAAAGCAAGCATAATAGTCTGTACCTGCATTCAATACCATTTCAAGAAAAAAAGAATTGCATTGATATATGAATGGAGCCGGGTATGAAGCCCCCACACAAGCCTACACTACCACCACCCCACAGGCCGGCTCAGGGTACCAGGGAGCCGGGTATGAAGCCCCCACACAAGCCTACACTACCACCACCCCACAGGCCGGCTCAGGGTACCAGGGAGCCGGGTATGAAGCCCCCACACAAGCCTACACTACCACCACCCCACAGGCCGGCTCAGGGTACCAGGGAGCCGGGTATGAAGCCCCCACACAAGCCTACACTACCACCACCCCACAGGCCGGCTCAGGGTACCAGGGAGCCGGGTATGAAGCCCCCACACAAGCCTACACTACCACCACCCCACAGGCCGGCTCAGGGTACCAGGGAGCCGGGTATGAAGCCCCCACACAAGCCTACAATACCACCACCCCACAGAGCACCAGTGGGCGGGTACAGAAAGCTGGCTTGTAGGCCCTGGGACTTTTTTTTCCTCACCCCTCCCAGTGCCGGCTACAAGCCAGGCCAGTACTCCCTCCCCGCCCCTACCTGCCCTAGGGCCGGCTACAAGCCACCCCAGTTCTCCCTCCCCGCCCCTACCTGCCCCAGGGCCAGCTACTCCCTACTCCCTACTCTACTGGAGTGCAATTTTAATATGATAATTTCTGGGTGTTTTTTTTAATGTTGTCATTGAATCTATTGAGATTTAAGTAAGATAAAAATCCAAATTGCCATGGGGTTTAATGGGGTTTAAGTAAATTATAATACCCATGCCTCTCCATGTGCACTCCATGGTGTTCAATGCAATACTGATCCCCAAGCCAATCAGAAGCAAGTCTCGTTCTGGTCACATGACCAGCACTGCACCCCATATATAATGGGGGTGCAGTGTGGGCTCCTCAGTCAACTGCTGCCTGACCATGGGAACACACCTGCCTGCTTGTCTGCTGCCTGCCACCTGCCCACATCTACCTCCTGCCTACTGAAGAGCTGCTGACTACCAAGCATCAAATTTGATAAATTAAGTCAAAAGTGAAAAAATCCTAACCCCCTGAAAAAAAAAACATACCCCACCCTGGTTGTCCTGGGGTTTAATGAGATTTAAACGGAAAATATCCCTGGTGGTCCAGGGGCTTTGCTGAGATTTAAGTGGAAAATGCCTCTGGTTATCCTAAGGTTTAATGACATTCAAGTGGAAAACATCCCTGCTTTTTCTGGAAATTAACGAGATTTAAGTGGAAAATACCCTTGGTTGTCCTGGGGTTTGAAGAGGTTTAGGTACAAATACCCCTGGTTGTTCTGTGGTTGAATGAAATCTAAGTGGAAAATACCTCTGGTTGTCCTGGGCTTTAATGAGATTTAAGTGGAAAATACCCATGGATGTCATGTAGTTTAATGAGATCTAAGTGGAAAATACCCCTGGTTGTCCTGTGGTTTAATGGGATTTAATTGGAAAATACCCCTGGTTGTCCTGGGGTTTAATGAGATTTAACTGGAAAATACCTCTGGTTGTCCAGGGGTTTAATGAGATTTAAGTTGAAATATCCCTGATTGTCATGTAGTTTAATGACATTTAAGCGGAAAATACCCCTGGTTGTGCTGGGGAATATTAAGATTTAAGTTAGATGTAACTGAGGTTGTCCTGGGATATCAAGTTAATTAAATCCCATGCAAGCGTACCTTTAAGAGAAATCAATTCCCCTTAAACCCCATCCAACCCGAGGTTGACAGGGATCATTAAACTCCATCATATCAGTTGCAACCCGAGATTTACATGAGATATACTGGGCTTTAAGTTACACTTATATCTGCATTTTGGTGCAGTGTTGGAGGAGGGGGAGGAGCGCTTCCTGGGTTTGACGGACCCTTTCATATTGGTCCCCCCCGGACGCTACACGTGTAAGCTCAGCTATATGGGGGAGGATGAAGTTGTGTTGCAGGGGTACATCAGCCGGGTGAACGTGCTGAAGTGCTCAAATCTCTTCCAAGGTGAGACGCTGTAAGGTGTTTACAATGTAGCATAGTACTGTGTTATATGATATACATTTTATTTTTACTTGATACTAGAAGGGTAAAGTTAATCTTTTCCTTCTTTCTTTTAGTGGCCAAAATTAAAATAATGAAACCAACATGGAGAGACAGTACACTTTATACCTATCATACAAGCTGTCTTCACTTTTTTTATTTTTCAGAGTCCGGACTCCAGTTCATAGAACCAAAAGACTACACGGTCCACTACGCGAGCAAAATTGGCGGAGGCAACTTTGGAGCGGTGTACCGAGGTGATTTTTTTGGACCAGTTGCTGTAAAAACCATTAAGACGAGTCACTCGGTCGACATATTCTTGGCAGAGATAAACATTGCAGGGTGAGTACGATAATAAACCACTTTGTTCACTGTACCTTTCTCCCCGCTGTGTCATAGTAAACAAACTGAATAACAAATATATGCCCGTGCTTTCCATTGTGTTCCACCTTTAATACCATATGCATGTTACTAGTCCTTTAGAAAAATAACCCCTTTTCTTTACCATACAGAAAGATGCGTCACCGCAATCTTATTCGATTGCTGGCCGTATGCCAACTGGAAGATGAGATACATATCGTCATGGAATTGTGCAACGGCAGAAATCTGGCGCGCATCTACGAGAAAATGCGGAAAATGAAGACCATCAAGGCCAAAGTGAGTACCATATTTCAAGTGACACTGCACTTTCCGCACTGTCGCCATGATATGGGTTGTCCCGCGTTATATGGTTCATTGCGCGTCCTGTTTATTATTTGTCGGCAACATGTAGTCACGATACATCCCTGTACGTACTAAGTACATGGGTCGTCCTGTTTATTATTTGTCGGCAACATGTAGTCACGATACATCCCTGTACGTACTAAGTACATGGGTCGTCCTGTTTATTATTTGTCGGCAACATGTAGTCACGATACATCCCTGTACGTACTAAGTACATGGGTCGTCCTGTTTATTATTTGTCGGCAGCATGTAGTCACGATACATCCTTAGACGTACCAAGTACATGGCTCGTCCTGTTTATTATTTGTCGGCAGCATGTAGTCACGATACATCCTTTGACGTACCAAGTACATGGCTCGTCCTGTTTTTTATTTGTCGGCAGCATGTGGAGACCGAATCAGCGGTGTGCCAATTACATTACAACTCGTCTTGATTTGCGGCTGGATGTAGTACTCTGTGTAACCCTTATGACAGGAGCTGATTGTCTCTCATTCTGACAGGAGGAAGTGCTGAAATTAGACGACAGCATGTTCGTAATGCAGCAGCTGTGCCTGGCTCTGAACTACCTGCACAGCATCCCCGTCGTTCACTCAGACGTCAAACCAGGGAATATTATGATATCGCCAAACTACGAGGTGAAGCTGCTAGATTTCAGTATCGCCCGCATAAAGCAGAGCGCTCGTGAGGAGCGCACCTATGCCACAAACTTCGGGGGCGGCCCGGGAGCGGGTACCTTCGCGTACATGGCCCCCGAAGTGTACAACGGGTCGAAACTGAAGAGGCAAACCTCTGTAGATGTGTACGCAACCGCCTTAATAATTGTAGAAAATGCGAACAACGGAGCACTGAACTATCCCATGAGGCAAGACGTGAAGAATGCCATGGCTGCTGAAGGCTTTCCGAAAGGAATTAAGAAGGTGGCCCCTGCCCTCCTACCCGTCACACAGATGGCTCTCAGCTGGAAGCCAGAGGAGCGGCCGGAAGCCAAGGAATTGGGGAAAGTAATAGGTTCTCTCTTCGACGAGGAGGCCTACTACGGGCAGAAGCCAGCGTGGTGAAGCGTAAGATAGACTAGTGTATTCAGTGAGGGCAGGAAAAATTATGTGCATTTGTCTACTGTTCCATGACACTTTATTAGTTACACACAGAAGTGAACCATTTCATAAAAATAATATAGTCAAATCATGATACAATTGGGAAATTTTTTTTGTACAATATCACATGCTCGGTCTACTTTTATTTACATTGCATCGACATGTGCTACACGTTATATGATTATACCATCTGAAACTTTTTTTTTCTATTTCACATGCTCTCTGTACTTTTATTTACATTGCATCGACATGTTCTACACATTATATTTAACGATCACACAAAGCTAGAAAAATAGCTTGGGCATTCTGCATGCACAACACCATGTTGTTCTGGTTCAGGAATTCGTCTGCCTCTGCCCTAAACTGTGCCGGTACAATGTCTTCAAAGTGGTCTGCTATCTCATGGTACTCTGCCGCGAATTCCATGTCATCTGCCGCCTCAACACCGTAATGATACCCACACTGCTCGCCCCCTGTCAAATTTTAAATAAGAAAAAAAATTACATATATCACATGTCCAATTATTTGGTGACAAACAGTTCAACGGCCGAGCACATACAGAGGTCAAATAGCTTAACAACATGGGAAGGGAAACAGAGAAATTCATGTATACGGGCTTACCGAAAAGATCAGGATGGTTATACATGTCGTCTGGACATCCTCCACATGGCAGACTCACGCCTTTCTGTTGGCGAATCTTGTGAAGGTTCCAGTCACGAATGTAGTCGTCCACCTGCCGCTTTACCAATGGGAGGTAGACGTAAATGAACGCGTCTCTGTGCAGGTGAAACAAAGCATGGGTGCGTTACACAAAATGAAATACATACACAAAGACACACTCATTTAAGTCTGTTGGCCGGGTTGTTTCACCATTTGACCTTGGGCCGTATTTCACGAGGCCATACGCCGAGCGAAATGTGGCACACCGGTCAACAGACTTGAAATGAGTGTGCCTTTGTGTTAATTTTTTATCATTTTCGATTTAAAATACGAAAATTGTGATGGGGGGAGGGCCTATGATAGCCTAATTATATCCCCTTCAAATGTAAATTAAGCACCATTTTGATGACGTCACAGGGCCGTATTACGGCCATTGGTTTTTTCACGGGTTCACGGGTGGGTGAAATACGGCGTTGTTTGGTTTAGTCAATGGGACTGCTGTTTTTCATTAAAAAATTAAACTCTTTTCTTTGATACATAAAAGACATGCTGTTTCATATTTTTTCGTGGTAATATACAAGTTTCATACCGGTTTTCTTGTACGTCGACAGGCAGCCCATCTCGCAACATTTGTGTGAACTGCTGGTGTAGGCCATACGTGACATGCCTGTACATGCCGGACCAAAAGCACTCGATTTTCTGTAGAAATAACACAAAAGAGGCACAGTATAATAGTTAGGAAGGAACATGTTGTAGACATTGATATTATTTTTTTTCCTGCCCTTACGCTATATAAAGTGGGAAAAACAATTTACTTGGTTCAATTTGGACTTGTCCACCACTGCCGGTCGCTCCGACGCTACGTCCGTCCCATTACGCCTCAGGAACATCTGCAATTCTATGCTGAGCGTGTTCTCCGTACCCGGGTCGAACCTTGCTCTGTTCGGCACAACTGTTTAAAAGAAGAAAAATAAAACCTTGCATTAGGTTTCATCCGGTTTCCCATGTTTCCCTGTGTTACAGTATAACATGTATTTTGTGTGTACGGGTCAAGTGTTATGGCGGACACACAGTGAACATAATATTGTAAGGAAAAGTATACATACCTTCCAACTTCTGTATGGTGTCCGCAAATAGTTTGACCACGAAGTTTGGATTTTTGTTAGTGGTATATGTTGTGCACCAGAGCACCCTCCGTGAAAAGCAGTCTATCGCTCCGTGTATATAAATCCCATACGTAGCCAGTTTGTCATGGCCATCGATTGACCAGCAGTCATTGGGCCCCTGTATAAAAGGGATGGAACTTTGTATTATAACGTACATTTACATGTCGTAGCAAATAATGGAACGTTCTATGTTATTCCCATGTCATATTATGTTAGCTATACTGTACATACCGGTGACTGAAAGATGCGCCGTACAAACTTCTTTCCCTTCCTCCTCTCCCCGGCTTCCGGGTCCAGCACCCTGGCCGCTGCCATGACATCGTCCCTATTTGGAAAGAATTTATTTTTTCACTCACTCTGTTATTTAGTATTCTGCGGTGTACAGTACACAGTATTGCACCAAGCATCCCGCGGTAGACACGATACAGTCCACCGATTTTATGATTCATACGGTATAACAAAGGGTTCTGGAGATGTAGGTTGGTATATGGACGAAAATAATATTTCGAAGCAGCACGCCAAAGTTGGGAGAAATACCTTTTTATTGCCACGTTGAATTTGTCTCTGATAATCCTTGTCACGCGTCTGTAGCCTGCTGTCTCCTGACACTTCTCCTGAGCATTCTATGGTTATACCGGAAACAATATTCATATACTTGGTTTAGTGTTAACAGTATTAATAAAACAGCATGACATAGTACTACATGACGTCATGAAAAATTAATATTGTGATATAAGTTTGCTCTGTTTATTTGTGCTATGCTCAGGTAGGAAAAGGATATGGATGAAAAGGAATACAGTTGACTGTAATGTTACACACCTGCACTAGATTTAGGACGGTTTCCGGCTCCAGCGGTACTGTCCTGGTGATGCCAAACTGTTTTAGCCGCCTTTTCAAAGTACTGAGGCTGGCAATTGGGAAAAAAAGAAATAAAGATTGACTGCTTGCCACTTGACTATTTTTCCTTCAATTTTTAAGAGAAATAAAGCTTGAATTGGTCACCAAATTGTTGAAAATATTGCGATCAATATGTCGTAATAGTAGATAATTCTGGAAATTATGTAAAGGCATTAGAGCATTTCTTTAGGTATAGGAGTATAAGCCTGCCCCGAGTATAAGCCTGCCCCGTGTATAAGCCGGGTCAGTTTGCCACTTAGTACTTGTAGAAGCCCGGGCTTATACACGGGGAAATACGGTACTTGGAAAAGTGTAGAGGTGTGGAGAAGCCAGCTGTACATTTAATGAAAATGAATGGAGCAGTGTTCTCCTAATGCTATACCTGAAGGACAGCCCAAACTGTCTGAGGTATCGTAGGATCATCTCGTTGCTTTTCCCCAGCAGCACCAATTTGGACAGTATGTCTGGCAGTAGCTCTGTGCAATAATGGAAGGAGAAACAGTTGTATTATTGCACAGTAATGTAGGAAGTATATTTCAGGAAGTCATATGATGAAAAGGCAGGATAGTAGGCGGTGTAACTGTGATATACTACCTTGTGTCGTGTTGTGCTCTGTGTCAAGGTGGCCACACTCTACGCACTGCATTATCCCCACCACTATCTCCAGCCTTTTACACGGGCATCTTTTGCAACTTCTGTGGAACAATTCCTCGTACTCCATTTTGCTGGTAGTTCTGAAAAGGGAAACAAAAGATATTTGATTGCACCCGATATATCGATACATATGCAGCACACGATAATAAACAGGATCCTGTTTATTATCGTCCAAGCGTATATGAAATCCCGTTTATTATCATCCGGACATACAATTGAACGGGACGATAATAAACAGGATTCGGTCTGGTCATGTTGCCGGAAAGACGAGCGCGGCGGTGGAAACTACACACTGTGACATAGCAATCGCTGTAGACACGACATAACCTCATCGAACAGTGTGCCCGGTAGACACGAGACATACTGCAAAGTGCTGCCATCTAGCGGAGTGCTTCCGAACGAAGGGATGGGAGCGACCTCTACATCGTATAGCAATAACTACGCAGGAGCGCCATTCGGTCAACAATACGTTTCACGGTAACATTATGCCTTTCTTACACTTATTACCGAAAACATGAATGAATCAGGTAGGAAAGATGCTGTACAATGTGTATACATATGTCAGGAAGCAGAAATCCGGCATGCCATGCTGTGTTGAACGTATAGGGGGCTGGGTATGAGGTATGTCGACGGGATTAGCCTAATGTGCTGGTGCTTCTCGTGTCTACATTATACGGCTGTCTCGTATCTAAAAAAGGTGGGATGTTTCTTGTCTACAGTGGGGGTCTCTCTTGTCTACCGCATCAGACCTATAATGTTATAAGGCTGTCTCGTATCTAAAAAAGGTGGGATGTTTCTTGTCTACTGTGGGGTCTCTCTTGTCTACCGCATCAGACCTATAATGTTATAAGGCTGTCTCGTATCTAAAAAAGGTGGGATGTTTCTTGTCTACTGTGGGGGTCTCTCTTGTCTACCGCATCAGACCTAGAAAGTAAACTATTATAAAACTGTCTGTCAGGGAGTGCTCATTTGGTATGGCCGGGGGGGGGGGGGGGGAGCATGTGAGGGGGGGCATTTTTTTTAGGGGTATTGACAGGGGAGGGCCTTTTCTTTTTTACCCATTTTTTTTTGGGGGGGGCCTTTTTTGCGGGGGTATTCCTACACACCAATATTGTTTCTCATGCACTACTTGGGGGGGGGGGGGGGGGTGCACCGTATTTCATACAGGAAGGATAACATGGTGTCTTTTTTTCTGTTTAACACAGATGCCCAGGAAAAACCCTCAGTTGGAAGAGGTGAAGCAGGCCAACCGGGCGGACCACAGGAAGTGGTTAGAAAAGAACAAGCAGGAGTGGCCAGAGTTGCACAAGGCCAACAGGGCGGCTGCAAATGCTGTGAGTATAAAGGGGCCGTGGAGGCGGATGGGGGGGGGGAGTGAGGGTGGAAATGGCAAGACAAGTATGGAATGTAGGGTAAATGTGGGTGACGTGCTGAATGTTGAAAAATCCCCCCCCCCCCCCCCGCGAAGGCACAACGTTTTCCTTGTTACACATTTTTCATTGGGTGTGCTGTATATATATTTTTTTCTCTGATTATTTTTTAAACTTTTTTTTTTCAAACGCACACTAAGTAGTGGTAAAGGACAGAGCACTTGACATGTGAGGAACCTTTGGGTAACATGGTCGGTATGTCACCGATGTTACCCACGTTTACCATACTGGAAAGGGGGTGGGGGGAAAGTATGTTCAAAAAAAATAAACAGATGAGTGTATTGTATGATTTGTCTTTCTTTCTTAAGAAATACGAGGCTACACGCCCCTACTCAGAACTGAAGGGAGAGAAGAAAGCACGCGTGCTGCTCTCCAAAAAGCTGAGTGCGGCCAAGGCAAGGGGGAAGCTCACCGAAGAAAAAGGTAAATTTCTTTGTTTTTCTCTATATATTTAGGGGCCGTGTACCCCTACACTGCATGTAAGGAGTGTGGTGTGCCCAAAAAAAAAGGATTTGTCCCATATGTGGGTTACACTGCCTTACGTCAGGATGAATGTTGTCTACAGTATGGGGTGGAGAAAGCATGTATCATGTGCTCCACTCACCGGGGAGTAAATGGCAGGAGTGGGGGACTGTATTAAATGAAGCCTCAAAAAAAAGTATCTGTGTCCTGTGGCGCAGGGCCAGTGTGATGTGAAGTTGGCATACAAAATTACACTGACTGGGTAAATGGGAAGATATATGTTGTTTCAGCTCGGGAGATGAAGGAACAGTTCCTGCGCGATTTCCCAGGGGCGGTGCTGAAAGGCTACAACGATGCAACGGAGGAACAGTCCGAGCAATCAACGGAACAGGAAGTCCAAGCAGAAGAGCTGACAGGAGAGGAACAGTCTGAGGAATCTACGGAAGTGGAAGTGCAAGCAGGAAACGTGACAGGACAGGAGGCTGTACCGGGTGCCACTGAGGCACAGAACACAGAGGGAGAGGAAGCAGAACAGCAGACAGGAGAGGGTTTGGGTCAGCGACACACCGAACAGGCCGTGAACTCTCCTCCCACTGTACCTCAGCCCGAGGAAGAGGATGCCCCAGCTTACCGTATGGGAAGCCAGGTCTCTAGTCGGTGAGTAATTGAACATTTAGCATACGCCTATTGAAAAGTTTTAAAATTATTTTTTGGGCAAATCAATTTTCACACTACACACCGCTGAGCGCTGGTCTTTTATAATTGATACATAGTAATATGCGCCATACTATATACATGATATTCCCACCTAATGGCATTCCTTTTTTTGTTTTAAAACCCTATGTCAGGTACCAAAACTGTATAGGAAAGATATGTACGAAATGGCCCGTCTCGTGTCTACATGTATATATTAAAAGGAAATTTAACCTGAGCCAAAATGTGCTGTCTCATTCCCTGTACTTATGCTACAACTACAAAAAATATTTTTACACTATAGCAAATAAGTACCATCAGCCAGTTTCCTGGATTAAAATGGAGAATACATGAAATTTATTTCCCACAGAACCCGCAGCAACAAGAAAGAGAACAGCACTGGGTCCGCCTTCTGCACCCCCCCCCCGCACAGAAGATCAGACAGACTACAGAAGAAAAAATGTGTCAAATCCTTCCCCCTACCACTTAGTACAATGGCCCAAGTAGAGGAAAGAAATGCTGCAACACTGAAGAAGGCACCACGTTCACCCTCGCCCACTAAAAGCCCTGCCGCACGGTTCGCAAAAGGTCTCAAACTGTCCAAAATTTGAAGAAAGGGATTTTTTTTTTCTCTACCTTATGTAGATAAATACATAAAAGAGAGAGAGAGACAAGTTAAGAAATAAAACGCCTTACTTTTTTATTTGACAGCATTGTGATGATAAACAATCCGTTCAAGTCATGCGGCCTTATTTCAACGTTATACGGGTTAGGTATAAAATAATATACCGTGATGCCAAATTAAAAGACCAACTATGTCATAGCGTGAAGAATATGTTACTGTCCAAAACATTACCATGGTATCATACATTTGTTATAGCATAAAAACTAAGTACCGGTATCCTGTGTCCTGTTTATTACCCCTGTTCATTAAACTCGTATATGATGAAAACTAAGATCTTTCCTACTGTATGAAAACATACATGAACACACAATGATGTAAATACCATGCAAAAAGATAATACAAATAACAAGAATACACTTAACATCTAGGAAACTATATAGTACTCATTGCCAGTATACATATATGAGTGCATTTTTATGTAAAAGGGGGACCTAATGTGAAGACATTCGTACCATTCTTGGCGGGCTGACACTCAAGCGAAAAGGCTTTGTAGATAGGTCACTTTAGCATTTTTATGTATAATATTATACTCACAGCTATAGTACCAGATGTCCTAACTTTAAATAGTCACAGCGAGTGAAATACCCAGTAGAACACTACATGAGAATGGGAATGCATCACCCAAATACTGATGATATCATAGAAAATCACAAACATGCTGTATATATTACCGCATTCAGACGCACAACATTAAAAAATATGACATATAGCCTCAAAGAGACCGCCTGTGTAGTGGTTACCCAAGCCCGTTGCTGCAGCTCCCGGTGGGTGAGGGTCAGTGAGGCCCCCCCCCCCTGTGTTCTCTGCACCCCTGCGCCTTTTTGTACATGACACACCTGGGATAAAACCAAACCCCTCTGAAATACCACATAAAGTTCCCAATCGTATGTGAATTGTCATTGTCATTACTGTATATGCATGTCTGAATGATATTCTTTCATCAAAATCAATAATATATGGATATACAAAATGTTAGGTTTTTGGGCCGAGCTACTTAATAAAAGCGAACGCAATAAATTAACAAATTCTTCTATTTCCCCTCATTCTGCCTCTGTATCTTCATCATGACCGTCAGTGCTGCTGTGCGCAGCATTTCCTCCTCCGCGTTCCGCGTTCTGTAAAGAAAATACACAAACGGTTTGCACTAAAAATAAAAAGAAATGAAAGGACAGGAAGATACTAAAGGAAAAGGATGACATTACATGGAAACAGGACTTGGTACAGGACACCACTTGACATGTGCATCACGAATTACACTACATGTCTGCTACATTACATACTACATTTTCGGTATAGCAAAGCGTTAAAACAATACATACCGTGTGCCCACTGCCCCCTCCTCCTCAGAGCTGGTTGAGTCCTGTTGACTTGGCACAAAGTCAGGGTCCGGGGTCCCCGGCTCTGAAACACAGGAAGAGGAGGACCCAGGACTGCTGGCTGTCATGGGGGTGTCGCGTTCCCCCTGCTCCGTGTCCCCCTCTTGCTGGTCGGTGTGACCCTGGCTCACAGGGCTGGTGGCAGTGGCCTGGGACCCGCCCCCCTCCTGCTCGCTGTCCTCCTGTTCCTCCTGACTGTCACCCTCCGTGACAGGGCTGGTGGCAGTGACCGTGGACCCGCCCACCTCCTGCTCGCTCTGCTCCTCGTCCTCCTGACAGTCACGCTGGGTGACAGGGCTGGTGGCAGTTGCCGGGGACCCGACCCCCTCCTGCTCGCTGTCCGGCTCTCCCTCTGTTTTGAAAAAGGAAAGATCAAAAGTGTTTAGCGGATAATAAACAGGACACTGGATACCGGTACTGAAGGATGTCTCCTGTCTACATTAAGCCCATTATATACCGTACTACTTGTACAGTTTGTGATGGGAGGCATCTGTTGTGTGTAACTAGCATCAATAATAAACAGGACGGGCCATGCTCCTGGTATATTGAAGGATTACTCTGGTCTACATACTACCGACAATAAACAGGACTACTGCTATACTGGGTGGAAAGAGGAATATATCGTGTCTATGCTTCCCCGAAAATAAACAGGACACGCCATGCCGACGGTACAGGGAAGGATACCTGCTGTATTATTCCCGCCAAAAATTAACAGGACTACGCTAAACAGCATGGCCAACAGTGATATGGTAGTACTAGTGAGTAGTGTACGTACCTTCAGCGCACTCCTGGCTAAAGAAGGTAGACAGGTCGGGACAGGGCCCGGGAAGAGGGGTGGAGTGAACAGCGGGGGAGTGCTGTTGTGCCACGTGTACCTCGGCTATAGATAAAATAAATTACATTGTAATGAGGGAAAGAAAAATTTTTTTGCTTTGTGAACAGGATGTGGGAGGTAGGGATTATATCTCATACACCATTCCTTTATCCAAAGCTGTTTCCCACCCCGTATGTAGAGCGTGCAGAGAATTTTTTATATGATACTGATATATATAGGGAATTTTGATTTTGTTCTGCCGTACTTACAGTGCAATGTCTGGAAAACCCCACCGTGTGAAGCTGATGGGATATCGTTGAAGGTGGGAGGGTTCTCCAGTGACCACCGAGTGACAGGGCTGGTGGCAGTGGCCGGGGACCCGCCCCCCTCCTGCTCGCTCTGCTGCTCGTCCTCCTGACAGTCACGCTGGGTGACAGGGCTGGTGGCAGTTGCCGTCGACCCGCCCCCCTCCTGCTCGCTGTCCGGCTCTCCCTCTGTTTTGAAAAAGGAAAGATAAAAAGTGTTACATATGTGGTGTACATTTAGCCGATAATAAACAGGACACTGGATACCGGTACTGAAGGATGTCTCCTGTCTACATTAAGCCCATTATATACCGTAATACTTGTACAGTTTGTGATGGGAGGCATCTGTTGGGGGGACAACTGAACCATGTGATAAAGGTATAGCCCACCCGTGTTTAAATATGTATGCCTCCCTTGTTTACTCCTACCGTAAATCTACCGGTATGTCTCCTGTGTACAACGAAGTACATGGGTAAAGGATGCGTTACATGTGTACTGTATGATTTACTTTTCCCAACGTAGCGTGCACAGCGTAATGACTGGAATATAGTAGAAACAATAAGGCTTACCTTGCTCAAGATCTGACGGGGTGGAGGGTCCTGCAATGCTCTGGACTTGCTGCGCCGCAGCCTCTGCCCGGTACTGCCTATGAAGCCTGTTGTTCAGATCCTGGGCGTGAGCCCACTCATCGGTCCCTGGTAGCGGCCGGTATTTCTGTGGATAAATAATGTACCAAAAAATAGGGTTAAATTGAATATATTGTAAAGGGAGTTAATTTCTTCCACTGGCATGAAACAAAAAATTATATGTATGCATTTGAAGTTGTTTCTTTCCCAGTTTAAACGTCACCTAAAGTCACCCAGGATATTGGCTCATTTGGGTTTAAAAAATATTTGGATGGGGGGACAGCCCTACTGTGTGGGTATGAGGGATAGGATGCATAATTTACATATGAAAAAGCTTTGGTGAAAAAATGCTATAGCTTAAAAGGTTCCCCAAAGCGGGGTGTGTTTGGCACGTTTTAAACCTTTTGAATTTCTTCGTTGGCACACATTTTTTCATTTAATATCCCTCCATTCTCAAAATATGTTAAAAAATCATTATGATAAAGGATTGATATTAATAAAATTTGATTATAACAATCTGTGTTATTCAAGTGTAATAGAAAGTTGCAGGGTATGTTGCAGCACATTTTTATATATCAGATAAAGTTGTCCACATTTTAAAACGAAAAGCCCCAAATAACAGATACAAACGCATTATAATAAGCATATATTTTTTTCTTCTTTCTTTAATATATTCCAAAAAGGAGTGTAAATATCTTTAATTTTGTCGGAACATATTTTCCTCATATATTATGTTACTGAAATGCCCACATGGAAATTGCCATAATGGTTGTACGTACTGCTGCCTGCTTTCTGTGGTATTCTCTGGCTTCTGCCGCTGCCGCCGGACCCTTTTTGAACTTCTTTGAGTAATATCTTTTTGAATTGGCCCTGTGCCTTGTATCATCATATATGATGCGGTCTGCGGGCAGAAGGTGCTGTGAGTGAGGTTTGACTCTGGCAACCCAGTCGTCCAGCTCTTGCTGGGTGCAGCCAGACTGCGGGGCAATCAACGGGGTTTCATATGGAAGAGACATCTGCAATATGAAAATATTTGCGTCACATTGTGGAATATTCACATGATTCGTATGAGTGTCCTGTTTAATATTGCCATCCTGTTTATTATCACCATCCTGTTTATTGTCGACGTCCTGTTTATTATCCACCAAGGCGTGCGCTCGGAAAGTGGCCACACGATTAATTTAGAGCTAAGACATGCTTTGTACTTAATACAGTAGATAGTAACGATGTAGTTGAGCCATATTCTACACTTTATCCGTTTTATTCTAGCTTATTTCATCTGTAATACAATAAAACAATGCAGAAAGACCGTACGTGAAGACTTACCTTGTTTTGACCGGAAGTAGAATAGGGATGTGTCGCCGCCTAGCGTGAAACGTTATGGTACGGAAATATACCGCCAGATGGCAGCAGGTCGGCGCGGTATCGGGCGGTATGCGTTATTGCACGTATAATGCCTGCTCACTATACCGTCATGTATATTCAACGTGACAGAACACCGTACAATACAGTAAACATGAGACATTTCACATAGTATTGTATTACATAGCGTACAGTACAAGAAGGAGTATGAACAAATTGTGACTTACCGCGTGCTCTACTGCAGAAGGAATGGCATACCCTGGGTATTGTTTAACTTGAGGACAGTGCGTTCGTTTAATATGAAGAAAAAGTAGTACCGCCCCCGGACCAATGGGAGGCTGTATAACAAAGTATACATGGCGCAGGGCGGTATGGCGGAAATTGACAGTTGACAGCGCCAATTTTCGTAGTTGACAGTTGACAGCAACTTTTTTTCATGTTTTTCAAAAATGAAAAAAAAAATATTTGTGAAAAAAAATTAAATTTTTTTTTTTCGCCTGTTTTTTCAGGTGAAATTTTTTTTTTTTTTCATAACAGTGTTTTTTTGGGCGTGAGCCTTGTCGGCCACCGTAAGTAACATAGCTAAACCGCACAATGGAGTTGCAGGGTGCGACTAAACAGCTACAAAATGTGCACCCTCAGAAAAGTAAGAGTCATTGTCGCTAAAACTACCCTCACTTGAGAGTCAGGCAGTAGTTGTAGCGACAATGACTCTCACTTTAATGTGTGTGTGGCTGATTTTAACAACAATGTGAAAATCTCTTACAAGATGGCTGTCATACAGTCTAGGCCTTACAAACCAGAAGTAGAGCCGCCTGGTGAGTGAATACTGAACTACTCCACTTACAGATGGTGGGGGCCATGTTAGCCCTTTAAGGGCCGTATAGTGTTTTAGTGCACCAAACCATTTAGTCATCACGATACATGAATACAGCCCTCTGATGTAAAACTCTCCAGTTACGCATCCATGCATCATACCAACCCTATGCAGTTGATACACATCTCAGGGAGGAGTATTGATGCAGCAACACAACAGTGACAATTTACACCAGCTTTAGTGCTGGTATACACGACAAACAGGAACCCTTCAGGGATTATCCGGTCTTTAGGGGTTTAGGCGGGGATGTTCCCGGTGTGTTCTGGTGTTTGTCAATAACCCCTTGGGTACCAGCGATACCAGGACCGGGTACGAGCAGGTACCAGCGCCTATGGGTACCAGCGGCTCTCATTGCGGCTACACGCACCCTCAATGCATCCTCCAACGCCTCCTGTAGGAGGGATCAATGTGGCTTCCAAAGTGGCTTCTTGCATTGTCGGGTTATACCACAGTATCTCCAATGTTATGGGTGGGTGGGAGAGGCAGAGGAATGAGGGTTAGGAATTGGAGGGGGTTGCCCAGATGGATGGTTATAGATCTAGGGGTTTTACCAAATAGATGGTTACAGGGCCATCAGCTCCTAGATTGGCTGTATTTGTGGCTTCCATAATATTTCCAGCTGTTTTTTTACATCGTAGAGTAGATGAAGGGTGGACCAGCAGTATGTGACTGGTACTGAAAGATGAGGTGATACTTCTGAGGACATACATACATATTATTTAAGAAGCTGCGTAGGCAGATCTGAATACATAGACAAATGCCAAAGCCCATTGATACCGGCTGTGCTGTATTTCACGATTGGGGGCTGGGGCAGTATCCCACAAAGCCACAGGCTGAGTGGGATGCGCCCAAGCCCCATCTCGTGAAATACATCAGAGCGGTATCAATGTAGCTGGCATTTGTGTTTATTTTTTTATTTGAAGCCATTTTAATAAAGGAAAGAGAACTTTTTCTCAGCCCATTAAATATGGCCACATTGTATTCAATGGGGTGCATTAGATATGGCCTTTCTAGTACTTAAGCATAGTAAATATTTAGTAAATATTTTACTTCAAAAAAATTAATGTATTTCTCGAGTCTGTTATCATCCATTGATGTCACAATATACTGTGATTCTTTTTTCTGATTGTAAAGTCAAATCAAAAAAATAATAAACCAAAACATACAGAGAGCTTCATGCCATAATGTATCTGAAATGCTTGGATGAGGGTTTCATGGCTTCCTGGTGATCCCACACACAGACAATGTCCATATGGCTTCTGCACTATCAGTATAGTCTGGTCGCTTCCACACAGAGAGACGGACGATGTGGCTTCCCCATTGGCTTCGTTATGGCTCGGTCTGCCGTCAAGTTATGGTTGGGTGAAGTGATGACTTGTAGCGGGCGGGAGGGAACGGATGGATGGTTTATGAACGTGGCCATAGATCCTAGCGGGGCGCAGCGTAGCATGGCTGGATGGCCGTGATGTGTGGGTTGGGGGTGGAGGACTGATGTGTTTCTGTGTGGCTAGTTCTAATATACTGAAGCGCTAACTAGAGGAGAGGGTGGGGAGCTATATAATACATCCTCTGGCTTCTCCTCCTCGTTTCTGACAGGCAGACCACGCTACATGGGCATGATAGTAGCCATGACAGATAGACTAGAGGGGATGATGAGATACTTCACTCTGGCAATTGATATTTGCTCGAGCTGTTGGAGCTATTTAAAATTCTGTAGT
Source organism: Harmothoe impar (assembly GCA_947462335.1). NCBI lineage: Eukaryota > Metazoa > Annelida > Polychaeta > Phyllodocida > Polynoidae > Harmothoe > Harmothoe impar. The sequence goes on from OX381708.1 coordinate 80,987,273, forward strand.
CAGTTTCAATGAGGCTTCTGTACTGTCTAGATAAGACTTAGACCTGGTCAAGCCTAGTTCATGAGCCGCATTGTGTTCTTGATTTGTTATCTCTAGTCAATGCATCCTGCTGACCTATTGGGAATGTATAAACACCGTAAGGTCAGCATAAGGCCTGAATGCAGCATTGGGTAGTCACTCACCAGTGCTGCATTCATGACACAAGTATATATTTCCAGTCCTCCGAGGGTTATCTTATGGTTAAGTTTAAGTTTTGAAAAATGTTATTGACATAAATATACACAACAAGCTGCGCCTTTCAATATCATGTCATTAAATCACCATACATTATCAATACAATGAAAAATAGCAAATCTCCATAAAATGCTACACAGAAAAAAACAGGACGAACAAGGTAGGCAATGAAGATAGCAGAACACCTGTAACCTGGATCAGGTCATAAATCACATCATGCTTTGAACATCAAATCTCATACTTTCAATCGGGGCCAGCAGTGGAGTGATGAGCTGTAGGTGGGTCTGGGTGGAGGGGCTTCCCCAGATGGACGGTTATAGATGTGGTTATAGATCTAGCTGGGCAGTGAGGTAGTGGTCGGTGGTTGGGCAGGTTAGCAGGGGGAGACAGGGGAACGCACTGTGGGGATGGGGTCGGTAACCCCAGGTGACTTCTGATGGTCAGCATATGGCTCACTCTCACCAAATCAGTGCAACTAAAAAAGTGACGTACATGATCGGCGGACGTACATGATCGGCGGACGTACATGATCGGCAGAGTACAAAACCCATCTTTTACCCCCTGCACTACGATGTTTAACTCTCCCAACCATACCTACAGGCTGTAATGTATCTTTGGGGAGTTTATTAGAAAAAAAAACCTCCCAAAATATTTATAGGGGCCGGAGGGGGGGGGCTCAATGTGTAACCGATCATGTACGTCACATGACGTACATGATCGGCTTGGAATGTCATGTAACATTTCCTCATTACCCACTGCTTCACATGTCTATGATTATACATATTTAGACCTACAACATATGTACACCTTGCTATGATTGATTTATGTTTTATATATGGTCAGAAAGGGTAATTAAGACAGTCAATAAATAATGGCCGATCATGTACGTCACATGACGTACATGATCGGGATCGAAATGTCATGTAAAATGATTTTAATAGTCCCATCTATACATTTCTAACACATAACATTTCAATACACACATCATATGTACACGTTGGTAAGGTTTATTCATGTTTTATCATGTTCATAAAGGGTAGGGCAGTCAATAAATCACCGATCATGTACGTCACCGATCATGTACGTCACATGACGTACATGATCAGTATTAAAATGCCATGAAAAATGACCTTAATAGTCGCATCTATACATTGCTAACATATTACATTTCAAGAGACACATCGTATGTACACCTTGGTAAGGTTTATTTATGTTTTATTATCTTCAGAAAGGGTAGGGCAGTCAATAGATCACCGATCATGTACGTCACCGATCATGTACGTCACCGATCATGTACGTCACCGATCATGTACGTCCGCCGATCATGTACGTCCGCCGATCATGTACGTCACTTTTTTAGTTGCACTGGTTTGGTGAGAGTGAGTCATAATTAGTACTAGATCTAGCTGGGTGTGAGGTGGAGGGACTTCCCCAGATGGATGGTTATAGATGTGGTTATAGATCTAGCTGGGTGTGAGGTGGAGGGGCTTCCCCAGATGGATGGTTATAGATGTGATTATAGATCTAGCTGGGTGGGAGGTGGAGGGGCTTCCCCAGATGGATGGTTATAGATGTGGTTATAGATCTAGCTGGGTGTGTGAGGTAGAGGGGCTTCCCCAGATGGATGGTTATAGATGTGGTTATAGATCTAGCTGGGTGGGAGGTGGAGGGGCTTCCCCAGATGGATGGTTATAGATGTGGTTATGGATCTAGCTGGGTGAGAGGTGGAGGGGCTTCCCCAGATGGATGGTCATAGATGTGGTTATAGATCTAGCCGGGTGGGAGGTGGAGGGGCTTCCCCAGATGGATGGTCATAGATGTGGTTATAGATCTAGCTGGGCAGTGAGGCAGTGGTCGGTGGTTGGGCAGGTTAGCAGGGCTAGGCAGGGGAGCTCACTGCTCAGATGGGGTCGGCAACCTAGGTGGCTTCTGATGGGCAACACAATTAGTACCACAGACTACCAGGCTTTATAGGCAACACATAAGCTGCATTTCAAGTTACGTTATCTCCTGTTACTGTTATTCATTATTTACAAAACATCAGGAGTTACTGCAAAGTGATATAGACTCCCAACATAGGCTTCTCCTGCTATGGATCTAGCAGGCATTTTTCCTTTTAGTCTTTTAGCATCCCACTCCTAGTCACTCAGTCATTAGTTTAATAAAATAAAATAAATCTCATTGCAGGCGATTTTAGAAATGAGCTGTAATCACTGCTGGTTATGTTTGAATAACAAAACAAGGGAGAATTTTTTTCAAGTTAAAATTTTGCATTAAATTGAGGCACTTTGAAATATTTATTTTCCTCACAAATTGACCTGTTTAATTTGACAACCCCAGTGTAACTGAACGTGGTCCATAAAACTGACAATGAATTTGATCGCCATCATTTTGTGGGTTATTGGAAATGTGATCTGCAATTCTAATTGTTGACCTTTCATTGTGAGCCTCTGACAGTGATAGGAACATGTGATCTGACTGTCTCAAGTTGATTCTGCTAAAAGTGGATCTGAATTTGATTCTGAGCATCGTAACTGGATTTGAAAGTTGTCTGAAAAATGAGAGCCAAATACTCCAGACAGACTGGATTTCATCCCCCATATTGGATTTAATTTGGCACATCTTGTTTTGAACTACTGAATACCTCTTGCATTAAAACATCCACCACTGTCATCATCGCAATACAATACCGCAATACAAAACTAAATTTTATGTACAGCCACTTTGGAAATGCAAAATTGAGCCTACCCAGTGGGCACAGAACATTGATTCAACATTGATAAATGGTTGTCAATGATGATTCAATGTTGATACAATGTTAATTCAACGTTACACTGAATGTTGTGTCCATTGGGTACGTACACATGGAAAATAAGCCTAATCCTTTAAGAACAACCCAGTGATATAATGCACTATGCGTTTTTGTCAGCATGATGCATAAATGGAGACCTGGTAAAGCACTGTCCCATATGGTCTGCATCATGTACCAACACAAATGCTGCATTGGTTCATCAGGACAACAAATGCAAATGAATCCGTTAGGCATGATGTCATCCTTGAAGGATTAATGGTCTGATCGGTGTAATTCTAATTACTTCTCTGCCTTCCCTGATGGATTCAAGATTCTGCTGAGGTTGCATTTCCTGTGGCTGTTTGGCCAGACTAAGGCTGGTAGCAATTACAAGGCAATGATTGTGTATCACGGAGAAGTGTATCAGTGGTTTTGTCTTTATATTCTGCTGACACAGCAATATAAGTGTGTGCATGGATGGTTTAATATATAATGACATTGGGCATGAGGAATACATGTTTAAAATCATAGTGCCATCGTATTTTGCATTGTCATGTTTTATTGAGATATACACAAATTTGGAAATTAAAAGACTTTATGGTTATAACAGGGTTCAGTCTTATCATGAATTCCCTATATGCCACCCAAAATGACGGTGCCCTATACTATCTCTGAAACCGCCACCTCAGACCAGGTATATGTCATTGATGCAACAAGATATAAAGACATCATGACTTTACCCTCCAATATGAAAGGGACATTTCTGCACCCGTAGGTTGAGGAGGCATAGTACTTACAACATCTAATGCCATCAAAGCCAAGAAGCATCAGAACGATTCAATCACACACACACCAGTGACAACTCATGATTCTTCCTCTATTCTTCCTCTATTCCCTACATGTTTCTGCTGCTAGTCTTCCCACACGTCTTACCTTGCCTGTTCATGTGCAGTGAGGAGTAGGGTAGACCGCCCATGAGATGACTAACTGGTCTGCTAGTACCTTGAGTAGACCAGTTCACAGATCAGGAGCCCTGTGGACAATAGACCCTATGGTGATTGCCCCTGAGAATGATCCAACCAATGTCTATGATAACCCTGTGTAAGATTGGCCCCATGATTAATGGTACCCTGATTGAGACATACCAGTCTACTTATGGTACCAACTGAACATACCGCCTCATGGGCGGTCTACCCTATACAGTGTGTGGGAAGCACCACCAACCAGGCATTAAAGATGGTATATCAGCTAATACAATTCCCAAACGTTTTCCTTAAAAGGGATGCCATGGGTCCCATTATCATTTTTGCTAATACACAGTACCCAATATTGGCAAGATATTTGTCTATAAATACATGAGTTTAGATAGTTAACAATATAGCCTATTCACCTCACTGATTCAGTCACTCCCCCAGGTGAGTACAGGGTAAACTAGCCTGGTAGAGAATGCACTGAGCCATACAGTACCACAACATAGGGAATTTTAGTGTTGACCTACAGTAAAAATAATTGCACTAAATATGCTTATTTGATAGATTTAGATATATCCCATCCTTTTAAAGTAAGGGAGTATTTATAGCATTGGATATACAATAGTATTATGGCATCAATAGAAAATTGACAAATTTTAGGTGGCAACCCATCTTTAAAGGATGTGACTGCAGTCCACACTACTACAGGGGGGTAGCATTTGGGGCACAGTACCATGCTAACAGTTGTAGCAACATATTAACCCTTTGATGAGGACATGTACCTAAAAGATGACATTTGTCTGCATGCTGGTGCTGCATTGGTGTATCATGCTGACCCTTCAGTAGTGTCCCAACTTCTTAAGGTCGGCATGATGCTTGAATGCAGCACTGGCGAGTTACTTATCAGGGCTACATTCATGCATCATGACAACCAAGGGCATCATGCATTAGGGCATCATACAATCCTTAAAGGGTTAGGCAAAGTCTCCCTAGATAGTGTAAAGAATCAATACACCGTCATCAGTATTAAAGAGGTATTACACATGCTAGATGGGGTTATGTCACTCAGTGGAAATGACAACACAGATCTGTTACCCTTAGCTTAACTTGGCATAATACTGTGAGAAGCACCATGGAGTGACAAGAAAGACAAACCTGTGAAGTAGTAGAGTTCTACAGTGATCTGCTGATGGTGAGATCAAAGCTTCCCATTCCCACGGCAGCCGGGGTCATGCAGTCCATCCCTACAGCCAGTGTACTCTAGAACTAGTAGAAGGTGAAGGCAGGCAGTGCAGTGTAGGGGGATGTAACGCTGGGCAGGAGCTGTACTAACCCTGTATGCACGGCATGCTGCCACAGGGTCTCATTTGGTATTGTATTGGTGCATCATGCCAACCATGGGTGTATTAACCCCAAGCATAAGGGTTAGCATGATGCATGAATGCACTTACGAGTAACTCAGCAGTGATTCATGTATGCATCACTGCAAGGACCTACTGCCTTGAATTTACACATGTAGTGCAGTACAAGATTATAGCTGGCTGAAAGGGTTAAGGAGATAGCAAAGACATATAAGTGTGAGAGGCGGGTTGGGGCTGGGGAATAAGATTTATTTTGGTTGTGATCAGGAAATGGAGGGAGGGATGGCTCCTCTGCTATATCAGTAAGGGTTGTGTGTTTCATGCCAGCTTTGGGTGCACCGTATGAATGGAGGGTGTACACTACTACAGGCATGGGATGCTTCAAGAATGTTTTGCAGTTTTACCATTTTGAAGGCTAAATGGGTCACCCCTCTCATTTGTACAGGTTCAATGCGAGAATATTGATTGAACAATGATAGGGAGTGCATTGAGGTATTAGATGCTGTAGTGATCTAATCCAATCCAATCAATCCGAAATACCAATTTCATTCAATACTCAGTCCCATGCCTGATGCTATGATAGAAGATGAGCAACACAGATACATTTCCATATGACCAGATCCCACCATTATGATATAAATAGCCGCAACCACCTCAGATATAAGATACATTCCCATATAATGAGATCCCACCGTTATGATATGAATAGCCGCAACCACCTCAGATATTAGGCAGCCCCCAGAGCACCCTGGTTGTCTGTAATTGCCACCAATGCCGTCAGGTGGCGGGCTGGTGCTGGCTCTGGCTGTGAATAATTCATAAAGGTAGGATAAAAATCTAATTACGTCCCACACCCGAGCTGGGGGTCTTAGTGAGGGCGTAAGCGGCCCAGTGCTACATCAAGGCACCGCCATACCAACAGGAGAGGGTCCCAGGTGAAGGCGTAGAGTTTAGTCAAGTCAAGTCAAGGTGCTGGGCTTCTGCAGTGTGGTGCTTCCCCTCTTGGTGCTTCACGTATCGGTGCTTCACATAACGATGCCTCACATTGCAGTTCTTAATAGTGTTTCACATAGCAGTGCTTCATATTATAGTGCTTCACAAAACAGTGCTTCACATAACAGTGCTTCACATAACAGAGATTTAACTAAGATTATGTAAGGGAAGTGGTTACCACCCCCTTCCGCGCACCGAACCGACCAAGTAATGTACAGCACGGTCAGATTGTCAGACGGGGAAGTAGCTCAGTTGGTAGAGCAGCAGGTTACGTAATCTGAGGGTCATGAGTTCGAGTCCCGCTTTCTCCAGATGATTTTTTTCCGCGACCGTTACACTGGTGGAGAAAGCGAGCGCACTCGCTGGTACGGTTGACTTAGACGGTTGGAGCATCCCAACTTGCTGGGGATTGGCCACCTGCTGGCAGTTGGTAGTTGGAAGAGCAGGTAGTGAAGAGTTGGTTCCCAGTACAGGCAGTTGGAGTTCAGCATAGAGTCCAGTCAACAAATTGGCTGGATCGGTTCGGTGCTGTGAGCTTCTATCATTGGCTGCTACAGGGACATGATAGAAGCTTGGGGAGCTGTGTAAGGGAAGTGGTTACCACCCCCTTCCGCGCACCGAACCAACCCAGTAACTTAGGGCCCGGTCAGATTGTCAGACGGGGAAGTAGCTCAGTTGGTAGAGCAGCAGGTTATGTGATCTGAGGGTCATGGGTTCGAGTCCCACTTTCTCCAGATGATTTTTCTGTGACCGCTACAATTATTTCACTCATGGTAAACCTCAGTCACCCTTCATCGTCTTGTAATTCAGGGCATTAACTGTACTATTTGTTCCCATGCCGGGCTTTATGTGTCTTTAGATGCATGGATCCCATTACATAGAGGGTACACAAGTAGGCCAGGGGCGTGGCAACCGGGGGGGACGGGGGGGGAAGACATGCCCCCCCCCCCCACTTTTGACCAACCCCAAAAAAGGTCAGACCATAAAGGTCAGGTAAAAAGGGGTCCAAAAGGGTCAAAATACCCCCCATTCCCCCCTTACTTTGAAACTGCTTGCCACACCCCTGAGTAGAAGGTGATAGGGTGACCGAGTGTTTTCCTTCACCATTCTGCTACAAAATGGCACCAGTTCTGCCAGTCCCTTCCAACACACAGCAGCACGGTATAGTTTACAGAGGCCTAGACACCTCCCTCTCTGGGCGGCCTAGCACAGATTATGATGGCTCTAGGGAGAGCTGGGAGCTAGGAGAGAAGGGGTGGCAGAGGAGAGAGGGCCTTGGTCGGTCCCAGTGGGTCTGGGGGATGTATAAAGGTTGCAGGGTAATTCACAGAGTGAAAGGTCAGGTAGATGGACGACCGGGATTCAAAGTATCTACGGCTGTGTCATTGCTTGAACCAAGGAAAGGCATACTTTGCCAATCCTTAGGGAATCCTTATGCAACTCGCATGCAACGTCCCTGTGACGTCATCAAGGCGATGCACTGTGACGTCATAATAATGACGCCTTGTGCCCTTGTCGACATTTGTTTGGCAAGGAAAAGGGCAAGTATTTCTCAATCCAGGTGGAAAAAGATAAAACATTGAAGCAAGTAAATGCAAAGGAACGCTCGTCTAGGGGTCTGATAAAAAAGGGTTATTTATCATTTCAATTTCAACAGGCCTAAACTCGTGGATCTCCGTCCATAGATCTATTGCAGGCATTATATCCCAGAGTATCTTCACCCCTCCCTCCGACCAAGCATTTCCCATTTCCCATTAACTATTGCTGCTAGTGCTACTTATAATTAAAGATGTACGCTACTTTGTAACGTATCTTCGTCTGCATCTTTTGACGGGGATTCCACCTAGAATTTACCGCGCAGCTCCGGTTTCAGCTCCAGTAACTAAAGCCTGTTATGTGTTAGATAGACTACACCTGGTCACGGTTCTTCCATATACCCACTTGTAGTGGCCAAAGCCAATGATTGAGACAAAGTATTGTGACAGAAGTTGACTTGCTACTGTTTATTACCTTTTCCACATGAGAGCAGTTACAGGTGCATGGGTACTCTTACAGAGTTGATGAATTGTCCTGCAATCACATAGAATAGCCACAGGAGATCTCTTGGGTAGATACTTATTTCCTATGGTTTGACACAGTAGCACACATACAGTCCATACACTCCTTATAATGTCTTAAAGTGTTGAAGTCCTTTGGTGAATGTAAATGGAACTGTGTATAACTCCAACTTTAACTGTACAAAGAATATTGTCTCCTATAGTCCTCAGGTACAAAGTCCAGCTTCAGCAAGTTCAATATAGTCCAATGTATACAGGTGGGGTAATCCTGGAGCACTCTGACACAGGTCTGCTCCCCATGGTGGTCTTGTAGCTACTGATTTCACCACCTCCACAGCACTGCCTTTTATAGGCCACAGACAGGATGATGCAATACACCAACATGCTGATGTCAGACTCTCAGAAAAAGTATGATGCAATAACCAAACTGGGTGATGAAACATACAAAGTACACAGTAGAAAGAGGATGATGAAATACCTCTACCTTATTGCAACATAGTCTGGAACACTCTAGAAGGGTGAGGTCAGCACCATATAAAGAGATGACGCAATACCCTCACTGGATTGCAACACATACACTACATTCCCGGCCCCTTAAATGTGAACTATAGAAGTGAACATTTATAAACAATCCTTAGTTCTTCATAAATATCAATATAAATATTTCAAACTTTACACTTGTATGAGTGACATGACAATGACATACACAATACTATCTATAGTGCATACAGTGAACAATAGAACATAGTTCAAACATTAGCATACATAAATGATAATAACATACAACCTTTCATGGAACAACAATATCTGTGTATGTTCTTTACTATTTAGGTACAATACAATATGCATAGTAATAACATCTCTGTGTACAATATGACATCATCTTGGATATCCTTTACTTACAAACACAACACGATCATACATCTATGATGTGACAGATTCAAGCAAACAAAGTTTGTCAATAGGTCTCACGAGTACATTTGTAGCAGTTTTGACCTCTACTGACCGCACTAGGCCATCTTTACCTGGGAACGTTTTGACAACACGACCAAGTGGCCAACTATTTCTAGGCAGATTTTCATCCATAACCAACACCACATCATTTGTTCGGACATTTCTCTTTGTTTCTAACCATTTCTGTCTTAGCTGCAATGTAGGGAGATACTCTTTTACCCACCGTTTCCAGAACTGGTCTGCCAAGTACTGTACATGCCTCCATCTACGACCATACATATCTTCCTTTCGGAAAGTTCCTGGGGATGCTCTAAGTCCTACACCTAGCTGAAGTAAGTCGTTTGGGGTTAGAGGTTTCAAGTCCTTTGGATCGTCTGATACCGGAGTGAGTGGTCTACCATTGACAATGTATTCAACTTCACAGAATACCGTGCTCAATCTTTCATCATCAAGGACTTGATCTTTGAGTATGGAATTCAGTACTTTGCGTACTGTCCTGATTTGTCTTTCCCAGACTCCTCCCATGTGAGATGCAGCTGGTGGGTTGAACTCCCACTTGATTTCTCTGATGAGAAAACTTTCCTTGGTTTTGTGATCTTCATTCCACCTTCCTATTGATTCATGCAGCTCCTTGTTTCCTCCAACAAAGTTGGTTCCATTGTCTGACCTGATCTTCTCAGGAACCCCTCTTCTAGAGATAAACCTTATCAAGGAGTTGATGAATGAGTCTGCATCCATTGAATTTAGCACCTCAATGTGTATTGCCCTTGTTGTCAAACAGGTGAACAAACAGCCATACCTTTTCTCTTGGCTCCGGCCCCTCTTCACGTAGAAGGGGCCGAAGCAGTCTACTCCTGTGTAGGTGAAGGGTGGTTTGTGAGGTGTAACTCTGTCCTTTGGCAGGTCAGCCATCCTCTGGACACCTAATTTTCCTCTAAATTTCTTGCATATCACACAGTTCTGCAGTACTCTATTTACCAAGGGACGCCCTTGTGGTATCCAGTATCTCTCCCGCAGTCTTGAGAGCACATACTCTCGTCCTGAATGTTTGGAGATCCACTCATGAGTGTGTCGTACAATCAGCTCTGCAACATGGTGGTCCTTTGGTAATATCAAGGGGTGCTTGGCAGAGTCAGTTATAGGTGCACTTTGAAGTCTGCCCTGTACTCGGAGCATGCTATCCTCATCTCTGAACGGCTCCAATTTGTATATAGTGCTTTTATGGGCGACTTGCTTACCTGATGCCAGGCTGGTGAGCTCATCTGAATAGCACCTTCTTTGCACATGCCTGATAATGCCCTTCTCAGCATTTTGGAGCTCATCCACAGATAGATCAGAAGTCAGTTTGGGCTTTCCCTTTCGGAGCCACTCGCCAAAGCGAATCAGCCATGCAACTGCCTTCTTCAAACGAAACCAGCTTGAATATCGTTTGAACATTTGTTCCAAGCGGTCTTCTGGATCTGTGACTGCAATGCAAACCTTGGCTTCTTTCTTGACTTCATGATCATCCAATAGTAGGTCAGGAGATCTTTGAGGAACAACTGGCCACTGAGACTTGTCTTCCCACAAGAAGTCCGGCCCCTGTTTCCATCTTCTGCTGGATAGCATTTCACTTGCACTGAGGCCACGAGAAGCATCATCAGCTGGGTTTGACTTGGTGTCTACGTACCTCCATTGGGTCGGTGATGATCCATCATGGATGATTGCTACTCTGTTGGCAACAAAAGTCTGAAACCGCTTGGTGGTGTTCTTGATGTACTGCAAGACTATCATGCTGTCAGTCCAAAAGATGGATTTGGTAACTTCCAGGCGTATCTCTCTGCGGAGCAGGCTATCCATCTTAACAGCCACCACAGCTGCTGAAAGTTCTAGTCTTGGAATAGTCATGTGTTTGACGGGAGCAAGTCGTGATTTACCCAGCAAGAACGAACAGTGGACATCTCCTTGCTCATTCACCACACGTAGATAAGAAGTTGTGCCGTAGGCTTCTTCAGATGCATCAGAGAAGTGGTGAAGTTGGATTTCCACACACTTACCAAAGTCTTGTGGTATGAGGCAACGCCTTATCTTAAACTCTTCAAGACGTGGGAGATCCTCTAGCCATCTTTTCCATTTCTTTATGTTGTCAGGTTCCAGTTCATCATCCCATCCTTTCTCTCTTTTGCATTCATCTTGGAATATCTTTTTAGCTTGTAGTATGAATGGGCATACAAATCCCAACGGGTCATACACTGAACTGACCACTCTGAGAAGCCCTCTTCTGGTGAAAGTCACTTCCTTTTGCTTGATCCTAATGCCAAACATGTCTTCCTGGGTATCCCATTGGACACCTAGTGCTCTTTCAACAGGAAGTGATGCTGAATCAAGGTCTAGGTCTTTGACTTCCTTTGCTCTGTCCTCAGGTGGAACAGATTCTATAACCTCTTTGCTGTTGGAGATCCATTTGGTCAGGCGAAAACCTCCCAGTTTCAGGAGTTGACAAAGTTCCTCTACCAGTTTCTTTGCCTGATCCACTGTTGACAGTGACTTTAGACAGTCATCTGCATAGAAGTTCTCCATCACGGTCTTGACAGTTTCTTCATCAAACTCAGTCTTGTGGTCCTTAGCCGTGCGTTTTAGAGCAAAGCTTGCACAACTAGGGCTCCATACTCCACCAAACAAGTGCACTGCCATTTTATAAGTCTGTGGAGGAAGGTCAAGGTTACCATCTTTCCACCACAGGAACCTTAATATGTCTCTGTGTTGTGGAGACACACGCACTTGATGGAACATGGCTTCTATGTCTCCCATGATTGCTATGTGGTCTTCCCTGAATCTTAGTAGCACGCCTATCAGTTTGTTGGTCATATCAGGGCCTTGCAGCACTTGCTTGTTTAATGATGTACCACCATATTCTGCTGCACAATCGAAGACAATCCTAAGCTTTCCTGGCTTATTTGGACTTGTAACGGAATGGTGTGGGATATACCACTTGATTCCATTATCCTTATCATCATCACTGTCTTGAACAGGTTCTGCATATCCCTTCTGGAGTAAATCCTCTATACCTGTCTTGTAAAGTCTATGAAGATCAGGATCCTTTGACAGTCTTCTCCCAAGACTCTGTAGACGTTTCTCTGCCATTTTCTTGTTGTCTATCAGTGCTGGTGGTGTGACCTTAAAGGGTATGTCCATCTCATAATGTTGATCTTTAAGTACGATGGACTCATTCCAGACATCCAAAACTCTTTTGTCATCTTGAGACATCTGTGGGAGACTTCCAGCCAACGTCTGTCCCACGTCCAGTTTCCAGAACTGCTCAACTTGAGCTTCAAGTCTCACATCTGGTCCCTGGTCAGCTTGAATGAAGTGGCAAACAGCAGAATCATTTGAATTCCCACTTTGCATTGGGCCATTGAGTGTCCATCCTAGACTTGTTCTGGTGGCATAGGGTTCATTTTCCCTTCCTCGCCTCACTTCGAGGGGAATCAGTGCATCTGGGACATCTTGACCAATGAGGAGAGTAATGCCTGATTTCTCTTGCAGAGGTATTTCCAGACACTTGAGATGATCCCATTTCTTAACATCTGCTTGTGATGGTGCACTGTCCCTTAGGCTTGGAAACCTGCTCAGTGCATAGACTCTAGGAAGTTTGACAACCTTACGTTTCTTCTTTGGTCCTTTTGTTGCTGTGACTTCTAGAGAGACTTCAAGGGCATCCATATCTTTCCCTTCACTCAGGGTCTCTAATGATAGAGAGGTATTTTCTCCCTTTAGTTCTAGTTGCTTGACCAAGTCCTTTGAGCAGAAGGTCTTGTTGCTTCCTGGATCAAGCAGGGCATGTGTGCGTATGTAATTGGTCTGACCCTTCCCTCGCACATACACAGGAACTATAGGTAAGGCGACCTTTGTGCTTTCAACGTCTGATTGCCCACATGCATAGCTCTTGGCTTCTACCGGCTTGTCTGGGGACTTCTGCTCCTCATTCTGTTCTCTGTCCTTTGCAGACTCAGGCTCGGAGACTTTCAATGGTTGATGCAGCAATGTTGCGTGTTTCCCCTGACAATCCTTCTCTTGACAGCCTCTGGGTCTTCTACATTCTTTAGATGTATGATTGCTGTAGTCAAGACAATTGAAACACAGTCTTTTTTCTTTTGCCACCTCCCGTCTCTTTTCCAGGGGCATCTTCTTAAACTTCTCACATCCACTCACTGTGTGACCATCAGCATCACACATGCGACACTTGTAGCTCTTGGGCTTGTCCTTCTGTGGTGCATCAGTGGGCTTGAGCTTCGTGTCTTGATTTGAGCTGGGGCTAGACTTATCAGTAACCTTTACATTAAAGCTTGATCCCTTCTTCTTGGGTATGGAAGGCTTAGGCTTTGCTTCCTTGGGGGCTGACCCTACATTTCCAAATACTGGGTCATTGGCCTCTCCAGCTGCCATCTCAAGGAATTTTAGAAACTCGTCAAAGTTTGGATATTCTCCAAATCTCTCACGGGCCTTATATGCCTCCTTGCGCCATTGGGTTTGAAGATACATGGGCAACCTTGTCAGGATCTTCACCATTCGGTCCTGTGAGTCTACTTCTTTAAGCTTGTTCATAGCACGCAGTGTCTCCAAACAGCCCCTGACATCATCAGCAAAGTCCTGAAGGGCTTCACCATCATTTGGCTTCACTGCTGGGCCTTCAGTTATTTTAGAGATGCATGCCTTTGAGATTACAAAGTCATTACCAAATCTTTGTTTCAACAGGTATCTTGCTTTCTTGTAACCTTCTGTTGTGGTCATCAATGCACATGGCTGTATCACCTTTAATGCCTTGCCTGTACAGTACTCTAACAGCCTATTAAGTCTATCAATATCCTCCACATCAGTCTTATCCACACAGCTGTCAAAGGCATTCATGAATGTCCAATACTTCAAAGGATTCCCATCAAAGGTTGTCAGGCTAGTCTTAGGAAGGCGAATGACATTGAGCATTTGGCGTTGAGTCATCATTTGGGATTCTAAAGCTGACTGACTCCTCTCCTGAATTTCACCTAAAGTTTCACTAAGACCCTTCAAAACTGGTTCAGACGGTTGCTTTATGGTTACTGGAGCTTGTGGTGATTTAACTAGCTCCATGAGCTTAGCTACCTGTCCAATCGTGAATGTCTCATCTGACCTTTTATCAGCATTCTCTATTATTGGTGATCCTGTCCACTCAGGTGCAAATGGGTTGAGCATTGACTTTCCCACACCCGGTGATCCTTTGTTGTCTGAGCTAAAGGTTGTAGGTTTGTTGGTCTTTTGGGCAGTACTAGCACTTATGGGACCCCCCAGATGACGGTAGGCCCTACTGGCAATAGTTGAATCAAGCATCTCCCCACATTGCAACTTTACATCAGTATCTTCTCTAGCTACAACATTATCATAAACAGAATCAAGGTTAACATTTGAACAGTTATCAACAAACGTTTGACTGACCTTTGAACCTTTATACACATACTCAGGATTATGAACACTCTTGGTCAGGACCTCTTCTTCTGCTGCTGCAGCAGCAAGTTCAGTCTGCATTTGTAGCTGCTGACGGCGTAGCTCCAGTTTCTTCTTTTCAAGCTCTAGCCTTTGCTGCTTCTCCCTCTGATGAAGTGTAGCTTCTCTGCGCTGACGTTCGGCTTCTTCGTGCTGACGTTCGGCTTCCTGGTGCAGTTGTAGCTGGGTGAGCTCAAGCTCTTGCAGCTCCTGGAGAGCTCTAGCCTTGACTTCAAGGGCAGCCCGTTTCGCGACTGCCTTGGTTCTGGTACTTGATGCCCGCGACGCCCTGGATGTGGCACCAGAGCCACCCTGTGACACACTATCCTCAGGTTTGACACTCTCCTGCAGGCTATGCTGTTCCTGAAAACAGATATATTGTCTTTGTGCACCTTGAAACCTGTCTTCAAGTTGTTGATACCAGGCCTCTTCATCAGTGGCCCTATCAGGTTGAATGTCCAGCACTAAATCCATGAAGTCATGGTGCACTGAATATAAGTCCTTAAATGCAGATGTCATCTTCTCAGCTGCAACTTGAAGTTCAGGTAGACCGGCGTCACATTGCATCAGTTGTATCAGCATGTTAGTCTTCTTGGTCAGGTGACCAGCATAACCACCTCTTGAACGGCGTAGTGCCAACAGTTTCTCACTATTGACACTATGAGGGTCCAGCATCTTGCTTGGTTCTCTTTGCCTTGAACCTGTATGTGACATGATGACTTACTTGGTGTACTTGCTGAATATCCTGGTTCTTGTAGACTATTCTTTGTACCAAATGTAGTGGCCAAAGCCAATGATTGAGACAAAGTATTGTGACAGAAGTTGACTTGCTACTGTTTATTACCTTTTCCACATGAGAGCAGTTACAGGTGCATGGGTACTCTTACAGAGTTGATGAATTGTCCTGCAATCACATAGAATAGCCACAGGAGATCTCTTGGGTAGATACTTATTTCCTATGGTTTGACACAGTAGCACACATACAGTCCATACACTCCTTATAATGTCTTAAAGTGTTGAAGTCCTTTGGTGAATGTAAATGGAACTGTGTATAACTCCAACTTTAACTGTACAAAGAATATTGTCTCCTATAGTCCTCAGGTACAAAGTCCAGCTTCAGCAAGTTCAATATAGTCCAATGTATACAGGTGGGGTAATCCTAGAGCACTCTGACACAGGTCTGCTCCCCATGGTGGTCTTGTAGCTACTGATTTCACCACCTCCACAGCACTGCCTTTTATAGGCCACAGACAGGATGATGCAATACACCAACATGCTGATGTCAGACTCTCAGAAAAAGTATGATGCAATAACCAAACTGGGTGATGAAACATACAAAGTACACAGTAGAAAGAGGATGATGAAATACCTCTACCTTATTGCAACATAGTCTGGAACACTCTAGAAGGGTGAGGTCAGCACCATATAAAGAGATGACGCAATACCCTCACTGGATTGCAACACATACACTACACCACTGCCCCACAGGGTCAAGACGAGGTGCTATACACGGAGTCGCTGACCAGTGGGCAGTGGGTATGTGGGAGAAGCCTGGCCAGGTGTAGTCTATTTGATTTAACCCTCGGGTATGCAATATACCCAACGTGTGAAGCCTTTGTTTCAGCCGCCCACCGTGGGTTAAAGATGTTAAACTGACCAGTCACAGACTTGGGTACTGTGCACCTTTACAGGCCGTGTCCCTCTCCCATGACGGCCGGGTCAATGGGAACTATCACTGTTCTTTCCATATCCCCTGTACCTGGTCTATTGATTGGCCTTCCCCAGGACGCCTATATATTCTATGGCCTGTCTTATCGTGCTGTCATATTGCGTCCCCCCTGCAGGCCGTAGCCTCATCTATCACGTGTACTGTAGCATGGGGAGATATGAGGAATGGGAACGGCATATTGCTACCTTCACTGGTGATCTGTCTACACTGAAAATCCATAAGTTGAAAGGGTTAGCCAGTACAGACTATCCTAGGTTCGTCATGTGTTGTAGTCACAATGGCAAAGTTATATTCAAAAATGACTAAGGGGTCAGTCAGTAGTGGCTAAGCTAGGTTCATTATTGGTGTGTTGTTTTTGTATACCACTAGTTGGTACCACCTGTAAGATGCTATGATGACCACTCATTGGCTCCCCCTGGAAATTAAAAGACTATGGGGTTGGTCAGTACAACCTGACAATAATAACTTACCTAGGCTGGTCGTATAGGGAGCCAAAAACTGACCAACTAGGTTAGGTACTATTGACTGAGAGATTGGTCGTATATGGAGCCTAGGAATATCAGTGTAGTCTGCCCTAGCTGCCACCCTATCCAGGGCCCTTCTGGATGCTATTGTCGAGCGCAGATTGTATATTATTTATACTCCACCTGGCTGTTGGACCTATTGTTCTTTCTGTGGATTCATTCTCATATCCCCCTGCCCCAGAGCATCAGAAGACTTTAGACATCCTGGGGTATTAGTGTACATGGGCAGTAGAATCTACTGTTGGCTTATAGTAGTTTGGGGTTCACTATTTAAAGTGTACATACATAGCCCGACAACTTGATCCCGCGGTGCAAAATGCTTTTATAGTTAGGTCCTTAGAGGGTGGGTTACGTAGTAGTTAAGACACTGCTAGACCCTTGTACCGAGGATAATGGCGACAGTCAAGGCTGATCACAAGTCACAGACGAGTGTACTCAGCCGTGACTAAGATATTATCCTCGGTACAGGGCTCTGGCTGTGGTTTAACTAACTTATGCCTCACACTGGTGAGTGTTTGTCTCACATTTTGTACGTCATATACAGTCAGGGCATTTCTTTTGTTCTGACGGCCAAGTGTGGTATGAAACAAATTAGACCATTTGGATATGAACACTGGGACAAGCGTCTGTTTGTGGCATTTCCATATCTACTTCTACCTGTAGCCTATGCATCGTCCATGCCCCAAAGACCCCTACATCTATCTGGTAGAGTTGTCATATCGCCTCCCCCCTCCCACCTCCCCCCCCCCCAGACTACAGACCCATCCATCACTTCTACTGTAGCAGAGGGAGGACCTTGATATGGAGGATGGGGGAGACACATGGCTCTTGTCGCTGCATGGATATATGTGTCTATACAGTGTCTCTGTGCTCGTAGGAAGCCAGGACCAGGGAGGGGAATTACAATGGGTGGGGGGGGGAGGTATTCAGGGTATTTAAGCCTATACTTATATATGCTGCCTTTCCTGGGTGCGTGCTTCCTACACTCTAAGACATGTGTGTGCCTCTACATGGGTCCCCACAAATTTGACTGTGTCGCCGTGTCGATCTTAAGCAAAAGAGCCATTTTACTGTGTCGATGTTTATGTAAATAGACTGTACTAGGGCATTATAAAGATGTCTGTGTCCGTCGATTATTCAAAGGGCCGTGTCGCCCGTGTCGATTTTTAAAAGGGCCGTGTCGCTGTGTCACAAGTGTCGATTTTTAAAAGGGCCGTGTCATTGTGTCACAAGTGTCGATTTTTAAAAGGGCCGTGTCGCTGTGTCACAAGTGTCGATTTTTAAAAGGGCCGTGTCGCTGTGTCACAAGTGTCGATTTTTAAAAGGGCCGTGTCGCTGTGTCAATAAGTGTCGATTTTTAAAAGGGCCGTGTCGCTGTGTCAATAAGTGTCGATTTTTAAAAGGGCCGTGTCGCTGTGTCAATAAGTGTCGATTTTTAAAAGGGCCGTGTCGCTGTGTCAATAAGTGTCGATTTTTAAAAGGGCCGTGTCGCTGTGTCAATAAGTGTCGATTTTTAAAAGGGCCGTGTCGCTGTGTCAATAAGTGTCGATTTTTAAAAGGGCCGTGTCGCTGTGTCAATAAGTGTCGATTTTTAAAAGGGCCGTGTCGCTGTGTCAATAAGTGTCGATTTTTAAAAGGGCCGTGTCGCTGTGTCAATAAGTGTCGATTTTTAAAAGGGCCGTGTCGCTGTGTCAATGAGTGTCGATTTTTAAAAGGGCCGTGTCCCCCATGTAGAGGCACATGTGTGTTACAGGAGCATGCATTAGCAGTAAGCAGGTAAGATACATGAACTTGCGATCAGCACACTTTTGGCAGCAAAGAGTTGTTGTGTATTACAACAGAAATGTGTTAAAAGTGGCTGCAAGAAAGTGTGTATAAAGGTGTGTAAACGTAACACACTGTTCTTAGGGTACACTGTATAGAAAAGAAGCCCAGACCCCTCCCCTATTGTGGGGTATTATTTCTTTAAAACAAAGTGCTCTTTTATTAATTAACTAAGACACGCCACTGTGGTTTTGATGAGTAACTCACCCTGCCGTATCAATGTCATTGCAGCATCTGTGAGATACTCGCTATTGTGGCATTGGTGAATAGTCTAACAGGCTGTGGTCTATGGTTGTAAGTAGTATAGGAAGGCTGTCGTCTCGTGTTGCAAGTAGTATAGGGACATGGGTATTTAGAGGAGGCACATTGTTTATAAAGCCTCTCCATGTATTGTAGACTGAACAGGGCAGCATCGTGTTTATACGGTGTTCCCAGAATCCTTACTGGTACCAGACCCAGAGTCGGAGTCCTGGATTGCCCCCCCCCCTCAACCTCATTAGGCTTTGGTGATCTAATGCTATTTCAATCCAGGCAGCTTCTTGGTGATGTATACCCTTTGGTACATGGGGTGTATTAGCTTGAATTTGTAACATACGGCCCAGTACACACCTCGCTGACGCCAACCTGCTGTCTATGTAGTATATACCCTACGAGTAACTGAGTGTATGTCAAAATAACCAGGACAGACTGGCTGGTAGCCTCATAGTCTACCATTGTTATTATTACAATTCAGTAATGAGGGGGTATCTAACTTAGCCTCCGGGTATATGAGGGTATACGATATACTCAAGTTGCAAAGTCCTTAGTTGTTGCCCTCCACCGTGGGTTAAATAATAACAGAATGGTGGGGATACAGTGTAGGCCCCCCGTACCCCGGTTCACTGACCGCTGGTGTGGGGCTACAGATCAACACAGCAAGAAAGGGTGACTTTTCAGAAAAGTTGTTAATAACATCTTTCAAAATCTGTCCAACAAAAATATAAATGTACCCTTAAAATCCAGCATATACACTATTTTAAGGATAATTGTTCTGTGAATCTCCCGATATAAAATGAATGTAGCCATTACAGACAATGTTATGAGGATTCTGCTTATGAGGTTTTGGGGAACACTTTTTTTTTGCCAAATTTTGATGAAACACCTCATCAAAATGGATAAAATTGGTCATATTTGGTATCAAATTAAAGCTAATATTGTCAGCGATGCAGTGGTATAGAAATAACTTACATTTTCCCCACTTCTAAAGATCAATTAATCCTTGACCAATAAAATGTGAATTTTGGCCAAAGAAACCCGTAAATTGTCCTATACATTTTGGCCTGCGAGTGTATAAAAATAAAAGCCTCCCTCGTCAGATTTCTCAGATCTTGGTGATGAGAAACCACTTTTTTTTCGAGTGGCCTAAACACAACTTTGTTGTAAAAAAGTCACCCTTTCTGGTAGCATTGGTCTATAGGAGGGAGTTGGTGTAGAGTTGGGGAGGCATGCATTATGAAGGAGCGGCTCATGGAGCAGCTCAGGGGAGGGCGGGGTACAAAAGGTCCTGACAGGCCGGGGCTCAGCGCCACAGGGCCTCAAAGCTTTGTCAGACAGGGGGATACAGGGGTGGTGGGGAGAGGGGGGGGGTAGAACTTTAACCCTTTAGGGATAGAATTATGTATCAATTCATTGTGCCATTGGTGGTCATGCTGACCCAATTTGGTGGAGGCACTCCTGAAGGGTCCGCATGATGCAGCAACGGCGAGTTACTCGTCAGGGCTGCATTGGTGAATCAAAATGACAAATGTAATCTTTTAGCGACACACCGCCCTCAAAGAGTTAAACCTCAACTCAGCCTATAGGGTTCAGTATCTGTGCCGACTCCAACCCGACTGTTGCTGTAGGGGCTCCAACTTTTTGACTTTTGAGGGCAGTATAGTTGTTTAGTGTGCTATGTCCTTGGGCGTTATGATGTATGCATGCAGCATATAATTGGTGAATTATACCCCACCAGTGATGCATTCATGCATCATGCCGACGACTCAGGAATGCAGCGACCCAGTAGTGTCAGCATGATGCTTAAATGCAATACTGGCGAGTAGAGTCGCCTGGGCGGCATTCATGCATCATGACGACGAAATGCTTACCACATTAAAGCACTGTTCGGTCCTTAAAGGGTTACTGTGTATTTGATTTTGACTCCCCCTGTTTTGATAGGTCAACTGCTGTTGACTCTTCAGGAACGGAGAGTCAAACTCATTTGACTCTCCTCTACAGGTGTCACGTGGGAGACTAACTGCGACTCTGGCTGTCAGAGTCGTGGCGACTCCTTTACTTTTCTGTGTGTACATACTGCTCGTGTTATTACATCATACTGACCCTCTAGGAGTGTATCAACGCCATAGGTTCGGTATGATGCATGCATGCAGTCCTACTTGTGAGTGGACACGCCAGGGGATGGCTGCATTCATGCATCATGATGACAAGGGCATTAACCCTTTGAGGACGGCATGATGCATTAATGCATTAATGCATCATGTCCTTGGTCGTCATGGTGCATGAATGCAGCCCTGTCGAGTAACTGACCAGCGCTGTATTTACGCATCATGCATACTCCTGAAAGATCGGCATGATGCACCAATTCAGCACCAGCGAGTTACTCGCTGGGGATACATTGGTGCATCAAGACGACAAATGTTATCTTTCAGTGGCATGCCGTCCTTAAAGGGTCTAACAATACCCCCTGTATCCGGGGATGAGCTGGAGTGGCGGGTATCAAAGTGGACTATTCCCGGCTGACAAAGCCTTTATACCCGACCTGTACACAGCTTTAAAGGCGCAGATCTCGGTACCCCTCCGGCGGCAGTCAGAGTGGAGCCGGGATAGGTACTCAGCCTTATATATAGGGGCGCTGGGGCTTTGACGTCAGGGTCTCTCTCTATGTGGGCTGGTTCCGGGAGTTGTGAGGGCTGACTGAGGGTGGAGTAAGGGTACTGTCAGCTGGTTCATTGGTGGTGAAAGGTTCTCATATGCTATTTATTTTTACCAATAGCCTCTAGTGATTTAAGTATGTAATCTAACGCCTTGAGGTTCAAAACATGAAGTATATAGACATGACAGTGGTATAGCTCTCTAACTGGTGCGGACTTGTTCCCGCAACTGCAGTGTTTACACTGACACCAGCAATCTCGTGAGACCTTGGCTCTGCTCTCGTACTGCAGCTTGTTGCCCGGAAGCTATGGTGTGTGAGTGGCTGGTCACTGCCTAAGTCTCACAATAATTGGCGAGCACAGAACTAACATGGCCGCCCATATGGTGAAACCCGAGTCATCGCTATAGATGTCAATCGTACTTCACACCAGGAATATATAACAACATATAAGACCACTTTGCACATAATTATGTCTGATCCTTAATTCAGGACCACATGACATTGTTATCACATGGTCCCATGTCGTTATACTACTTACACAAGTTCTCAGGGTACAAGGCACGAGGCTTTGTTACGTCTTTCGATAACATGTACTCTCAGAGTAAAGGCTTATCTGAGAGATCGGGCATGTACGGCCAAATAAAAAAAAAGGTTTGTTTCAGGTAACATGGGAAGAAATTCTAGGGTCGGGAGGTCGGATTTCTTTTTTTTTATACTTCTTTTCTCACTTCCCCTCTAAAAATTGACCCAAAAAATTGTAAAAATGGGGAGATTTTTTCCGAAATTTTGTAAACCTAAAATTGACCCCCAAAAGGTATAAAAGTAAAAAGATTTCTTCAAAATTGCATAAAAACAACGTAGGGTCGGACTTGTTTAGATAGGGTCGGTCGGGTTACCTGAAACAAACCTCTTTTCTTGGGCCTAATGGACAAATCAGATAGTTTAGTCAACATTAGATAGGTGCTTAGTGATTTAATGCATCATGCCGTGTGCCGTCATGATGCCGAAATGCAGCCCTGGCGGGTTTACTCATTAATGTTGCATTCTTGCATCATTTCGACCCTACATGGTTGATACACTCGTAAACGGTCGGCATGATTTTGAATACAGCACTAAGGCCAAAAAAAAGGGTTGTTACAGGTAACATGGGAGAAAAATGTAGGGGCGGTAGGTCGGTTTTTATTTTATTTTTTTAAATCTTTTTTTAAACATTAATGTACGGGCCAACATTTAAAAAAAAAATCAACCAAAAACGGGTATAAATTCAAAAGTTTCCTCAGAATTGCATTAAAAAAATGTAGTGTCGGCCCTGTTTTGACGGGTGACCTGAAACAAACCTTTCTTTTTTGGGCCTAACGAGATACTAGCAATACAGGGCTGCCTTCCTGCACCATAGTGAAATAGAGCATAGCATTGATGCATCTTGACAAATACCCTAGCATATATACCCTTTAAGGACAGATGTCACTAAATGATGACCTTTGTCGGCATGACGCGCCAAGGCAGCCCCAGCGAGTAACCCGCCAGTGCTACATTGGTGCATCATGCCGACCCTTCGAGAGTGTCTCAGCCCCATAGGGTCTGCATGATGCTTGAATGCAGCACTTGCGAGTTGCTCGCCAGGGCTGCAATCATGCATCATGCCGACCAAGGGCATTATGCATTAAGGTATGATGAGGTCCATAAAGGGTTAAAGCACTGCGTGGTCCTTAAAGGGTTAAGCCACATACCGTATATCCCCGTTTATAAGCCCGGGCTTGTATTGATTTCAAGTGGTATATTGACCCGGCTTATAAACGGGGCCGGCTTATAATATTTTGCAAGGGGAATTTCTCTGACATCCTGTCATATTTTCTGAATAATTCTGCACTTTTCAATTATATTTTGGATTAGATCTTGAAACCTTGAAAAAAATATAAGCTGGTCGCCTTAGAAAAGATATCTATTGTTTATGAATTTAATTGCGATTTGTATAACCGCAAGAATTACTTAAATAGTCCAATTAGATGCAAAGTTATGACCAGATAATGGTAACCTGATGGTTTTTTATTCCGTCCTGCCGGCTTATATTCGGGCCCCGGCTTATATTGAACCTAGTGCCCTTTTTGACCTGGCTTATAAACGGAGCAGGCTTATATTCAGGGCCCGGCTTATAAACGGGGAAATACGGTACCTACATGTGCGGCAGTGGGACAATTGGAACAGGGAGATTGCCTCCAGGGCTCACGCCTATCTACATATATATATGTATATATAGTGTTAGTCAACATTGCTCAATGGGGCCCATATGTGTTTTTACCTGGGCAAGCTGATTTTCCCACCCTGGGTTTTGGTCCTTTTTGTCCAGGGCTACCAGTGGGAACCCAGATGGGCCAGCCCAGATTCAAAGTGCCCAGCCCTAGCCCAGATTTAGCACACACTATAAACATGTACAACAAATGGTCATTTCTGGAAAGAAATCAGATGTCAGACCTAATATTTACAGTCTATTTATGGAAATTGTTTTTGTCATGGGCCGACACATCTGGGCTCCCACTGGTAGCCCTGGACAAAAAGGGCCATAACCCAGATATGGGCGAGCCCAGCTGGCCCAAGTAAAACACATTATGGGCCCCAGTGACTAATGCTGACTGGGGTGCTAGTCAGGGGGAGAGAATGAGGCACTTCTGTCTCTCAGATAAACCACGGAAGAATGTATTTGCACACTATGACACTATATGCCTCTGCAGTGCAGTGGCGTAGGAAAAGGAGGGGGCAGGGACCGGCCCCCCCCCCCCCAATCACTGAGGAGGGGGGGGGGGCCTGAATATATTTGGGCCCCCCCAAAATTTGTCAAAACCTGTACTATAATACACACAATTTTCAATCCTTACCTTTCCCGCATAGGAAAAATTGGGGTAGAGGGGCCTGGACCCTCCAATCAGAACTAAAGGGGGCTCAAATACTACTTTTATATACAATCCAATATGAGCGTGTTAATGATACATCATGTTTAAAAGCTGATACTTAAAGTAGGTTGGAGTGGGCCCCCCTGCCCCCCGCCCCAATGGGGATTTGCTTCCTACCCCTCTGTGCAGGTGTGTCCCCGAGGTGATGGGTGCAGTACAATGCACATAGATTATGGAGAACCGCTTTTAACTGATGTGGAATATATGTATATAGTATTAAACTATTAAACATTAGATTGTTCGAGAAAGATCAGGTCAACGTTTTGTTTACGGTTTACATTAGTACTGTCATCTATGTAAATCCTAGTTATACTATATATATATATATATATATTATATATATATATATATATATATATATATATAGATATAGATATAGATAGATAGATAGATAGACCCCCTCTTCATTGATGCCATTTGCTAGACATATCGTGTGCTTTCCCTTGTACAGCCCTTCGCAGCTAATCGGTCATTTCAGCTTATCATAGTTACATAATTTTTCTATAATCAGTGTCAATGACCGATAGAGATCTGTTAGCAATCCCATATGAGGGTAAGGCCAAAAAAAGAGAGGTTTATTTCAGGTCACCCGACCAACCCTATCAAAACCTGGCCGACCCTACTTTTTTATGCAATTTTGAAGAAATTTCTTTTTTTTTTACCCTTATTGGGTCAATTTTCGGGTCTCGGTGAGGCCGGGTAGTACTTTCATGTTTAAAAAAAAGTAAAAAGAAAAAAATTCTTACCGACCCTACATTTCGTTGCCATGTTACCAGAAACAAAGGGCCAAGGGCATAAAAGTGTATTTAAAGTGATCACTATATCTATGCAGAAACACGAAAATAAAGTGATAGGTGCCCTCTTTGTGTAGTCATACATGTAAAAAAATGCAGCCCCTTCTAAAAGTGAGCTAGATAGAGGGGGTCAGAGGAAGGGTCCAGACCTGTCATTCACAGACACGCACAAACGTCACTGTTTGTCACTAAATCCCAAAACCCACCCATCCCTAGCAGGTGCCGTCATTAGTGAACGTTCCCCAAGTGTTGTATAACAATAAGATATCTACAGCCTGGCTGAGGGATAGTAATCTGCACATAGGTGTTCGGCCTAATCTACACACGGGTTTTCCGCCTAATATATCCACATAATGTCCTCAGTACGTCCTCAGTCTAAGTCCTCATCTACCCCAGAGTGGTCATTTAGGGTGCTCTTTCAGAATAACTGACACAATCGTAGGCCAATTTTGACTTGGTGAAACCTGTTTGACTACCAGCAGTAAAGGTGTTTCAGGAGATGAAATCGTCAAAAATTAGAATTGGTCATATCTGCCGTTTATCGTCAATGAAAATCAAATATGTGTGTGTACATATTCAACACCCAAAATTACACCAGGGAGGTATGTCTATGATTACGCTAATGACATGTTTTGATGAAAATCCAACTATGACGATGATCATAATCCTCCTTAAATTCAATTCATCTCTCATATCAACGCGCACATCAGGAACATATTCTAGCAAGTGCCTTGTTTTTTTTGTTTTTTTTTCGGTTTGGCTAGCCAAAATGATTTTTCAGTAAAACCAAGACAAAGACATAACTGAAACGATTTACGGAAATGCAATTTGTCATATTTATCAGTGTGGAGTAATGCAGAGGAGAACCATTATCTCTTTCTTTGTGGCCTAAGGCCTAAGGCCATATCTGTAATTGATGGGCTGATAGGTGGCGTATTGCAGTGTTAGATGGACACACTGGTCACTCCTACATTCATAGGTGACTGCCCTGGGAACTATAAGGGAGTGATCATTTTTTAACAACAGGGGGAGGGTGGGTGGTTTCAGCGCGGAGCGTGCGAAATTTTTGACACCCCCCCCCCGGTCGAGAGGTCAAAATTTTTGACCCCCCCCCCCCTTACGGCCGAAGATCGGGCTTTTTGGCTCAAAACAGGTTAAATTATTTTGACCCCCCCCCCCCCCCCCCAAGAGGGGTCTAATTTTTTTTGCCCCCCCGGTCAAGGTGTCCAAATCCCCCCCCCCCCCTAAACCCACCACCCCCCCCCCCCTGTTGTTAAAAAATGATCACTCCCTAAACACCACAGAGTGGCAGAACAGGACCTTCTAATACACATGTACCACACACCCGCAACAAGAGCACCCTGCCGCTAGTTGAGATCTGGCCTCGGTGGGATTTCATACAGTGTTGAGTATGGTACCAACCCTAACACCGCCAGATCAGAGCCAATATGATACAGATACGTTTGTATGTTGGTGAATGAGAAGAAGGAAAAGTGTCGTTTCATCTGCTGTCAAGAGACCATGTAAGGACCTTTTGTCAGTGAGTGACAGAACAGTTAAGGCAGAGGTTTACCTCTTGTCATGAACCCACTTTAAGACGAAGTTGGTGCTATGTTGAACTGTTTACGCTGGATCCTCAGTTTGGATTGGTTGGCTGCAATCACACGACCATTTATTCTCCTCCAAGTAATATCAATCTGTCTCAATTTGGACCTAACGTTGAGAAAACAGAAGTCCATACCTACCATGTACTGCTCAGAGCTGTACCTGATAGCTCAGGACGTCACTAGTCCCGGCAGGGAGCACCAGGGGGCACTCCCACACAGGTCAAGGTCAGTAGACCTTAGGGTTGGAAGGTCACGGGTGAGGTCAAATAACACGAGGTCAAGGTCGCTGAGTGAGAGCCTCACCTTTGGTGCTAGAAGGTTGTTTCAAGGTCTCAGAGGCTACGATGATGGTCATGAAGGTCAAAGGCAATGGGAGTCGGAACCGGAAATGGACAATTCTGAAAGTGATTGCAGTGACCTTGAAAGTTCAACCTCAGGGTCAGGAGTATTACAGGGTAAAAATGTATGGTCAGTTGTAAGGCATGGTAGAACATCATCATGTCAAGGTCAGAGGTCCAGTGGAAACAAGGAAAACGGCCTTGAAGGTCACAACTCAAGGTCAACACGTGACAACGTCACTGATGATGTCAGTCAGATGTCAGTGTCAGAGATGACGTCATGGATTGTCATTGAAATCAATAACCTCGTGACAAATGCCTCGCATGACAGCAATAATAAGGGGGAAGGAGAAAAAGTGCTGAGTCATGGTACAGACGAGGACCCTGCTAAAGAAGTGCTGAGTCATGGTACAGACAAGGAACCATCTAAAGAAGTGCTGAGTCATGGTACAGACGAGGACCCTGCTAAAGAAGTGCTGAGTCATGGTACAGACGAGGACCCAGCTAAAGAAGTGCTGAGTCATGGTACAGACGAGGACCCAGCTAAAGAAGTGCTGAGTCATGGTACAGACGAGGACCTATCTAAAGAAGTGCTGAGTCATGGTACAGACAAGGACCCAGCTAAAGAAGTGCTGAGTCATGGTACAGACGAGGACCCAGCTAAAGTAGTGCTGAGTCATGGTACAGATGAGGACCCAGCTAAAGAAGTGCTGAGTCATGGTACAGCCAAGGAACCAGCTAAAGACGGCCAGGGTCCTCAGAACCAGCCCTCTCTGGTACCAGAATACCCTGCCAGTCCCACCATGAAGGAGATATTCCTTGAGCAGCAACTAGGAGTCAGCCCCAGTTCTCAACAGGAGAAGGCAGCTACAGAGACAGATGGATCTGGATCCTTGTATGTCTCAACCTGGTCTACTACAGACACCGACATGGCCTGCAGTGCACTCAGTGACCCCGGTATTGGACTGGGAGCTGCAGTAGTAGCACAGGGGGATGGTGAGGTATCTAGAGTCGATACCTGTCCGGCCTCCCAGACTGGGGAGGAGGATGGGGAGGAGACACATGGATCTGTTACCCTGTCTGAGCTACCAATGTCAACTAGATCTACTGGAGGAATCACCAGCCCCTCCAGGGTACCCAGACACCCCAGGGTGGTGGTAGTGAGGACTGAACAGGTATCTATGGTCGATACCTGTCCAGCTAGACCTACTGACGGTGGCAGGGTACCCAGTGACCCCAGGGTACCAGTAGTAATAGTAGAGACTGACCAGGTATCAGAGGTCCATACCTGTCCATATGAGGAGACATATAGCTCCGTCCCCATGCCTATGCTACCAGTCACAATACCAGCTAGACCTACTGGTGGAAGCTCCATGGTACCCAATAATCCTAGGGAGGTAGTAATGGGGGTTGAACAGGTATCTAAGGTCGATACCTGTCCACTCCCCCAGACAAGGGATGAGAAGACAACTGGATCTGTCTCAGGTAGACGGGCTGACAGCTCACTGCATGCTGCCAATATTGGCCACCAGGGGGAGGCAGTGGCAGTGAGCTTTGTTAAGCAGGTGTGTGACGTGACTCCCTATCAGGTACCGGAAGTCGATACCTGTCTGCCCTCCCAGACAGGGCATGAGGACACACATGGATCTGGTCCCCTGTCCGGTCCCCTGTCCGGTCCCCTGTCCGGTCCCCTGTCCGGTCCCCTGTCCGGTCCCCTGTCCCGTCCCCTGTCCCGTCCCCTGTCCGGTCCCCTGTCCCGTCCCCTGTCCCGTCCCCTGTCCCGTCCCCTGTCCGGTCCCCTGTCCGGTCCCCTGTCAGGTCCCCTGTCCGGTCCCCTGTCCTGTCCCATGTCAGGTCCCCTGTTCGGTTCACTGTCTGGTCCCCTGTCCGGTCCCCTGTCCGGTTCCATGTCCGGTGCCCTGTCCGGTCCCCTGTCCGGTCCCCTGTCCGGTCTCCTGTCCTGTCCCATGTCAGGTCCCCTGTTCGGTTCACTGTCTGGTCCCCTGTCAGGTACTCCCCATTCAGGATATACCTCTAGCTCGAGGATACCCCCTGACCCCAGTGATGGAGCAGGAAAGATTGCTGGGAGATTTGAAGTGAATCCTTGTCAGCCCTACACGCTGGTGGAGTATGAGGGAACAACCATGCTGCATGTGTCAGCTCTATCAGCTGCAGTTAAGGTGGGAGTTCATGTAGTCAGGGCTGAGCGTGTATCTGAAGGCAATTACTGTCAGACTTCTCAGGAGGAGGACAAGGAGGCTCATGGAGCAGGACTCCAGCACGCCTCAGCTAAACTTACTGAGGGAGTCAGCAAGCCCTTGGGTGTACCCAATGGCCTCAGAATTGGAGGGGGCAATGTTGGGGCTGTAGGAGTGGGCCATGTAGCAGATGTCGATACCTGTCATCCTTCTCAGAAGGGGGAGGAGGGGACACATGGATCCGGCCATTTGTCTGACAGTACGAGACCCACTGGAGGAGGGTGTGATGCACTCAATGACATGCCAAGAAGTGTCCCCAATAACCCCAACACCTCAGTACAGAAGGACGTAGATGGCATCAAGGCTAAACATACATATGAAGGCAGTTTCTGTCAGGCCTCTCAGGAGGAGGAAACACATGGATATGAGCCACTGACTGCCTCAGGTAAACTTATCAAGGAGGTCAACCAGCCCTGGAGTGTACCCAATGACTCCAGTATTGGACAGGGCGATGTTGTAGCTATGAGAGTTGGGCATGTAGCAGATGTCGATACCTGTCGTCCTGCTCAGAAGGGGGAGGAGGGGACACATGGATCCGGCCCCTTGTCTGCCACAGCTGCACCCACTGGAGGAGGCTGTGATGTACTCAATGTCACTTCAAGAGGTGTCCCCGATAACCCCAACACCTCAGTGCAGAAGGACGTAGATGTTGTCAAGGCTAAACATGGATGTGAAGGCAATTTCTGTCAGGCCTCTCAGGAGGAGGAGGAGGAGGAAACACATGGATCAGCTCCACTGTTAGTCCCAGGTAGACGTACAGAGGAGGTCAGCAAGCCCTGGAGTGTACCCAATGACTCCAGTATTGGACAGGGCGATGTTGTAGCTATGAGAGTTGGTCTTGTAGCAGATGTTGATACCTGTCGTCCTGCTCAGAAGGAGGGGGAGGGGACACATGGATCCGGCCCCTTGTCTGACTGTACTACCCCTACTAGAGGAGGATGTGATGTACTCAATGACATGTCAAGTACTGTCCCCAATCACCCCAACACCTCAGTGCAGAGGGAGGTAGATGTCATCAAGGCTAAACATGGACATGAAGGCAATTTCTCTCAGGTCTCTCAGGAGGAGGAGGAAACACATGGATATGAGCCACTAACAGTCTCAGCTAGACTCACTCGGGGAGTCAGTAGGCTATGGGATGTACCCAATGACTCCAGTATTGGACAGGGCGAGGCTGTAGCTGTAAGAGTAGGGCTTGTGGCAGATATCGATACCTGTCGTCCTGCTCAGAGGGAGGAGGAGGGGACACATGGATCCGGCCCCTTATCTGACAGTACTACCCCTACTGGAGGAGGCTGTAACAGCGTCTGTGGTGCACCCAATGACCCCAGCAGAGGGACACAGCTGAGGAGAGTTACACAGACACTAGAGGTCACTACACGTCAGCCTTGTTACCAGGAGGGGGAGAGGACATGTGGATGTAGTCCTGAGGACGTCTCAACCAGACTTACTGGGGGATCCAGCACTGGAGGTAGTGTACCCAGTGACCCCAGTAGTGGAGGTAGTGTACCCAGTGACCCTAGTGGCAGGAGGCTGGGAGCTGCTCTAGTGGGGGTCAAGCGGTGCATGATGCAGTGTGCACTGCAGACACTGCACACTCTTGTAATTTATGATATATTCCCTTCTAGTTTCTACCTGTGATGCTATTGCCACATTTTAGTCCCAGGCGCACATGTTGATCTGAACCTATCTAGTTAGACATGTTGGACTAATAATATAAGACATACCCATAGCTGAGCGCCATAGCTTTGAGTTTGTAAGAGTATTTATTTTTCATGAATGATTTTCGTGAATACAATTATAATACAACAAGTGTACACATTGATTTTGCTGCACAGTTCAGCATACACCATTGTACGGATTCCACATTAACAGTTATATATACACAAATATATACAGTTATATATACACAGTATGTGCTACAGATTGCAATAAGATAAAGCATTTACATATTCATCATTTCTGACCTGAACAACTTCAAGGGCAGCACACAAACTATACTGAATCTGGGACCTGCTGGCGAGGCCGACAAAGGGCTTCCCTGATGAGCTCACAGCTGGACTGGATACCTAATGTCTTTGGGAAATCAGCAGGGCAATAAAAAGTGGGGTGGGGCTGGTGCTATCTTCAATGGTGTCCGCTGTGAGTTGTAAAATTTGTGGTAAATGTGGTAACCAGGAGGATGCAAAGTTTATTGACAGTGGCTGTGAATGATACTTAAGGAAGGTGTTGTCTACATTCTAATTGATATTATCAATGTGGACCATAATGACCTCACAGTTGGTGGCCTCGCCAGCAGGTCCCAGATTCAGTATACCAGTTTGTTTGTTTGTTTGTGTAGTTTAACGTCCCACTGACTATGCAGGTGAGACTTACTAAAGTTACATTTTTTTCACAAGTTAAAAGGTAGGCCGAAGGCCTACCTAGGGTGATCGTATCCAGGATGATCGAATCTATGAGATGAGCCAAAAGATAGAAATCCCGCTCCTACACATTTACCGAAGCAAGGGTTCTTTAACCTCCGACACCACATAGACATGGTGTGAGAGGGACAGGCCTTTGTTATGCTGTTAGTCTACCACAGCATGGGAAAGCGCAGCTATAGGTAAAGTTGGGAAGCAGTGAAAACTCCAGGCTCATACAACTGTGTGCCATCAGTCTGGAGTAATACATCCCAGCCTGCCAAACTACTCTCCCCCGAAAGACATTGTCCATATCTCTATAAGGCACATAGTGACCCCGTGTGTTTAACATGACAATAACCTTGTATATAAGAATCAATATGCCTGGCTCAGTATGCCCCTGTCTCTTTTCTACCGAGGACATTTTCTGATGACACCAATTAAAAGTGACATTAAATCTAACATGTTTTTACTGAGTAATTACATTTTCACTACCCAGATTCACGATTAGAAAAATTAATCAATATAACATCTGATATCTCAGATCCATGTGAATTCTCAGAACATGATTATCAATAAGAAGCAAAGTAATTATCACAGGCATGAATCAATTATGAAATCTATGAATATTTCTCACAAATGTAGCAGATACGATGATAGTTACCCATCTGAAATAAAGGCACAGACAATGCTAGTGAGAATTAGATCTACTTAATAGGTGTGCTCTTTTTGATGACACACTTCCATTTGTATCAGAGAGGTGATTAACAATTAAATATTCATACCATGCTGCGCTGTGCCATCCCTAGTCTGGATAGAGTGCGCCTGTTTCACAAATTGCCTCCGAAATAGAAACTTTAATCAAGCGCACAATACGCTCTGAGATTTAGATAACTATTTATTTAAGACATGGCTGCCTTGGGATGGTCTGGGGTAGATAGGGACCTGCACATAGTTATCATAGTATTGATAAACTCAGGGCCTAGAAGCAGTTTAGAATTAAAGTCAAAACCTGAACAAAACTCAATTTATTCATATACAACTAGGCTAGGGCTTTCTAATCCCATACTGCACTAGTATGCAGGATAGATAGTTTTCTCAAAATTAATTGTCAAAGATGGATCCGTTTTCATATCTGCGGAGTCACCCCGACTGGTCGGCCCTAAGATTAGTTATAAGTATCCCATCCCCAGATTTTGATTGAAGTGGAAACTTGAACAAAACTCAATTTATTCATATACCGCTAGGCTAGGGCTTTCTAATCCTATACTGCATTAGTATGTAGGATAGGTAGTTTTCTCAGAATTAATTGTCAAAGATGGATCCGTTTTCACATCTGCTGAGTGGTGTGTGCAGCCAACCATGACCCCTACCATGCAGGCCGCCATGACACCTAATTTGCATAACACCCGCGGCAGGCATCCTGGGCCCTCTCCCCTGTGTCCTATCTCCCCCTCCATGTCTCTAATAAACTGTATATTTGTGTAGCTGCAAGTGAGAATTCACCAAATCTATCCCATCCTTCAAGTGACATGGTCCGATTTTCTTACTATTTTAAATCGTACTTAAATATGTTTCAAATGTTAGTACCATATCATATCTGGAGATTAGGGCCCAATACTTACTCTTCTTACTATGATTGACTTTCTCTTTTTGGCGATACCTCTCAGAGCAGACGCATGATTTACTATTAGTTTGTTTGTTTGTAATTCATTTATTTAATCTGCACATACAGTAGGGCCAGGCCCTGTTTGTGTAATGCAGCTCATATCCATGTCATCAAATGCTGGGGCCCAGACCTTTTCTATTGGTCATTTATGGCCACATTATAATGCAGAGATGTTTCCACCCTACATTGGGGGGAGGGTGCAAATAAATGAAATTCCTTACCTGCAAAATGACCAATGCATAACTAAATATCATAGAGGAGTGGAAACATGTGGATTCATCGCTCTATATGGAGCGCGAGGAGGGGGAAATGGGCACATGTCACCCATTGTCGGCGGAAACGTCTGTATGTTACTATAGATTGATAGTGTGTGTGGGGGGGGGGGAGGGGGGGGGGGGGTATTGACCCCTCTGTTATATATCAAACCCCATTGATACAAACCCTAGTAATTAGCTGGACGGCGGCAGCAGTAGGAGGGGTGTTACAGTTAGATTATACCTAGATGACCCTGCCTCCCCTTGTATGACGGGATCAGGCACTAATTCCGCCCCTGATATAACGCCCCTAGGGCCGACTATCTCATTAGTCGTTGGACAAGACTGCCCTGGGACTGGGGAGGGAGTATCTCTTATATTGGCCTTTATGCCCGTGAGGGAGGGAGGATGTGGGTGGATTAGATAGGGAAGGGGACTGATAGAGGGAGAGGACATAGGAAGGAGGAATACTAAGTTACTGTGACCAAGGTGGAAGCTATATAAAGGGCTGTACTCTTGGGTAGAAGGGAAAAGCATGAATGTCAAGTGAGATGAGAGAAAGGTTAGACAGAAAGACAGAGACAGAGACAGAGTGAGAGAGACAGGGACAGAGAGAGACGGATAGAGAAAGAGAAAGGGGGGAACAGACAGAGATAGGTAGACTGGCGTGAGGGACAGAGACAGACAGAAATACAGAGAGAAGGGCAGGTTTGTAGGGTGCCGCCTCTAGTGCAGATTTTACCCACCAGAGAGTGAATTCTTCAGTCTGTCTCACCCTCTCAGAATGACAAGTCACACCCCTTTACACTAGTCCCAGGTGCCATTCTGGCACAGAATGCCACCTAAATTGTAAACACCACTATGACCTTGAACTTTAACACTATGAGTTTGAGTTTAGATTTTTATTGGCATTGATAATTCGTAGCTATACAGACGTTTTTCAAAAAATGCCAAGATATTGATGTGATATTACCACGTTGTTCATGAGATAGTGACATTTTAAATACATAGTCAGTTCATTTCAGGTAAAGATAATGATAGAGCAACTATCTGGGCCAAAGTCAAATATTAGTCATTTAGACTTATAGTTTTGGCTATAGTCTTATAATGTTAATTATATGACTAGTCGTTCCAGTGGTCTCAGATCCGCCGGGGTCAAGCTGTTGACAAAGATGTCTCTGGTGGCACTCTTCTGCTGGTGCGCAGTCAGTCTGTCCCAGAGTCTGGAGCCGCGGTATTCTGGACTGTTGATGTAGCAGGTCTTGATGGGACGCCTTAGTTTGAACCTGGCCATAATGTTTCCGCGAAGTAACCTTGTAGGCTGAAGCAGATTGTCTTTGACTTTCGCGCGTCAAAACATGAAGATCAGTATTTGTCTATTCCTCCTGACATGGAGTTTCTCCAAGGCAGCGTCATCATGTAGATCGTCCACATTTGCCTCTCGTGCATCATGGATGTTATTGACGGTCCTCAGACAATCATTTTGTAGGACTTGTAGCTTCTTTACCGCCCATACCGGACCACTGTCTAGTAGTAGAGGGCAGTATTCCAGACAGGGCAGCACCATGGTTTTGTAGATCATCATGGTGGTTGCCTTGTCGGTCTCCTTCCTCGTATTCCATAGTTGAGTGAACTTCCCTCTTACTGTGCCTATTACCTTCTGTAAGTGTTGACAGAAGGACAGGTGACGGTCCACGACTACACCTAGGTAGTTGAAAGATGTTACAATTTCTAGGTACGTGCCGTTCAGTTGAATACCGAGGTCGGTGCTGTCAACAGGTGACGTAGAAGGGTATATCCAGAGCACCATGGTTTTGTCCTCGTTTATTGTCAGTTGATTTTTTGCACTCCATATGCCGACTGACACGGTATCTCCCTGTAATAGTTGCTGGACTCTCACTGGTGTATTTGAAGAGCAGACTAGGGCTAGATCGTCAGCGTAGATGTATCCTTTAGTGTTCTGGATAGCGTCTGGGTCTATCATGACATAGAGTTTTTGCTTGGTTTAGTCCCTGTAGCTTGGAACGAGGGAACCAGAAAGTGTGATGGGAAACTCCAGATCAAAGATGGCCAATAAATGGCTGAAACATTCCTAAGCATTGAAGAATAGGCACACATTGGCATATAACAACCACACGGTGTGACACATGACTAAGTCTGGGAAACGTATTCAAAATTTAGAATATGACCCAACATAATGTTAATTGGTACCAGTAAGTCCCAAAAAATGGGAGAAGATTTTGAATGAAAATGTAACAGTGTAGAAAAGTAAATTGTAGAATTGTGGGGGAACTGACCTGGTCCCCACACAGCAGCAAATGAAATGCCTAGAATTTGGACCACATGACCTGGCCCTACCTGAGGAGGGAAATTCACCTTTGGCCATTGAAGTGGGTATATCCGATTTTTGCCAAATTCTAAATCCTACATTAATGTGTTCCTAATACTGTAAAAGTATATTATTTATGGGTTGGGGCACAATAAAATCGTATCCATGGGCAGTTACAGTTCCGAAAGTGGGTCCCATGGGGTCCAACCAAGGTCTTTTCTAGTGGATTTTCCATGGGGCATTAAAATCGTGCACATTTTTCTCAAAATGACCATGTGTTAGGGCAATATCAATGGAAATCAGGGGGAATTGAGTAGATAGGGAGTTAAGTATGATATTCGGGAACATCCTGACTCATTATTAGGGAAATTTATTTTTTTGTCCCACACATCGGATATACTCACTTTAAGAATGTATTATTGAGATACGATACACGCCACGTCCATCACAACTTATCAGCAGGGATTGCCCAAACCCAACAAAACACCAAGTCCAGGGTCAATGTTGATAGTTTCAGGAGCCCGCCGGTGAAAGGATCTGGGGAGGTGAGTAAGACGACTGAAGCTGCCATCCTAATAGGTTCACACGGGGGCCACAGGAAGCTTCACACGGGGTCCGCAGGAAGTAACGTTACATGTGATCAACATGATCAAAGTGTCATGGTGAAGGATTCTCGGTAATAATCAAAGCTCGACCACATAAAGGGGTGTTGATAACCCTCTAAGGACAGCATAGTATTTTGATAATAAACCCAGGTGTCATCATGCATTATGCCGACCCATCGGATTTGTATTACAGCGTAGGATCTGCATACTGTTTGGCTGCATCCCTGACGACTAGACTTGAGCAGCAGGGCTGACTTCATTCTTTTTTTGTTTTTAAAGTAATATTTATTCAGGAGGGAACAGGTTAGGCTCCTTCTTAAAAATTGGGCGGTGCCTATATTCTCCTGGCTCCTGAGGGCCTCATAATGACAACAGTTTTACAGACAAGACCAAGGGCATAACGCATTAAAGCATTATGGCGGCAAAGTGTATACCGATACATATTAAAGCATTATGCGGCCCCTGAATGGTTAACAAGTCCGTGGCTAACGGCGTCACTATGTAAAGAAATAGGACTCCTATTACTACTGAGTCCTAGGCTTAACCACCTAAAGGGTACCCTCGTTACTCATCTTAACACCTACTCTCGTTCCCAAATCCTTCCGAAGGAAGGCTCTGGTAACTGCCAAATATTGGGATTTTGCTGGGTCTGGGCAACCCCTGCTGGTAGCTTGGAACCAGCGAACAGGAACAGGAAATGGAACCAGAAAGGCTGATGGTAAATCTACCTAAAACTACCATCATACATTCTGGTTCCATTTCCTGTTCCTGTTCGCTGGTTCCAAGCTACCAGCAGGGGTTGCCCAGACCCAGCAAAATCCAATGTTCAAGGTCATTTGGCTGTCCCCAGAGCCTTCCTCCGGAAGGATTTAGGAACGAGAGTACTTAACGCACTGTATCCCAGGCAGTGTAATCCGTGCTTTTATGTACCTTACCCTTATGTTGTGGCTATTAGGGTTGCCTAACATGTGAGTGACAATTTTTATTAAACAATTATTCATATTTCTGCATTCATATCATACCATACATCCTCTTGATTTCGGAAAAGGAAGATTGCTAGAAGTTAATTAGAATAATATCATTAGAATTAGAATATTTCATGTTCATATATTGAAAAAAAGAATACACACTACGCAGCACACTTATATGCTTTCATTGCAAAGCAAGAGGACGTGATACTATGACCATTAGTGGGAGTTAATTTACACCGTCTGGTATTGTCTTCCCCAGTACCTGCCCACCCTCCTCACTCTCCAAGCACAATTTCGGATAAGACAGACTTTAGGAAATCGTTTGTGGAAGAAGGGAGGAAAGGGGTACTACCTGTCTGCTCTCCTATGCCCATATCACAATGAGAGTGTCCCTACACGAAACATAGTTCTAAGGGTTATCTACAATTTTTACCATAAAAACATGTTCAGTACTTGTGTAATTTTAGACAAATGCTCCTCACCTATCCCTTGACATATTTGATTTGAATCATACTTGTATAAATACATATCATAGCATGCGATAGGCACGTTTTCAAGGAAATCCGCCACCTTTTGGCAGAGAAGGAAGTAGTGCCGGCTCAAATGGATGGGAGAATTTGCTGGGAGATTGCACCTCCTGTCGTCTAGTTAGCTGCACCAGACTATTAAATGTCACTTACATCTGGAAATTAGATCAAATAGTTTGAACTTTGTACAGTCAACTCCCTCCTAACGGCCACCCCTCTATAGCGGCCACCCCATCAATGCGGCCATATTTGGAAAGTCCCAACCGTTTTCCCCTTTATTTTAATGTAAAAAACTCCCCCTATAGCGGCCACCCCTCTAATGCGGCCACCCCGCCCTGCGGCCACCTATTTTACAGTCCCAAATGAAGAATTACTTCCTCTAATGCGGCCATCTGGAGAATAATTTTGTGAAATATTAAACTGTATTTCCGATTTGGTCTTTTTTAGAAATTATTTTGTGAGGGGATGTCTGATGAGGTAAATTTAACATGCTTACAGTTGATATATTTCCCACTGCCAATCATCATGTTTATTTCAACTAATATCAACACTATCCATATACAAACCAATTAAATAATCTCATTAATGATAGGATATAGGTTGGGTTAATGGAACACAAATTGTTTTATTGTTTAGCCTTACTAGTTTACATGTGGATTCAGCTTACAATTGTAGCCGCTGAGGGGAGTGTGTCTGGAGCAAGGGGGGGGGGACTTGTTGTTCCTCACCCCCCCCCCCCCTGCGAGGTGTTAAAGCTAGACCTCCGCAGCCTCCCCCCCCCCCCCCCCGACAAGTCCCGCTCATGTTCTGCTTGACTGACTGGGAGGTGACCGGGGAAGGGGGGGGGGTAACAACAAGTCTACTGTCTTTCTGAAACGAAGCACCCCCCCCCCCCCATTGTGAAATAAATCAAATTAGTTCTGTATCTAATTTTAAATGTCAAAAATGAATATCAATAAAATATGATATTTACCAGCAAAATATCAGATTGATATTACTGGTTATATCGATGTATATAACCTGTTTTCACACTACTATAATGAAAACTGTTATGATAGGCAACTGTTGCTCTTTTCCATAGACTTAGCATGGACTCCCTCCAGTGCAGCCACCTCGCTAATACGGCCAGTTTTGGATAGTCCCAAGGGTGTCCGGATTAGAGGGAGTTGACTGTATCTGACAACAACCAGTACACAATTACACCCACTGGTGCTGTTATTAGACTCCCCCTGTTTGGCTACTTAAACCTTTAAGGACAGAATACTGCTTTGCTACACTGAGAGAAGAAACAGCGTCAAAAAGGAATCCAGGTTGCCTCCAGAATGACTCCCCTGTTTAGGGGAGTCCAGGTCACCTAAGGGAGCCTAGGTTACTCTTTGGCTAATCTAACGGAGTCACCTGGGAGAGTCATATGACCCAAAGAGCTATATTACTCCCCCAGGTGAATCCCTTATGTCAGCCAGAGAGTCACCTAGGTTCCCTTAGGCGACCTGGACTCCCCTAAACAGGGGAGTCATTCTGGAGGCAACCTGGACTCCCTTTTGACGCTGTTTCTTTTCTCTGTGTATACTATGTACTGGTGTCGTCATGATACATTCATGCAGCCCCGGTGAGTGACTTGACAGCACTGCATGAATGCATCATGCCGACTATCAGTTGACTATATTATGGCTCGGCATGATGCATTCATACATTGAGTCGGTGAGTTACTCGCCGGCACTACATGAAGGCATCATGCCTTACCTAAAGAGTTCTGTAAATCAGACTTGTGATAAACAAAGGCCGTGCACTTATTAAGTTATCCTTATCTATCTTCCCTCTAGACCTGTATAATTGATAGACATAGGAGTTCTAGTGTTGAGGGAGGCAGAGGGCGAAGCTGTTAGGACAAATGAGTGCTACCCTTGTTTAGTACAACTTTCCAATTTCTACACCTTGTACGTGTTTATATATATCCAATATTATTTTCATTTTATAGGTAGTAGTTAAACCACAGTCAGACCCCTGTACTGATGATAATGGCGACAGTCAAGGCTGATCACGAGTTGGAGACGAGTGTGCTCAGCCGTGACTAAGCCATTATCCTCAGTACTGGGGTCTGGCAGTGGTTTAACTGACTTATGCCACACTAGTGGTGAGTGTTTTCTCACATTTTGTACATCATATACAGTTGAGTCATTTCTTCTGTTCTGCTGGCCAAGTGTGGTATAAACAGTTTTAAAATAAATGTTTCATCTTTACTTCGTTGCAGATGAGAGAGAGGATGTACAGAAGAAGACCTTCACCAAATGGATTAACTCACAGCTGACTAAGAACGGTCGGAGTGCGGTACAGGATCTGTTTGACGACCTACAGGATGGTACCCAGCTACTGTCTCTACTGGAGGTCCTTAGTAGTCATAACCTGGTACGTATAGTCCTTATATACCCCCCCCCCCCCCCACACACACACACTGTTACATGTTTATGCCGGGAACTGGGGACTCAGGATCTGTGCTGTTAACTGGGGACCATGCCTAGGGACGGGTTATTTATATGTCTGGCATAGCATCAGGAATTCCACCTGAAACTGGGTACTCGGAAGCCTTCGGTGTGTAGCAATGTGTGAGGTCTCAATTAAGTGGGGACCGATTTTTAGGTATCACAAAGCTATTTCCTGCCCCAAAACAGGTCTCAATTAAATGGGGACTCGGTCAGGTCCCCACTTAAGTCTCAAGTCACCAGTTCGAAGGTCATTTTTCTAATTTGAGTCCCCAGTTATGGGCAGAAACACACACACACCTACACACACACACACACATACGCACAGCTACTGTCACTACTGGAGGTCCTCAGAAGTCACAACCTGGTCAGTAAGAGAAGATATATAAATGCATTTAACCCTTTGAGTTTTAGATTTTTGTTTGCTTGATGTTTTGACAAAGGATAACACTACATGTAGGAGACAGACACACACAAAACATCCATTAAGCACCTTGTAACCTGGTAGGATGTCACACATGTGCCTCTAGATGGGTAAAATTCGACACGGGCGACACGGCGACACGGCCCCTTTAAAAATCGACACGTGAGACACGGCCCCTTTAAAGATCGACGGACACAGGGAAATAAAGGTTAAAAATCGACCCACAGGGATTTTTCACTAAGTTCTTATATAGCTTAAAATCGACCCAGCGACACGCCCCTTTTGCTAAAAATCGACACGCCGACATGGTCAAAAGTTTGGGTACCCATGTAGAGGCACATCCATGCTGAAGGACCACCACTGTTTCTGTGTTACCCTAATCCCTGTACAAATGGGGATAACAGGGGGATCATATCCACATCCATAACATCCCTGCTGCCCTCCTCCTACCTCCTACCTCCTACCTCCTACCTCCTACTAACCCCCACCCCTTGATGCCTGCCTACATGTAGCTTGATGCTCTATCCCCGGTAAATCCCAGCTCCACTGGGGCCTGTTTCTCAAAGTAGTCAGAGTTCACAATTTGTCACTAACGACCATGTCTGCCAGAAACGCTTTATCTAGTAGTTGTCACCTATGGTCAGGGAAATATCAAGGAGGAGTGATTGACTTTAATCTTCAATTTTCATTTATAAAAAGCTATTTGTCATTGTCAAAGTTTCCCAAGGCCTCAAGTAATTTTCTGTCTGACAAGTACCCCGCAGGGTTGCTGGATGTAGGCAGCATAACAGCAGCTGTATGACCTACCATCCCCCATGACCTGTATAATTAATCTTTTCTAATTCACATTAAGATTCTGGACAAAAACTAGGGATCCTACCTAAAGTGCATATAAGTTTTGAGACCATTATGACTAAAACGCTTAGGCTTGTTCCATGCCAGGCGTTTTGTGTCGGTTTTAATCTCTCAGCCACCAGATTTGTGCAATGCTCCCCCTGAGTGGCTTTAGTGGGCCTTTTATTGAATGGTTACATGACTTTTACATTTGCACACGTCGCCACAACCAGCCGCCAGGGGGCGGGTCTGGGGGCTGTTATCTACACGGGGCCGCTCACACTGCCACCTGGTGGGTAGCACGGTACTAACCCTGTAAGGGCAGCATGATACCCCAAGGTTGATGTTCTTGGGATGATGCACAAATGAAGCATTAGTTAGCAACTCCCAAGTGCTGCAATGATGTATCATGACAGGCCTCTGAGAGTGTGCCTACCATGATGCATGAATGCAGCACTGGTGAGTTACTTGCCAGTAGTGTTTTAATGCATCATGATGATTAGAAGGATTAGCATATCAAAACAATATTCTACACCCTTCTCAAAGGATTAACTCTCGAGCTATGTAATTTCGAGGGTTTCATTACAAGGCTTCCGAAGTACAACATGTAATTTTCCTGTGAGGGGGTCTCAGTCTATGCTACAGTTCATACATGTTACCGAACATTTTTAAGAGATCAATGAGTTCATGTCCTTCCCCTAGCCCCTGTTTCTCTCTGCCTGCATGCCTTGCATTGTCTCCCTGTATCTATCCTTTGCCATCCTTCTCTATCCCTCTCTGTGTTTTTGTGTCGCTGTGCCCCTCTTCCTCTCTCCCCTTGTCCCTATCTCTCTCCCCTACCTGTCTCTCCCCTGCCTCTCTCTCTCCCCTGCCTCGCCCTCCCCCGCCTCTCTCTCTCTCCTGCCTCGCCCTCCCCTGCCTCTCTCTTCCCGGCCTCTCTCTCCCCTTGCCCCTATCTCTCTCCCCTACCTGTCTCTCCCCTGCCTCTCTCTCTCCCCTGCCTCGCCCTCCCCTGCCTCTCTCTCTCTCCTGCCTCGCCCTCCCCTGCCTCTCTCATCCCGGCCTGTCTCTCCCCTTGCCCCTATCTCTCTCTCCCCTACCTGTCTCTCCCGTGCTTCTCTCTCTCCCCTGCCTCGCCCTCCCCTGCCTCTCTCTCTCTCTCTCCTGCCTCGCCCTCCCCTGCCTCTCTCCTCCCTGCCTCTCTCTCCCCTTGCCCCTATCTCTCTCCCCTACCTGTCTCTCCCCTGCCTCTCCAACCTGCCTCTCCCCTTCCCTTGCCTCTTTCCTCGCCCTGTCTCTCTCTCTTTACTACCTCTCTCTCTCTTTCTCTCTCTCTCTCTCTCTCTCTCTCTCTCTCTCTCTC
The DNA here is from genome assembly GCA_947462335.1 of Harmothoe impar. Taxonomy (NCBI): domain Eukaryota; kingdom Metazoa; phylum Annelida; class Polychaeta; order Phyllodocida; family Polynoidae; genus Harmothoe; species Harmothoe impar. The sequence continues at coordinate 81,030,921 of OX381708.1, forward strand.
TCTGTCTCTCTCTCTCTCTTTCTCTCTCCCTCTCGCCTGCCTCTCTCTTCCCCTGCCTCTCTCTACCCTGCCCCTCTCTCTTCCCTGCCTATCTCTCCCTTTACCCCTGTCTCTCTCCCTTGCTTGTTTCTCCCCTTGTCCCTCTCTCCCCTGCCTCTCCCCCCTACCTCTTCCCTCCCTTGCCTCTCTCTTCTTCCTGCCTCTCTCTCTCCTCTGCCTTTCCTTCTCTCCCCTGTCTGTCTCTTCCCTGCCTCTCTAGCTCTGTCTCTTTCTGTGTGTGTGTGTCTTCTCTGTGTCTGTCTGTCTGTATGTCGGTCTGTCTCACTCTCTGCCTCTCACTTCTGTCTCTCTCTGTCACTCCCTCGCTGTCACTTTCTGTATCTTTCTCTCCATCGCTGTGTCTCTATCAACATACGCCAGACACCTAGAAAGATACCAAAAGAATTACCTCTCTCCTGTTGACTTCCATATGAACACCCCCCTAATCTCTGCCCCACACTGGCCGACTCCCCACACACACCAGACATTACACAATCAAAACAGAAACCTGAGGTGCTAACCGAGCTCCCTTACCCCCTGGTACCTCTATAACCTAGTGGGATTAGCGCCTGGGTGTGTTAATCCCACTGCACCCCAGTGTAGGGGATTAGGTAAAGCACCTCCCCCAGGGTGTGTGCTGTATACATGGCGGTGTGTGAGTAGCTCATAGGCAATGCCCTACTTGTGAATTACTCTATAGAGAGTAATAATGACAGAGGGAAACTGATCTCTTCTCGCAGGAATTTCCTGTGACAACACATAATAAAAGTTGTTCTCCTTATACTTACCCTTTGTTCCATGCCATGTTGATAACCCCAGAACAATTTAATAACTAATGTGTATATCATGATATTTACCTGAGATTTGAATAATATATGAATCCTGTGTTTCCGTATTAAAGTATATCTATTTCCTCTACTGACTTCTACTTTACATTGTAAATATATTTTAGATATGGTCACGAATCTCTACCCGGGATCTCTACCTTCTCTACACGCTTCACCCAGCCCCATTCATAAATTATATACTAATTGTTTCCCTGTGTTTGGTTCCTCAGCGGCCCGAGAGGGGGCGTATGCGGGTGCACCACCTGAACAACGTCAACAAGGCGCTGCAGCTACTGGAGCAAGAGTACAGCGTGAGTAGACCTCTTTAAGTACCTCTAATAACGTGTCAGCGGCTCTTTAAGGGCCGCATAGTGCTTTAACCCTTTAAGGCCGGCATGATGCATTAATGCAGCATGATGCAGCATGATGCATTAATGCATCATGCCCATGGTCGTCATGATGCATGATTGCAGCCCTGGCGAGTAACTCGCCAGTGCTGCATTCAAGCATCATGCAGACCCTACTGGGTTGAGACACTCCCGGAGTTACTCTACAGAGCTACATTCATGCCAATCTGTCAGGAATGTATCAGAGACCATCATGATGCTTGGATGCAGCCCGGGAGATGAGCAATGCCATGCTGCATCAAAGCACTTAGCGGCATTGAAAAGACAAGTCACTGCTTTTCGGAATGGGACGGGATCTTCATATAGTCATGGTACAAAGCATCTGCTCATTGTGTGTTTAACTCAAGGAGTACGTACGAGGAAACACACGCATGAGTAGGTGGAGTTTGCATTCATTGGTGGGGACACTAGGGAGAAGGGGGAGAAGGAAGAGGACTGGCATACTGGAGTACGATGTGTGTGCTTGGCCTCTCTTTATCCCCTTTTCAAGGGTATACCCTTATCGATACAGGTAGGTATATATCAGGTGGATTGTTTATTTAATTGGATTTGAATTTCAAATCTTTCTCTTGCTTTGTGGTCCTTTGAGAGGACATTGAACTGGATGTATCATAAGCTGAGGTCATTGACCTTGATACTTTCATTATAAATTACAGGAACTACAATACATTACAGTGTGCAGTGACTTGGAAGTCACTGCAGTATGGTAGCAGCGGGGCTATACTTTGTATAGCAGATGTGTCTTTCTCACGCCTTCCGCCTCTCTTCTCTCTTGAATGCCTCGCCATATTGACATGCATTGCTGAGTGGGCTTATCTGGGGGGTTGACACGGCCATTAGGGACATGGGGGGCCGTGAGTGGTTATCGTGTACGCTATATACAGCGGTATATACAAGGCGTTTTGCGGGGGGTTCTCTTTTCTTTTATTGAGTGAGGGTTGTAGACATGGTTTATATAGTGAGAAGGACAGGGAAAAGGGGATGGGGGGTTGGGTGAGTAGGGCGGAGTTGGGGGTATGATTGGTAGGGGGTAGGTGTACAGGGTGCACTTTGGGGTGGTGGGAGGCAGAGGTGTAGGGGAGGAGGATGGGGGTCAGGGGGTGAGCTAGTCTGGCAACATTCTCCTATAATATGGTTTATTGATAATGCAAATAATCTATCTTGACAATGGTTCATCTGGAAATAAAGCTTCCCATTCATGTGAGGTTGTGTACATACTACATGATTAAACTACAAGAAGTAGCAACAGAAAATAGCCCCTGTCTCCTGAGAGTTTGCTAGCTTGACATTTGTGGACCCTGGAGGCGATCAAGCTGACTGCAGGAGAATTACTGAGTAACTATAACATAGTATTATGTTGATACTAAGGTACAGATGCAAGGTGAGGGGAAGAGTTCCATTTGAATATACCCAGAGACCTGGGCTAGTCCACAAATTCGGGGTGGGGGTTACTTCTGAATATACCCAGCTACTTAGGCAAGTCTACCTGTAAGAGGTAGGGGCGAGGGGTGAAATAGTGACTTTCTACATATACCCAAAGACTTTGGACCGTCTGGAGGTATAGGGCCAGTTAGAAGTACGGGGCAAGTAGGGGTGAGTGGGAAGGGTGAGGTGAGGGGTTATTTTAAAATATTCTCAGAGACCTTGTCCAGTCTACAAGTTAGAGGTAGGGGTGAATAGGGGTGAGTGGGGGTGAATGGGAATGGTTGAGGGGGCTAGCTACCCCTGAGAGTTACCTTAGAATATACCCAGAGACCTTGGCAAGTCTACCAGTTAGAGGTAGGGGTGAGGTGTGAGGGGTGAGTGGGGAGGGCTAGGAGGTGAGGGTTACCTTTAGAATATACCCAAAGACCTTGGCAAGTCTAGCAGTTAGAGGTAGGGGTGAGGTGTGAGAGGTGAGTGGGGAGGGCTAGGAGGTGAGGGTTACCTTTAGAATATACCCAAAGACCTTGGCAAGTCTAGCAGTTAGGGGTAGAGGTAGGGGTGAGGGAGGGGTGAGTGGGAAGGGTTATGGGGGGTGAGAGTTACCTGATAATATCCTTTAGTACCCAAAGACCTTGGCAAGTCTACCAGTTAGAGGTAGGGGTAAGGTTGAAGGGTGAGTAGCGGTGGGTGGGGGTGGGAGGGGTGTATAGGGGTGAGTGGGGGTGGGTGAGGGTGGGAGGGGTAAGTAGGGGTGGGTGAGGAGGGGTAAGTTGGGGGTGAGTAGGGGTGGGAGGGGTGAGTGGGGGTGGGTGAGGGAGGGGTAAGTTGGGGGTGAGTGGGGGTGGCGTGTACTATGTACCAAAGAGCAGCAGCAGGGAGCAGTAGAAGGGGTACTAGGAGCAGCCCCCGGTAAGTAGGTCACCCTGAGCTGCTCACCCCTCCCACTACACATGTACACAACACCCGGCACGAGCCGCAGCAGTCTCAAGGCAATCCACGGGCACCACTAGGATTTACCCTCCCTGCATTTACTACAAAAAACAAGTAAGCTTCATCATAGATATCACAGGTATACAGTATAGGGGTAGTGTTAAGGTGTGTCTCATTACTATAGAGATCTACAGGGCTGAGGGTACCTTTGGTATATACTAGTACACAGTGAGCTGCTCAGTGAGCTGCTCAGTGTGAGGTACTCTTAACGCACAGCTGGCACTGCTGCCCACGCTAACTCTGGCGTCTCCGGAAGTCAGCAAGTCAAGAAGTCAGCGTGGGATGGCTGTGTATAATGCTTGCTATATGCACTGCCGGGTTTACTACTACAGGGGTTGTGGAATTGTCAGGTGTATAGCTGGGGTACGGGTAGGGTATAGGGCTGCTCTTATATACACAGCTTGAAATATGTTTTTATTTCAAGACAGTAGGATAAATAAACTCTGAGGACGTCAAGAAATCAGGGTGGGATAGTTGTGTATGCATGCTGTATGGACTGAATGTACTAGCCTTATACTACATGTGTATAGCCGAGGTACAGGTAGGGCATGGGGATGGTCTTATATACACAGCTTGAAATATGTTTTTATTTCAAGGCAGTAGGATAAATAAACTCTAAGGACGTCAAGAAGTCAGGCTGGGATAGTTGTGTATATATGCATGTTGCATGGACTACCGCGTACTAGTATACTACCGGGGTTGTGGCATTGTCAGGTGTCTGAGGTACAGGTAGGGCATGGGGATGGTCTTATATACACAGCTTGAAATCAGTTTTTATTTCAAGGCATTAGGATAAATAAACTCTGAGGAACTCAAGAAAGCAGGGTGGGATAGCTGTGTATGCTTGTTGTATGGACTCCCGTGTGCGGCCGACTGAAATTGAATCAGCATCTAGATTGATTGCAAAGATCGACACTGCCAAGAGTTCAGGAATTAGTGACATCCGCACCAGCACACTCAAAGACTGTCTCATGATCAAACCGGCGCTGGCACAGAAAATGATCAACACAAGCATACTGACCAAACTTGTCCCACCTACCTGGAAGACAGGGACCGTCATACCACTACCAAAAGTAGGCAGCTTGGTAAAGGTCACAAATTGGCGACCCATCTGCCTCCTGAACTGTGTCTCCAAGATTGCAGAAAAAACAGTGCATAAACAACTAATTGACTACCTGACAGATAATAACCTGATCGCCAAAGAACAATCAGGCTTTGTCCCCGGTAAGTCCACCGGAGACTCAATCTTCGGCCTAGTGAGCCACCTGTACTCTGCTGTGAACAAAGGGGAGCGGTCGGCCGTGGTCTTCCTCGATCTGAGGAAGGCGTTCGACACGGTCGACCACCCCATCCTACTACTGAAACTAGGTCAGTACGGAATTGACGCCGCGTCCTGTGACTGGTTTAAGAACTACCTGGACTCGAGACTCCAACAAACCAGAGCCAATGACATGACCTCATCACTTCAGCCAGTGGACATGGGCGTCCCGCAAGGATCCGTCCTCGGGCCGCTTCTGTTTATTGCGTACATAAACGATGTGGTACAGGTGATCAACAACAGCGCCACATTCCTCTATGCCGATGACCTAGCCATTGTCGTCTCTGGTAAGGACCCTGTGCGCATCCAAATGCTACTCCAAAGGGACCTAGACGCAGTCAGCGCCTGGTGCTGTAGCAACAAATTGACAGTAAACAGCGACAAGACACACGTCTTGTGGGTCTACTCACAGCGGTCTATACCGGACCTGACGGGCTGTGACCTTCACCTACAAGGCAGGCCACTAAAAGTTGTCAGCGAGTTCAATTACCTGGGCTTAACCATTGACCGCTACATAAACATGTCGGGCCAATTGAAAAAGCAAATCAGACTGATCAGAACGAGGCTGCCCCAACTAAGGCGCATGCGCAGCAGGACAGACCTGCCCACAGCAGTGCAGGTCTACAAACAGATGATCAGACCGATCTCGGACTACTGCGCCTTCATGGCAGATAGCGGCCCAGTATGGGCCTCCCGCAAATTGCAGACGTTGCAGAACGACTGCTTGAGAGCGTGTGAGCAGATCAGGTTCGCTCCTGATGTACACGTCCTCGATCTCCACCAGCGCCATAAGGTGACCTACCTTGAAGCCACTCGCCGGAGGCAACTGCTCTCCCATATGCACAAGTTAGCCCTGACGCCGGGAATGGTGGTGGCACCCACTAGACTGCTGCGCGGCAACTCAAAGAAGAAACTGAAAGTCCCTAGGGTGAAGAAAGCCATCTACGCCAAGAGCCCGCTACACCGAGGGAATGTCCTCTGGACTGCCCTAGACGATGAAGTCCAAAACCTGATAGTCAGGAAAGACTTCCTAAAAGCAATCTAGAACACACAATGACGCTAGCTGTGCAATTTTTTGATGACACATATAGCTATAATTTAGTTTAAGACTCTACCGCATCAATCGCTCGATTTATGTATCCTCCTTGGCCATTTATGAAAAGCGCCCCTCGTCTGTGATTTTTTATGGTCAATAAAATAATTAAACTACAAACTACTACCGTGTACTCGTATACTACCGGGGTTGTGGCATTGTCAGCGGTATATCTGAGGTATAGGTAGGGCATGGGGATGGTCTTATATACACAGCTTGAAATAAGTTTTCATTTCAAGACAATATGATAAATAAATTCTGAGGAAGTCAAGAGGATGGAAATAGTGTGTATGATGCATACTACTATATGCACTGCCGGGAATACTACTACTAGGGGTGTGGAGGTGTGTAACTGAGGTATGGGGCTTAGGGCTGCTCATGTGTCCACAGCCTGGATTATCTTTTTCTATTGAAAGAATATTTATTAAAAAACCAAAGACAGAAAGAATAAGCTGGCATGGCTGACAAACTACTAGTTCAAAGAAAGAACATCTTAAAGTTTAATTTTCTTGAAATGAGAAAAAATTTACCGGTATATGACTAATGTTTTCACATGTATACCAGTATGAAAAGCACCAGCAGTCTCAAAAGCAAACAGTCTAAGCTTCAAGTAAAGTACAAATTGTATGTTGAAATAAGAATGCATCAGTATGTGCAGGGAATCACACATGAGATGGCGAGTCTAGTGCTTGGAAACACAAGCCTGACCTGTACTACTAGTATACAAAATCTGTAGGACCTGGTGAAAAACCTTTTGAAAAGACTGCTGTACGCTGATATGCTGGGGTTTAATGCATGGAACCAACTAAAATTCCATTGAGTAACTCCTGAGGTTAATAGGGCCTACCCTCCACTATATACAGACTCCAGACAACCACTTACACACTGTTACATTGAGTAATGGGGGCGCTGCCTAATAGATTATACCCCCCCCCCCACCACACATACACACACAGTACACTATAGGCACTACAGCTAGGATGGAACCAGGCACTGCACACAACACCCACATTGGACGTCACCTGCGCTCTAAAAAACGCGAAATATGGGTTGTTTTTTAAAATTATATTTTGAATTATAAAGGGGTTATTTTTCCTTTCTGGAAACTCTGTGTATCATAAAATAAACCCCTTCCCCCAAGTACTAGATTTCAAGAAAAAGAAATTCTGTTTTCATAGGACTGTATAACCCTACTCTCACTCAAAAAGTAAACTTGTCTCCAGACTCCAAGTGACTGTCATCAAATAAATTAGTCAAAAACTCGTCTAAGTGACAAGGAAGTGGGTCTTCTAGCTGAAGATGGAAGACCCGCTTGGCATGTGCCAGCCCAAAACCCAACATTTCCCAGCTCCAGATTCTATTTGTAGGATGGTAACCTGATAGGTTAGACAACTTTTGACTCATTTATTTTATGACAGTCACTTAGACGAGTCTGGAGACAAGTTTACTTTTTCAGTGCATGAGGTGTATTCTTGAGGACTGTGGGAACGCAGGTGACGTCCCCTTTTGATGCAGAGTGCAGGGGCAGGGGGATGGATCTACTTTAGAGCAGTGACCTCTGACTAATAACCCCTCCTCATGTCTCACACTCCAGCTACCCTATACAGGTGCTCCATACATTACACACCCACACCATTACCAATGAATCACAGCTAGCTATATAGCCACTCAAATAATTGTTTCTTATCACTCGGCAGTGAAAAATATGACCTGGGCGTCTTTTTAAATTTAATTTTATCTTTTGAGGGCCAAAATGTATAGGGAAATTAAGACTAATCATGAATGAATTTCACATATTAGTAGTTTAGCAATACACAAAAAGTGTTATATCATAAGTTCCTAGCTCACTGCATTACTGACAGTCCAGGCTTTAATTTGATGCCAAATATGCCAATATTCGTCCACTTTTTGACATATTTTTCATTGAAAATCTTTTTTAAATTCTTTTTAAAAGTTTTCCCCAAATCAGGATGTCCATGATGAGAAACCAGTTAATCTTGTGTGTGGTCTATAGCTCGTGTTTATAGATTGTAACTCCACCTAGAGTGAGTTATGGTGGGGCGTGATAGACCCTAGTCCCCATCATGTGTAAGATTAATACACTGTAGGCTAACATGTTGACATTAGACCTAAAAAGTAAAAATGATATTTCCGGTTTAAGTGGGAAAAAGCATGGTAGGGAGAGGATATGTGTTGTATTAGAAAAGGAATTGACAGTAACATTTTTCTTAGAAGGACAGGCATAGGGTAGATTCACCTGAAGTCGGACACATACCTTGAGACAGACATTTGATTTTATGGTTATTCAAGCATTCTTAGCTCTTTATTTGTGAACTATGGTAGTTGTTTACATGAATAACCTCAAATATCACTGTCCGTCTCAGGGTATGTGTTCGACTCATGGTGAATTTACCCTAATTTGTGAGTGGCATTTGTGGTTGCCGCTGATAGCCCCGCCATTTTGTTAACCCTTCATGTGCCGCATAGTGCTTTAATCTTCCATGCCCTATGTCATAATGATACCCGAATGCAGCCCTGGCGAGTAAGATTGAATCACCATGCGGTCCTTAAAGGATTTAGATTTATAGACAGTGTCTACTACTTATAGCCCAGGTTTATCCCCTGTACCTTCCCCCACCGTGGGGTTCCCCATGTTGTATACACGTCTGACATAGCCCAGATACCCCTGCCTGGGAGGGGGATTGTAGCGCTGTCTGAATGTGTGGGGTTACTGATAACTATAATCTACATTTGGGTGGCAGGGGAGGGGGGTTATTTTTGATGTTTTGGTTTAGATTATAAAGTGAAAAACAAGCGTAGACTGGGGTTTTCACCCGCTGTCGCTCAGTGACTCTATATTAAAGTCGTTCCCAGATTGGATTGTTGTCAACATTGTGTTCAATAGTTCCTCAATATATTATGCCCATTTCAGTGGCCTTTGACCGTAGTATTTTTGTGATATCTATGAAAAGTATATCTCGCCTTTTACTGATAAATATAATTTACATAGGGGTAGCAGGGGAGGGGATTTTTTTTTATGTTTTGGTTTAGATTATAAAGTGGAACACAAGCTTAGGTGGAGCTATTGTCGCTCAGTGGCTCCATGTGTCGTTCTCAGATGGGCAAAGTTGTGACTATACATGGGTAAAATTCGACACGCGTGACACGGCGACACGGGGGGTTCTTAAATTCGACACGGGCGACACGGCCCTTTTAAAAATCGACGGACACAGAAAAATGAACCAGAATGTATAGAATAAAAATCGACACGGCGACACGGCACCCTAGCTAAAAATCGACACGGCGACACGGTGATAATTCTGGCTACCCATGTATAGTCACAAAGTTGTTTTCAGTACTAGTTGTTTCTCAACACATACATTATGCCCTTTTCGTGTGGAAAGGACCGTGTTGATTTGTGATATTGCTCTGAATAATACAGTTGAGGAGGGTATCTACAGGAGCATGGGAACAGGGAGCAGGGGGGATATTGTATTTAAAAATATAATAAAAGGAATTTTTTTAATTTTTATTTAGTTTACATCTTGTATAGTATGTAAATACAAATGTACATACAACCAGAATCTATAGGCTCGGTTATAACCGATTTGCAGCCTAGTCCTTATTTTATTATTTAACCACATGAATTAAAAAAATACATCTGATGATTATGGTGACGAAGCAGGCATGATACAGAGGTATCTCATCTTGAACGGAAGAAATGGAAATCTTATAAAGACAAGGTGGAAAGAAAGCCATAGGGATGAATAGGCATATAGCGCTGTACTCACGCTGTACTCACGTGGGGAGGGGAGGAGTAGGCACGCGCTGCGTGTTTGCAGGCATGTGTGATAAGACAAAATGCATGGGACGAGGATATCAGTCCTTATCTGTCCGTGTCATTGGATTTTAAGATAGTACTAGTATAGGCAGCACAACCCCGGCATCTGCTGTAAAGCCTTCTGTTGTTTAAACTGCCTCTAGATCGAGGTGTCACACTCTATACTTACTATATGCTCTGGATTTTTGGTCTTGAATAACTATGAGATTTTCCCTATATGGCATAGTGATACTTAGAATTTATGCTGACTAACTAAATTTTGAGATGTGTATGCTAGTAGAACTCTATCCGGCTTATCCAGGCCAGGTCCATTCGTAATCTCATGTTGATCTCACTCCCGACGCCCGATGCCGCCGGGGTCCCCGGGTCGCCTGCACCTCATTAGCACCAGATTAGTATCAACTCTGTGGTTGTTTTAGACACTTGATACCATGGAATGGTCCAGGAGCCATAGGCCATTTTCTGTATGAAGGGTACCAAAAGGTTTGAAGGGCTTTTCTGACCCAAAAAATCGTGCCGAATCCAAAAATCAGCGTCTTAGTCTTAGAAAGTGCGCGAAATTAACGAAAATTGACGATTTCTAAAAAAATGTTGAAATTTAACCAAAAATTCTTTAAAAATGGTTAAAAGTATAACTCACTTAGATTCACCCAAAAACCACTGAAAACAACTCTGTATATGACCCCTGACATGAGAAATGCATATAAAATATTTCATTTGACCTTGACCTACTTATCAAGGGCAAAGGTCACGAAAATGGTTTTCACCATATCTCCGCTTCTAGATGGAATATTATTGTGATTTAAAGTCCTAAATGGGTGCTATGTACTGGGTCTAGTCCATTAGGGTATGTTTTGCTTCTGTAGGAGTGTGTTATGTAAAGGATAACCCACAAAGACGTGCGTCTCTGTAAAAAATAACCTCGCTAGACTGGCCAGTGCACCCATGGCCACTCTATTATTGTTATTTTTACATATGAAAATACAATTCACAAATGACCTCACCTTTTTTGGACTATTTTCAGAATCCCCCAATCCCCCCCCTTCAGACACACACACATTGGCCACCCTATCATTGTTATTTTTAAAAAATTATGTCATTATTTCATAACTAAACTGAACTTAAACCTTTTTTTTGTGAGGGTATAAAATATAACCTTGGAAGGTGTGAAGTCCTTTGTCTTAGCCCTCCACCATGATTTAAATGAACATGGAATCTTACGGTTTCATTGATAGGTTTTCAGATAAGAACAAACATATGTCTCTGCCTTGGGCTGAGGTTAACCCCCAAGTATTCATTATAATAGGCCTACATTGTTGCAGCATCCAAGTTTATTGGTTTATCTACATTCACTCCATCAGTCAATGCACAAAGGTGACGGTAACAAAGGCCTTGAGGAGTTCCATGGTTGAATACCTCCTGTCACAGGCAGAAGATATCTAACTAGCAACCAATGAGAGATGTTTTAATTTATGGTAGAAATGACCATCTCTATGTTAAAGCAATGGGAATGCTGTTCCCAATAACCCCATGAAGTAACCCTTGGTCTCTCTGCACAAGATGTCCATCACAGCCTAAGGGTGATCATGGGACCTCACAAGGGTTTATTTCATGGGTTTACAATGATTCATTTTCATAAATGACACTGTAAATCTACATAATGCAGGGTTTCACTTTAAAGTGCCATCCACAATGGTTTCTGAATTGTTTGACAGAATCTCATAGGTTTCCTGACAGTATCTAGGAGATCAGGGCTTCAGGGTTTTACCTGCCAGTGTCTAGAAGGTATCAGGCCCTATAATATGAGTGTTAGGTTTGTGCAAGCCCTCATGCTGGGAGGTGATTTCATTAATCTAGTTCACATATAACCCTGGAAGTGATTTGAACTAGCCCCATATATTTCAGTGTGCTCCCCTCTGTGAGACTAACATATATAGCAAATTTCCCCTGGGAGTTTTATCAATTAGCCTTTCCCTTGTCAGCTTCAGCAAATCTTACTGTCTGGAGAATATCTGGGATATCTGAGGTCACTTGAATCATGTACTACCTACTGTTGCTGTTGTCCTGCGTCGTGGGGGAATGTCACTGGAGCGATGTGAAGTACCAAGAAATGTGTACGCCAAGGAGACCACCTCACTTGACCCCATCATTCTAGATTGTGTTAGTGCTCCTGTCGGCCTTTACCTTCTTCAAAAGTCAGCTTGCAAACTTGGCATATATGGAATCAGTACAAAATGATGTACTTCTGAAATATTTGAATTTTATGCCTTCGCTTCAGTCACTGGTTGTTTGTGAAGAGAAGTATGACTTCACACCTGATGCAGTGAACGGTGCCACAAGAGAGAAACGACTGAAAAAAACTGACGCAACAGTTGCTCATCTCAAATCTGGGGATGAAATGATCTGTGATTCAAATTTCTCCAAAAGTTCTATCATTTCCACACATGAAAGAAGGTGTTCATGAGCAACTATATGGCAAAGAAAGCATCTCTATTAGACATCCGTAAAGATTTGGAGCTTGTCATTGAAAGTGGGCTCAAAACAGCTGGGTGCGCTTGTGCAACACAACCACATGCTTCCACATGTCAGCAGTTTTCTGCTGAAAATGGATTGGAAAGGACAGAAGATGTACAAGATGTGAAGCAGAGAAAGGGAGAAGGTGAAATGAGTCAGCTAGACTGGCTAATACACAGCAGTAAAACACTCTTTCATGGTCGAAGTGCTATCTGTATTGTTTCCTCTGCTGATATTGATGCTGTCGTACTACATTAATAATTTTGCTGATTGTAGCCCTGAAGTGGCCAAGAGATCTCAATGGAGAATTTCTGAATCCTGTGTATGTCATTCTTAGCAAACCTGGTGGGAAGTTTGACATGTACTGCATCACTAGCATTGTGCGTACTCTAGAAAAGGCCACAGGGGACAGTAAAATAGGTGTCAAGATTGCTGTAGCTCTCTGTATTGGTGGAAATGACTATCTGCCGAGGTATAATTTCTATTGAACACATAGCAAGGTCTTGAAGACCCTAACAACAAATCAGGATTTTCTTGAGAACCTGATCAGAATCTCAGCAGATGGATCTGTTACATTGAACAAGGACAAGTACCAAGAATTGATTAAGCAGCACTTTTCCCCAAAGCAGAATACATCACTGATGTTTTTTGATGATGTAAGGAACAGCACAATCATTGCAACTGACGAAACAATGAAGAAAGCAGAGAAATGGCTTCCCCCAGCCACTTGTATATTTTTAATTTTTGTCCCACCCTAAAGAGGGTTTTAGAAAAAAACAGCAGGGGAACCAGCAGCAGGGTGGCACCGGTGGCCAGAACTGGGGCAAACCCTACAGTCGTCCCCCCAACAACAAGGGCGGCCAGAAGAAGAAGCCGAAGGGGAAACGTCCCCAGAAGAACAACTGATTCACATAACTCTTGAGAATAAAGTTCATGAACTGTGTTCTAATGCCTCTGTTCCTTTGATCAATAGCAATACTCAATCTACTACTACCAGCAATAGCAAACCTAGTAAGGCACGCAAACGCAATCTAGTAATAAATGGTCAAAAAAGAATGACATCCAATAAGAATAAATCTAAAACAGGTACTAGTAAAGTTAACACTAGTAACAAGAATATAACACAGGACTCTAGTAAAGTTACACCTAGTTGTCAACCTGTACCTGTACAACATACCAATGATACCTCGGAAGACTCACCCTGGTTGGGAGAGTCGTCCGATACCACAGTGGTCAACCTCTCTTCCAAGGTCCTGACCTCAGATGAGGCCTCTCTCTTGGAAAAGGGGTTGAATTTTTGTCCTACCACCTCTAGAATTAATGAAGGTTCCTTGAAAATGGAACTGGATAAATTCCACAGGGGGCTCAGAATCCAACAATTCTTTGATAAAGACAAAAATGGTGGGGCCTTCTCTCAGTCCACTGAGGGAGACCCTAAGCCCAATATGGGCACATTTTCGGCCTTTGAAGATAACAATCTCCTCAAGCAGTTGAAGGATCCAAGTACTTGGAACCCTTCTAATGGCTCCCAAAACCTAGAGGCCTTCATTGCCATCAATGAAATCCATCTAGCGAGCCAGAATAACAATGCTAAAAGGATCAGACAAAATCTCACAAAGGGCGAAAAGGGTGCACTGAAGACACTGTCTAAAGACAACGAAATTGTCATTAAGCCAGCTGATAAGGGGGGAGCCACTGTCATACAGGACACTAGATCCTACATCAAGGAGGCACGGCGCCAACTTGATGATGAGAGTGTGTTCAAACCCTTAACCTCAGACCCCACTGCTATGTTGTACAAAGAAGTAGATAGTAAAATCACCCAGATGATGGGTAATGGTGAAATCACAGCCAAAATGGCAGGTAACTTAAGAACGAAGAAACCTAAAGCACCACCGATCTACTTCCTCCCAAAAATCCACAAGGAGGTGAGCCCACCTCCTGGTAGACCAGTAGTCTCTGCGAATGGCTGTGGGACTGAGAAAATATCTGCTTTTGTGGATAATTTTCTCAGACCCCTAGTCCCCAAGATAAAATCCTACGTGTGAGACACAACGGATTTCATCAATAAAATTGAGGACCTACCGCCTATCAGCACAGAAACTATGTTTGGGACTCTAGATGTCACTGCACTGTACACCAATATACCCAATGAGGAGGGCCTGAGTGTCATTCAGGATAAACTCACTGAGTATAGAGGTAACAATGCCAAACCATATAACCACTCTCTGACAGACCTCACTAGACTAGTGTTAACCAAGAACAACATTGAGTTCAATGGAAAACACTACCTACAGGTCAGTGGCACAGCCATGGGTACTAGACTTGCACCCTCCTATGCCAACCTGTTCATGGAACACCATGAACAGAAACTCATAGACGGGTGGGCCTACAAACCCACAGTCTGGCTCAGATTCATAGATGACATCTTTTTCGTGTGGGAACATGGGAAAGATAAATTCGATGAGTGGCTTGAGTACATGAACAGTAATCATGTATCCATCAAATTCACGGGAAGTATATCCAAAGAGGAGATAAACTTCTTGGACACTACCGTGAAGGTGGGAGATGGTGGTAAAATGTACACTGACCTGTATGTCAAACCATGTGACGTGAACACATACCTGAACTACACCTCAGCGCACCCGCCAGCCACCAAAAAGAGTCTCCCCTACTCACAGCTCCTTAGACTAAAAAGAATCTGTGGGAAGGAGGAGACCTACCAGGAACAAGCTGCCCTAAAACTGGACGCCTTCAGAAAGAAGGGCTACCCAGAGACACTTCTTCAGGACTGTAAAGCTAGGGTGGACGCCATAACCAGGGAGTCCACCCTAACAAAGAAGGTCAAAAAGCCGGATGAGGATGAGAAACTATACCTCATCACCACTTATAGACCCAATGGCAATCCAATTAGGGATGTTTTATCCAAAAATTGGGACATGTTAGACAGATCCAAAACCACCAAGAAATTCTTCAACAAGAAGGTGGTCAAAGGGTACAAAAGACCCAAGAACCTCAGGGATCATCTGGTCAGATCTAAGATTAGATATGACGAGAACCTCCAACCCAAACCGGTGAGAACTACAAAGGAGAAAAACCGCTGTAGAAAATGGAATTGCAAATATTGCAAGATCCTAAAACGAGAGGGAAGTATTTCCTCTAGGAAATCAGGTGAAACCTTCGAAACCAAAACTGAAGTCACCTGCAAGAGCTCCAATATTATATATTGCATTGAATGCAAAAGATGCAATACACAATATGTGGGCCAGACCAAGCTCCAGATGCGAGAACGCATCGGCGAACATCTTGGTTACATCAGACGGAAGAAATGGAAGAATGATGTACCGGTCCACTTCAACAAGTGTGACCATGAAGGTGAGAAGGATGTGCGGGTACACATCCTAGACTTCGTCTACTGTCATCCCAACAGTGACAGAGGGAAGCAACTGAGACACAAGATCGAATTCAATTGGATCCACTGTCTCAAAACAAGCTCACCTTGGGGCCTAAACACCCTCGATAGTAGATATGGTTGAATTTCACCATACCTGCCTCGTCAAATTTTTTTTTCTAAAACCCTCTTTAGGGTGGGACAAAAATTAAAAACATACATGTTTTTCTGTGAAATTCAACTCGCTTCCGCCAATGAGTTCCCGGTTTACCCACCAAGACCATACCCCTTTGAGGTGGTCTAGGGACCAGGCGAGGTGCATTTATCATTTTTTAATGAAAAATACAACTTGCCATAAAGGTCCCCACACCTTTATTTCCATGGGTACTGCCGAGCTTGGCATCTACCCACCTTAATTCGTTTAAGTATGCCTGATGAGAACAGTAGGTTCGAAACCACGATATGCCTATAACCTGAAGCCTCATGTAATGTAGCCAAAGGATATAGGCCCAAACTCCCTCTCTCCCTCACCTCCCCACAGACCAGATGTAATGCCCAACAGGACATTCACCCTGGTGCACCTTACTAGCTCTGCCACTCCCATGAAGGACTGGACTAGAACTATGGTACACTAGGGCCATCTAGTGGGGAACTCCTACACTGCTATATAAAAATCCCAAGAGGGGTTTTTAGTGTGGTGAGACCTACATGACCCACCTACTTGCCAGGGACCAGCTCCCTCACTCTCCCCCCACATACACAGTGTGGGGAGGGAGTATGGCTATTGTAAGGGCAGCCAGCTGAACCAATCAGCTTGGCTGTTGTAGGGGTGGTTGGGAGGGACTGACACTGTACAGCCAATCACAGTGCCAGTCCCTGGATCCTATGGAAAATGGACCAATAAGAGTTAGGGTACCTCTCTGCTGAACTACCTCCCCCTGGGCGGTAGATTCAAAATGGACAGGTGGGTTCTTACTGGGAACTCATATCGTGGTCGCATTGCAAAGCGAAAGCACCTCTGCCTTGTCTAATCCACTTCCCCCAGCCACTTGTGTCATGCGAATGGCAGACCTCACCTCTGTTGTTATTGAATATCTGACAACAGCTGGAGTTCATGATGCTGTATTGCCTGACTTTCGAAAAGCAAGTTGTCTCCAAGTTGCAGATACCGGTAAAGTAACATACAACTTTGGACCAGATGCAATTGAAGAGAAAATAGATGTGTGGTTCGAATCCCTAACTGGCACTCCTGTGAAGCAGACAACCCATGGAACCGTCAAGCGCAGACAGCAGTCAGTATCATCATCACGTAAACAACTTTTCAAGCGTTAAACTATCCAGATACTCATGTGAATATGAACCAATAAACAGTGAACAGTGGGAGTTAAGACCTACTCAGACTTCTTCAGCTTTGAGTGTTACCATGGGAGACATAGACTGTCCCTAGAAACTATTTCCTTGGATTATGCCTTGCCTCGCAACACCTTTCTTACCCTCTTTTACTGAGGCAGCAACCTTTGATGCTGGGTCATGCTGAGAAGAAGACCCTTGACCAATCCTGGGCATAGGTTTCAACTTAGATGTCTCAACCATTTGCAGTTAATCTGATTTGTTATTTTGATGGTAGGAATTGTTTGGGGGATTCTATAGCAGCATTTGACCACTTGTGTGTATATATTGCTAACTGTTTTCCTGGGGTTTGAAACAATAGAGGAAATATGAGGATTACAATTGGTCTACACTGAGCCCCTTAGATATTGATTTGTACGGTTACATTTGTGAAATAAGAGTGAACACTAGGTTGGCTAAGACCGTCCATATACTGCTATAGATGTAGAGCCTCTGACTTGTGAGTCAGCATCCAATGCTAGTTGAATAGCAAGGGTAGAAGTACCCTTGTTTATAAAGGATATCAAATAAATGATTTGTATAGATGGGGTACTTCTTTTGTGATGTAATCAGTTGACTGCTGAAGAGAGTATGTGTCAGCCCAGTTTTTCACCCCATTGGTGTACAAAGAATTTCATCCATTATGAAACATACTATTCCTGTGACCATTTAGATCCCATGAGGCTGAACCATTATGGACCAAGAGTACGAAGATGTATATTTACTTGTATGTCACTTGGGCTATCTAATAATTTTGTTGACTATTTATAATGTTATAACTGATGTAAATGAAGCCTGAATATATTATTCTGTGGTTAACACTAAGTATACTTGTATTTGGTATCATTCCTTTATGATTAGGTATCAACCAGGTTAAATTGTTATTGACCGGTAAAGTGTCTTTTTAACTAACCTAAATAGACAGCTCTTTTGAGCCTGATACAGTATGTAGTTCCCGTAGTTCATTCTCATGCTCAGAACTTGTATTCTATGTGTAGTAGTAGCCTGGGGGTGTAGTGAAAAGAACTGGAGTCATCAAGCTCTGTACAGCTTATGATGGTTTCTTGGTAACTATATAATATTGTAATCAGGTAGGGGTTATATCCCAAACTTGTCGGCAGGAACCAGGACTATGTCTAGACTGTGTATAATAATATAGGTAATATGCATCTAGACATGTGTTACAAGTATGGATGAATATAATATTATATGTGAATATAATTATATGTATATGTGGGTTCAGAGTAGAACTGGCATGGCCAGTGCCTGTTACTTAGTATTTCTAGGGAAATTCCAAAATTGATGAAATACATTAATTGTGTACGCACAGTTGTGTACAAAAAAAGGCACTTGGCGCCTGGACTATTTGGACAGAACCCCAGATTATCCTATATTATACTTTGGATTACTGGTGTAATGTGCATCTAAAGATTTAATCAAATAGGTTGTGATTAGGCTAAGAAGGGACTTTGGCACCTAGACTACTCCTTTATTTAACTTGGTCTAATCCTGTATCACTATAACCTTGTGGCCCTTCCAGAATTAATAGAACACATTGTAACTAGGCTAGAAAAGGGACTTTGGCACCTGGACTATCTGGATAGAACCCCAGATATATCCTATTTTATACTTTGAATAACTGGTGTAATGTGCATTTAAAGATTTAATCAAATAGGTTGTGGTTAGGCTAAGAAGTAACTTTGGCACCTAGACTCCTCTTTTATTTAAATGTGGTCTAATCATATATCACTACAACCTCTGCATCCTCCCAGAATTAATAGAATACATTGTGGTTAGGCTAAACAAAGGACTTTGGCACCTGGACTATCGGGACATAACCCCTGACACATTTCCTATATTATACCTTGACTATTTTTAATAACTGGTGTAATGTACACCTCAAGAGTTAAAGTGGCATAATCACCAAGCGTACCCCATTCACAATTCTAGTACTAATCTAGTCTTCTATGTGGTTAAGTGTGAGTGGTGAGACTGCCCCTTTAATCAAATAGGGTGTGATTAGGCTAGAAAAGGGACTTTGGCACCTGGACTATCTGGATAGCACTCACCACCGACATATGGTAATCACCAAGCGTATCCCATTCACAATTCTAGTACTATTCTAGTCTTCTATGTGGTTAAGTGTGAGTGGTGAGACTGCCCCTTTAATCAAATAGGGTGTGATTAGGCTAGAAAAGGGACTTTGGCACCTGGACTATCTGGATAGCACTCACCACCCACATATGGTAATCACCAAGTGTATCCCATTCACAATTCTAGTACTATTCTAGTCTACTATGTGGTTAAGTGTGAGTGGTGAGACTGTCCCTTTAATCAAATAGGGTGTGATTAGGCTAGAAAAGGGACTTTGGCACTGGGACTATCTGGATAGCACTCACCACCCACATATGGTAATCACCAAGTGTATCCCATTCACAATTCTAGTACTATTCTAGTCTACTATGTGGTTAAGTGTGAGTGGTGAGACTGTCCCTTTAATCAAATAGGGTGTGATTAGGCTAGAAAAGGGACTTTGGCACCGGAATATCTGGATAGCACCCACCACCCACTAATGGTGTTATGGTTCCTCCAGCCCCCCTCCAGCCTCCTCCAGCTGATAGGGAGGTGTGGTGTCAGGTTACACCATCCACTGTCTGGAGGCCCTCAGCCCGATCGGTTCTAAACTGTATCTCTGAAAGATGGCATCCTCTTGGCTTTTGAATGAAAGCCCTATTCTTCAGCCTTCAGCCTATAAATATTACAACAATAACATACTTCATATTGCCTGAATGTTTACATTTATACTTCACCTGGGTGTTGGGCCTATTGTTCTTACTGTAGGATTTATTCCAAAGGTACTTCTAGCCTGAGAGGAGGAGGAGGATTATGGCCCAGGAGGAGGTTATGGAGACTAGTCTGGGAGGAGGTTATATGAACTAGGTCAGGTATTAGAGGAGGTTATGAGACATTTTTCTTCTCTAATAAGATGTATTTATATTTCAACCTATGCAGGCATAGCAGCTGCACTGCACCCTCCAGTCCACCTCTCTAACCACCTGGCTATACAGAGGAAGGCTGATATTACTGATATGCTACATAACACATGTAGCACCAGATTCCTATATATTACAAGCTGTTGATTTTTATCATATTCATTTCACAATTAATCTATCAAATCCGTCAGGAGACGACATAATATAAAAAAGACTTCCACAATCTAGTTGTTACAAATACATGTAGCGAGTTGAAGTGACACTGTAAACATGGTATAAAAATAACTCCTTCTCTTCAAGAGAGCAGTTCATAACCCCCCCCCCCACACACACACACACATGTTGCCAGCGTTACCCTGTGACAGTCTTCAGACATGACCTCTGACCTCAGTCACGTGCGGGGGTCACATGACAGCCCCTCAGGTCACATGACACCCATGTGGCTCCCCCTGGCTCCCCCTAACGGCGCTGTGTGGAAGCTCTGTACACGTGGGGGTATGTAGGGGTATGTAGGGGTGGGACGCCGACTGAGCTGTCTCGGGCTTTTGAAGTTTGACGTCAAAGACATTGTAGCCCTGAGCACCTGGCCTTACTACTGACACAAATGCCAATTTGTCAATCTGTCAAATAATGATTTCTCAATATCACACTTTTCATGATTAGAGTCACTTCGTCTGGATGTATTTTAGAGAGAAGCAGCCTGACAGTACAGAGTTTTCTCCCCATTTCCCTTTCATTTGTATGTATGTATGCGATATAATTATCCTTCCCTATATTTGGTCCTTCCCATCTCCCCTTCTCTCAACATCCCCTGCTAGAATCCTGGATCCGTCACTGCTTTTTATGTCTCTACGACAGCAGAATCTTACGACCCTGCTCCACTTAATTTTACACATATGTACACACCACAGACATAACAACATAGATTCCCCCTCCCCTCCGCTCACCCCTGGGCAAAGAAAGTGGAGGCTGTCAATCTCATGGAAGTAAAAAATAGGCTTTTTATAACTGGAAAGTACTGATTCTGGGGCTGTCACAATTGATAAAGAAAAAATTACCCCTTACATTTCATACAGGCCATGACTATTGACAGTGTGAACTGTCAATATATGACTTGAATAATCTATATAATTCCAAGAATACCTCATGTTAAAAGAAGAGGTGGTCTATCCTTTGACTTCTCAAAAAATAGGGAGCTGTGAAGTGTAAACGAAATACACATTTTCAAGGAGATATCAAATGACAAAATAGTAGAGTATGTAATTTTGCAGTTGGTACCTACACTCAAAGAGTCTGTGGGCCCCCCTCCCCCTCCCCCACCCCACCCCTCCCCCCTCCCCCCTTCCCCCTCCCCCCTTCCCCCTCCCCCCTCCCCCCTCCCCCCTCCCCCCTCCCCCCTCCCCCCTCCCCCCCCACCCCTTCCTGTACTACTACTGTTCGTCCTCCGGGGCACCACCTCGCGTGCTTCAGGCCATGTTCTCCTATTTGAGACTGATCAAAGATTTATACCAACCCCTGCTCTCCCTGCCCTACCCAGTTCTCAGTGTGAGACAAGGATCCTGAGGATGCCAGGCCAAGCTATCAAAAAA
This sequence comes from Harmothoe impar, assembly GCA_947462335.1. NCBI lineage: Eukaryota > Metazoa > Annelida > Polychaeta > Phyllodocida > Polynoidae > Harmothoe > Harmothoe impar. The sequence goes on from OX381708.1 coordinate 81,052,737, forward strand.
ACGCTATTTTACGTCAAAATAATGTTTTAAAACTTTATATCACATTATGACATAGTAAGGAGTCTTAGAGAAACGTAATATAACGTTATACACTGTTGTATAACGTGTTTTGTTTTTTCACTGGGGGTGGGGGGATTTATACAGACCCCTGCCCTTCCTGCCCTGTTCAGGACTCAGTGTGAGGGTAGAGCCGTGATGACATTGTGTTGATTGCTCTACCCGTGCATTCCTCCCTCAGGTACAGAGACAGTGACAGCCGTCAGAGGCCTACGTATAGTGAGGGGAACAAAAGAGCACTTTTCTCTGTGGATATGTGTAGGGGGTGGGGTCTCTCAGCTACCGCCTTGGTCAACCCATACAATCAACTTGCTGTTGTTTTCCCAAAACAAACTCTGCGGATTGATGCACCAACATAGTTCATTAACACACCAGGGCTGCACTCATGCATCATCCGAATAATATGACGTAGTGCATTTCAGCAACATACTGCAATTCAAGAGTTCCCTTTGCTCACCCTCTAGAACCCACTGTCATTAGACTTACTCTAATGATACCAGGAAACAAGATGGTGCTGTTCCCGCCTAGACCCTATACACAACCAGCAGTGGTATGGGGGCAGATAACTCCATACAACGGGACTGTGTGGCCTACAACAATCCGTGCATGATATATACCCCCGCTGTATCAGCCTAGGGTCGGGGTGCGTGAGATGGGGAGGGGAGGGGCATGTTTTTGTTTTGGCTGTCTAAGTTATCAATGGGTATAAATGATGGATGGTAAAAAGGAGGGTTAAGCTGGGTTTTTTTCTGAAGGAACCTTTCCCCCAACCCTGCCCTTCCTACAAAAAAGACACAAAATGAAAACAAAAGGGAGAGAAACACCAATGGTAAGCGCTAAAAAACAGCTTTGAACTCATTGGATTTCAACTTAAATATTTTATCGAAGGTAAAGTGGACATTAACTTATAAATTTCCACATAAATCAGTAAGATAGTAACTGTAATGATCGAACACAGCATCTTGAAACCTAAATGCCTTAAAAAGGCAGTGAATTTCACATTATACTGACTACTCAAATTTTGACAATATCACCATAGTATATACTCAACTCTGTAGACTTTCTTTGGGTTAACTATCTGTCTGGTCAACTCTTGGCTTATTGCTGAAAATCTTCGTATGTCATGAGAGCTTTTTGCCAAAATAATATTTACCAACAACAACAACATGTGTGCCATTACGTGGTCGGTAGCAGCAGGGATGTGTGTAATAGGCTACATGATTGGCAATACAGCTTCAGTCATTCTGCTGATTTGAGGCAATTCACTAGGACAGCATATTGGTAGACCGTCCTTTGACTGTGACTGTGGCTGTGACAGTCTTATACATTTGCATTGAAATATGCCTTGCTCCGACTACATTTCGCCTGCAATGGCACAAGTCGGACTATCAAGACCTTACTGTAGTTATAAACTGAGGAAGTAGGGAGTAGGAGCAGTGAGACATTCCCAGATGGAGTACATGAAGGGGACATACTCATGATACTCTTTTCTTGGAGAATACCATAACCACAGCTTTTATACTTTACTGGGGGACGAGATGGCTACAAGCAGAGTATATATGACATTTAAAAGCATTATGCGGCTTTTAACCCTTTAAGGACGGATGTCGCTAAAAGGTGACATTTGCTTGCATGATGCAACAATGCAGCCCTGGCAAGTAACTCACCGGTGCTGCATCAGTGCATTATGCCGACCTTTGGGTGTGTCTCAACCCCATAGGGTCGGCATGATGCTTGAATGCAGCCCTGGCAAGTTACTCGCCAGGGCTGCATTCATGCATCATGACGACCAAGACATGATGATTTAAAGTATCATGCCATCCTTAAAGGGTTAAAAGGCTGCAGCAGTATACCACTGTAGCGTAGTGTGAGCAGCTAAATGGACTACTCAGAGCCACTCAGCCTCCACATGAATCACACATGAGTCAAACAAGACACTCACTTCTCACTGAGCAGCTCCCCTAGTGAGGGTTTCCAGTGTGTAGCCTCTGTACACCCAAACTGTACTACAGTGTAGCGGCCCTAAGAACAAGGGAACTGCTATTCTGTCCTACCGTATTGGCGTAAGCAAGTTTTTCAATTCCCAAAGTATCTATTTCGCAAGGTGATCTTCTAAATACAAATGTACAGTACAGGTATTCAACCGATGGGAGTCAATGCTGTTATATCTCTACAGCTTTTTCTTTAAAGCTTAGAAGACACAGGGGTTGTTGGAATTGAAAATATATCATGTTTTGATACACGCTGATAGAGTGGTGTTTCAGCTTTGAACTTTCGGCTATAGTACTCATGAAGGCCAATAAGGTATTGCGAATATTGTACGAGTTGAGAAATATATTAATTCCAGCATATGCCAGTGGATGATCATAGAAACATAATCATAAAGCTGCTCTGTGAGCTACTGTGTGAGCTGCTGTGTGGTTTTCTCTGTGAGTTGCCCTGTAAGCTGTTCTCTGCAAAGGCACTATACTATACTGTTGTCAGGACCACTCTGGTTACCTCCCACACCCTCACCATAGACACTACACCTCTTCTCCCCCGACACCCCTACCTCTAGCTTCCTGCTTCCCAGTACCCCAGTTACCTCCACCTGTTATACACTGTCTCCAATGTGAGAAAATATCACCCTTTTCCTCGTCCTATGACTAAAACGATTGTGAGTGTCCATTATAATTTATCATGTCCACTTACGAGGTGATATTTGCCATTTGGCCAGGAACCCACTCCATAATACCATGTGCTCTCAGGTTATCTCTATTGCCATCTTAAAGTAAAGAGAACACAATCTCAGCTCCAGAGAAGATGATATCTGGAACAGTGTTTCATAATGGTCTCATATTAGCACAGACTGCTTATTGATCATATGAATGACAATCTTATAGACTGATAGTAGAAGCCAGGCCACCCTGCTGGAGGTGGAGTATAGGTCTGAGAGTGTGCCATGTGTCCAGACCTGCTGGTTGTATGCTTTACCCCCTGTACTACCCAACCTGCCTGACCTACACCAACACAACCAGCAGAATCCAGCTTCCTGGCTGCTATCATAGGATGTATGGAGTCGATTTAGCTCAAACCTCAGGAATATAACAGTGAGGCATGGGATTTCTTCGGAATTTTCCGACAATTTCCAATGCTAAATGGTCACTCCCGTGATTTGTACAGAACCACTGAGAAGACTAATTCCACCAGCTGTAGCACCAGCAGTATCCAGGTCTGCTCTAGCTGTACCCAGTCTATCACCTGTCATAGAGGGGTGTGGGGTCCAGGGACAATACTAACTTATGGGGATTACCTAGAGTGGACCCTCTAAGAATTATTTGCTTTTTGCTGCTAGCATAGAGGGATGTGGGGCGATGTCGCTCCAACGTCATGGATTTAACAGTGACATTACACAATGCGCCTTATGATGTTGATACAGATATTTCCATGTTTCATTCCTGTCAAGATATGAAGCTTCACCCTGAACACACCTGTCTTGGGCTGCTGACACTTATGTCCAACTAGTACTAGTAGTATAAATGCAGTAACTCATCAGTGCTTAACTTAAACCATGATGCCGACCACCCTATAGAATTGATACACTCTAGAAAGGGATGAATGAATGCAGCCATGGGGAGTAAATTAGGCAGGGCTGCATTTATGAATCATAACGAACAAGGTCACAAGACATTAATGAAATACGCGGCCCTTAATTGGTTAAACTTGAGGACACATTTGGCCTTCTACCTGAGCGGCATCCAATATGACCCCACCTGTTAGTAACAGCACTCCCAGCACTTGTCATCACACAGAACAAAATACGACCTGACGGGGGGAACTCCTGCATGGAAGCTGCTTAGCTGCTGATGCAACTCTTTATTGTGCTTATGGTTAGTTCATATCCCTTTGGTTGTAATAAATGCAGTCAACGCGAGTCTACCGGCCAGGGCTGCACTCACGCATCATGACAACGGTACAGAGCTGATGCACTTACAAAGCGTCTGTATGATGCACTGATGCAACTCCACACTGCATTGGTGCATCAGGAGGACAGATGAAGATGATATTGGACAGGTGGGCACCCGAAATCTCCAAGTCTTTTGCACATTTGCGAATCAAAACTTCCGTTACTGCCAATAGTAACAAATCGATACCGATTTTTCTGTCCATTTATGGGACACCCTGGGAAGTATCCCTCCTACCAATATTAGCTATATTCACACTCATTAAAGTGAGCGTCACTGTCGCCGAAAGCACTCTCACCTGAATGCCAGGCAGTCTATGACTTGCAGGTGAGGGAGCTTTTGGCGACAATGACACTCACCTTTCTGAGGGTGTTCTGTAAACCCAAACTTCCGTGTTATTATCTACCTCCCTTACAGCCTCCAAATTCCAGGACCAGATTCAGGACCAACTTTCCCAAGCTTTTACAAGTTTAACTACTTTAACAAGTTTCTTGTGGTAAATAACCTAAACCCAACAGACCATGCTCAATCATGTTCTTTTTCTGCCTCCTGTACAAAAACTACCCTTACACCTGGATACCCAGCATAGCCCTTTAATGCACTATGCCATTTTGCTATCATAATGCATGAATGCAGCCCTGGCGAGTTACTCGCATCCGTGCATCATACATACACTGTTGGGTGGATACACTCCTGAAGGGTGAGCATCAATGCAATACCGATAAGGGACGGCATGATGCACCAATGCAATACCGACGAGTTATTTGCTGCTGTTGATCCATGCCAAAAACTGAACATGCCTTGATGCCTTAATGCATCATACCCTTAGTCGTCATGATGCATGAATGCAGCACGGGCAAGTAACTTGCCAGGGCTGCATCCATGCATCATGCCGACCCTATGGGGTTGATACACTCCTGAAGGGTCGGCATCAATGCAGCACGGGCAGAACTGTCCACACACCCCTCCCTACTTCCACCCCTACCCATGGTCTGAGGAGGGGCTATACCCAGTCTCAGGCCCGACTCTATAAGAGTAGAGTCTGGGCAAACTCATATAATAAACGTGTTTCACTAACTTGCCCTCAGGAGTTGACCAATCAAATCCTGTACACCAATTCCTGTGCACAGCCTGACAGGAAGTAAATATAGCAGTTCCATGCACCAGTCCCATTTGCAGCCCTTGTGGTGGAAAAAGGTACTGGTTGCGCGAGTCTGCACTCAAAAATATACTTGTCTCCAGACTCTTCAAAGTGACGGTCATAAAATAAACGAGTCAAAAACTCGTCTAAGTGACAAGGAAGCGGGTCTTCTAGCTGGAGATAGAAGACCTACTTGGCATGTGCCAGCCCAAAACCCGACATTTGCCAGCTCCAGATTTTATTTGTGGGATGGTAACCTGATAGGTTAGACAACTTTTGACTGGTTTATTTTATGATAGTCACTTTGACGAGTCTGGAGACAAGTTTATTTTTTCAGTGTGGGCTATACCTGGTCTAGTTGCTCTCACCCCACCTGAGAGGTTCACCTTTAACACGTCCCCCCTGTTAGCCCCTTACCTGCCGGGAACACGTCTCACGAGTTGATGTTACTTTTTGTCAGCTGACAGCCATGAGGTACTTACTTCTATATACTGTGGACACCTCTCCCTGACACAGGTGGGGAATGGGGCAACAGGAGCATAGTGCTTTAATGCACTATGTGATTCTGTCATCATAATGAATGAATGCATTCAAGCATCATGCCGATGCATGCTGTTAGGCACTAGCCAGATACTGGTGCTGCCACCAGGTGTTGCTCTGGTATCAATTGTATCCCCCTTGTCACCAGCAACCAGCTCAGCCAAATCCCGAGAGTCCGAGATTAGGGTACAAACAGGGTGTGAGTATTGTGAGTGGGTTGTACCTGGGCATTCCTTATGTCACCTGTCTCATAGAGTAATGGTTAGCATGGTGGATTCATGATGCAGAGGACCTAAGCTCAAATCCCTATCAAGTCATATCTTGGTGACCATACCATGGATTCACATTCTTATATATCAAATATATTTTGCTTTGATAGTTAGAAGTGAGTAACAACCTTGAAATGATATCAAAGAAATATCAATAGTCTTTGAACAATTTATCTATTCCATTTCTTCAAAGGAACTATATGTATATAAATAAGAAAAGGTATTGGTTGTTAATGGTATGGTGACAAGATGTGGCCGGGGAGGGATTTGAGCTTAAGTCCTCTGCATCATGAATCCACCATGCTAACCACTACTCTATGAGGGACAGATGACATAAGTAATACCCAGGTACAACCCACTCAAAATGCTCACACCCTGTTTGTTCCCTAATTTCGGACCTGAGATTTGGCTGAGCTGGTTGCTGGAGGTTAGACTGGTTACACTGGTACCAATCAACATGGTGCTGTACACAGGACATCTTGCTAATGTGGAATAGGGTAGGCACATTCCGAATGGGTCGGCACGATTCATGGATTACCAGTCCTGGTTGACCTATGCAGCCCGTAAAGGGTTAATATATAAATTGCTTATTTCGGCTCTACTAGTGCAATATCAAATATGATAATATAATTTGAGGTATAACATAACTCAACTATACTACCTGCCTTTGAAATGAGTTCCAGTACCTGGCATTCTCCTGAGATGCTAGAACAACAGTTTAACAAAATTTCAAGCGAAATGTCATGCCTACCAGTTATTAAATACTATTACCAATCATATAGTATTATATCTATCTATCTGAGGTTTTAGGGAATATGCTTCTTAATTTATTATATCTAATGCTCACCGACACGTGTACAGCCTTGTCAAGAGTTCCTAGACAGAGTCTACCCCAAGTTCCTTTTTACCAGTATAAGCTGTAGACATGCATGCTGGCAGGTGCCCCCCTCCCTTCCCCTCACTGTTCCATTCATGCAGCCTCCTCTCCCCCCCCCCCTCCAGCAGATAGCCCATTTACTACAACCGTACTACTGCTTGCATGCTCTGCCAAAGGGTGGTGAATCACTACCAGTAACTAGTCTACTAAAGATGGCCATATGAATATACATTGATCAATCATTTTATATTAAGAAATCTACCCAGAACAATTCCTGTAAATATCAGCAGTATCAAAAATGATTTACTGGTAGAAACAAAGAATAGTCTCTAGAACTATTTTTGCGTAGGCATAATGGTAGGGTGAGGTGGGGATAGGAGAAAGGATAGGGAAAAGAATACCCCCCCTACACACACACACACGCAGAATAGGTCCAGTAGTCTGTAGGGCAGAGATAAGATATATGTTTAGTCTCTGATTGAGAGAGTGCAGCCCTGTGTGTGTGAGTTTCAGTTTGACTCCTTAGGTATGTGGGGATGTCCCAAGGCTATTCACCCACTTCCATGTACCAGTACAGCTCTGCTACCCACCTTATGGTAGGGTTTGCTGGATGGGAGGGAGAGCCAAAGGTACAAACTGCTTGGAATATTTCGCCTAAAAATTAACAGATCCTCCTGCACTGTTTATTTACAGATGATGAGGAAACTCACCAGCGTAGAAAGTGAATACAGAGACATTTTAGGGGTGGTGAGAAACTAGCTTGCACTGTCAGTGATACAGGAGGAAAGGCACCTGGGTGCTCTTTCAGAAAAGAAAATTTTGACTTGACGAGTAGGGAGTCGTGATAACTGTTTTAAAAGAAATCCTGTTGAAATTTATTAAAGAAATATTGAAAACAATTTTGACGACTGACGAATTCATTCCAGGAAACATAATTATCACATGGAAGTGGAGTGTTGAAAATGTATTTAGGTGGATATTTGTTAGTCCTTACAGGAAAGCTGTGTGATGTCATAATAGTAATCGTCTTCTATAATTAAGACTGTTTGCATTCCGACACATATTCCTTCATGAGCCCATATTTTTATCTCTCAAATATGAATTGAAATCAAACACATTTATTGCTGAGACCTAAAACCCCTACCCTCACCAGTTTGCAGAGCACTCAGGATTATTCACAATTACCCAGTCTAACATTCCCACTCCAACCCTCAACAACCTCTGTAATTAAATTCATTTCAATAAAAGTGTCAATCCATGGAACTTGATAGCATTTGTGCCGCAGCGGCAGTCAGCACCGAATCGGGTTTCCAGCTAATGGAGAGTGAGTTGGCGTATTTTAATGGGAGTTCCAATGAATTCAAACCTTTAAGGGTAGCACATTGCTTTATGTGCTATGTCCTTTGTTGTTATTATGAATGCATACAGCCCTAGTGAGTAACCCACCAGTGCTGCATTCATGTATCATGTCTACACTATGGTGTTGATGCACTCCCTAAGGGTCGGCATTGTGAGCATGTACATGAGTGCATCATTCCTGGCGCTGCACGAGTGCATCATGACGACAAGCGTTGCTTTATGGCATCATGCCGTCCTTAAAGGGTTAACAAGCGGTGAGAGTCATCTTCATGGTAAATGTGCTCAATTCTCAATTTTAATGGACGATCTAACCCTGAAGTTGGGTATTGAATACAGTCGGCCCTCACCTCCTCGAATTTGGAAAATGCAGGGAAAAGATTTCTGAGGAAGCAAATTATCCGAGGAATCAAGTCCAAATATAATGAAACATATATAAGCGTAGTTACCAGGCCACTGTCTGAGGAAGTGAGGGATCTAAGTTACACTGCCTGACCTTCATGTGAGAGTGGTTCTAGCGACAATGACGCTGACTTTTTTAAGTATGTAGTCAATGTGAGGATCTACTCAGTGTATGCAAAACTATTACATATCGATGGCATCTGAAAACGCAGATATTGGTGGTTCCATTTCTCTTAATATATTGTTGCTGACTCCTCTCAAAAGCCATGAGCTGATTTGTGGCTTCTGATCTACAATGGTTACTATGATCTAGTTTCACTGACATTCTCTGGTATTAAAAGTGCCTGTGTAATAACCGTCCTTCTAGTTTCACTGACATTCCCACTTTTGTATAGAGGCACACGCACACACTATTCACTTTACTTCAGACTTCTTATCTCCCGTTTGAATCAGGGATAACAGCTTCCATGCTGAACTGAGTGTAAAAGAATCAGAAACCAGAGTTTTCTGGCAAAAGTAAAAACAGGTCATTTCTTTCACCCCGTCCTCAGGGGAAGAAGGAGCTGAGGTGACTGATAAAAAATGGACATTTTGACACCAGAGGAACGCCCTGGTCTTCTTCTAAAGACCCGCAGAGAAGTAGTTTCTTTCACAGGGCGACATGAAATACGCCAGACTATCAGTGGAACTGTTAGACATAGGCCTAGCAGGAGGGAGAAAACAGACTCAAATACAGTGATTTATAGAGTTCGTGAGGACCGACTGATTGACCCCCACCTTGTGGTGTGAATGGAAAAGGTGTTGAGTATATATCTCCACTACTACACTTGTAATATTTGTTTTATTTTATTTTCCGAGTCTGACAGCGACTTCCTGTCTAATTTCTGCCATTTCTTGGGGGGACGTATAACGTTGTTCTGCTTGGATATGCTGCTATTGGTAAAATTAGCCGAAAAACTGACAAAAACTCTCAGATGAATCGAGAAATACATATTTATCTTCCATCATTTAGCTTTTATGAAGCCCAAATCATTATTATTTGGATACAATCAGCGATTTCTAGGGGGGTTGCCCCACCAAAACCAGTGCTTTACGTCCCCCAATAAAATGGCTACCAATTCTGCACACAGCGCCCCTACAGCCTTGGGGGACTTGAAGAATAGTATATATAGAATATGGTAGCAACATTGGTCAAAACAATTAAGGAATCTTGTATTTGAATCCCCTTTGAATAACACACACCAGTATTCCAAAGTTGTTCTTTGGGTAATTCTTTTTCAATAAAAGTAAAAACATCATTAAACACAAAGGAGCTATCCTTGTTTTAGTTTGTTGACTGGCCTCGTGGAATACGTCCAGCCCGTAATGAGGAGAAAAGGATTTAGATATAGAAAAAAATAGGGATGTCATCGATACCTATCATTATATCAAATCGAAATTTCGGTATTTTCGGAATTCCGATTATTGTATCGACAAAAACGCTACATCGATACACTTTTAAAATATAGAAATAAGGCAGATTAAAGCATGTTTTGAGCACCTATTTAAAGAAAAAAAATCCGGGCCTTGAAATGAGGGTAAGGCAGCTGTTGCTATCTTCAGTAGAGACTAGCAAATATTATATATTTAGATGGTTTTAAAGTCACAGAAATGGGTTTCACTGTGCTTATTATCACATCCCTAGTCACTGTCATAAAGACAGAATCTATTCGGGCTTGAATAAACAGGTGAAAACATGACTTTTTATTGTTAGATATCTGTTATTTATCTGTATCGAAAAATCTGTATGGAAATAAATTGGATACCAATGACATCCCTAGCAAAAAAAAGAGCGTGGAGATGTACTCAGCACCAATCACACTAGGCAGCTAGAGCGTGTGATATCTCATGCACATACGCATGCGCAGATCGGCAGGAATGCTACAACTAAACATGGCTGCCATGTCTGTTAACGTCCCCGTAGTGGCACTCTATCCCCGTGTTACAGTCGTGTATACACATCACTGAGACGCTACAGGTTTTTATGTCGGGGAGGGGTGGGGGGTGGTACTCGCATGTAATATTAGTACCCACTGCGAAAAGACCCTATACTAGGAAGCGGTGATGGTGGGTCTCAAAATTAGGGGTCGGTGACTCTTGGCACCCTCAAAAATGGGTGTAACTCTAGAGGGGCAGTAGTCTTTGGTCTCAATAAGGTGTCACTGTTAAAAGGGAAAGAAAAATTTACTACCCATGTTGACTGTACTATTTGGAGCAGGAAATAAAGGTAGTTTTACATAGGGCCCTGAAATAACATGGGGATTATCCATACTGATTCAAGGTCCTCTGCATTTGTGAGGGGTGGTGGTTTGGCAGCTCCTGTTTTCTGGTGGGCGGTAGTTTGGCAGTCGCTGAGTACCTTAATAGAGTGAGTACCCTCCCTCAGAGGTTTTTATACCTGGGGGTAATTGGTGTAAAACCCTGTGGACGTCTTCTGTGGTGTGTAAACTGGGTGTAAACAGGGGGCAGTCAACCTTACTATGTAGTACTACTAGGATATATTGTAGGGTGGGCGTTCTTATCTTTATAGATAGCAGGGATAGCTGACCTGGTTATTGTGCTACCCTATAGGGGTCCAATGGGATGAGTTATTGGGTGATGTATCACAGGAAACCATGCTACAAACATAGCCAGTATCTTATAGATGGCTTGAGGGATCGGGGATGGTGGGGAGATGGCGAGTCACTAAATTGCAATGCTGGACTCTGTAATAGGACTTTACCCTTGAAAGCCTTTATTTATCAGGGTGCTTGGCATGGCAGGATTGGACACAGTCACAAGGCCCTCTTTCTGTTGGGTGAGAGTCCTTCCTGGTATCTGGCTGCCTTTAGTTGGTGCTGTAGTGGGCATGTATCACTCGGGGCAGCCCGAGCGTGCGTGGAGAGCGCATTGCCCGCCTGTGGTAGCTCAAGTACCGTAGCAGAGCGGTGAGAAGCAGCTAGCCCTGTGGTGTAGCGGTAGCATTCTTAACTCGAGAGCGTAGGGGCCGGGGTTCGATTCCCCGTGGGGCTGACCTGTTTTTGCTGACCTGTTACAGTGCTAATGATATTACAGGTGCTGTAAAATGAGGGGAATGTCTCTACCATACCCTATAGGAAGCCAAGTAGCGAGCCTCTATAGGATGACCAGTTATACATGATAAGGCCTGATGGATGGGGGAGATAGGCTGACCTACATGTTCAGCTGCTCCTCCCATCTGTTTACGTCTGGGCTTCAGATCAGGGCACAGGGGCGTGAATGGGGCAGGGGGAGGGGGGGAGGGGAGGTGGGGTGAACATTATATATGTTATCTTTATTGGGGCTAAGTGCCCCTGTGAGTATGAGGGATTGTGAGTACTCATATGAGTACCCATGCAGCTGGGAACTGCTGATATACATGGTATAGACTCCAGCATCACCATCTGGTGACGAGTTCCCGGCAGAAGTGAGACCACTGTCAGTCCAAGACAAACCGTCACCAGTCCGGCTGTAATGATTACATTAACAGTATGGTAGCAGCATGGATGCAACACCGGCGAGTAACTCGCTAGTGTTACCGGTGAGTTACCAGCCGACACTGTGTTTGTGAGTGTGTAGAGCAGCAAACAAGAGCATTGATATAACCTCAGAATCCTGCATTCATTAGTAATATAAGCTATTTGAAACAATAATTGTCCTGGGAATCTCATGAGCTGTTTGCAAACATTGCTATTACAGACAATATTATGAGGTTTCTGCCTTAAATTACGGAAACTTTTTTTTATATAAAGGTCAGCCATTGCTGACGCATGGATCTTTAGGTGAGCAATTCATGTGATGCAGGTCAGGACTCTTCCCTTGTGGTAGGGCGGCACTATAGGGACGGTACAGTACCTAGGTGAGCAGGTCCTGTGAGTAGTAGCTCGTGAGTAGGTGAGGCAGGTAATATCTGGGGTAAGTGAGGGAGACGTGGGGCATGGTAGCAGCATCCAACACCCCACCTGACATTGATCTGGGGGGGGGGGGGGTGACTTGTTTATCAGATACGTGTGTATGACTGCCCCCTGTCCTTTCCCAAGATATACAGGGTATATGCGGTACCTTAGTGTGACTTGGCATTGTCATTACTGAGAGAAGGAGTAGGAAGTGAGGTGAGGACTGTAAGGGGGAGTTGGGAGTTGAGACCCAGCGCTCAGCAATGATCGTTCACTACTCCCTACGGAGCAATGAATGAACATAGAAGTAGCAGGGTGCAGCTCTTGAGACTAGAAGTGTTGTATTTTCGGGTATTAAAAACGTTCTCCCTGATGTAGTAATGTAAACAGGAAGTTGTAGCATGTCTCTTCCATAACCTGGCATCATCATGGAGGCAATATAGCTCGTGGGGACACACCTTGCGTGGTGCCAAGAGAAGCATAGTGATACCCTGCCTAGGTGGTCTTAAATCTGCTGATAATAATCCTACATAGTTTGATAAACACATAATCCTCACCCTCTTTTCAATATTTACAATTCCTGTTATCATTGTATAAGGGTATTTGCATTACCAACAACATATCCCCAATAGTCTGGCGCCTGGACCACCTATTTTATGTACTTTGACCAAGCAGAATATGCACCCCGGGATCTGCAGCCCAGACGCCAGGGTACGGCAGGTTCTTCCATATTTGCATGTAGCTTAGGGCCTGTTTTGTGACTCCCATGGCATTACAAACTGAACTTTGTAACACCCATACAAAAAGACAAAGCTGAAGAGACAAGTACACTGCACTACTCAACCGTACACAAACTGTACACTAGGTCTATCTTTAGCTCAAATTCTAAGAACTAAACGAAAACAACCTTGACTCTCTCCTGCTGGAAAACAGTTGGTGCCTCAGGCGTTGTTACCTTTAGCGCATGTGTGGTCACTCTCCACTCATAACCCCGCATCATACAGCAATAAGTGGGGGGAGAGTGTAGAGTGTGAGTAGAGTGTGGACGGAGAGTGAGGTTATGGGTACCATCTGCTGGAGCTGGTTCCTGGCAGTGTGGTGTACAGAGGCACTGTACTAGGGAGGCAGGTACCAGCGGAATATACACATGGTACATGTTATAATGTATCCAGGATACCATAGGTTAATTCCCTCCATGGGGGTGCAGAGGGGTACCCCCCTCAGGTCGGAAAGTCGCCGAAATAAAGGGCCTAAAGTCGGAAAGTTGCTTTTTTGGACTATTTTTACTATCGCCAAATTTGTCCGAAAGTCGCCAGATCGCTTAAATTAGTGCACCAGCTCGCCAGGTCGCCTGGAAAACGGCCCAGGTCGCCAGGTCGCTTTTGACCCCTCTGGAGCCACCTTCATGGCACTCGCTGCAATCCAGCTGTAACTATAAACAAGTATTAAGGAGACACAGAGACGGTGGGGCCCTTGATTACGGAAGCCGACAAGGGCCACACCTATACAAAAATATATATCACTTCAAACTGTCCAATTGAAAAAAAAGTTGCTGTCAACATTGTTTTTTCAGCTGTCAAACTGTCAAGTTGAAAAAAAAATTGCTGTCAACATTGATTTTTCAGCTGTCAAACTGTCAAGTTGAAAAAAAAGTTGCTGTCAACATTGATTTTTCAGCTGTCAAACTGTCAAGTTGAAAAGAAAAGTTGCTGTCAACATTGATTTTTCAGCTGTCAAACTGTCAAGTTGGATTTTTCACCTGTCAAACTGTCAACTTATGCAAACCAGTTTGTGACAGGTATATTTTACCATTAGCAATACAGAATGAGGTAACTGATTGTGCAGGGAGTGTGTACAGGGGGGGGGTACAGAGACAGATTAGATACTCAATCCCTAACTCATTCCTTTAATGGGTTCCTCAAATCCTAAACCACTCCTTAAATCCCTCACTCCTTAAATGCCTTACTCACTCCCTAACTCTCTCTCTCAATCTCTAACTCTTTCCCTAACTAGCTTCCTAAATCACTCCCTCACATGCTCTCCCACTCCCTCACTCCCTCCCCCTCACCCTCCCTCACTACTCTACCCTCTTACTCACTCACTCACTCACTCACTTACTCACTCCTTTACTCACGCACATGCTCCCTTCCTCCCTCCCTCCCTCTCTCCATTGCTCCTTCCCTCCCCTACCCATCACCCTGCCCACTAGTGCTAGTCCCTGCCCAACCCTGCCCATCCCCTACCTGTCACCCTGCCCACTAGTGCTAGTCCTTACCGGTCCCCTGCTCTGCCCCGCCCCTGCCTTACCCCTGCCCCGCCCCTGCCCTGCCCCTGCACTGCCCATGCCCTGCCCTGTCAGTCCCTACCAATGCCCTGTCTATCCCTGGCTTTACCAAAGGTAATTGACAGACAGACAGGGGATAACTAGCATTGACAGCAAGTTCAATACAGAAGTTGACAGACTGACAGCACTTTTTCACTGTTGACAGCAATACAAACATGTTATCTGTATACTTTTGTATTACAGCCTATATATGAGATCACTAAGATACATAGTGCATATGTATGGCCCTCGTCGGCTTCCATACTTGATGGGAGGGGGGTTCCCATGTCGCATGTCGATTTAAAAAAATGCCCATGTCCCATGTCACTAATGAAAAACCCATGTCGCTAGTGTTACTAAAGGGGGTGTTTGGGGATGCAGGCCCCCGGAAAATTTAGGAATTTTCCCATGAAATTGGTGAATTCAGAGAGGTTTGAAACAGGTACGAATCTATATCTTCAAAAAAATTTGGAATTTAGAAAAATTTGGGAATTTACTGTGAGAACAGTGAATTTTAGGGCTTTCTGAGGTTGTGAGGCTATTCACATCCATGTCACTAAGGCCAATGTTGCATGTCAGACTTAAGAAATGCTCCATGTCCCATGTCACTAGTATGGCCATGTCCCATGTCGATTTTAAGAAATGAACATGTCGCCATATCTGACTTAAGAAATGGCCATGTCGCCATATCGATTTTAGGGGTCTAGGGCCATTTAGGGGCTGTAGTGTGACTCCCATGGCATCACAAACTGAACTTTGTAACACCCATACAAAAAGACAAAAACTGAAGAGACAAGTACACTGCACTACTCAACCGTACACAAACTGTACACGAGGGCTATCTTTAGCTCAAATTCTAAGAACTAAACGAAAACAACATTGACTCTCTCCTGCTGGAAAACAGTTGGTGCCTCAGGCGTTGTTACCTTTAGCGCATGTGTGGTCACTCTCCACCCATAACGCCAGATATTACAGCAATAAGTGGGGGGAGAGTGTAAGGTGTGAGTAGAGTGTGGACGGACAGAGAGGTTATGGGTACCATCTGCTGGAGCTGGTTCCTGGCAGTGTGGTGTACAGAGGCACTGTACTAGGGAGGCAGGTACCAGTGGAGTATACACATGGTACATGTTATAATGTATCCAGGATACCATAGCTTAGTTCCCTTCATGGGGGTGCAGAGGGGTACCCCCCTCAGGTCGGAAAGTCGCCGAAATAAAGGGCCTAAAGTCGGAAAGTCGCTTTTTTGGACTATTTTTACTATCGCCAAATTTGTCCGAAAGTCGCCAGGTCGCTTAAATTAGTGCACCAGCTCGCCAGGTCGCCTGGAAAACAGCCCAGGTCGCCAGGTCGCTTTTGACCCCTCTGGAGCCACCTTCATGGCACTCGCTGCAATCCAGCTGTAAATATAAACACGTATTAAACGGAGACAGTATACAAGTGAAGTGAACTAGCCTATGTGTCAGTATTGGTATCCAATAGGAGTCCATTGAGGTGTACATAAGAAGACCAGCTTTGGCCAACCGCATACGACCATACTACCGGTACCTCCCCCCCCCCAAATTTTTTTTTTTTTAAAATGAATAAAATAAATACATAAATACAAGAAGACCAGCTTTAGACAATCCGCATACGACCATACTACCGGTACCTCCCCCCCCCCAAAAAAAAAATATAAAAAAAGAATAAAAAAAAAGAATAAAATAAATGAATAAGTACAAATATACAAAAAAACAAGGCCAAGTCTTCCATCTTACTCTACAGTCTCTGCTATTATACTCATGTTATGCCAAGTACCAAGCGGCCAAAATTGGTATACTAAAAGCAATGCTGCTGATCTTATTGGCATTGACCATATGTTGCCAGCCTAACCAAGGGTACATGTACAGAGACAGGGGGTGCAGAGGGGTCCCCCCCCCCTGAGGTCGAAAAGTCGCCGAAACTAAGGGGTCAGGGTCACAAAGTCGCTTTTTCGGGCACTTTAACCTATTGAAAATTGTGTCCAAAAGTCGCCAGGTCGCTTATATTATTTGCTTAGATCGAAAGCCACCTTCAAAATGGCCCAGGTCGCCAGGTCGCCTTTGACCCATCTGCAGCTACAGACTACCCAGTCAGCTACCTGCACATAGTGTAGGTTACTGAGCAGCTCACACAGCTACACTGGGTCCCTGAGCCGCTGAGACTTATATACTGTACTATACTATAGCTGTACACGGAGCAGCTCACACAGCTACACTGGGTCCCTGAGCCGCTGAGACTTCTATACTGTACTATACTATAGCTGTACACTGAGCAGCTCACACAGCTACACTGGGTCCCTGAGCAGCTGAGTCTTATATACTGTCCTATACTATAGCTGTACACTGAGCAGCTCACACAGCTACACTGGGTCCCTGAGCCGCTGAGACTTAAATACTGTACTATACTATAGTTGTACACTGAGCAGCTCACACAGCTACACTGGGTCCCTGAGCCGCTGAGTCTAATATACTGTACTATACTATAGCTGTACACTGAGCAGCTCACACAGCTACACTGGGTCCCTGAGCCGCTGAGACTTAAATACTGTACTATACTATAGTTGTACACTGGGCAGCTCACACAGCTACACTGGGTCCCTGAGCCGCTGAGTCTAATATACTGTACTATACTATAGCTGTACACTGGGCAGCTCACACAGCTACACTGGGTCCCTGAGCCGCTGAGACTTGTATACTGTACTATACTAATTACTATAGCTGTACACTGAGCAGCTCACACAGCTACACTGGGTCCCTGAGCCGCTGAGACTTGTATACTGTACTATACTATAGCTGTACACTGGGCAGCTCACACAGCTACACTGGGTCCCTGAGCCGCTGAGACTTATATACTGTACCATACTATAGCTGTACACTGGGCAGCTCACACAGCTACACTGGGTCCCTGAGCCCCTGAGACTTATATACTGTACTATACTATAGCTGTACACTGGGCAGCTCACACAGCTACACTGGGTCCCTGAGCCGCTGAGACTTCTATACTAGGCATACATCGAGCAGCTCACAGAGCACCACAGAGAACCACCCACCACCAGCTGCAGGCAGGGGGAGGGGGAGGAGCTCTTCAAAACAAACTAAGCTGCTTTAGGTGTCAATCTGCTAAACTAGCCTGCCACACATGGGAGGCGGTCAGGGGTGCATCTAGACTGGCCTGCATCAGTGAGAACTCTTCTCTGCTACGCACTACCCCCCCCCCCCTCCTCCTCCTCCTCCCCTGGTTGTTACCACAGAATTAAGACAGTTGAGAAAAGTATACTTGAGAAAAGTATCTATTTGTCTTTATTCAAATTCTAGGACTTGAGCAAGTCTAGGGTGTATCAGGTGCAGCTGTATCCGTGCCTTGGTGTATGAGATAGGAAGGCCCTAGGGATGACATCGGTACCCCCCCCCCCCCCAAATCGATACATCGACATTTTTGGAATTACAATTATCGCATCGATAAAGACAATATATCAATACACAATTAGGCCCACTTATAGATTGGGAGATTATCTTTCTAAAACTGCAAATAATATGCAATTATTCCAACTACAACCAATGATATTTATCGCTAGACTATCACCATGTAAAAGTTGCAGTATCCCGTTATTTCCATGTGAAGATTTTTGCCAAACTGCACCCAGGTGTACTTTTTAAATGTCTATATTTGAGTGATTTAATGCAGATTTTAAGAGCTATTATCAACAATAGAATAATCAATATAATCAAAATATCGACACTAAATTAGTGATAATCGAAATCGAAATAAATTGGATACCAATGACATCCCTAGAAGCCCCCCAGCAGATTTATTAATTACAGGGTAAATCTATTTTAGGAATTCATTGCTATATATAGGCTTATAATTCCATGGCCACGTTCACATATACCGTACTGCAATTAAGTATATACTGTAAACGTATTTTATTTCGCGCTGTACATATTTTCGCGGATTTCGCGGATTTTAAAATCCGCGAAAATATGTTCAGAGCGAATATTTATCCAATATAGCTTTATAACTGTAATATTTCAATATCAGCGAATTTAAATCACAGCGAAATTGTATTTTGAAGCAAATCCGCGAAAATTTGTACCAGCGAAAATATGTACGTTTACAGTAAACCATTCTGTACAAACATAGGGAAATATCCTGCCTGACTCATAGGGGCGTGGCAAGCAGCTTCCAAGGGGGGACAAGGGGAGTTCCTGACCAATTTTGACCTTTTAGGTTTGATTTTTTGGGGCTGGTTAAAAGTGTTTCATACTGTGGTGGTTCGTAGTAATTCTAGTTTAAGGAACAACGATCATGGCAGTTTCCAGGTGCGAGAATATCAGTCTTTATTATAAAAACAACTTCGGTTCCTTCACAAGGGAACGATCAGTGTAAAATCGATCTATGGATATAGGAAACGGTCAGTATAGTCTTAGTATACAACACTGTCCGCACGGTTGGACATAGTGAAGTCTATCGTCAGTCGGGCCTGCACTGACTGCCTTCCAGGTAAACACACGGGTCTTATATAATCACCGGCTCTTAGGTCACGTGGCCAGGTGGGTGGGTCGGCAGCCCACCTGAGAGCGACACACGGTAACCTGGAGAGGACCTGCACCCTCTCATGGGAACTGTGTGCACTAGCTCCAGGTAGAGAAGCCGAGTAAACAGACGTTACCCGGAAATACCATGTATGAGATTAATATGTAATATCATGCCCCTACAATACCATTATTTTCAGCAACAATTGAGAGTAATTGACAATGTACCCACTAAGATATAGGGAATGTCTGAGATAACGAGACCTCCACGCAAAGTACTGGCATCTCTCAATCAGGAAATGATATTAAGGAGTATATTTGGGTCAGATGATTTTAGGTTACATAAGTCTCTCTCTCAGAATACTGTAGTGATCATCAAATATATTTGAAGGTTGGGCTAGGAGTGCCTGCACATGAGTCAGGTACTATTCTGTAGAGAAGCCACCAGCGAAGCCAAGAACTGCCCTTCACTGGTCCTATTCCACCAGCCCTGACTCCCCCCACACAGTCCAACTTTCTAACTCTCCAGGGAGGAGGGTAAACATCACCATGTGTTCACGAACCGCCGATACACCTACTGCCAGATAAAAATATCCCACAAGGAAGTAGAAGTATGTACCAGTAGTAAATCCCCTCAGTGAGATATATAGCCCAGCTCGTGCTCGTATCATACTTATCATTCCTCTAGTTTTTTGATACTGCCTTCTTCTATTGCAGATATATAAAAGGAAGGTGATGGGGATGGGCATCTGTTATCCCTAGTTATGCTTTAGAGTTATTGGGAAAAGCTGGAAGTGAGTAGGACAGGGATGAGTTTTAACTCTGAGTTAAATCATTTTTATTTTAGCAAAAATAAATCCTTTGCAAATAAAGCCTTTCGACTCGATCCAAATAGGAATAGGCATCTGCTATACCTTGTTATGTTTTAGAGTTATTGGGACAAGCTGGAAGTATTTAGACTGCAGGAGAGGGGCAGGATGTGGGGTCAGGTACATGTGAACCAGGGGCTGGGGGGGGGGTGGAGGGGTGGAGGTGTAGCCAAGAGATATAGGTGTGGAGCATGTTTTAATCTTACAGACTTGTATGAGGAGGCAGCTCACAGCTTCCTGCAGCTTCATAGAGCTGACTAAGTCACTAACTGGCCGGGCAGTTACCGTAATGGCCCGATTAAGCATCGACACATGTAAGCATCGATTGATCTTTTATTACGTATACATACTCCAAATTTTGTACGGGAATTGACCAAACCCGAGTTCCCGAAGGTGGATAGTCATGACATTAAGACGCAATAAAACTTATTAAACTTGCGCCCTTTTGAGACCCCTGCGTACATATGGGTCATTGTACTTTATTGTAATTTCTTTTATCTATACTGGAAAATAGATAGGTCAAAGACTAATTCACCTCCTTCCAGTTAAAGTTACATAACCAACAGCTAGTACAAAACTAATACACATGAGGCTTTTAGACCTAGCATTCATATCTCCCTCATGATGAAGGTATGTGTATTGTCAAACTTGAGTGCCCTCCCCGGGGTATTGTCAGTCCCATAACCAATGCATCGGTTAGGCATCTAGGGTGAATTGGTTTTGAAATCTATTGTAATACCACAGTACGGGGGTCGGGTTCTAAATAATAAACATAGGTATTTTAGACCTATCTCAGTGTTCTCGCCTGAATTGATAAAAGATATATCAGCGTTTGGGCCGTGGGAGTGCTAATGCATGAGAGAATGTACTCAACCCAACAGCAGCTTTTGACAAACCTGCAGCCTTACAGACGGGGAGACGGGTGTAAGGTGTATAAACCCTTTGAGACCACCAACATGGTATATTGAAGTAGGGTAGATTCACCATGAGCCGGACATCTACCCTGAGACGGACAGTGAAATTTGAGGTTATTCATGTACACTACTACTTCTAATGTTTGCTTTTCGGAAAGGATAATGCTTAAACTTTACTATTATTTACAAATAAAGGGCTTGAAATTCTTAAATAACCACATAACCATGTGTCCGTCTCAAAGTATATATCCGACTCCAGGTGAATCCACCCAATGCCCTTTGTTGTCATTGAGAATGGAAGCGGCTGTGGCGAGTAACTCGCCAGTGCTGCATTTTTGCATCATGCCGTCTTTAGGGATTTGATACACTCCTAGTTTTGTCAGGGCAGATCAATGTTAACCTTTAAGGACGGATGTCACTAGAAGATGACATTTGTCGTCATGATGCACCAATGTAGCCACTGAAAGTAACCCATCAGGGCAACCCTTTGGGAGTGTCTCAATCCTGTAGGGTCGGCATGATGCTTGAATGCAGCACTGGTGAGTTACTCGCCAGGGCTACATCCATGCATCACGAGGACCAAGGCATGATACATTAATGCATTATGCCCTCCTTAAAGAATTAAGAGCGTTCATTTCACCCCCCGCCCTGCAGTAGTTTTTGACAAGAGCTGCAGACTTACAGCAGGCACTCAGAGGGAGCAGGTTGTCAGGTGTGTACGGGAGGGGCGTACATCAACAAACAGGGGTAGTGTTTTACTGGTTGTGTAGTAAGTGCCACACCCCGCGTCCCCGCACTCACGTCACTTCTAGACACCATCCTCGTTAGAAAAAAATGATATAGGTTCATACTCTTGAAAATATACATGTTCGCGTTTTCTGGGAAAAAAAGGGGTGGTATTTCATAGTAGAAAACATGGAATTTGGAAAAAACAAATGTATTTCTACATTATGTAAACTATGAGGACTTGCTTTTAGTCTCAAAAAGTAGATTATGGTTAATTTACTATCTTTTCCATAACATAATAGGGCACCTATAATGCCAGAACAATATTCATAGGATATTCAGAATTAACTGTGGGTGAAGTTCTGAAACATGCCAGCGTTTCTGGGGGGAAAAGGGTACATTTCGCTGCTTCAAAATCAGCGAATTTGCCTTAAAAAAGGAGTAGCTT
Organism: Harmothoe impar; assembly: GCA_947462335.1. Classification (NCBI taxonomy): domain Eukaryota; kingdom Metazoa; phylum Annelida; class Polychaeta; order Phyllodocida; family Polynoidae; genus Harmothoe; species Harmothoe impar. The sequence continues at coordinate 81,075,085 of OX381708.1, forward strand.
TTCACACGAAAATCTGTGGAAAGGGGGTATATTTGACATCCATTAACGAGGATGGTGTCAGGTTTGTAGTGGGAGTGCGGGGACTGGGGCCACACCCCTGTACCTAGGGGTAGGACTCCTGCTGAGCAACTCAGCTGTGTAATGGATTTGATGATTTGAGTTTCTTGGAGAAGCTAAATTTCAACTCTTGGCTGATTCGTGATATTCAACACACACTTCATAAACCCACACTGAGGAAAATAATGTACATTAGCAAGAGGTTACTGGCATGTAGAGTTGGTGCCAATATATGTTACTGTAAACTTACAACAACTGAGTAAAGCAAAAGAAACAATAAGACAATAGAAAACACTAATAAGATACCCATCGGATGAACTGTTGTTCAAAGAATGACTTATTGTTATTATCAAATCAACTAATACTGATATGCAATTCAGCTTATAATACCAACTAAGAGTAAAAAGGGTAAAACCCCATATCAATCCATTACATCTTAAAGTAACCAGAACTTTATAGATCCATATACCAAATCAGCGCCCTATATATTGCAAGATATGCTTATGTCTGGGGCCACGGGCCAGAAATGGACTGGGACTGTGATTGGCAAGTGGACACAGGTGACCTATATATAATACAAGGGTGTGACAAAGCTTGACTCCTCTCTCCTGTGCACCTACATTAAATGAGGAATGTGACCAATCTAATCTAAACTGGATGGAATGATAACGTAAAACGCCACGCGATTGGCATATGACACATTGTACGCCATGGATCCACAAGTGGCTTTATAAGCCACGAGTGGATCCATGGCGTACAATGTGTCATATGCTAATCAAGTGATGTTTTCGATTTATTCTACCTACAATGACAACAGCAAAGATTTATGATCATTTCATCTTTTAAATCATGAAAATCCATCCAAAAATAACGATTTTAGAGCTGATTTTGAGGAGGGCCATGGACAGGATGACTGTGGTACGCCCCGCTCCCACCAGCGTGGCGTACCACGGACGTACGCCCCGCAAACAGGCATATGAGGAACAGTGCTTTACATATGCAACCTCCGTGTGCTTTGTTGTTGTAGGTAGAATAAATGTGCTAATTTGTAGGTTCATATTTAACTGGTATTCCCCTTAGGATTGTGGCATGAATATGCTAGTTATAATTAAGTAATTGGTGATTTGGTGTTTGTCCACCCTCTCCTGTGTGTTTACATTTTCTGCAGTCCTGAAAGCATGTGTATCAATGGCAGCTCATTGGTCAGGGGGTAATGAATATTCATATTACAATGCCTGCAAGGTCTAGTAATAGCACCTGTGCCACTGAGGGTCATTGAAAGATGCTCTAGGTGAGTGGAGCCAACATGCCAGTCAATCACCACTAGTCAAAGAGAGGTGTTTGGGGCAGACATTTAGGCCTGCTGGAGATTGGGTAATGATCAGGGGTAGTGTACAGTAAGTGGAGGTGGGTACTAGTGAGTGGGTGGGGGAGGTGTGTGAGGGGGCAGGTGGGGACATTACAATTAGCACACAGCAAAGTCTGGGCTGAGGGCCTCATAAAGGGGCACTTCATGTGCAGTTATTTTCATGAAGAAACCCATATCAAAATATTAGTGCACAACAGATATTCATTATAAATCATGGTAGAGTCACAATAAATTTGTTAAAGGCTAATTATGAAAGAAATGTTATATTCCCAAGCTTGGCAGCAAATAGTTCTCTAGAGAACCAACAGAGGGCACTCAGAAATAAAATGGTGGAAACCAATATGGCGGTCCAGTGACATACCCTGGTAGTATTATCTAGGTCACATCTCATTCTCCAATCACAATCCCAGTTGATTTCTGGCCTGTGTCTGGGGCAGACCCCCTACAGCCCCCCCCCCCCCTCCACCCCCTATAGCGGCCATGTGGTGGTAGCGTGCGGAGGTTAACGTGTAATTACTGCATTAACCCTTGTGAGACCTGACACTAATGAACCAGATAAACCTCAGATAAACCTGTCATAAACCCAGACCGTAACCCTGTAAGGACGGCATGTCGCTAAAGAATAACATTTGTCGTCATGATCCACCAATGCAGCCCCGGCGAGTAACTCACCAGGGCTGCATTGGTGCTTCATGCTGACCCTTCAGGAGTGTCTCAACCCCATAGGCTCGGCATGATGCTTGAATGCCACACTGGCGAGTTACATGCCAGGGCTGCATTCATGCATCATGACCACCAAGGGCATGATACATTCATGCATTAAGCCGTCCTCAAAGGGTTGGGTATAGTTGGATTAGCCCCAAGGTCGGTTGAAGATGATAAAAATATTTTAACGATGGCAGAAGAAGGGTAAGTAGGTTGGTGTAGGTCATATTTATTTTCTCCTGGACCTCATAACTTAAAACAGGGTCGTCCAGATACTTACACTAAAACGTAGATGCAGATACGTGTGTGAACATTTTTCCTTGTAAGGGCTGTCATATTTCTATCCTATGAGAACAAGGTTTCTCTGATGCGCCGACGGAGTACTATATTCTGTAAATATATTTGGCCCTTGATAATTTGTCTATTATGGTTTGACAGAATCAGATGTTAAGTAGAATTGAACTTTCCTGATCTCTAACCTTTTAGGGGGGCATCATGCCCTCGGTCATCATGATGCATAAATGCATGAGTAACTCACCAGTGCTGCATTTAAGCATCATGCCGACCCTACAGGGTTGAGACACTCCCGTAGGTTCGTCACAAATGTAGCATTGACGAGTTACTCGCCAGGGCTGCATTGGTGCATCATGATGACAAATGTCATCATTTAGCGACATCTGTCATTAAAGTGTTAAGCACACAATAGGTTGAGTGGGGTGACATCTGGCCACTTCACATTGTACAAAAACTCAGCTGACTTCCTCATTCAGTTCTTGCCTTCCTGTTTTCTGCTGGGCTGCTGAAGAGGCAAGGTTTAGGAAAACTGAAATCATAACTCGGAAGTATTTCTCTCCGTGTAGCTATTTGTAGCAGCTGAGGCCACCGATGTTGTCTTAAACTGAGGAAGATGAAAAACACAGGGAGGGGGTTAGAGGGGGTGAGGGGGGAGGGTGGAGGGGGAGTTAGGGGATGAGAGTGGGGCCCGGGGGGGCACTCTACCATGTATTAGATAACCACTGCAGCACAACTCTGAAAAGCGGCAGCAGTGAATTTCCCTTATATCCTGAAAAGGGGGTGGTCAGATGTCTTCAAGGCCCTGGTAAGTAGGGCAGTGAAAATCATATCATTACATTGAGCAAGTTTTCTTGCTGAAAGGATGAATAAAATTGAAATCGTACAATATTCAGAGACACCTAAACTTGTAATAGCTCATCAAATCTCCCAACCTCTGAAAAGTGGGGCTGTCAAATCTCCTAACCTCTGAAGAGTGGGGCAGTCAAATCTCCCAAGCTGTGAAACGTAGGGCGGTCAAATTCCCCAACCCCTGAAAGGAAGGGAGGCAGGGTGGCAGTTTCTATCTCCTCTCAAAGACTCAGTGCCCCCCCCCCCCCCTAGGGAGTGAGGGGGGGAGGTGGGGGGGGGGGTGAGAATATGAGGCACTTAGTTAGCAGGAAGTACAAGGTTGTGAGGGGCAGGCGGTACCTGTAAAAACGGTGTTCAGCCTAAACAGACAGAAGGGTATGAGGCATTCTTATTCCATAACACTTGAAGGGTCGCATACTGCTAAAGTTGAATATGCTCTTCGCTGTGCAGCACGGGATTGAATAGTAACAACACTGTACAAAAGTAATAAAGGATCCATCTACAAATTACCTGGAGTACTCAATCGTGCATAAAGCATACACTTCAGGATTGAGACACTCCTGACGGGTTGTCATGATGCTTGTTTGCAGCCCTACTGAGTACTCACCAGTTCTGCATTCAGGCATCAGGACGACAAAAGCCATAATGTATTAAAGCACTCTGCAGCCCTAAAAGGGTTAACAGTTGCCAGCCTCATGGGAGTACTACAAGAGCCGCACACTGGGAGCATTTCCTGAGACAGGCCAAATCCTCTGTGGTATTCCTGTTCCCATGGCAATGTCCTCAGCATGCCTTTACAGGAGGCTGCAATGCCTAATACACTATTTGTACATTCTTTGTCCTAGCTCATAGACCAATACCAAAATTGACTGAAAAGTTGACTTTAGGGTGGCTTCTGAGTTACAGGCTTATAACAAGCCCTCTTTGCTGGGCCTAGATAAATTCAATGGTGGAACTTGGTGGATTTTCATTTAACAAGATGCAAATTATGACTATAACTTCAATGGGCCATATAAGTCAACGGATCATGTTTTCATGCTTTACTCTCTAGAGACCTTTATAATTTGGAGCTTGTCTACCTTATACTGTCACCCCCACCCCATCCCATGCAACTACCCCCCCCCCCTACCTACACCTACACCTGGGGCCCTTGATGGGGGGTCCCCATGTCGCATTTCGGATTTAAGAAATGACCATGTCGCATGTCTATGTCGCTTAAAATGCTCATGTCCCATGTCAATTTAAGAAATGCCCATGTCCCCTGTCACTAAGCCTCATGTCGCATGTCACTAGGCCTCATGTTGCATGTCGATTTTAAGAAATGCCCATGTTGCCATATCGAATTTAGGGGTCTAGAGCCATACACCTACACCTGGGGAGTCACTCTGTGTGCGGACCCCTCTGTGTGAGCTACTCACCTCTACCCGGAACTGCTCCCACACACACTCCCCCAACCCCTCCCCCCCACACACTCCCCCCCCCCCACACCCACACAGCTCAGGGGGTCAGCTCCTACTAACAACGTCCACAGCCCACACAGAAGCTTTTGGTGAATGCTCCAAATACCAATATTTAACCATATACATTTCTATTATGTTGTGACCATGTTCACAATAATAGAGAATATTGGTATGATGCAATAAATATATATGCGATCCTATTACATATGATTGGAGTCATTTGATTTTGTCAGTCACTTGGCTTTATCCCACGGAATGGTAGGCCAGAGAGTTGCAGACAAACTCTATACTTAAGTATCATCCCCTCCTGTAGTGTGTTTGATTGGCCTACTGGAGGGGGCCATACCTGCTGTCCTGCACCCCCCCCCCCCACACACACACATCCTCACCTATATAGATACATGAGAGGTTCTTCCTACTAGGGAGTCATCTCTTAACTGGATGTGTTCCATCATTTATCAAATACTGTCATTCTACTGTCAAATATCTATCTTTCACCATTAGATGCCAGCCAAGCAGTGAAGAAAATAGTAAAAAGGTCAATTTGAAAGTTGGCATTTAGCACTACTTTGGAGGTACACCGGGGGTGGTTCCATCCTTTCACAAAGCCCAATATTACTTGAACCCTTGGTGTGAAGCAAAGGTGGAGAACAGAGATAAAACCCATCAAGTTGGGGGAGTGCTGCACTCAAAAAGGAAACTTGTCTCCAGACTCTTCAAAATGACGGTCATAAAATAAACGAGTCAAAAACTTGTCTATGTGACAAGGCAGCAGGTCTTCTAGCTGGAGATATAGAAGACCCACTTGGCATGTGCCAGCCCAAAACCCGACATTTGCCAGCTCCAGATTATACTTGTGGGATGGTTACCTGATACATTAGACAACTTTTACTCGTTTATTTTAGGACAGTCACTCCGACGAGTCTGGAGACAAGTTTACTTTTTCAGTGTGGCTGTGGATCTATAGTGACACGGCACCAGTCCCGTACTCAGGTACTCACGGTCGGACAGGTGTAGCTCAGCTTACCGTTTTTTCTATTTTTTTTCTAGTACCCTCCAACATCTATGAAGGACAAAAATTACCAAACACCTCACCGTTATGTACCTGTCACTCAGCTACCCAGGGGGGGGGGTTACAGAGTGGTTGGGGGGATGTACATCACAGACATGGTGCACCCTAGCCCTGTCACTATGGAGACTTTGTAGTTGACCCTATCCACATAAACCCTCATGATGTCGGGGTCTCTGGGTCATGGTGAACAACATTCTCAGGGTAAAAAGTACCCAGAAAAAATACCTACATGGATGCTGCTCATTCTATACACTCCATACTGACATCAATGTTTAGGTTAATCCTAAAAAAGAAATTGTTTTCCGGTAACTCGACCGACCCTATTTTATTGACTCGATCCTAATAGTTTTACTCTTGATCTCGCTTTTTACCACATAACATCTAACATCAAAGGTGCAGTAGTAATGTGTTATGATGTAGTAGGAATAGACTGCTTATTGATGGATAAAAGTGGGGAAAGTCGTGTCTTTGTTTTCCATGGTATCGGAACTAATAGAGTGCACCGATGGTGGGTCAATTAGAGCACCGGGGATGGAACAGTCTCATATGAAAAAATCACACATAAATGATCCAATCTGAAACCTATCTCAAACTTCTAAAAAGAAATGCTAAGAAGAAAAAGGAAAATCAACCTGCTGACCCTATTCTTTTTGGGCCATGTTATCGGAACACAACATTTTTTCCTATGCTTAATACTACTCACTCCTTGTCATTTAGGTGGGAGTACCCCCTTATATCGTATGTCTCATCAGTGAGATACCATCTCTTCCCCAAAAAAACACACACATATCTTCTTCTCCAAATTCTCTATTATTAATATAGCGGTTTCACAGCCTTGGTCAACTCATTGCTTGGTCGGCATTGCTATCTGACATCTGAAGGCTTTTCCCCTGGAAGAAACAGATTGTCAAAACTGAGTCTTCTCACCTAAAGAAGTACTGGGTCTTTGAGTTAAAGGACACCTACATCAATGAATTGAATACTGTACGTCACTAGGTCTTTATAAAACAGTCCTGTTACAGCTCTTTGATGTGGAACTTCTTCTTCTTCTTCTTCTGCTGCACCTATAAGTAGTAGAGATGTAGGTCTCTGAGTACAATGTGTTTACATGTAGGTCTCTGACCCGGGGGGGGGGGGGTCACTGAGTCTATGAGGGTAGATAACAACTGCCGCCCTACCGCCCCTCTTATCAGAGGCTGGTAGATTTGACCGCCCTACATTTCAGAGGTTGGGAGATTTGACCACCCCATTTTTCAGAGTTTGGGAGATTTAATGAGCTATTTCAAGTTTAGATCTCCCTGAATTTTGTACAAATACAATTTTATTCATCCCTTTCAGCAAGAACAAACTTGCTCAATTTAATGATATGATTTTGAACCGCCCTACTTATTAGGGCCTTGACGGCATCTGACCGCCCCTCTTTTCAGGATCTAATGGAAATTCACCACCACCACTTTTTGGAGTGGTGCCGCAGTGGTTATCCAATACATGGTAGAGTGACCCCCCCCCCCCGGGTCTCTGAGTACAGTGTGTTTATAAAACCCGCCTCTCCGTCTGTGGTTAAGGACCATTCCTGTACCGTGTGTGACCTGCGTCCTGTAACCAAGGTGACCGAGTTGTGTACACGGGGAGGGAGCAGGTGTCACGTGACCTGCAAGTTGTGTGGGAGCAGCTCAGGGGGAACCTAAAGGTACACAATGTAGCATGGGGGTCCCTGAGGCCAAGAAAGAAAATTGTTATGTTCCGGTAACATGGCCCCAAAAAAATAGGGTAGGTAGGTCGCTTTTTTTCATTTTTTTTCCAAATATTTTTTGGGTGATTTGGTAAATTTCGTCCATTTTACAGATATTTGGTCAAATTTAGGCCCTAAAACACACATTTTCCCAAATAAAATTCCCAAAAAGACTTTAGGGTCGGGCCAAAAAAATAGGGTAGGTCGGGATACCGGAACACAACAAAAAAAAATTTAGGCCCGAGAGCTTTGAAGCATCATTGTGTGTATGAATTACAGACATGTGCCATGGGTCCCATTTATGGTGCCTGTGCCTAGTTTGCCATCTGGAAGGTTATCCCTGACAATATCTACAGACTTGATATGTCACCCTGAGAGGTGTGATCATTTGTGAATGAAGTCTTAGAGCGACTGATACTGGGGTTACGATGTGAATCAAATGTAGAGAATGGGTCTAGACCTCTGATTTCGAAAGAGCTAAGTGTCATGCAACATGTGCATTTCTTTGACATGGCGCGAGGGGAGATCCCTCCCTCATATGTTACCTCTTGAGAGGTAGAACTTGGTACACTGGGGTACTAGGTCGGCACTAACTGGCAGTGTCAATAGGTTGGACCCATAGTATAGCACCTGCTCATGGTGTGGTAGGGAGCAGCTCAGTGTGGGTTAAACCACTCACTGTGTGTGGGGGCTGAGTGGGTGGTAGGGCAGACACACAGTCTAGTCTCTAGTCTCTAGTTGTATAGGGGGTATGGCACCTTTCATACCTCTGTTGGCATTCTCTATTGACTTATATCATTTCCCTACATTGACTAACATTCTAAGATTTCCTAGCCCTGTCGTCCAGGACATGGTACATGGGTGACCGACACAGGACACGAACATTAGTAATAATATAGGTACCAAGTAGTTAGTGCACACCCGTCAAATGAAGCCCTGGTGATCTGGCAGTATGCGTCTAATACTAGATCTACTGTCTACTAGTATGTGTCAAATGGTTGAGTGAAAGTTTGGGACAGTTTTCCCACAAAAATTCCTGGTTCCAGTTTGCTGGTTCCAAGATAACAACATGGATTTTCCAAACCCAAGAAATTCTCAAGTTGAAGGTCATTATAATGGTTACCAGAACCTACCTGTGGGAGGTTATGAGGACAAGGTTAGGTTCCTAGTCAGGGGTGTTGGAAGCAACTTGACTTAGGGGGGGGGGGGGGGGCAAAGGTGGACCAAACGAAGTTCAGAAGGGTGCGTGAATCTTAGCGTTAAAAGCGATGTGCTGAAATGTTTATTGGGAGACCCAAGATTTTGAAAACTTTCATGTGCATTCAAAGGTCAATTTGTGGGTATTTCTTTATATAACTATAGAGTAATGATAATAATCCATTAGCATTTCCAAAATTGTAGGGGGTCAAATGATACTCCCCCCCCCCCATGTCTATGATTTGGGGGGGGGGGGGGGCCCGACACCCTTGACTATAGTCCCCCCCGAAGGCATACCATCAGGGCATTCTGCACCTACCTTAGGGAAATCCTACACTGATTGTACCAATGTGTCTCTGACTGCTGCTGTCAAGGTACAAAATACAGCACTTAGATCTCATGACAGGGTCGCGCTACGATTCTAACCATCAGGCGGTATACGTCACTCTGTGACGAGATCCGAGCTGGCGCCGGTAATGGCCATAGTCTCTGTTTGTGTACTACTTTGGTACTATTTGAACTCTCCAAGCACAGTGCTGGTTAGTTTAATTAGTTTATTCACAGACAGATATTGAATTGATCGTCTCTGGTTTATTTGACAAATGGTGCAAATGGGGGGCCCCCGAACCCCCAAATTTTGTGTATCTTATATTTACTCATATTTGCCTCTGAGCAAAACAGAGACTACTTTTGTAAATCTATCTCTGTCTCAGATTGGTCCCCCGAAAACCGCCTGGTGGTTAGAATTCTACCGTTATGCATGACAGCTGCCTCTACCTGACTGGGGCCCTGAGCTGCTGAAGGCAGACCAGGTATACTGAATCTGGGACCTGCTGGCCAGGCCGACAAAGAGGTTCCAGCCGGATTCACAGCCGTCTCTGAGAAATTAGCAGGGCAATATGATATGGGTAGGGGTTGGTGCTGTCTTCAAGCAGAGAGATAGAGACAAGTTCTCGCTATCTCTCTGCTTCAAGGAATCCCAGTGTGGGTTGTAAAAACCTGTGGTGAATGTCATAACCAGGAGGATGGAAAGGTTATTGATAATGCCTGTAAATGACACTTAGGGTAGGTGTTGTCTACATTTTAATTGATAATTTTGTCAATGTCGGCCACAATGACCTCATAGTCAGGGGGCAGCAGTTCCCAGATTGAGTATAGGTCTGGGTTGTGAGGGTTGTAGGCACAGGTTTTAACAATACATCAGCTTCGAGAGTGAGTAGGCTATATAGGGTATCTTGGGAAGGTGGTCCATGGACGTGACAAATAGCCTCTACACATCAGTAGTGTCTTCAACAACCACTAGGGTATGTATTAGCACCATCTAGTGGTTGTTGTAGACACTAGTGGTATGTGGAGTCTATTTCACGTCTTTGTCACGTCCATACTTCACCGTGGACTTCTAGTTACACACCGTCCCATGATACCCTATATAGCCTACTCACTCTCCAAGCTGATGTCTTGTTAAAACCTGTGGTTGTAGGTAGTTAGTTACCTAAGTGACACAGAAATACTCCCCTCTAATTATACATGCCAGGTGACCCCAGATATGCCCCTAGAACTACCTGAGGTGTCAAACATAGGGACTGTGATCACGGGACAGCTGTCTGAGGCTTCTTCCTGCAACATAGCACTGCTGACAAGGACTGGCTACGACAGTAGGTCTCTCAGGGCAAAGAGCCACTGGATATCTTTGTATTTAGCGAGTGAAAGACTCTAAAAGAGTAATTTAAAACACAAAGCTTAGCTGACAAGGCTGGCTATGACAGGAGGTCTAGTAGATCTTACAGTGCAAAGGGCCACTGGATATCCTTGTATTTAGTGAGTGAAAGACTCTAATAGATTCTTTTTTTTTAAACAACAAAACTTAGTGATATATATATATATGGGTCAATACATATCCACTGTGTTCACTGATCTATTGCACTGTCTAGACTAGACTGGCATACGTCAGTGAGAGCTCTCCTACCTGCCACACGCTATCCCCCACCTCTTCCTCCCCTTTCCTTACCTGCTCCAAACTTATTATACAGTCGAGGAAAGTTTATGACAGAAATGGACCGTTTCTGGTCTTTATTCAAAATCAAAATCAAAGACTTGAGCAAGTCTATGCCTATAGACTAGAATTTTAGCAAGTCGTTTAGGACATCTAGGCTTATTTTCGTAACTGGCTGCCGTCCCATCAATACACTTCCCTTCTAAAATTGCTCTGAACTGATATCTTCCCAATCAGCCATTAGATGTAACATGGTATTTTATTTATTGCCAGAAGCCTGAGCAAGTTTACTTTCTCTATCCCTCCGTCATCAAAATACCAGAATACCAGCTACTTATTCTACATAGGTGACTACACGGGTTAGGGTCCCCTTACAACATGTATACCTCAGGACCAGCCTCTAGGACAGCTTAATTGCCGCTGTTGTGGGGTGAGCTGCTCTACGAGCTGCTCAATATAGGCTTTGTTTACAAGAGGTTGCCAACCGGGTCAGCCTTATCCTTGTGCTATCTGGGGGGGGGGGCTTGTCTCCCTAACCCTTTAAGGGCCGCATAGTCTTTAGTCCTCTGTTAGCATGATGCATGAATGCAGCCCTGGTGAGTAACTCGCCAGGGCTGCATTCATGCATCATGTCAACCCTTCGAGAGAGTACTAACCCTGTAGGTTTGGAATGATGCCTAAATACAGCACCAGCGAGTTACTCACCAGGGCGGTATCCATGCATCACGGCGATGAGTGGCAAAGTGCAGCAAAGCACTCTGTGGCCCTTAAAGGTCTAACCCCCTACACCGTGTGTCAGTGTTGTCCCTGTGTGTAAACCTCGTGTGTATATGTCACCTCCGTCCTTCACTATACCTTATATCACACTAGCTGGCGCCCCTCACTGCAATGCCCTTATAACCACCACTTCTGGTATCGATAGATAATATAGTTAGGTGCCATTTCGAAATTCATTTTTCATTTGAATTTTTTTGTATGTCAAAAAATAAATTTTCATTACGGTTTTCAAAAATATGAATTTTCATAACAAAATATGAATTTTCATTTCAATTTCAATTGTGGCCATTTCATCAGCAAGGCAGGCACCCTACAGTGTTGTGGCTAACCTCCTCCAGGAATCTAGTCAGACAAAAAGTATACTGTAAATGTAGATATTTTCGTGCTGTACATATTTTCGCGATTTTACAGAGCGAAAATGTGTACAATATAATCATAACACTACAATCTTCCAAAAATCACGAATTTGAATACACGCGAAAATGTACTTTTCAGCAAAATCGCGAAAATTTATACACGCGAAAATATCTACATTTACAGTATACTAACAGTAGGGCCTAGTCAGTCAGACATGGTGGAGTTATGTTCAGAGAACAATCTTGTTGTGGAATGTTTTGCCGTTTATTATAGTTTACCAGTGTACAGTGTCCACTCAGACATATCCTAGGGGAGCTCCCAGATAATGTAAATTCTCACATATATCAGCCTAACTCACGTATTAGCCACACCCAAATCCTATAAGCCTCAGCAAGAGTCTGAAAACTGCTTATTTATTAATATAATATACTTATAAAAACCTGCGTATAAGCTGTACTCCGACTTTGGGCCGAGCCTATAAGCTGCACTAGCGATTTACTTTGTGATTTGCGTACTAGCCACAGTTTCTTGCGAGAATTTACGGCAGTTACTAAATTTGCTCATTATTATTACTCAGTCCGATAATTGCGTAGTTTGGATGGGGGTAGATATATAATCTTGCTGTTCTACACATTATTAGCTGGGGACCTTGGATTGCAAGGGCACTGAGGGTGGTCAGATATATAGCCTTGGGGAGGTATTATGCTATATGACACTGAAGTCACCCCAGCCTCCTCGCCCTTACAACTGGCCATACATCAAAACAAACCAGACAATATTATCACAAGTACCATTACTTAGACTGATAGTGGACCCACCAATTCATAACTGCTCATAACAGAGGACCCAGTCACTAAACCCTGCCTTACTCCCCCGGGGGGGGCACTTGGTATATTTTGTATACACAAGTGTGCGGCTGGCAAGGGTGGTTTTTGAGCAAAATCCCTCTAGCCAAGGGTCAGCTTTCGGCAAAATCCCTCTAGCCAAGGGTCTGTTTTTGGCAAAATCCCTCTAGCCAAGGGTCTGTTTTCGCAAAAATCCCTCTAGCCAAGGGTCAATTTTTTGAATTTTTGCCAAAATTCATGCAAAAAGGGTCACTTTTGACCGAGATCCCTTCAACTGAGGGTCAATTTTCAGCAAATGTCTTTAAAAAGAAGCACATTTGTCCAAAATCGCTCTAATCAAGAGGTGTGTCTCCGCGAAAAATTCGAAAACATAGGCCCTTTTTACCAAAATCCCTCTAGCCAAGGGTAAGGGTTTGTCAGAGGCTCAGCCGCACACCTGTGTCAAAATAAATTTGAGTACCCCCCCCCCCGGGCTTACTCCACCCTCTGACTGCTGCCAAGTTAGTAGTCATAGACTTGGCAGGCTGGGAGTTGGCAGTGTTTGACTTGGCAGGTTACACCCAAGCAGGACCCACTCTAAGATACTAACAGGAAGTCTACCTCCACTATTCTGTAGGGAACACCCAGTCATCACCTACAGCAGGCTAGCAATGGCATCCTTATGAGCTATATATTATGTGCACATAATAATGGACTATATTCTATACTAGTCTAGCTTTATCGTCATATGTAGGTCTTTAATTTGGACAAAGTGAAATAGGGCACAGAAAGAGGGATGTCTCAGCAGTGGGGTCATCTCTGCCTTAGTGAGGCAATTGACTGTCTGTGCTGCTTATCCAATAGAAAGAACTCGGGATTAAGCCTCCGTTATATAATGTTCAGAGTATCGGACTTCACTCCACCCGGCTCTGACTGTAGGGGCAGCGGGTATTGCACCTAGCCCAGTCCCCTTCACTATTAATAGTAAATTATAGCATGACCCAGCATGACAACTTTATGATCATGAGCATGATAGCACATAAGATCTATCTGTCATCTTTGTCACGGCTATCATTAGAAGATGTAGCACAGATTACCAGTGTTACTGTAAACAGTACACTAATCCCTGTCTGAGAGGCTCGAACCTTGCCTATGGAAACGTCATCTGGGTTGTGTTGCCTTGGAGTAGGTTCCTGGAACACCGGATGAGGGGAAAGTGGGCAGCAACTGCCTGTAGGGCCCCAGACGAGGGTAGCTGTGTCACATGTCGATCCTAAGAAACGCCAATGTCCCTTGTTGATCCTAAGAAATGGGTCTTGTCTCTTGTCAGTTTAAAGAGGCAAGCTTGTCCCTTATCGCTCACCCAAAGCATAGCACTCTCTTAATCTAATTAACCCTTTAGGAATGGCTTAATACCTCAACGCTTCATGTTCATCTGTCGTTGTGATGCGCTAATGCAGAGAGCGAGTTACTCGCCAGCACGGCAACCAGCCGCCACTTTGGGAGTGCATCAACTCCTGCATGACTGCAGCTGTGGCCAGTACCACTAGGGGTTAATTTATGTAAAAATCAGGATAACAAAAGGGTGGAGTGAATTAAAGCACTAACTACACGGTTAGCCCTGTAGAGACGTCATGTCGCTAGAAGATAACACGTATCATGATGCACCAATGCAGTCCCAGCTAGTGCTGCATTGGTGCATCATGCTTACCCTGTGGGAGTGTATCAAGCCAGTAGGGTCACCATTAGGGGTGCTGGCGGCAGAAGGGCAATGCGCCCAAGCTAGTTTTTGCCTGTAAAAAGGCAGTTTAATCCAATAAATCTACGTCAAAAAAGATGCTTGAATGTAGCACTCGCCAGCGCTGAATTCATGCATCATGACGACCAAGGGAATAATGAATCAATACATAATGCCACCCTTAAAGCGTTAATTAAGGCAGACAGTACCCTGGGCATGTCAACCATGAGGAGATGAGCAGTGATGAGGGGACTTGCTGACTGACTGTTGTTGTTGTAGTTGTTGTTGTGATGCACTGATACAGTGAGCGAGTTACTCATCAGCATGTCCAGCAACCGACACTTTGGGAGGGTATCAACCTTGGCATGTTGTATGGCGGTGGAGAAAATTGAATAGATATAGGCATATTTAGTATCAAATTAAAGCTTCTACTGCAGTACTGCAGTGAGATAAAATTTAAAAAAACGTTTAAAAAAACTTACATTTTCCCCACTTTTAAAGATCAATAAACTTAACTACTAAAGTGAATTTTGGTAATCAGAAGGTGGGTCATTCAAGTATCATGGCGACAAAATGGTGGTGTGGATTAAGGCACTAGTTATGCTGCATCTAAATGGTTAATTGAGGCATGTCTACCATGAGGAGATGAGAGAACTTGCTGACTGACTGGCTGTTGTTGTTGTTGTTGTTGTTGGATGTTGGGCGCTGTCCATCTGCTGATGTCCATCTCTAATTGCCTCCACTGACATGCAATCTGGCCGCCAGGGGGCAGGAGGCATTCTGCAGTGAGAGATGGCACCACAGTGAGGTTAAATTACCTCTCTGTACGGATACAGCCATGTTTATATATCACTGGATAACAAAAGTGTATGCAGTTGGATTGGAGTCTAATCTAAGCTTCTGCTTGGAGAGTAACACCTCTGCCAGGGGTTAAACCCCTACAGAGAGGCCTTCTGATCACTATCTCTGCTGCAGAATGGACAGAGAACTCTGGTAACAGCCCAGAGGGCTGCAATATGGTCTTGACATTGCCCACTTATTTTGAAAACATACAAAACTACAGAGACATTTTTGGGGAAGTCAGATAAGTCAGAGAAACCTGTGCCTTGAACCCACGGTTGATCACAGGTGTACAGCCTCAGAACTCATTCTTATCATAAACTCTTAAAACCGTATATGTATTTGATGTGCTGTAGTCAGGCAATTAGTAGACTCACTGTAAGTACGTTAGTCTAGGTCTGAGTGTGACAAACAATGTTGAAGGTAAAGGGTAAAGCGTGACAGGGGTGGGTCTTTAAAATAGAGTAAATTTGTGTGATGAAATTTATGAACGGCCCGTTATGTATTAAATTATTTACTCCAGAGAAAATACCAACATTTAACACTTAGAGAAGGGGAACAGGAGCTTGTTGCCTTATAAACCATACCTGTCCTGGTAGGTGAGGGAATTAATGATAACACACAGGGACCTGAGCTAGTCTATCCTGAGCAGACAGTAGTCCCCCCCCCCCCCCCTAGTGGGTGAGTGACTTCCTAATGGCTGTTAGACTGTTTGCCAACACGTTGTAAGGCGCCCCCTACAGAGAGAATTAGCAACCATTACCCCAGCCCGGGGCCGCACAGCGACTCGCGAGGTGCTCACGAGCAATACCGGTCCCAGCACTCCAGCATTCCGTCTGACTCACTTCATACTTACTTCACATGTCAGTGAAAACCAGAAAAATTAAGGAGTTTGTTTTATGATGAAATCTACAAAAAAAAGGGTGTATATTTTAACACTGACATCCATGCTTAGCATGCTAGCATGTTAGCATGGTTTGGACAGTGAATAAATGTACAGGACAGCCGGTACTTGTTTCTTTTTGCTTCATTTGGTACTCCGTGAAATACAAAAGGATCTTCCTTTGCCAATTCTTTGTTTATTTTTATGCTACTAGAACTAAAGCTTTATATCAAAAGCGTGTACTTTCCATAATGTCAGCGCTTCATTAAAAAAGGGAGTACTTTTTGGACTCCTAAAATCCGCGATTTTCCCATAAAAAGGTTGCCTTTTCAGCAGGAAATTCATGGAAAGGGGTTATATATTTGGAATCCCATTACGAGGATGTTGTCAGTATAGGTTTGGGAGTGCGGGGACCGCTCCATCGCCTTTTAGTTACATATATCTTATATCTTTTTGCCATACCTCCTATCGGGCTGGCAATCATGTCCTTGGACCCCTACAGAGACAATTAGTTACTACTGTCCCCTTAGGTGTAAAGCAACGAAGAACCTGTAAATTGTTGTCAAGCTATTTGTGACATAATCTGTTCATAGGCTCATCAGAAAGAGATGCCACATGTTCATGTACAAAACAGCTAATGTTCTCTGCCTTAAGTTATACTAAGTTATATACATTGTTGTATTTTTTATGAAATACGGCAGCGCCACCACCCCTGTTATTTCAGGGACCCCTATATAAATAATACCACCATTTCCTGATGCAAATAGTACAGTAGACATGGATAATTATTTTTCTCTTTAAATTAAGGGCCCCAGGTCACAAAGTCACTTTTTTACTATAGTCAAATATCTCCAAAGGTCTCCAGGTCGCTTGAACCATTGCACTAGGTCGCCAGGTCGCTTTTGACCCCTCTGGAGCCACAGGGTGGTCTGGCAGAGGGTATCCATGTTAGACCTGAGTACCCCCCCCCCCCGGGTGAGAAGACTGTACCTGCTGTAGGTGTGAGGGGTGCAGGGTGTATGTTTAGACAGCTGGTCAGCAGGTCACACCCCTCCCCTACAGGTACAGGTTACACGTGTACACACAGAGAGGTGTGAGAGCAATAAGTAACACCTCTCTCTACTGCTGCAGTATCAGTATTAGATACCCTACGAGTAACTGAGCCTATGAGGCCACTAGTCAGTATGCCATGGTTATTTTGACAGTACGAGGAGGGTATCTGATTTAACCCTCGGAAGTAGTAGTTAAGGTGGGTCAATATGATGCCATTTACGTTCACTGCACAGTTTTCTGCGCAGGTACATTCTCTAGTCTAGTTTGACCGTAGATCACCAGGGGACCTTTGTGTCATATTGGAACAAGTTATATCAAATTGTCCTAAAATGGACAAAGGTGTTGCCTGACTGGGGCGAGAACCATCAACCTTTGCATATGAAGGCATGCATTCTGCTACTGTGCTATGGAGTCTGTGGTGGTGGCTACCATTCAGAAGTCAAACATAACTAACCGTATAAGCATATTTCTATTTCCTTTCAACTTTTTTTTCAATGGACAAAACCTTTAGAAATATGCCCGGGACCATATGTTCAAAAGGGATTCTCTAGAAAGAGAACATTAAAACCTATATCCTGAGAGAGTTATATAAATATTTAGCTACTTTTCAATACTATTTTATGTACATATGTGGCAAAACACTATATACCCCTATTATATGAAACACTGACTTAAGGCTTGAATATCTCAGAAAACAGCACGGGACCCTCCTATTTTCTCAGCCCTGTTGGAAAGTGTATGCTATTATGGTCTAATGGCGAAAACCTGATGAAAATCTAGCTACTTTTACACTAAGGGATTGACCCACCTTAAACCATCCCTAGACCTCTGTACTGAGGATAATGGCGACAGGCTAGGCTGATCACGAGTGGCAGACAAGTGTGGTCAGCCATGACTGTCGCATCATACAGGGGTCTGGAGTGGTTTAACTAACTTATGCCACACACCGTTGACATTGTCTTTCACACCTTTTGAACGTCTTATACAGTCAGGCAGTTTCCGTTGTCTTTCCACCCAATTGCAAGTGTGGTATAATGCTAAAGTACAAGCCGAAATACCAAGATAAGGTACAACTGAAACTGCCCTGGTTCATTTACTATGCATGGGAAAAGAGGAATGAAAAGGGAATTAGCATATTAGTAATGAAACCCTCTGCCGCGTGTCTATTCCCCCTGCCTCTTCTCACCTTGTCTTCTTCTCTCCATACCTTTTCTCTCCCTATGTTCTCCTTCACTTCTTGCCCTTTTCCCTATCTGTATCTATGGATGCCTTCCTGCTCCCATTTCCCCTTGGCTCTTTCTCTTCCCGCCTCCTTCTCTCCCTGCCTCCTTCTCTCCCGGCCTGCTTCTCTTGGTATATTCTCTTCTTGCCTCTTTAACCATCTCATTCTCACCCAGTCCCATTGCCCCTTGCACCCGTACCTGCTCTTCCCCTGCCTTTGCCTCAACTGTCATCCTATTGTGATATTCAAGTACCATAATATGTGTGTTTTTGTGTATTTCAGATTCGCCTAGTAAATATCAGCAGTAATGACATTGTGGACGGGAACCCTAAGCTGATACTTGGTCTTGTCTGGAGCATCATCCTACACTGGCAGGTGGGTTATTGGACATTTAATACTGTTACATGTGCTATATTCTACATGTATCGTCCCTTTATTATACCACACTCCCAGAGTGACCGTACACGTCCATGGCCAGTATGTCGTCACTCACAATATCCGATATGCATCATGGGTAGATACCTGAAAGTAGTGCCTTGAATTTTAATAGGGTATTGGCTTGGAGAGGAGGGAGGGTGTCTTGAGCACCAGGCAATCAGGCCTGACCTAGTTATAACCTTCAGTTTCAGTACAGCAGTGATATAGCCCAGTGCATATGGTGAGGGGTGAGGTAGAGTAAAGTGGCTATTGACAACCTGTATAGGGTAAACCGCCCATATGTGGCCCTGTTGAGGAGCTGAAACCCACAAAACTGACTTTGACACAAGATTACATTTAGAAAGAGTGATTCAATCCTCATGAAGTATGCAGCACTTTTCATTGGGACACTGTTTGGAATGCTATAGACATGTCAAAAATATTGATTTCTATGTAATATATTGTGAAAATGCTGATTAAAGTAAGGTACCCTTTGGACATTAAATTGGTACCATGACTGGCCCACCTTGTAGCTTGAGTGGCCCACTCCAATAAAACACTGTTTATGCATCTGTAACTTGGTCAATGTGATTTCAATGTTATGTCCCCTTAGATTATAATGAAATATAGCCTCATGCACATTGTTAGTTCCAATAGCAAGCCTATGAATATGCTTTAAGCCTACTCTCCTATCTTGCCTTCTTTGGGGCTGCCTTCTGTTCTGTTAACCTCTAGGCATAATTATGCCCATTTCTGCTCCTGGGGGTATAGTGTACCACTGAACAAAAAAAATTAATATTCAGGAACTTTTCTATGTATAACATTATTTTATGTTCTTATATGGTTCACCAAAAAACATTTGTATTCACAATGTCTACATTTTATGAGCTACAGCATGGTTGCTAAAGGTCTCAACTGTGGGGAGACCGGAACCAGGGACCTCTCACACTAAAGTTCTAAGCCCTGCCTATGTAGCCATGGAGGCGGGACAAGTGTGGTGAGTGTAGAAGTGCCCCCATTTTTTGTTCACTCAGCCCTAAGCTGTGGCTATAAGGTATAACCTATTCAAATAGGGACCTTTAGCATCCTGACATAGCTCATGAAACATAGCCATAAGGTCCCTTATTACAGAAGGCCTGGATCTGAATTCCCAAGGTACATACTCAGTCTCAATGTCATACAAGTATAGTTTTCAGCACTTCTAAAACCATATCCAGAATAGAGTAGGGGTACAGCATTAGCCTAGCATACAGAAGATCCTGGGTTCGGTACTCAAAGGAGCAGTTTTTCTCTAACCAGAAATCAGGTTGATTTCCATCAAAATTTATAGTCAAAATAATGAAAAAACTTATTTCCCACATCATATAACATATTTTGTTTATTGGGTTCTAAGGGGCAATCCATTTATTTTGTATTCAATCTTCAAATAGATTTCACCCTACACCTAGCATAGCACAGCATAGCCTATACTGTTGGTGGGCCACTCATGGTTGAGTCTCTGGGCCACTTTAGGTACTCCTGTACTGGTGACAATCAATCAGCAAAAACTACCTAATTAATATAGGATTTTCACCGAATGAAGATGGCATGTCAATGTAAAGGTAATATGTGTGGAAAATGAGGTAAAAGTTTGGATCTTACTGGAAAACTATAGGCACACTGTTGAGGTATAGAAAGTCTTTGTCTTGAAAGCTATCAATGAAAAGAGGGCTACATATCACACAGACATGTCATGTTTGGCACTCTATAGAAAACACTGTGGCTACTCTATGGATAATATAAACTGTGATATTGGTACATAATTGTCTCTTCTTTCATACCTGTATTAATGGATTTGGAAAATATAACCATAAAGACTGATGTATAGAGGTAAAGATGGGCCACTATAGGTACTTGTCATGCAGGGGGGCCACTCAGGGGCGGTTTACCCTATATGTGCCAGGTATTGGAAATACATGGAGGGCAAGTTATAATTTGGGGGAGGGGGTTGGCCATGGGATCTATGCATATCATTAACCGCTAGCGGTTAACTACCCACAATGCACAGAGTGAATTGTCAGTGTGAAGAAACAACACCGTTTCTACACACTGATAGGGAGTATGGTATTATACTTCACACCAGAGTTTGTCTAGAATGGCCTGACTGTATATTACATACATGGTTGTATGTGGATACAGTCCATTGAGCACACTCCCCTACTGTGAGTGTAGCCCAGATATGATCTGCCTCAGTAGCTACAAGACTGATCACCAGCATCATACACCCAATTATCTAGTAAAGTACTGGCAATTTGCAGGCCAACCACACACAGAAAAGAAACAGACATAGAAATCAGACAGTGAAAGTCAGTGGAATGCAAATTTAACAAAATGACAATACGAGGATATTTGATTCAACTACCAAACGATAACAGCAACTTCTACATCTGTAACTCATGAGCTTAGCTAGGTGTACAGACAATCGAAATGCCCCGGCCCTTAGTCTGAGGTAGCTATCCCAGGTTAGTAATATTGGTCAGGCATGGTCAGGTATTACCAAGTGCTACTCAAGAATGATTGGGGCAAAACCACATATGACTAATGCCTTACTCAAAAGGACTTAGCCTGATACTCATTGAAAAAGAGAAGACTAAGGTGGGTTGGTCAACACTGACCAACCTGACAATATTAACCTAGGTTGGTCGTATAGGGAGCCAAAAAATAACTAAATTGGTTAGGCACTAATGACAGAGATTGGTTGTATAGGGATCCAGTGTGTTAGTGGCATAGGACATAGATAAAAAAGATGCACACCACTCTGCCCTCTGACCACCACCTCCACCCTCCTGACCCAGTGACATAATCCCTCAGTGACCTTTGACCTATCACCACCTGATAAACATGAATGGATAACAACCACTATTGTTAGTGAGAGTAGTGAGAGTCACGTGACACCTGGCGATAACACGACACCTACCCCACCTGGTGAGTAGTAGGTAAACTATCAAGTCTCAGGGATACTCAATCTTGCACTACCTAGCACTACCTGGCGAGGTGCCAGTAAATGTGTAAACACTAGGAGGCTGAGCATGTTGATCCTTCTTGCAGTGGAGTACACTGTAGGTTGTAAAACATGTGATAATAAGGAGGAGTGCGCACCGTGCGATGCAGCAACCCAAACAAGTCGTCGTACATCCAGTTGTATCTTTACGAGTTCTTTTTTTGTTTTATTATACCTAGCATCACTTTATTAAACCTAGCATCACTTTATTATAACCAAGCATCACTTTTAAAAGGTCTGCCATCCTCCCAGTGTCGCAGCAAAGCTACACATGCGATACAGAGGTGTGTATACACATCTAGCTAGTCTGGCGGTTCTATGTTGTAGGAATAGTAATGTCATATGCTAGGTATAATAAATAGGGTAACCAGGAGGGTGAAATGCCTATGGATATGGTCATTAAATGGGCAATAATGTTGTCTAATTTCACTTTGTATCAGTAACGTGGCCCATCATGACCTCACAGTCAGGGGGCTGGCCAGGTGGACCCAGATACGGTATAGATACCCCAGCAGGTGCCTGGTTGGGATGCTACCCCTGGTATGTGTTAATCTTAGTATGGGGGCTAAACAGTGGTAGGCTAACATGAGGGTAGACATCATGGAACCAACATATAGTTTGAATTATGATATCTAAATCTGATGAACATCTGTGTGTAATTATGTATACATATTTATAATATATATTTGATATAAAATATGCTTATTATTATCATAATCATAATTATTACATGATATTGTGTAATATGGGGTAATATGCGTGATATACAAGGTAAGAGGGGATCTATGGTGTGACAATAGGTGGTTTGTATCACAGTAGGGGCATAGTGATGGCATACCTCAATCCCATACTACTAAACCCTTACTATACTGAATCTGGGACCTGCTGGCGAGGCTCCCAACTGTGCAGTCATTATGGTCCACATTGATAATATCAATTAAGATACAGTCAACACCTACCCTAAGTGTCATTTACAGGCACTATCAATAAACTTTGTATCCTCTTGGTTACCACATGTACCACCAACTTTACAACTCACAGTGAGCACCCTTGAAGATAACACCAGCTCCACACCACTTTTATTGCCCTGCTAATTCCTATAAGACATTGGGTACCCAGTCCAACAGTGAGCTCATTAGGCAACCCTTTGTCGGCCTCGCCAGCACGTTCCAGATTCAGTATACATGTTTCCCTGCACTCCCAGATAAAGAAGACACCATCCATGCTCGTTCCCGAGAACAATTGCAGTTTTTCACTCTCTTCCAATGTCCTGGAACTGAGAAAAATGGGTCTTTTCCCTTAGATAACTCCTCGGATACTAGAGAATAGGGATCTTTAAAGTCGTTGAAATTAAACAAAGGGTGTTTTACCTAGATATAGGCTATTTATAAAAAAGTGACACATCATTTTTAAATTGCTCCTTCCGAAAGAAAACGATGTCAGTTGTGTGTGTGTTTTTTCCTCTTGAAAAGTCTTCCCATAAAAGAAATCCATGGGAAAGGGTTGTATTTGGGTGGAGACGAGCATAGGTGTCACTTTTGTTTTAGAGTGCAGGGACCGGATGTTTCCCTATCAGTAGAAATGTATTGGTGCAATTTATATCAACTAAAATACCAGACCTGTCCTTGCATGGGGGAGCACCCCCCCCCCTCCCCCACTTAAAAACAAGAATATTAAAATTTTGCAGATATTATATATTGACTTTTTAGACTTTCGAGTTATCTATGCTGTCCACTTGCTTTTGCAGGGATTTCTGTATTTAATGATGTTAATTTCCTACAAAAGTAGAACCAATATCGTAGGTTTTCTAGCTTTCTGTCCACTGGAGAGTAGATATAAGTTCTTATATACATTGAAAGGCATTTCATATTACTACATGGCAAAGACTTTCCCACTTCCATGAGAAAGTCCCCAGTACAAGGTGAAGGCATGGGAGGCTGGAGTAGACTGACAGGTCTGTCCACAGCGCAGTACACAACCCCTGGGGCAGAGTCCAAAACACAAACACACACCATGCTTGGAGAGTGTGCTAAGTGCACTGGTAGTCCCTAGATAAGGTGACCTGCTTATCTGTCACTCTCCCCCCACTATCTCGGTGCCCCACACATAGCGTGGGTCTGGTGGTTTACTGGTATTATCGCTCAGGGAGTCTGGGGGACACAACTACTCTACCAGCTGAAGGTTAGATATCTAGTTTCTGGATACTTTCTATATACTTCTTAGATTGGACAGAGTTATATGACAAAGTGTAGTGATAGGGTAGTGTAGCATACAAGTTGTGTCAGTTTTATCTGTATCTGTTAGCTGTTTGACACTATAGCGTCATCTGCCATACCTGTATACAGATTACACCTATACCATGATGAGATATCCATGTGTGAATCCACATGGCTAAATATGTTGACATCTTCCCCTTATAGCATTTACTGCTATTACAGTTTATACACCATATGTATTGATATACCTGTTCAATATATGTCTGCTATTTGATTGACATATGTAAACCCAAGGTAGATGGTAGATGCCAATAATATACACCTATGACACGCTGTTCATGTTGAGATACGAGCTTTGATTCCACATGGCCTAATACACAGAAAGTATCTCTCTCCATATATATGCAGATTGTATGTAATAGTACTGGCTATACACATTATAAATGCCAGTTTGGTAAGTAATTTCTGGCTGTTAGTGGGCCCCATTAGTGATATCTGCCATACCTGATGAGTATACTATACTACTGGTATCCCCATGTGCAGATAACGGTAGTCTGACAGACACTGATTGTATTGTGGTGTAGGTCTATCGTATCAGTGTATGTATGTGTATATATCTCCAGGATAATAATGGCTCTAGACCCCTAAATTCAATATGGCGACATGGGCATTTCTTAAAATCGACATGCGACATGAGGCCTAGTGACATGCGACATGAGGCTTAGTGACAGGGGACATGGACATTTCATAAATTGACATGGGACATGAGCATTTCTTAAATCCGACATGCGACATGGGGACCCCCCATCAAGGGCCCCATAGTAGAGGGAGCCCGGTACCCGCACTCAGTCCCCTCATCGGACACCATCCATGTTCAAAAATGCTGAGATTTTGTTTTTGCTGAAAAAGGATATTTTTCTTAATCATATTTATGCAAATTCAAGAGGGGTATTTTGTTGACATATAAAAGGGTAAATACCCTCTCTACACTGAGCTTTCCAACCTCAAGTTTACGTTTTCCAGAGGAAAGGGTGGGGGGGGGGGGCGGTCACTTCAAATGTCAGCGTTTTCCAAGGAAAAAAGGGGTTATATTTTAGCCTAGAATCTGCGGAAAAAGCAGTGTTTTTTTGCAAAGCCTGAACGTGGATGGTGTCCCATTTGTACCTCTGGTGCGGGGGCCGGGATAGGGAGATAGTATCCTGCTGCATTGTGTGTGTGTACGTAAGGCCAAAAAAAAAAAGGTGTGTTTCAGGTTACATGGTCTGAAAATCTAGGGTAGGTAGGTCGGATTTTTTTTTTTTTTTTTTTTTTTTTCTTTTACTTTGGCCTCAAAAGTACCGATAAATTGACTCGCGCACTTTAATGCCGACTCGCCGACGTCTGCCTCGACTCATGAATTATCAGAACAACTCTTAAATTGCCCTAAAATGACCTAAAGTATAAATATTTTTTCAAAATTGGATAAAAATTTCTAGGGTCGGCCCTGTTTTCCTAGGTAGGGTCGGGTAACCTGAAACACACCTTTTTTTTTGGCCTAGGTACCAGAGTGGTGACAGAGGAATGCTGGTCTAATTGGCATTGCTGACCCAGTAGTCATTGTTTATAAACATAGGATATAGGAAATAAAGGGCCAGCTACCACTGTCAGGCTATATGAGGGGCCCTTGATAGGGGGGTCCCAATGTTGCATGTCGATTTTAAGAAATGACTATGTCGCATGTCTATGTTGCTTAAAATGCTCATGTCCCATGTCAATTTCAAGAAATGGCCATGTCCCCTGTCACTAAGCCTCATGTTGCATGTCACTAGGCCTCATGTCGCATGTCAGATTTAAGAAATGCCCATGTCGCCATATCGAATTTAGGGGTCTAGAGCCATATATGACAAATCTGACCCATTCTTAGGACCCCAGACAGGGAGTAGCTGTTTCCCTTGTCGAATATATATGAAATGCCAATGTCCCTTGCCAATATTTAGAAATATGCCTTATCCCTTGTCAATTTTAAGAAGTAGGTCTTGTCCCTTGTCACCAATCTCCAGCATTTCCTTGCCACAAGGGTTAAAACAGGGACTTCCCAGTGGGCACAAAATTAACCATTTATCAATGTTGATTCAATGTTCTGTGCCCACTGGGTTGTCACCTTGTCGAATCTACCTGTCTTAGTGTCTTGGGCCCTACTATTACTGGTTAGTTCACACTATTTACATATATGGTGCACTCTACACTGTAAAAAGTTAGTTGCCATTTGTTTAGGTGTACAGGTGATTCTACTGTAGGTGTACAGTTTATTGTAGGTAAGCACTAAAGCAGTAGAATCTACTGTAAATCTGCAGTAGATTCTACTGTTAATCCATTCTACAGTAGATTCTACTGTAGATTTACAGTAGATTCTACTGTGTACCTACACCAACTATTTACAGTGTAAGCTTTCCTTATTGTCATATACCCCAGGGACTAACCAAGATCTCATCCCACATAACGGTGTTCCCAGGGTCCCCTGCCCCCTGTAGTAGTAAGCTATTGTTAGTGTTTTTATTAGTGGACCTTTAATGTGGTATCAGCCAGATTCTGACCGGGATCAATGATGAGATAAGTGTTGGCCTATTGTTGTGTTGATAAACGTCACCAGCTCCCACGTGGTGTTGGGTCTACTGTGTAGCCCCCAGGATGCCTGTAAATATGTAAAACGACCAATCTGTTATGTTTTATGAACAATCTCAGAGTAGCAGTGATTGCAATGGGGCATCTTTCTCCATTTCCAGGTCTCTCTGTTTCTGTACCACTCTCTCTGTCCGTATCTGTCTGTCTCTAGAGATTTCTTCCCCCTCTCTGTCTCTATCTCGGTCGTGCTGTGTCTCTGTCTGTCTATATATATATATATATATATATATATATATATATATATATATATATATATATATATATATATATATATATATATATATATATGTCTGTTCGAGCTCTGTCTGTCTGTCTCCCTATCTGTGAGAATCCTGCCTGTATACATCTTTGTTTTTGTCCCCTCACTACCTTTACCTTACGTTCAACCCAGTTTTGCCCCCTGTATACCTTACACTCATATTGTGGTTGAGGAGGACATGGAGTCAGTTAGATGGGAGGGGTGTGGGCACGTGCCTTCAGGGATTCTAGGCCAGTTTGTTTAGTAATATTACCTAAAGTGTAGGGAACTTATGTCTACCACCTGCTGGGTACACTCAGAAATGTCTGAGTGCCTGACTTTCAGGTCAGAGTGGTTTTAGCAAAAATAACGCTGACTTTTTGAGTGTGTGAGGTTGGATAACTATGGCCAATATGGACAATCTGAATGAAATTAGATACTACAGACATGCCGAGTTTGATTGATATCCTAATCACATACTCTGAGTATGCTGAGGATAGCTATTTAGTTATAATGGAAAAATCTGCTTTTGGGATTTTGTCTACTATCTCCTGTGCAGTCTGTTAGGATCTATGAGAGTGTCCCACACTGTCTTTTATATATGGGCCAAACCTCAGATGGCGAGTGTATTGACACAAATGCGCTGCCCCCAATCCCAGAACACACTTGGGTGAGGGTGAGGTGTATATAGGGAGGGGGGGTGCTGCAGGGTGTACCTGAACCCTGATGTACCAACCCCCTTACTGCCAGCTGTCATAACGTACGAACTGCACAGTCAGCACAATGTGGGAGTAGTACGGCACATGGTCAGGGAGCAGCTCACTGCTAGCGACATACCTTAACCCTTAGGACATCTGAAAATTATACTTTTGGATCCTAACTAAAGTTGTTCCATGCACTTTGACAATATCAATTTTAAAGGGTTAAATGTTATCTATGTGTTTTAAAGGCTGAAGTGATTGGTGCCATTTTATCCATCTAGAGGTTTGTTCCAGTGCATTTGCCATAGGTACAACTGAATTCGTACCCTCCAAAATGTCTGGCCATAAGTGTCTGAGGAATATATGAGAATACAAGCAGAAATAGAGGGAGTAATAGTGAATAACTCATGCAGCAAATGAAGTATCATCATAATGAACATCATCCTGACTCATATATTTGGCTAATTCACTTTTGAGCTCCTATCATCTAGGCATTAACATCAGCCTCACCACAATATTTGAACTACTAACCATCTTTACTATTAGACTAAGTCATGGCTCAAAGCCTATGCCTCACTTCTATTATTATTATTATTATTATTTTCTCTCATTTATATCTGTACCGTGCAATATAAAGTTCATTACGATCTCCACTCCATTGACTGTAAAGAGGAGAATACAGGTCTCCGACCTACCTGCCTTACACTGTAAGGCAGGTAGGTCGGAGACCTGTAAGTTACAGTATAAATAAAAGAATTTCAAATCATACAGGCATAATGCCTCTTCATACAGTAACTTGAATATGTCAGCCAGAGGGCTATGTTAATAACTCTAGGATGTTGAAATGAGAGTTGACCAAATTGAAGCCAACATGTCACAGTATTTCTCCGACCCGAGTAATTTAGGGCTAAAAAAACACCCCAACCTTGATTTTAACTTGCAGACATACCATGCTGAATCTTTTGTTTACAAGATGTACCTCCATACTCAAACCCTTGTGTATTTGACCTTGACAGGTGAAGGACGTACTGAAGGGCGTAATGGCGGACCTTCAGCAGACAAACCTGGAGAAGACGTTGCTCAGTTGGTGTCGGCAGGCCACTCAGGGGTAAGTCCCATCACCTTGTTGTAAACTTTTTTTTCTTAAAAAAAAAGAAGTTTATTCATGACATCCATTTGATTTTTCAGTTACAAATATGTGTTCCATGTGTACATTTGGATCATTTCAGCTCTAGAATTCACTAGACGTGTAACCTTCCGCATGCTATGTGTTTGATGAGTATCAAAGTGTTGATATGAAAATGATAAAAAAAATTGTACAATAATATGATTTTTAAGGTCAGTATATGAGCAACAGGGAGCAATCCCAAAGACCCTGCCTGAAGGGTCAGACTTTCATAATAACTTGAAAATCTAAATTATATCCTGAGGACCTTATAAATGCTTGCTTTTGTAAATGATGGGTAAATTATATATTGTGTGAATGATCCGTTCTCTGGGACCCCTGTATGAAGGGACCTGCTTTAGGAGGCCACTGCTCTTCTCTGTGCATTGGTTATTCCTGATTCGAGACCCGGGTTCCGAGGACCCAACTGCTCGAGCACCCTGAGCTTAGTTGACCTATTTTGAAGATGAATAAGCAATATTAGTAAATCATACCTTCTAACATAAGGGAAATGAATATCTGTGCAACATTTTCACCTTTTAGTAGATTAATAATAACCATGTTTTCTTCACAGATACGCCAATGTGGATGTACGTAACTTCACCACATCATGGCGCAGCGGCCTCGCCTTCAACGCACTACTGCACAAATTTCAGTAAGTCAGACTTCTGCGTTTTAAGGGATTGTATCGCTTTGCTCTGATGAGCTGTTCATCAATGTACACCACTACTCATATTTACCATGGCTGTGTTACCAGTTACAATCATCCATAACAGATTGTCAGTATTAGCACTTACTTCTACATGGCTGTTTTCTACAATTTTCTCACCGCTGTTTATAGCATGGATACATACTTCATTGACCAATTAAATAATTCTGGGTGTCCTGGTCCATAAAGAGACACATGAATTTAAGCAGTGTAGAATGCTTCAAAGCCATGTCCAATTGTTAGCAGAAGCAGTTGATGATCGCTGCTTTTAGAGGATAGCTATAAAAAAGCGGAGGTACCAACAACTTCGTCCAACCCCACCTAGGATAGCTATAAAAAAGATAATGAGAGGATAGCTATGTTCCAGAGTAAAAGTACAATGGATTTATGATAAATGACATATAGATCAAATATAATAATAAAAAATAAACTAAATTAAACTGAGTGGGGTAGGACGCAGTTGTGGTACCTCCGCTACTACACTCAGAACTGAACAGCTAAGCTCATTTTCGCGCTCCCTCGGACTACATGGCATGACATGTGACCATGACCATGACCACTTGATCCACGTGCAATACAGGGAAACCAAATGCAAATATTTTTATTTGATTTGTTTCAAATAAAAATAATTTAACATTTGGAATTCTCCGCTCATTAAACTATCTTTATACTGAAAACAGTACCGGGAAAACATCAAACTAAATTAAACTGAATTAACTGAATTAATAAAAACCGTTTTCAGCCCTGAGTATTTCACGTACGAGGACCTGTTGGAGCAGGATGCCGACACAAACCTGGAGCACGCATTTCGCACGGCGCGCGACAAACTCGGGATAGAGCAACTACTGGATCCTGAGGGTGAATCACTGAGATATATGCCACAACTTTGTTCAGAATTGATGATTCATTTAATTTGATCCTAGGAAGATACAAGACCTAACAGATCATTTTCTGCTCTCCACAGCCGATATGATGATATATTATATACATTATACAAGTTGTAGGACTGATCATTTACGACATTTTCAGCCCAACTACCTCTAGTTTTAAGATGATGGTATTAATACCAAATTTGGGAGTGCAGTAGGCACTGTAGTGCTCAAAAGTACAGTCTTTAGCCATGATCCACCACCGCGAATCTGTTTCATGTTAGTGCAGAAATTATGATAGTAATATAAATGATAATTGAGACTGATATAAAGTATTATGATGTTTGATGGTATGTAGAGGCTGTGCCTTGATAAAGGGTTTACAAATTGTACTAAATTTTAAATATAAATTCTCGCCCTCTGCACAGATGTGAACGTGGCCAATCCCGACAAGAAGTCGGTGATGATGTACGTCATGTGTTACTTCCAAGTGTTGCCCCACACCAACATCATCATAGACGACCTGGAGGTGGGGCCCCCCGCCCCCCACTCCCCACCCCGCCGCCACCCCGCCGCACACAGGGGTAACAACCCAGACCCCAACCTGCCTTCAGAAGTAAGCTCTTTTACCGTGTATTAATAGGGATGTGATTCCTCCTCAGTTGTAGGATTTCCTAGACTTTTGAGCAAAAAAGTCCACCCTCATGATTTGTCCACATCCATTGAGATATTTTTTCACAGGGGGGGGCTGTCTGTCTCTCGTATTGTCACAGGGTGCGCAGAATATATGACAGAAGGCATCAGCATGCAGGATTTGGCTTATAGATTTTCAAAATTTTCCAGGGCCATGCAGACGCCCCTAGCTGCGACGATTCAAAGCAAGATGTTACTCAAGGGCTGCATTTAGTGTCTTTAGATACCTTATATTGAGACTTTAAAATTCTCCTACGGTTTTACAATTTTCAAATCACATCCCTGATCATATAGTGACAATGGTGAACTAAGTATAGATGTGTTTCATAACATAATCAAAGAACCTTTCACATCTGTTTAAAAAAACCTATAGAATCCTCAAGAATAAGGACATTCTACTAGTCTAATGGTATTTTTAACTCTTCAATTTTTCTTCGAGCTCAAACAGACCCTCTTTACATTTGCATTTTAATCATAAAAAAATCCATTAAGCAGCATTAAATGTAGAGAAGACATTTGCCTTGATCTTGATACACATGGGGGATTTATGCATATTTTTGCATTTCCACCATAAAGATTACTTACCACATCATTAATTCTGATCTTTTGACCCATCCCTATTTGAAAATAATGCAGATAAATTTGCATGCATCAAAATAGTTTTTAAAAGAATGTCGAAACACAATGCAGTTCTGATAACTTTGTATTATCCACAGTCCACAATGTCAATGAGCAGTGCGTCGTCGTCGGTGACGTCGATGACGTCGCTGGACGTGTCGTCATACCAGGAGTCGCTGGAGTCTGTGCTGGCCTGGCTGCTGGAGGCTGAGGAGTCGTTACAGAAACAGGGGACAGTGGCCTACAACGTGCAACACGTCAAGCAGCAGTTTCACGACCATGAGGTGAGTTAGAGAAAGACAAAAGAGTGAGTTAGAGAAACAGGGCAGTGTGAGTTAGAGAAACAGGGCAGAGTGAGTCAGAGAAACAGGGCAGAGTGAGTCAGAGAAACAGGGCAGAGTGAGTCAGAGAAACAGGGCAGAGTGAGTCAGAGAAACAGGGCAGAGTGAGTCAGAGAAACAGGGCATAGTGAGTCAGAGAAACAGGGCAGAGTGAGTCAGAGAAACAGGGCAGAGTGAGTCAGAGAAACAGGGCAGAGCTAGTCAGAGAAACAGGGCAGAGTGAGTTAGAGAAAGACAAAAGAGTGAGTCAGAGAAACAGGGCAGAGTGAGTCAGAGAAACAGGGGACCGTGGCCTACAACGTGCAACACGTCAAGCAACAGTTTCACGACCATGAGGTGAGTAAAGGAACACACTGCATAAATGTTGCATTTAAACAATTGTAAGATGCCTTAAACCCCCAGCGCCCATATAAATAACATTCACCTGGGACATATGCAAATCACCTCAAAGACCATGGTTTGTCAGAGGGAGGTGATATATTTGTACATTGACAAGAATTTAGCTACCTACCAACTCTATATTTTGTCATGGTAATTCATGAATGTTTGCTAAAGCAGGCTATACCAAAAGAATTGTAGATATGACACTTGAACCAGTAGAATACAGGGATACAATTCCAAGTGTATATGCTGAGTGGGTGATTGGGCCTGTGTGATTGACAGGTGCCCTCTGTTGTTTGTGTATACCTTGGGCACAGAAAGCATGGGGCTGAGGTCTGAGTACACCTCACAGGCAACCTGGGGAGGCCTTATGACCTGTGAGTTACTGATGTGGTCCCTGTATAGGTCTGCCCTCTGGGGAGAAAATTAAGGCACTAAAGACCATTAGGACCTCCCCTCCCACTGCCCACTGTGGCTGCTTACACACAACACCTGTACGTCACAAAACTAGCCCCTCCCCCGGACCTTGCTGGACGTGCAGTAAGGTTCAAAGGGACAGTAGTATTTATTTGAATTAATTTAGACGTATCTAATTTACTTTAATGCAAACATTCATACAGTGAGAAACAGGGCTGAGTCATAGAAACAGGGCAGTGTGAATTAGAGAAACGGCATCATGCCCTTGGGCGTCATGATGCATGAATGCAGTCTTGGTGAGACACTCCTAGAGGTCGGCATGATGAACCAATGCAGCACCGGCAAGATACTCACTGGGGCTGCATTGGTGCATAATGATGACAAATGTCATCTTTTAGCTGTATTTAAAGGGTTGATCATTTTTAACCTTCACAAATGATCAATACATCGGGTGCTATGTACATTGTTCAAGCCTGGAGGCTCTTACCGAACTATTGTACATGCACGACAGGGAAGTATGTGACCAATTGTGAAACACTGCATTGGATTAACCTTTTAATTCACTGTATGATAGAACATCTTTTAGTACCAAATATGTCAAAACCTTGTTATGTGGGCAGGACCAGCAGGCTTTTTTGCCGGCTATAGCCGGTGTCCGGCAGGCTTTTGTTACTGGACATCGATTCTCTCTCTTTGTAGCTCTATAGTGATCGATGCCCAGTTTTATACTTCAGACCAGTGGCTCATTTTGGCTGTTTATTGCCTCACAGATTGCTTCTAGGGCAAAATCCTGACTAGGTGCCAATATATTCTCTATGCCAATGTGTAATATGAGGGTAGAAAACACTGGAACCTCAGTTAGAAAAAATCCTGCTGAACAGTTTTTGAGAAAATTAGGGTTTTGTTGCATATTTTTGGTGTTTTTAGTACATTTCCTACATAAACCGTGAACGCCAGCATTTCTCACTTTTCAGGTGTTTAGAATCAGAATTTGACTTTTTTTTATTCGCAGTAGGATTTCTGAGTATCGAGCCATTCTAGAAAAGCTATTCTTTGGAAAAAATACTTAGTATTTCTTGATGATTTTCGCTGCACAAATTTAGGGTTGTAATATAAAAACTGCATTGTCATCCAATCAAAGTGTTTATGCACTGTTGATGGTCACCCCCTCCCACCCTATTCACTCTGCATTGAAGGAGAACAGGCAGGGGAGGTACACTTGTCCGTATATGGGTGTTGACCTGGGTGCTGGGTGCATTTTCAATTTATGGGGTGCCAACTGTTCATGAAAGAAAAATCAAATAGAATTTTTTTTTTAGTATCAGATTAATGTAACTGCAATTTGTGATAGCACTTAAAGCATTGTATTTGCATTAATATGAATGGTAGCCACCTTATGGGGTGCCAACTATTCATGAAAGAAAAATCGATAAGAATTTGTTTTTTATTAGCAGTAAATTGATGCAACTACAATTCGAGATTGCATTTCAAGCATCGGGGCATTCGATGAATGGTAGTCATCTTAAACATATGGGGTGCCAACTGTTCATGAATTTAAAAAAAAGAATAGAATTAGTTTTTTTTATTCGTATCAGATTAATGCAACTACAATTTGTGATTGCACTTAAAGCATTGTGGCATGCAATGACTGGTAACCACCTTGAATGTATGGGGTGCCAACTGTTCATGAAAGAAAGAAAAAAGTGTTTTTTTTAGAATCAAATTAATTCAACTGCAATCCAAGATTGCATTTAAGCATTATGGCATTCAATGACTGGTGGCCATCTTGAACCTATGGGGTGCCAACTCTTCATGAAAAAAACAACTAAATTGGATTTTGTTGACAGTATAAAATTAATGCAACTATATTTCAAGATTTAAAGCATTATGGCATTCAATGAATGGTGGCCATCCTAAACCTATGGGGTGCCAACTGTGTTTGAAAAAGGTATCAAATAGACATTTTCTTATAATAGATATCAAATTAATGCAACTACAATTTTTCATTGCACTGAAAGCATTGTGGCATTTAGTAAATGGTAGCCATCTTGAATGGGTTGAATGAAGGAAAAATCAAATAGGATTTGTTTTTTTTTATCAAATTAATGCAACTACAAGTCAATATTGCATTTTAAGCATAGGGACATTCAATGAGTGATAGCCATCTTGAATCTATGGGATGCCAACTGTTCATGAAAAAGAAATAGAATAGATTTTTTTTTTATTAGTATCAAATTACTGCAACTGCGATTCGAGATTACATTGAAAGCATGGTGGCATTCAATGAATGGTTGCAATCTTGAATTTTGAAATGAACATACACACAGACATATTTATAGGCATGAATATGGTGTCTTCCTTCATTATAGATATTCATGGATTTCTACTTCTACTAAATATAGCTTTCTGTTAGAAGGATTCTGTTACATGGATGTCGATGTCCAGTTTTAGATACATATCCATATAGTGCATTGGAGTGCTATAATGTTGGACTGCTGTATATTATAGACTGGACTATTGATAGAAATCATCATGGCAGAAAATAGCATGGCAGAGTTAAAGATGCAATCGGCCCATCTTGAGCAGTATACCTCACAGTTTAGCACGGGCTGGTTACTGCTTGTGGCCGGCAAGTACTTGGGATCTAACTAACATATCTGCCCAAACAATTCTCCTAAAGGCTTGTAGTACTGCCAGATAAAAAGCCATCTGAAGTCTTGAAGGCCACTACCAGGATGTAACTGACTGATGTACATCTGTTCCGTTTCCTGAAGATAGTCCAACAAACCTTTTAAGGGCAGCAAAATACTTTAACGTGATTCAGCGATTCAGCGCTGGAAAGTAAATCTGTATTGGTGCACCATGCCAACCCTTTTTGTAACAAGCCTGTGAGGTCAGCAAGGTGTATGAATACAGCACTGCCGAGCTTCTCGCCAGGGTTGCATTCATGCATCAACATGGTAAAGGGCTTAGCACATTAAAGCACTATGCTGCCCTTAACCCTTTAGGGCCGAGCATTGACTATAGTCGATGCCATGGCTGGCCGAGCATCGACTATAGTCAACACCATGGCTGGCCGAGCATCGACTATAGTCAACATAACTCTATGGGAAACAGCAAAGGCTCGGCCCTAGGGGAGGTTCCTGTTAAAACGTCTCGCCCCCATCCCCAGAAAATCTTTTTTTTGGTCGGCCTTAAAGGGTTAAACATGGTTTTACCTTTTACCACTAAGGGGTCCATGTTCAGTCTGCAAAAAAGATCCCTTTCCCTCCTACATGGCAGCATTGGCTGCAGTACCAGCAGCAGAGATGTGGTCCTCAGTTAC
Organism: Harmothoe impar; assembly: GCA_947462335.1. Classification (NCBI taxonomy): domain Eukaryota; kingdom Metazoa; phylum Annelida; class Polychaeta; order Phyllodocida; family Polynoidae; genus Harmothoe; species Harmothoe impar. The sequence goes on from OX381708.1 coordinate 81,111,298, forward strand.
AGGAATACCTCCAGATGGCAGCACTAGGTGCCTACTGAGCTGCTCCCTCACACACTGAGCTGCTCCCTCACACCCTGAGCTGCTCCCCTCACACACTGAGCTGCTCCCCTCACACTGAGCTGCTCCCCTCACACACTGAGCTGCTCCCCTCACACCCTGAGCTGCTCCCCTCACACACTGAGCTGCTCCCCACACACTGAGCTGCTCCCCTCACACACTGAGCTGCTCCCCTCACACACTGAGCTGCTCCCCACACACTGAGCTGCTCCCCTCACACACTGAGCTGCTCCCCTCACACACTGAGCTGCTCCCCTCACACCCTGAGCTGCTCCCCTCACACACTGAGCTGCTCCCCTCACACACTGAGCTGCTCCCCTCACACCCTGAGCTGCTCCCCTCACACACTGAGCTGCTCCCCACACACTGAGCTGCTCCCTCACACACTGAGCTGCTCCCCTCACACACTGAGCTGCTCCCCTCACACCCTGAGCTGCTCCCCTCACACACTGAGCTGCTCCCCACACACTGAGCTGCTCCCCTCACACACTGAGCTGCTCCCCTCACACACTGAGCTGCTCCCTCACACACTGAGCTGCTCCCTCACACACTGAGCTGCTCCCCACACACTGAGCTGCTCCCCTCACACCCTGAGCTGCTCCCCTCACACACTGAGCTGCTCCCCACACACTGAGCTGCTCTCTCAGACTAAGGTGTTACCACATGCTCACTGCATGTGCAACTAGTGCCAGCGGCTACTGCCTACTCTCTCCCTGCCCCAGGGGGGGGGGGGCACTGCCTATCTTTTCTTTAGTTACTATGTGTGAACATCAACTCAAATTTGACCCCCTTATCATGGGAGACAAATTAACAAAATAGCACCCTTTTTACGGGAAAATAAGCAGAAAACATACCCTTTTAAAGGATGACCAAGGAAAATAAAATAAATTCACAACAAAAGGTAGGCTTAAAATGTTCCCCGATATTTCTTATGTAGAGAAAATTCGTACAAAAGTTTCGTCTAAAAAGTTTTTGAGTCATTAGGACTTAAAATGTACCCCTTTTTCTCGAAAATTGCCCAAAAACCAACCCTTTCCAAGGGCCCTAGCGGGTCCGTGCCTAGGGTCCAAAAACATACCCTTTCCCTTGGAATCACACTTCCCTTCACACATAGTCAGCAAATCTCAGGGAGTGGTCCCCCCGGGCTCCCTGCCTTCAACACTGCTTGTATACCTTGTACAATGCTTGTATACCTTGTATACCTTGTACAATGCCTGCCTATGTACCTACCTACTAGCCTATGTACCTACAAGCCTACCTGTCTGCAACCCTGTCTGCCTATTGCCTGCCTAGCTGCCCATCTACCTGTCTACCTCCCTCCTCTCTCTAACCTGTCCGAGCCTGTCTGACTCAGGAAATGCATGCCTGCAGGTCTACCTCCCTGCCCACAACCCTATATTTCTCCAATGGTTGCCTACCTTCCTACATCCCTCCTTACCTTCAACCCTACCTGTCCCTACTGCCTACCTGTATGCATGCCTACCTTCTACCTCCCTTCTACCTCTCCCACTATATAACTAGTAATAGTTTGCACGTGTTGCTCTGACTCCCACCAGGTGGTAGCACTGTAGTAGCCCCCACACCCTGAGGTGCTCCCATGTGCTCAATCTGCTCACTCAGGGAGTAACTCCTGCCAGCTGCTGCGGCTTCTGTGCTTCTCTCTCTTTCTCTGTCCCTCCCTCTGTCCCTCCCTCTGTCCCTATCCCTCTCTTTCCCTCCCTCTCCCTACTTGTATCCCTATCTCTTTGCCTACCTGCTCTCGTCCCTTCCACTCTGTGCCTGGCTACCGCCCGGATCATGAGGCAGGCATATCTCCTCCACCCAGAGGACTGGGCAGATCATACATGTATGTACACCGTATTCAACGTAATAAGCGCCCAGGGCGCGTATAAAATTATTTTTATGACGTTTTTAGTAGTTAAGAGTTTGAATGTCTCATGTCTTATTAGGGGGAGGGCGCTTATTACGTCAAATACGGTATGTGGATATCATCAAGAATTCTCTCCCAGTCTGTGCAGTGTAGCACCGTGGTATCAGTGAGCAGCTCAGGGGTACAGACCGAGCAGGTCCCATGTGCTCACTGTATGGCCCTCGACCCCTAAATTCGACATGGTGACAGGGCCTTTTCTTAAAATCGACATGTGACATGAGGCTTAGTGACATGCGACATGAGGCTTAAAAAGATAGCGACAGGAGACATGGACAGTTCTTAAAATCGACATGGGACATGAGCGTTATCAAGCAACATAGACATGCGACATGGCTATTTCTTAAAATCGACATGCGACGTGGGGACCCCCCCCCCCCCCCATCAAGGGCCCCAACTGTGCTCCATGTGCTCACTCAATGGAAAATTCACCCCAGCCGCTGCAGCTGCTGCCTCCGTCCCTATCCTGCCTTACCTGGCCCTCTCACTACCCCGGACCCTTTAAGGACAGCATAGCGCATTAATGCATCATGTTATTAGTCATCATGATGCATGAATGCAGCCCTGGCGAGTTACTCGCCAGGGCTGCATTCAAGCATTATGGCGATCATACGGGGTTAAGACATTCCTGAAGGGTCGTCACGATGCACCAATACAGCCCTGCTGTGTTACTCACCAGGGCTGCATTGGTGCATCGTGATGACAGATGGCACCTTTTAGTGACATGCCGTCATTAAAGGGTTCCCCATTCTGTACTGACAGGTGGCGCCGCCTGCCCCGATTACCTCTCTGTATGGACACGGTCATCTGTAGTAAGCGGCAGCAAATGTAGGATAAGTCATGCACCACGGTCTGAGCCTAGGCTAAAAATGTGGTCGGAGAGTGACGCCTCTGTTACAGATCAGGACCCCTCAGAGAGGGAATCCCAGGGTCGGCCTCTCTCCCAGAGTGACAGCAGCCCTCAGTGTTACCGACCCACCAGTCGCCATATGCCCCACGACATGCTCGTCCAACGGAAAATCCACACCAGCCTCTCCTGTCTACATGCAGGCGGCTGGGTGTAGCTGGGGGTGCTATGGGAGCTCTGGTCATGGCACAGGTTTTAATAAGGCCTGGTGAGTGAGTAGGCTATATGGTACCATGGAAAGGTGTGCAACCAAAATGACTATGGTTATCCCAACAGACTCTACAAAGAGGTAGTGTTCACAACATGCAATAGATGGCGCTAATACATACCCTGGTGACTCTTGTGGACACTACCTCTTTGTAAAGTCTTTAGGAGGTGGAAAGGTGACTGTGGACTTTTGGTTGCACACCTTGCCATGGTACCCTATAGCCTACTCACTCACCAAGCTGAGGTCTTGTTAGAACCTGTAGGTCGTGGTAACCACGCCCTCTGGTGGTAGTCATTGGGCGGCAGGTGTGTCGCTATGGTTACCAGGTGTAAACACATGGTGTAGGGGACGGCCACCAGGTGGGGTGGGGGTAGTGTAGTAGGGGGGCAGAGGGGCATGTTGATACTCTGGGAGGAGGGTAGCCTGTGGGAAAAGAAACTGGCAATGTTTAGCATTAGGCTCTATGATGTGTATATTTATTGGAATTTCCCTATGGGATTTTTTGACTTTAAGGTAACCTAAAGTATCCCCTGGAAGAACTGACATATTTACCTTACCAGTTTACATGGCATCAACTTACGTGTTCTTGAATAATATGTTCCCTTCCCATAAGTTGAGTATTTTCCAAAATAAATTCACTGCCGAAAAAATATTTCCTGAAAAGTGCAAGGAAACGCTGTCCATTTCGGTTCTGGTGCAAAAAAAAGACAACTGAACATTGCAGCCCTAGCAAGTAACTCGGCAGAACTGCAGCAGCATTCGGGCATCATGTCGACCCTATGAGTCTGATACCATCCCGTAGGTTCAGCATGATCGACATCATAATGATACCATATGATACACTCTTGTACAGTCGGCATGATGCATACATGAAGTATTAACTGATTACCTGTTTTCTCTCCCTCTATAGGAGTTTATGATGCAGCTAACGCAGCACCAGGCGCGGGTATGCAGCGTACTACAGGAGGGCAACCACATGATGCACTCTCATATGATACACTCCTGCATGATGCACTCCTGCATGATGCATGAATGAAATATACAGTCGGCATGATGCTTCAATGAAGCTTTAACTAATTGACTGTTTTCTTTTCAGGAGTTTATGATGCAGCTAACGCAGCACCAGGGGCGGGTGGGCAGCGTCTTTCAGGAGGGGAACCACATGATGCACTCCTACATGATGCACTCCTGCATGATGCATGAATGAAGTATACAGTCAGCATGATGCATGAATGAAGCATTAACTAATTACCTGTTTTCTCCCCCTATAGGAGTTTATGATGCAGCTAACGCAGCACCAGGGGCGGGTGGGAAGCGTACTTCAGGAGGGCAACCACATGATACACTCTTACATGATACACTCCTGTATGATGCATGAATGAAGTATACAGTCGGCATGATGCATCAATGAAGCATTAACTAATTACCTGTTTTCTTTCCCTCTATAGGAGTTCATGATACACCTTACACTTCACCAAGGGCGGGTAGGCAGCGTCCTACAGGAGGGGAACCACATGATACACTCCCATATGATACATTCCTGCATGATGCATCAATGAAGTATACAGTCGGCATGATGCATCAATGAAGCACTAACTAATTACCTATTTTCTCCCCCTTTAGGAGTTTATGATGCAGCTAACGCAGCACCAGGGGCGGGTGGGCAGCGTACTTCAGGAGGGCAATCACATGATCGGGGAGGGTAAGACTAACGACACCGAAGAGAGCGATATCCGCCGTCAGATGGAACTCGTCAATAACCGCTGGGAGAACCTGCGCGTCAAGGCCATGGAGCGCCAGAGCAAGTGAGTAGTGTCATGAGTCTTTTTTTTTCCCCGACACTAAACATTTTTTTTCCCGACACTGAAATCTACATTCATGGTTACGAGTATCCGGAATCTTTTCAGAAATTTAATTTCAGAAAAACCCCAAGAACTCAAGACCTGTAGTTTTAACTAAAACAGTAAGGGCAAATATCAATTATGAGTCTGTATGTAACCTTTAAGGACTGCATTGTGATTAACATTTTAAGGATGGTATGATGTGTTAATACATCATTACTTAGGTTGTCATGATGCATGAATGCAGCCTTGGCGAGTAACTTGTGATGGGTAACTTGTAATTCTCAAAGGGTCAGGACCAACAGAGTGCAGGCGAGTTACACGCCAGTGCAGCCTTGCAACATAATGAGAGTGACAAAGTAACAGTTAAAAGGGTTAGAGCAGTAGCTTTATATTCTTATGGATTTTTAAAGGGATTTGAACACAGGACGTTTCACATTCCATGTGGTTGTGCTACACTGCTGGCCTATATAACAGGCCTATTTTTTGCTATTTGATGAAGCTGGAATAAGTTAAATTAGCTGGTTGACTGACTGATGTAAAAATTTAAAATATATTTAAATTGATTAAATCAAATTAATACAATTTAATTTAATTTAAATACAAATTTGAATTAAATATGTTTCTCCCTGTGTAGACTGCAGAAGGAGTTGATGGAGCTGCAGCAGAAGCAGCTGGACCAGTTGGCGGACTGGCTCACCGACATGGACGCCCGCATGGCACAGTCGGAGCCCGTCGGTATCGACCTGGACACCATAGGCGCCCAGATAGAGGCACACAAGGTATGTCATACTCAGTAAACAAACAACTCAATACAACGTTTCTCCATCGCTCCTTAGTGTGACATAAGGTTATATAACGTTAAAAACGTTATTTTAACGTAAAATGATGTATTTTTGTTAGCTGGGTCGATACATCATAGTCCATCACTGTTACATAGAACACAATTGATATGTATTTGAATTATATATTTAATGAGTTATTGTATCGATGTATCAAGATGTATACTATCAGTTTTGCAATGTGTCGTTATATTTAAGATACTAAAATATATTTAGAATATTAAAACAGTAGAAAGATTGCTGTTATATTGACTTTATACAAGGTTAAGAGAAACAACTGATGCCTGGGATTTATTTCATCCCCCATTTCCTAAATAGAGGCTATTAAATAAGTCATCAAATAATGATAAATAATTAAAATGAATCACACATTTCCCCTTATTCTTTCTTATATTAAATGTATCATAAAACCTCACGTATACGCTGCGACTAGTACGCAAGTCACATTGGCAGTGTACACAATGGGGCTTTATAAATGTATACTACAGTACTAAAGTCACCTTAATCAGACTCAGTGTACGCTGTGCTGTATCACGCCTTGTGTGGTTCAGCACAGACAGTAGTGGACTGACTCAACTCGACCAGGCATTAGGCTTTGGAGAGTGAAAAATCTTCATTGAAAAGTGCTACCAACACAATTAGCTATAGCTTAATTAATTATAACTATATTTCTTTTTTCCATTTAGTAATTCACATGTTCGAGCCTGCATTATAAGATATCTGAGGAATGAGTGTCATACAATTAAATATGATTAAATTAATAAAAAAAAAAAAATTGTCATTTATTTTCATTATTTATTTATTTTATTATTTATTTATTTTATTATTTATTTATTTTATTATTTATTTATTTTATTATTGCAGGTGCTGCAGGGTGAGCTGGAGAAGCAGCAGGAGCACGTCAACAGCCTGCAGAACATGGTGGTGGTGGTGGACGAGACCAACTCCGAGACAGGTACAGCGCCTCGCCACACGTATAGCTACCCAACACGGGGGTTACTAACCCATGAGTAACTAGACTCGGCCCCCATCTGTATATATATTACAGACTGGGAGCCAGCAGTAGCGCCGACATACACTCTCCAAACATAACCCTGCCAAAGCATATGCTTGGTCAGTGTAGCGTGTCCAGTCAGCGCCCATGCGTGTCACTCTCCAGCAGATGTTACGTAATGCTGGTGCATGTACCCAATATCTGCTTGGAGAGGGTACTGCTAACCCAACGCCGTCCCCAAGCTTGATAAGGCACTGAGTCAGACCCAGCTTGGCCGGGTGGACATGGGTGGGCGGGTCTGACTGCGAGAGACTAATGAGTAACTCGTTACAGCTGCATTCATGCATCATGCCGACCCTGATTGGCTTGATACACTTGTATAGACATATATACTGACACAGGTACAGGGCCACGCGACCCGTATACTACCCCAACATGGGGGGGAGGTGAACCGCATAGCGCTCTAATGAGCATTGGCCTTTGTCATCATGATGCATGAATGCAGTCCTAGTGAGTAGTACTGCATTCATGCATCATGACGACCCTATGGGGCTGATAGGTACAGCGCTACCCACCACTATGGGTTAATGCTTCAAGGGCCCCATAGCACTTTGTGCTATGCCCTTTGTCGTCATGATTAATGAATGCAGCCCTGGCGAGTAACTCGCCAGGGCTGCATTCATTCATCATGCCGACCCCGTGGGGTTGATACACCTGTTGAGGGTCAGCATGATGCAGCAATTCAGTTACTCACCAGTGCTGCATCAGAAGGAGTCCTGTATGCCCTATAGAATAAGGGAGTGGTCATTTATTAACAAGGGCGGTGGGGTCAGTGAATTCTGGCATGAGTGGGTTGAGAAATTGTTGGTCCCCCCCACGAGAGGGGGCAACCTTTTTTGCAGTGTAGCCAAGCCATTTAAGCTATAGAGTAACACGTAGTGGGTTTATTTCCGTCATTTTTTTGGTCCACCTCATGAAGGTTCCAAATGTTTTTAGTCCCCCCTCCCAAAGCCAACGACTCCCCCCCCCTTTGTTGAAAAATGACCACTCCCTAAGGGTTTTTAGGACATTTATGACTAAGACTGTTTTCTGTATCTATTTCACGGACCGTTTCAGTGTCTATTGGCCATCAGCCTTCAGAAGGTCTAAGACCTAGTGCTAAGATGACCTACCCACATACTTATTGTTTACTCAATTGCATACTATGGTACTTTATATAGTAGTTCTGGCCAGTATTGTGTCACTGCTGTAGGTATTTAGTGCTATACAAAATAGGCCAATCATATTCTAAAAGCTCATACAGTGACAGTAATTTAATGTCGATCTACATTACAGTCCTTTGAAATACATAATGTATTGGAAATTAGATTTACATTCTTCCCAAGAAAATAAATAGCTGATGTATTTTTGTAGATTAATTTCAATACAAGCTGTGTCATGCAGCATAGCCTTCAGATAGTTTTTTCATATACATCAAATCTTGACACAGAACTATCACCTAAAAATGACAGGAAGAAACTTATTTCATGAATGAGTATTCTGGATAGATAACAATGATGCCAAGTTTTCTTCAAAATTCTTCATGACACATAATACTATGATAAGCTAATCATGTGTTTCCTAAATGTTGTAATGGTGGGTGGGTGGGGGAATGCTACTACTATATATAAATGGTCATATATAATTCAGAAACCACTCATATTATTGTAATTTCTACAGTAGATAATAACTTAGATCTAGATATGGTGAAATGTAAAATGGTTCATTAATACACTTCAAATGGGATAACAGTAGAAATGGTATAGAAACTTAAATTTCTAAATCATTTATGAGACAGTAGATATTGCTTCATGCTTCAAATAGTTTCAATTTAAAATAATTGTTGAATCTTGTTGCATTTTGTAAAATATTGCTTAACCCAGATATCATAAAAGAACATGAATTAAAGTAGACCTACTTGCTTTTAAATCGGCATGGCTTCCTAGCCTTATTCTTAGAATTCACTAGGAGGTTTAATGTGTTTACCCTGGTTAGCATAAAAGAGGTAAAGTATCTAGATTTTCATATATCATGCTAGTTAAAATCGTTGTGGGGAAAATGTAGTGTATTAAAAAATACTGTGCCAAGGATTTAGCTCACAATTATTATATTTATATATGATGAATCTCAGATCTTTATAGAGTATTACCAAAAAGAAACAAACAAATGCAGATAAAGTTTAAATTTTAAAGATTTATTTCCTGTGCATGCGCTTTATCGAGACATTTTTTTCCACGCAAGAGCATAAGTGTTTGAATAATCATGTTGTACATATCTCATACCTAGCCATACAGCACATCCCATTCAATGATATTACTGTTATCAGAACTATATTTTCATACATATCCAAATATATAATTTCCTGGGCCACTATATTGTCAAGATCACAACTCCCAAAGGTTAAGTATAACTGGGTTGCTTCTATGTATAAACATCCTGAAATATGAGGGAGCTCTTTTAGATTCAAAAAAGGAAACTATGGGGAAAATATTGTTTTTCAATTCACCACCTTGAGATAACATGTAGCTTTAGAAGATGCATTCCGAATGCACTGGTCATCGATAATGATAAGGGTAGGTCTTGGGAAGCGGGCTCGGTGACTAAAGTATAATCATAATTTAAGAAGAACTGAACTATTTTTTGTTTAAATTTCCTGTTGACAGTCAGCTTCCTGATGTCTTGGGGTAGCTACCCGTTTGTATCTCCGTGTTGTCAAGTTGTCCCGTCACCGCTCGTCGGTCGTGAAACTATAACCTAGCTCTTTTTTAAGATATATATATTTATCCAGAAACTGTTAGCTCTAGCATCTTCAACTCTTGTCTATCATCTGCTACATATCTAGAAGGCACTAACAAATCCTAAGTATCTCTGACTCCTTCTCATGATGCACAATGACTGTGTTAATTTCATTCTCGTTAGTCTTATAACTTCACTTTCGGTTGAATTCCTGCGTGGATCTTAGGTTATTGTTTTCAGTTGAATACCATTGGTTTTTCGACATTTGTTGATTTTGAATCCAGTCGAGCTGGATTCTTCTCAAACCACTACTATCTAGGATGTGGGTCATGCATTTAGCACCAATTTTTTTACTTCTCCTAATTTCTGAATTTATGGTTAATGGAACAGAAAGAATCACTAAATTTGATTCATTTGGTTAAAAACGTGTACTTGTTCTGCTACATATTAAGTGTAGATGACTGTAGCTTGCCTATTAGAAAACAGTGCATTGAACACAATCATTAATGATAGTTTTCCGGTAAGAAGTAGATCGTGTATGCTCTCACCTGAAGAAGACTATATATTGTTTATTAACTAGGTCAATATACATACGGAATGCAAAATATTTTGTCTAAATCGTGAAATGCTCATTTGAAAGTGAAAAGTGGACTCGTCTCATTTATATACGCATGAATAATTAGAGAATAGACGACCTAAGTATGCCAATTAAAATATATTTCCATCATTAGTCCATGGCTGTTTTGACAAAGTGGGTGTTATTTAGCCTGATTGTTGAGGTGTATCAGTATTTATTTTCTTTTGTTACCATGAAAAAGTTATTTACAGCTATTTTTTGTATATTAAGCTTATTTAGAGTATTTATTTTATTTCATACAACTAGGCAAGTGGTATTTGTGAGTGAGTTATTACTTGTGCTGATAGAAAAGTATATATAGAACATAACAGAGACAAAGTAGTCAGCATGATACAATTACAATATAACTAGTTCCAAATCCAGTCTTGCGCTTTTCGAATCATAGCAACATCCCCCATAGTATCAGCTTGCCAAATATTTACAAATCATCCCAAAATGATATTCTTGTTAACAAAAATACCGCTTGTCTTTCACGTTGTACGGTACATGTTTCAGCCTACACTGCCCTAGAGGAGCAGCTCGAGGTGCTCGGACAGCGCTGGGCGGGCGTCTGTCGCTGGGTCGAGGACCGCTGGGCCCTGCTTCAGGAGGTGCTCAAAAGGTGGCACCACTTCACCGAGGAACAGCGGCAGTTCTCTGATTGGCTGACTGAGAAGGAGGATGTTCTCGCCAAAATGAGGCTCGTCGACATGACCGATCCCAAACTGGTAATAGAGCAAGTTCGGAAACTCAAGGTGAGCAATTCTTGTGTGCATTGACCCCTTTAGCACAATATCTTATGCTTATCGAAGAAGATTTTAGGAAATATCTTATTCTTCATCCAAAGACAGGGACTCCCCCAGATAGATAGCTAACCCTAAGCCTATCCCTAACTGTAATCAGAAAGAACTGAGCTAACGGTAACCCGTACCCTAACCATTGGGCAGGTATCCAGTGTACTCGGTCTATTATGAAGCATCCCCTGAGGGACTGGGGGATGCTGAATCAGGATGGTTTCTTACAAAGCATCCTCTGGGGGTACACGAGAGGCCCTGTCTGTGGTTGAATCATAATATATCTCCAAAAATCTTATGCTTATAGAAGAAGATATTTTGATAATATGGTGCACCCACATATTGAGTGTCTATTAGTAAAATATAATAGTACAATTTCCGATTAAATAAAGGGTCTTTCATGGTGTCTAGGTAGAACACATTTAGGATTTATACCTGAAAGGCATAACATCCTAACACTGTTGTTAAAACCAGGGATCAAAGTCTTTTGATGTTATAAAGGCCTCTAATTATCTATAGAAGACATTATTTAGGGGTCTCCATATGAACTTTTCAAGGTTTTTACAGATTTTAATCCATTGCATCCTTTCCTCCGTCTTCACAGAGTATCGAGCAGGACATGGATGTGCAGGTGCGCCGTTTCGATGACCTCAACGACCTTGGTAACGAGCTGGTGGGTCTGCTCGACACCAACCCCAAGGCCGTGGAGAAGATCAACACGCAGATACAGGAGTTCCAGGAGCGCTGGGACAGCATCGTACACCAGATGGAGTACCAGAGCAAACAGGTGAGGCTCGAGGTTGTAAAACTGTTCCTTTATAGGATGTTAGAATTTTAAAAAGTGCACTCTTCAGGCTGAACAGTGAATAATCATGAAAATCATAGACAAAGGTGCACGAGTAGAGTTCGGTTATTTCACGGGGCGAAGCCGAATGAAATAAACCTCAGTGCGGAACTCTAAGAGTGCTCAGTTGTGTTTATTTCATGTCTTTATTAACAATATTTGTCAACATTCCACTTAATTGCTCTGAAAAGGCTACTTTATAGTGGTTAAATCAACTATTTTGATGAATTGATAGGCTGTGAAAAACGGGAGAGGGTTATTTCACGGGGGGTCTTAAATACGGTCTACCTTAGTTAAGTGAATGGGAGTGCCGTATTCACCATGAAATAAATCAAATAACTTTGTATGTAACATCTTGCCCCAATATAAATCAGATAATGGCCTGTATGGTTGGTTAGGAAACATTTACACACACAGTATTCTGATGGTCACTCCATCTTGCTCCCTAAGAGGCTCAAAACAATTCACACCTACCTTCTGTGGTTCCTTTACTCTGTCCTCTCAAACCCCATATAATTCTTGGTTTAAGTGGAATTACCCATCAAATAATTTTTTGCCACACTGCAAAATATGTTACCTGAAGTCAAGAGTTAGTAATTCATCAGGCTGCTTTTCATTTCCTTTGACAGAATGTTGACAAAAATATACAACAAATCTAGGTTCAAATCTGTCTCCTGAATGATATCATAAAATCTCTCCCTCCCCCTACAGATTGCTGGCTCGGGCCTTGACCTGAAAGTCACCAAGGGCCCCAATGGCAGCCAGACCATCACGATAACCCGTAAGGACAGCGGTCAGGTGGTCACCGAGACCATCACCACCACCGTCATCAAGTCCTCCATGTACACATCGAGCGCCAAGCGGCCGAGGATGGAGAGCTCCAGTAAGAAGGAGTTTGAGCTGCGGGTGACGGAGCTCAACGAGTGGTTCGACAAGACGGAGGTGAATCTGGAGCTGCTGACCACCGAGCCGGCCGACCCCCAGGACCAACTCACCCTGGAGGAACAGATGGTACTGGTGCAGGTTAGTGTGTTTTTTTAAGTGATCTTTATTCATAATTCACTCAGTATGGGTATCACTTTTTTGGTGAAATTTCCTCACCCTCAACCAGCCAAATGTCTAACTCTCTACCATGGTGGCAAGTCCCAAAAAGGTTACGCATTGGGCCCAATGAGGGAGGGGAGTGGTTTTCCGCAAAAAAATTTTTTTCTTTATTCACTCAAGTTATCGTTGTTGTTTTTACATACAATTTGACTCATTGCTGTACATTTCAATGAAATAACATAAGATACATACGGTGTATCAAATTGTAATTTATAGTATATGTTAGTAGTACAGTGTTAATGTATGGTAAGTCATCTAATACCGGTAGGAGTGAAATAAAGAATGGTAGAGCCATCAACAAGCTGTTGTTACAACTCTACCATGTATACAATCCCATTAGTTACATCATGTATAATAACCATTATGTTTGAGGCAAGTAGGCGAGTGTTGCCAATTCATTAAATTCCTGTCATCCTCTTATTCGGTTAACTTTGTTCAATATCATAGAGTACAGTCGGCCCTCAGTTCCTCGAGTCCTCACTTCCTCGGATACCTCATTACCTCGAACATAGACCTTGACTACAGACATTTTTTAAATCTTTATTTATACTTACTACCTCGGATAATTTGCTACTTCGACTTCGAATGGGTTTTCCTTACCCTTATAATACATTAAGTATTGAAAAAGGACTCAAACCCTCGAACAAAAATTTACAAAGTAGCATTTATAATTTGTCACTTTACCACAAACCCATGGGGCAGCTTCACTCCCCTCACCCCAAGAGTAATCAAAATTATATAAGTATACCCAGGGTTCAACTAGGCTTCCAAACCCTCTCCATCTGTATCCCAACGTTGCACCCAGACTATACCGCACCCCCCCCCCCCCACCCCAAAAAAAATTACCAGAGGGTGTGATTTATCTCCTCGAATAACTTGCTTCATCGAGTGTTTTTGTGGATATTCACCATATACATATATGTCATCTTAGTTTGCTCATGAAACTGATATTCCCATTTTCATCATTACCCATCTCAGGACACGGAGAGTGACGTGAAGGCGCACAAGAAGGACATGGTCATCCTGAGAGACACAGCGGACAAGTATAACGAGGAGCTCCACATGGGTGAGTTCATCTATACACACTTATACACACACTACACACACATTGTTACACTTATACACACACTATATTATACACATATACACATGGGGCTCCACATGGGTGAGTTCATGTTACACATGTATACACACACTACACACACATTGTTACACTTATACACACACTATATTATACACATATACACATGGGGCTCCACATGGGTGAGTTCATGTTAAACACATATATACACATTGTTACACACGTCTATACACACACTACACACACGGGCTCCACATGGGTGAGTTCATGTTACACACTTATACACACACTATACACACACTATACTACACATATACACATGTGGCCCCACATGGGTGAGTTATCAATTTAGCACAAGTTCAAAATTGTCAATCGTCAATAACCCGAATTTTCCTCATCCTCCTCTCCTCTTCCCAAGGTCTCTCCTTCTTGGCTCATTGATAAGCTTAAGTTACTGTAATTTTAGCTTCAACATGTAACAACAACAATACACTTATACACACACTGCATTAAATATATAGACAAAGGTGCATGAGTAGAGTTCCTCACTGAGAGTTATTTCACGAGGCGAAGCCGAGTAAAATAACTCTCTGTGGGGAACTCTACAAATGCCCTTTTTTGTATTTATTTTATGTTATCACTAACCATATTCATCAGAATTCCACTTAATTGCTCTGAAAAATCTAATTTATAGTGGTTAAATCAACAATATTGATGATTTGACAGGCCATGAAATACGGACGAGAGTTATTTTGCGGGGGGTCTTAAATACGGCCTTCCTTGGTTAAGTCAATGGGAGTGTCGTATTCACCATAGAATAAATACACAATGGCACTACACAAGTCGGGAGTGAGGACAACAGACATGAGATGACTCTCCATAAATTGCCATCAGTATCATCCAACACCATTATAGAGTTCATTGCCTGTTTCAACAGGTGCTGAGAGTTGATCTAACTGAAAAAGTGACATATTACAAATGACCGTAATCCTGTTACTTTCAGTCCAATTAACCTAATTATGGAGTAAAATACAATTATGGAGTAAAATACACAAAGTAGATGTATTATTAGCATTGTTGATGTTAATGTTGATCCTGTTTTGTTTCAGCGGGGGAGTCTACGGACTACGTAAACAACATTATCGCTCAGCTCGACCAGCGCTGGAGCAGTCTCAACAAACTGCTCACAGAGACGGGGTGCAAGATCCTGGTCGACTCCAAGGTAGGGGTCTCATTGTATTTACATATTCTATAGTATTCCCTATGCAGGATGGACCATATAGGTCAGTCCATGATATGCCTCACCTTTCCCCTAACACTGGCAGTTTAATGTAAATGGTGACTTAAAGTTGGTATATCCGATGATTGGTTACTCTAAAATCAAATATGGCGATGCCATACACTTAATTAACTTTCACCCCTCGAATTCCACTTTATCTAACATGATTGTCATAGACAAGCTGTAGACCTGTACACTGAATATGTAACAGAACTCTATACAAGCTCGTGGTGCAAGGTTTGGCATTTACACATCAAGAAATACACTTGATAGACATTATAGCTAGGTACAATTAAACCCCCTAACTTAAGCTACATAAAGTCACAAAAACATATAAATATGTCTGTAAAGGTTAACCTCCTGTTTTGTAACCCCACCAGGTGAAGGAGTGGCAAGTTGATGTAGCTCGCCTTACCCATTACTAATCATTTACAAACATTGATGATATTCATATGAAGCTTAACCCTGTAAGGCCAGCATAGTGCATTGATGTAGCATGTCCTTTGTCGTCATGGTGCCACTGCTCCCGAGGGGTTGGCATGATGCATGAAAGTAGTACCGGCGAGTTACTCGCCGGGACTGCGTTCATGGATCTTGCCGACCAAGGACATTAAAGCAGCGTGCAGCCCTTAAAGTGACATTCTCACTGAGCGTATGCCACTCACAATTCTAGTACATTTCTAGTCTACTGTGTGGTTAAGTGTGAGTGGTGAGAAAGGGTTAATAACCTCATTTTGTAACCCCTCCAGGTTAAGGAGTTGGAGGACCAGTGGCAGGCCCTACACGACATCCTGACCTCGTACGAGCGCTGGATCAACACGGAGGAACGCGTCGAGGACGAGGCTCTCGACATTAGCAGGCAACTAGAGCAGTGCCGGGTAAGGATGGGTCAGATTATTATACTCGATTAACATATTTAGGGCCACATAATGCATTAATTTATTATACCCTTGGTCGTCATGGTGCATGAAACCAGTGGGCACGAAATTGAGTTCAGTGTTGAATCAACATTGGATCAACATTGAATCAACATTGACAACCAGTTATCGATGTTGATTCAATGTTGTGTGCCCACTGGGTATGCAGCCCTGATAAGTAACTTGCAAGTGCTGTATTCAAGCATCATACCTATGGGGTTGGCATGATGTACCGATGCAGCATTGGTGAGTTACTCCCGAAGGCTGTATTGCTGCATCATAACGGAAAATGTGGCCTTTTAGCGACATGTCATCCTTAAAGCGTTGATAAGGGCTTTGACAAGAATTCTTATCTTGGTGCAGATCAACAAGATGACCATGCCAAATAATTGTGAGAAAACATCAGCAAGAGTAGTATTGGGCGAGTTGTAACCACCATGCCCTTCATTATCATAGTCTAGTATAATCTAGTATGATAGTTTATATTTTAATGAGACAAAGAGAGAGAAACTCATGTATGATTATATTCCTAATTCATGCCAGGTAAATTGTAATTGTATACAATTACTGCATTACTATATTCTTTCTCTTTGTCTTGTCATGACTTGACATTTTTTGATCCAGTGTATAGAAATATTAAACCAACATGGCCAATAATAACCTGATGCAGAGGATATCAAATGTGGTTTTATATTACTAACGAATAGAAACATGATATGGTCCATTATCAATCCAATTTTTTTCACTGATGAGAGAAGAAACTTTCCAGTTTTTTTTCAATATTCTTCACTGAATGGTTTCCACTTTCTATCTAGACCTGTCACAATGAAAAATCAATTATAATTCTGTCAGGAAATTAAAAAGGTAGTTTTTCCATTTCAGGTGAAGCTTAAAGCGATGAAGTCCCATGAGGACCAAGTAGCCAAGATGGCGGAAGGATCTGCCGGCTTGTCAGAGTACACCGAGGAGAACCAGAAGGTCACCGGCAAAATCACCGACTTTAGTAAACGCTGGGAGGCAACCTTCAAACAAATCGGTAAGTAATATGTAACCCACGAGTAACTGAGTATATGTAAAAATTACCATGACAGACTGGCCTCATACTCAGTTACGAGGGGGTGTCTGACTTTGCCTTTGTGTATGTGAGGGTATACGATATACCCAAGGTGTGGAGGCCTTTGTCTTAGCCCTCCACCATGGGACACATATCACCCCTTTAAGGGCCGCATAGTGCTGTAGTGCATCATGCCCTTCATCGTCATAAGGCATCAATGCAGTCCCGATGAGTAACTCACCAGTGCTGGATTCATGCATCATTCTGACCGTGGTTGATACACTCCAGAAGGGTCAGCATGATGCACCAATGCAGTAGTGGTGACTTACGTGCCAGCACTGTATTGCTGCATCATGAAGACAAATGTTGCTTCAAGACAATATGCCATACTTAAAGGGTTAACCATACATATGTCATGCTATGGTTTTTCTCTCTGCCAATAACTGCATCCCACCCACTCCTGCTGATATATGTCATATAATTCACATATATGATATTCTGTCAATACCCAGTCAACATTACTCAATGGGGCCATATGCGTTTTTACCCCGCAAGCTGATTTGCCCACCCTGGGTTTTGGTCATTTTTGTTCAGGACTACCAGTGGGAACCCAGATGGGCCAGCCCAGATTCCAAGGGAAATCAGATGTCAGTATGTTTCAAAGTATTTACAATGTACATATACCCACTGGTAGCCCTGGACAAAAAGTACCATAACCCAGATATGGGCAGGCCCAGCTGGCCCAAGTAAACCACATATATGGGCCTCAGGGACCAATGCTGACTGGGTATGTCCTGATATGATGAGAGTAACCTTTCTACACCAAGTGCATATCATGTTAAGTAATATCATTAAGCACACAGAATGCCAGCAAGGAGCAGACCACAGCTAATTGGGTTTCGCAGTAGCCCCTGCCTTAGAAGGAGTTACAACTGACTAAACATGTGTAGGGTGACAAGCATGGTTACCATGCCAACAGCATTGGTACCATACCAACAGGCACAATCAACATTTAAGCATGGTTACCATATAAATGAAGACGGTTACCATAACAACAAGCATGGTTGCTATGCAAACAGACATGGTTACTATATAAACAAGTATGAGCCTGCAAACAAACATTGTTGCAATGAAAACGAGCATGGCTACCATACAGTCAAGCATGGTTTTACCATGGAAGGGAGTTAAAATTGGAACCACTGACAATTTATTTGTCACTGGCTTTTAGCACAAACCTAGATTTAGCCTGATGAGTCCCCATAGGACACAACTGCTTAATCAAGCTCTGAAACCTTGCTGCCACCAAGGCTTTTTGATATCCATTGAGACTGTTGTCAAGTAACCTACTTATATTGTCAACAAGTGACTGTTGCCCCGTAATGTTCCTAATCAACCATCATTAGCCGTGGTTGCGTAGTGCCGGACGGGCGTACATCCTTCGCGCTGTCAAAAATATCCTGCTTCTAAAGTACTATGTGGTTAGGTTTGGTGAGTTGTAACCCCCGGGAGAAGGAGTCTCTATATTAAAGTAGATATGTAGCCATTGGGTACCACAGGTAATGTTAGACCCTCACCGCCTGACGCTCACGAACCGCGTGGAGACCGCGAGCAGACCGCGAGCAGACCGCATATTGCCAAGAATATCAGTTATTGTTTGTCCTTGGGTGGTGGGTCCCGCCGGGGGTCATTAGGTATAGGGTTCTAGTGGGTGATGTTTTGGAGGCGGCCATCTTGTCCCCTGAGGCAATTACTACTAATCTATAGACCCATGCATCAAGACAGGGGGAAATTTTTATAATAAGGATGTGTTAGTGTTGTTTTTATCACAATCTTAATGACACTGCCTGTAATAAGTATATTTGACATTCCATATCAGGAGATTCACAAGAGAATTATCTTTCAAATAGCTTTAGAACTGGATGCAGGATTTTGAGGTTACATTTATGTATTTAGTGCAGTCACTCTCCATAAATTTTCAATAAGATTTTTTTGAAAAGTCACCTTTTCTTGCTACATTGGTCTATATAGTCTAGCAGTTTTCATGTGGCCACCGGGCTCCCAATGCTGGCACATTGAGTCTAGATGAGGGCAGTGCCATTTTGTATTTGTATGTGACACTACTACAAAGTTGGGAAGTAGCTCGCATTGTGGGTTAGGGGAACAATGGACCTCTGTAGGGAATTTACTGAAGAATCACATTTCAGGTCAAGTCCGGTCAGGGCACCCTTGCCCCATAGGGTCAGGCGGAATATTGCAGATTTTTGATTCCCTGACATATTTAATAAGATGAGGCACTTTAGCCCAGGTTTTCATCTTCCCAGACCCAGCAAACACTCACAGAGCTAGCCACTCAGGATGCTGCATTCTTACTTGTGAGGGCTGCATTCATGCATCGTCACGACCAAGGGCATAATGCATTAAGGCATCATGCCGCCCTTAAAGGGTTAAGATGTATCTAGGTTTCTTACAGCCCTGCTGTATTCATAATTGTGCCTCTACATGGGTACCCACAATTTTGACCATGTTGCCATGTCGAAGTTTAGAAGGAGGGCAGTTGCTTCGTGTCGAATTTTAGGTATATGAGAATTTAGAGAAAAAAAACCGTGGGTCGATTTTTTTCCCGATTTTCCTGTGTCCATCAATTTAAAAGAAAAGGGCCTATAAGGGCCGTGTCGCAGTGTCGCCCGTGTCGATTTTTACCCATGCAGAGGCACATCATTGACACCAGAAACATAATTGGCTGTGATGTGATACCATCACAAACCTTACCTAGTTCATGCAGGATCCCGGGGAGGTACCCGTTGTGCCCCTATAGGCTCTAAGGGGTAGGTGGAGATTTCCGCTCCACCTACCCGCCCAGTCAGCCTCCTGAGAGCCTCGTTACCATGGCAACAGGCTGAGTGTGCAGTGCATGCCGGTCAGAGTAATACGTGAGAGGTGTGGAGAAGAGTTGCTGGAGTTTACCTGACTGTCACACTAGGAGGATTTACCTGGACACGGCCTGCAGTGGGGCTTGGATTCTGCTATTAGGTATATAGACAGAGCTGCAGGCTAAAGTGCCCGAGTCAGTGTTATTTCACGAGAGCTGCCTGCCCCGTATTTCACGCTGGCCGCAGGCCTAGTGCAATACGGGGCAGGCAGATCGAGTGAAAAAACAACTGACAAGGTGGCTTTTAAGTGACGCTCTGTGTTTATTTCAGGGTATTTCAATGAAAATTAGACAAAAACTATCTAAAATTACATGATAATAGATGAAATTAATCTTGCCTGGGATCATGTGACCCTCGGGAGCGTGCAATATGACCACAGCGTGCAATACGACCAAGGGTTATTTCACGCTCCCCTGGGGAACAGCCCTCCCATTGCTTTTGGCTTGACAGTCCGTATTCACCATGAAATAATAGGTTTAGTATTTTGTTGTTATTTCATTTTACTTGGTTATTTGGTTTGGGAGACTAGGATTATTACAGGAAGCATCAATGTTTGTGCTGAAAGAGATACCTATAACTAAATCATAATAAATGTTACCACACCTCTGTATGTATCTTGTATGCAAATATGCATGCAAAACAGGGACCTGACATTTCAAATAATGGTCCATCATTAGGATATTTATTTGTTGCATTTCAATAATTGTACTACTTGATATTTGGGACTCATTGTATACAATGTGTTTTGAATTTTCGTCCCACCCTAAAGAGGGTTACGGAAAAAAATTGAATTTCACCATACCTGCCTTAGGGTGGGACGAAAATTCAAAACATAAATGTTTTTCTGTGAAATTCAATCCGCTTCCGCAAATGAGTTCCTAGTAACCCACCCTTGAGGTGGTAGGGCAGATTTATTTTACCCAGATTTATCTGTGGTAAAATGTTCACCCTATCTATTTCCAAGACTACTCTAAGCTTTGGTGTTAGTCTGTCTTAATTCGTTTAAGTATGCCTGATGAGAACAGTAGGTTCGAAACCACGATATGACTTATCCACCCCAATGACCAGATGGTCGGAGGGGGACTAAGTCTAAATTCCCTCTCTCCCTCACCACCACACTCTCAGAGACTACATTTAGTAGAACCTCTGTGGTCACCCAAACCAGTATCACAGCACAGCCACACCACCTGTGGCCATGCAGATCTACTCAATTTGGGGAGACACCTAGTGTGGTACACTCTAACCAATTTCCCTCCCAGGAAATAGGTCAGAGCAACCTGATTCCCCAGGAACAACCAACCAGAGACAATCTGTCTGCCTACCACACCACCTGTACAGGGGGAGGGTAGTTGGCTGTTCCAAGGGCATACACATGCACCAATAGGTGTGAGTGTTTCAGGGGTGGTTGGGAGGGACAAACACTGATAAGCCAATCACAGTGTCTGTCCCTGTGTCCTATGGAAAATGGACCAATTAGAGCAAGGGTACCTCACTGCTGAATCACCTCCCTCTGGGCGGTGAATTCAAAGTGAAAAGGTGGGCTCATACTGGGAGCTCATATCGTGGTCGCATTGCAAGCGAAGCATACCGCCTTGTCTACTCCACAATCATCGTATACAATGTATCTTGAACGAAAGACCTTGAATTGACATGCATCCGACAGACTTTCATGAAACTTCCAACAGCCATGAAGTTATACCATGTAGTGTACTCCTCAGTTGTTTGACAATTATAAATAACAGGGATCACACCCACCATTAACATTATGTTACTCCTGACCTTAATGCAGTCTTTGCGAAGAGTTTTTCATCCCACAGGATATTTGGTCCTGTAAATTTACAGTGTTGAGGGACTGGCTACATTTTTGGAGGACAGGATAGCCACATATCTGATGATTTCTGCATTTCAAGTATAAATGACTTTTGTCTATTAAATATACAATTTATTTGTAATCATTTATGGCCAAATAAGGATAGATATAGAGTTTTACACAATATATTGACGTACAGATGCCAGCCCTATTTCAGAAAAGCCCAATATGCGAGTGGTCATTCGGTCCTGCTACACTTGTAAATCTGCTGGACCAGTGGCATTTTAGAAGGACATTGCCACTGTCCTGCAGGTTTTCGCAACGACTGTTAAAGTAAGACCATTTTGATTTGACCTTTGCGTGACCTTGTTTCAGGTGAGCGGCAGCAGCTGCTGAGTAAGGCCATGGAGCGCGCTCCTCCAAAGTCGTTCCTGGCCGCCCTCGACGCGCTGGTCACATGGATAGAGGGAGTCGAGTCGCTCCTCCGCTCAGAGCCAGTTGTCAACAACACGGCCGAGCAGATGGAGGACCAGCTCCACCACTATAGGGTAAGTGTACTTGATGAATTATGTGTGGTAGAATTAATTATGCAACTGTTATAAAAGACTTAATGCACAAGGAACATTGACTTGGTTGAGGGTAGTAGATCCGCCTCTCTAACACAGAGAGAAGAAATAGCGTCAAAAGGGAGTCCCGGTTGCCTCCAGAATGACTCCCACTCACTGACAACCCTCCTCCTTGTTGATCAACCAAGAACATTACACCACACACCTCAGACTCACACCAGCTAACTGGAAGTTGTCCAGTAAATCCCTAAGGATTGGAGCCTATTCTTTTCTTAACATGTGCATGCTGTCCTTAGAGGGTTAAGATGACACAATACTCAGAGATATAAAATTCCCCCTACAGGCTCTGCAGATACGTATTGCACCTGTCCTTTACCCCTATAGGACCTACAGATACTAATTGCTTCTGTCCTTTCCCCCTACAGGACCTTCAGATACTAATTGTTTCTGTCCTTTCCCCCCACAGTACCTGCAGATACTAATTGTATCAGTCCTTAACCCCCACAAGAGCTGCAGATACAATTTGCACCGGTCCTTTCCCTCTATAGGACATGCAGATACAAATAACACCTGTCCTTAACCCCCACAGTACAAGCAGATACTAATTGCTTCTGTCCTTTCCCCCTACAGGACCTGCAGATACTAATTGTTTCTGTCCTGTCCCCCTACAGGACCTGCAGATACTAATTGCTTCTGTCCTCTCCCCCTACAGTACCTGCAGATACTAATTGCTTCTGTCCTCTCGCCCTTCAGGACCTTCAGATACTAATTGTTTCTGTCCTTTCCTCCCACAGTACCTGCAGATACTAATTGCCTCTGTCCTCTCGCCCTTCAGGACCTTCAGACACTAATTGTTCCTGTCCCTTTCCCCTAGAGCAACTCTGTAACCTGCCTAGAGGACCTCAGAAACCTGCAGATACTAATTGTTCCTGTCCCTTCCCCCTAGAGGACCTCAGAAACCTGCAGATACAGTAAAATCTCGTTATAAGGAGGACGGTTATAAGGAGCAGACGGTTATAAGGAGCATATTTGCTTTGCCACAATCTTTCCTATACATTTCTATAGTATAAAAACCCCATTAGAACGAGCATTTCTAGCCAAAAATCGGTTATAAGGAGGAGATTTTTCAAGATGATTAGTTATTTTCTATTAGATTAAGGTAAAACCTCACATATCCTACATCCTGGGTATAGAAGCCCTACACCTCCTACAGTCGCTCAGCACCTCCCACAGCCGCACAAAGGGTGGGGGAGGTTGGGTATAGAAGTCCTACACCTCCTACAGTCGCTCAGCACCTCCCACAGCCGCACAAAGGGTGGGGGAGGTTGGGTATAGAAGTCCTACACCTCCTACAGTCGCTCAGCACCTCCCACAGCCGCACAAAGGGTGGGGGAGGTTGGGTATAGAAGTCCTACACCTCCTACAGTCGCTCAGCACCTCCCACAGCCGCACAAAGGGTGGGGGAGGTTGGGTATAGAAGTCCTACACCTCCTACAGTCGCTCAGCACCTCCCACAGCCGCACAAAGGGTGGGGGAGGTTGGGTATAGAAGTCCTACACCTCCTACAGTCGCTCAGCACCTCCCACAGCCGCACAAAGGGTGGGGGAGGTTGGGTATAGAAGTCCTACACCTCCTACAGTCGCTCAGCACCTCCCACAGCCGCACAAAGGGTGGGGGAGGTTGGGTATAGAAGTCCTACACCTCCTACAGTCGCTCAGCACCTCCCACAGCCGCACAAAGGGTGGGGGAGGTTGGGTATAGAAGTCCTACACCTCCTACAGTCGCTCAGCACCTCCCACAGCTTCCTAGGGGTGGGGTAGGCCAGCTACAGAAGCCCTACACCTCCCACAGTCGCCCACACCTCCCACAGCTTCCTAGGGGTGGGGTAGGCCAGCTACAGAAGCCCTGCACCTCCCACAGTCGCCCACCACCTTGTTGTAACCGAAATCGGTTACAAGGAAGGTTGGTTACAACGAGCAAATATGCTCTGCCAAAAGGTGCTCCTTATAACGAGATTTTACTGTACTAATTGTTCCTGTCCCTTCCCCCTAGAGGACCTCAGTAACCTCCAGATACTAATTGTTTCTTTCCTTTTCCCCCCACAGTACCTGCAGATACTAATTGCGTCTGTCCTGTCCCTCTACAGGACCTGCAGATACTAATTGCTTCTTTCCTTTTCCCCCTACAGTGCTTCTGTTTTGTCCTCCCCCCCCTGCAGGACCTGCAGATACTAATTGTTCCTGTCCCTTCCCCCTAGAGGACCTCAGTAACCTGCAGATACTAATTGCTTCTGTCCTTACCCCCTACAGGACCTGCAGGTGGATGTACAGGACCACCTTAGTAACCTGCAGATACTAATTGCTTCTGTCCTCTCCCCCTACAGGACCTGCAGGTGGACGTACAGGACCACCTCAGTAACCTGGAGTACATTAACTCCACCGGGCGGGACCTGCTGTCAAAGTCAGACAAGGAGGAGAAAGCCGCCAAATTGCGTGACGATTTGTCGCGACTCAACGAGCGCTGGACAAGCTGCTCCGACTCTGTTGATCAACGTGTGGAGAAACTGGAGGCAGGGATAGAGAAACTGCAGCAGTTTAACGTAAGTCTTTTTAAATTTTTTTTAAATGTTTTTGTTTCCGTAAACCTCTCTTATAAGCCAACCTCCCTTATAAGCCGACCCCCAGTTTGAGAGAATATAAGCCGAATTTGGACGTATTTAAACATGGCCAAACTATGATTTTCTTGATAAAAAACCTCCTTTATAAGCCAATCCCCATCTTTAAGACAATGCTATAAGCTGAATCAGGCCTAAAATCCCCCCAAAAAAGGTCGGCTTATCAGAGAGGTTTAGGCTATGTTGAACAAAACATTCAAAACATGTAGTAAATATGAAATGTAGTAATGATAATTTGTGGGTGCATTGCCTTCCCTCAATTGTACCCTTTATGTTAACAAATGGTTCTATCTATACTGTTGGAGCATAGTGACGACAAATAAACATAAAACCTTAAGCATCATGTGTCACCAGGGATGCATTCAAGCATCATGCCGACTGTACGGGATTGAGACACTCCCTAACACTCGGCATGATGCACCGATGTAGCACTGGCCGAGGCTGCATTGGTACATCATGATGACAACTGTCATCTTTTCGCGACATGCAGTCCTTAAAGTGTTTAAAAGGTTAGGATAGTTGACTCACTAGGTATCAGACCACCCCTTAGTGTTATATGAGGTCAGTAGGGGTTAGACCATCATAGCTCAGTGTGGTATGAAGGCAGTGGGTGTTAGTAAAGCTCAGCCATGCAGACCTTAGCACTACCAGGTGTGGCACAGTTACAGTGTGTGTATCCACCCCCACCTCACTTCCTGCTGCCACTACCCTACTGCACAGGTCATGCTGCCACACCTACCCTACTGTACAGGCCATGCTGCCACACCTACAGCACTGGCCGTGGTGTGATGATATATCAGTGGTCACAGACTAAGTAGGTTTAGGATAAAATTTGGGTCTCTACATTGGATATTGGGAGTTTTACAAACATAATTTTTACTCTTGGTGTGCATTATATTTAGGGAAAATCAATTGATACCACTCCAAAGGTGTGGGTTTCAATTCGAATTGGAGCTGTATTACTCTTTAATGCGCACCTAGAAGTCCAAGGTCCATGCTGTATACAAGTTCAGGAGAGCCTACTGTATCCAGAAATAAATAGAATTGCTCACAATAAGTTTTACTTTGATGTTGTTAGCACATAATTTGGAAAAAGTATTTGCTATTACTTTATGATTTGCTACATTATTATCTATGTTAACCGGGGGTTAACGTGAGTATATTGGGGTCAGTAACTAGAACACCCTGTAGTGGCCGCTGCCTCTGCCAGGGTGCAGCTCTGTTCCACCTGGATTAGTGTGTATGTATATGTCAGGCGCAGAATAGGAACCAGCCCAATTCCGGAATTGCCCCTGTACAATTCCGGAACTGCGCAGGGCAATTCCGGAATTGCACCATAGTTAGATTGCACAGTATCAGAACTCCTAACTGTTTTTATTGTAGCTACAGATATAGAACATAAATTTATATTGTAGCTATATTTGAGGATACTGTACTGCATCTTGGAGGTGTGAAAACAGTCAGGGAGAACCCACATGCATGTCACACCTGTATGCAGCTGTGAATAAGGTGTGGCAGAAATGCATCTGCTATGATAAAACATTAGGCCTTTGGCTGCCTGGGCCCGAAATGATACAAAATAACCTCTTTGCAAATACATTTCTTGCCATACCTTTCTGTTTGAGGGGTATAGTGATATATTTGATAATATATTTTATGTTCATGTAGGAGTTCCGATATTGCGCAAATTCCGATATGGCGCGTGACATATACATGTAGGTGGTCTCTGTGTTGCCGCGGATAGACGCGCGCCAACCGCCACAGTTGGATTTTGAAACTCAGCCGACGAGGACGCTTCCTTTATAGGTTCTGCATGTGCAGGCCTGGCTGACCAACTGTCACAATTTTCAAATTTCATTTTTGAAAATTTATTTTTGGTACTACTTATCTACTTTGTTCTCTACTTGAGACACCATGGCTTCTGCTTGGTGTTACGGATGCGGGGGTGATCACCCTATACCCCGAGGAAAGAACTGTAATAAGCCCCCGGAGGAAAACTGGAGGAGATTGCCTTCCAGGAGGAAAAAGTTAGTTCATGATCCTAAGGCTACTGAGGAGGAGAGAGCAGCGGCTGACCAGAAGGAGCTGGAAACGAGTTTAGCAGAGATCCACCCTGAGGATAAATTCCCCAACGCGCAGGAATACGCCGACTACTTAGAAGAGTTGGACGCGGACCAGCAGCAGCAGGAGAAGGCAGCCGCCCTGGAGAGGAGGATCCTTGGTCGTTTGAGAGGTCGTGTAGGCGCGCAAGGGAAAGATGATGTCCCGGACAAGCACATCCCGGACAAGCACATCCCGGACAAGCCGGACAAGCCCGTCAGGTCAAGAGACAACTCACCAGATCATCGCCCCAGGTCGAGTACCAGGATATTCGATCCAAGGGAATTTGAAGGTATTGACTTTAATGCTGATCGTCTGACAAGAGCTAGGCGCAGGTTCGATCTGAAGAGGTTTACCAGGGGGCGAGAGCCAAAATCATTGACTTACCCAGAGCTTATGTATGTTTCTTTGCAATGGGCGGCCGTAGGCATAGATGATGGTACTTTTGCCAGCTTGGATGAGATGAAAAGGTATCTAAAACATCTAGGTTTCTTGTCTTTTAAGGCTTCAAGTGAACTGTATGATACCCATGTATTTGCGGAATATGATGCTGATCTACGCCAAGAGTGTGTGTATGGTCAGGACCTAGACGAGTTTGGTTTTGGGAATGAGCAGTTGAATACCCGTCACTTTGGCACAGAGGGGTTAAAAAAGGTCAGGGATGAGGCAAAAAATTCCAAAAAAAGGGGGGGGGCAGGCCTAATACTGGCAGGCCCCAAGGTGGAAATACCCGTTCAAATCAACAGGGTTTGAGAGTAGATGAATCAGGCCATGTAATGGCGTGTGACCGCTACAACCGCTTAGGCTGTGATTCTAAGTCTTGTGCTTTCTCCCATGCTTGTAACAAGTGCAATGACCCGACACATAGGGCTCCAGATTGTAAGAATGTCCGTATGTATCATAGTTAGTATGTAGAACCACCTGTGCCCTTATTAGCTAAGGTTAATGAAGGGGTCATACCTGTTTTAATTAAGTGTGATAATCCGGTAGCCGCTGCTATAAACCCGGACATGGGTGAGTGCTATAGCACTAAGTGTATTGACCCACTGTTCGCCTATCCGGTAGACGTTGGTGTTAATAATCAGCTGCTCTCTGTTTACAGTAACATGGAGGTGAATGACATTGCGTGTATACATGCCGAGGGTTGGCCGCAGCCTGATCAATTTGTAAAGTTATTGTGTACCCTGCATGAGTCCTTAGGACCACGAGAAGAGTCATTTATTATTTCTAGAGAGTGTTTTCTCGGGAGTTGTACATGTAAATACTCCCTAGATGGTATGCTGGTATCTATGAAACCATGTAGAGTATTTGTGGAATGTTTCATGTGGGGCGATATAGACTCCAATTGGCATTATATATTGGAGGGAGCAGTGTTTGGGTTCAGAGTGGTGAATCCGGGGTGCCCGTGTGAGTATGTGAATGATAACTATGCCTCTATTCTTCAAGAGGGTAGGAAACAGACCATGCATGAGAAGTTGCGCAAGGAATTATCCGAGGGTAAAATTATGTTAGCCGATGCTAATAATGTGCCCAAATGTATACATGCATTGGGAGCAGTTGTAAAAAAGTCAGAGTTTATGGATGTGGGGGAAAAAATTCGCCCAATAACTGACTGTTCTAGATCAGGCAATAACGCACCCTCTGTTAATGAATTTACAGACGAGGTGTGTGATAAATTTGTTTACAACTCCTTAGATAATGTGTGTGATATATTAACTGGAAGGCGTTTCACCGTATCATACGGAGGGTCCGTATGTCCGATTTTTGCGTTTCTGTTCATTTTTGCGTTTCTGCTCAACATGTCCGCATCTTACGGAAAAAGATACGGCCGCCGTATTCAGATACGGCCGGCCGTATGTACATACGGCCATAATTGCGTTTCTGTTCAACATACGGAGCAAGAAAAAAACGTATCTTTGGCGTATTTAGTACAAGATATACGGAGGGGTAAGGGGGGGGGTGCTATGTTGAAAACAGGACATATACCCTGGTTTTTAGGGCCGTATGTCTCTTTTGTGCGCCGTATGTGGTATTTATGCTCCGTATGTTGGTACTGGATGTGGTGTACATGAGGAAGTGGTAGTGGTCGTGAGGAAGTGGTAGGGTTCGTGAGGAAGTGGTAGGGGTTGTGAGGAAGTGGTAGGGGTTGTGAGGAAGTGGTAGGGGTCGTGAGGAAGTGGTAGGGGTTGTGAGGAAGTGGTAGGGGTTGTGAGGAAGTGGTAGGGGTCGTGAGGAAGTGGTAGGGGTCGTGAGGAAGTGGTAGGGGTCGTGAGGAAGTGGTAGGGGTTGTGAGGAAGTGGTAGGGGTTGTGAGGAAGTGGTAGGGGTCGTGAGGAAGTGGTAGGGGTTGTGAGGAGATGGTAGGAGCCACTACTACCATTTCATCACCACTACAGCCAGCTCTGTACTCTGTTGTCTACCACCGTTTATACACAAGGAGTCTGTGGGCAAAGTTTCAGCTCTGTAGGGCCATTATTTACCGAGTTATGGAAGAAAAGACTCTTTTTAATGTAATTTCTCCCAAAATCCATATAATTTTTTATTTTATTTTTAATCATGAAGGTAGAAGTTGGACTGAACTTATTTACCCGTTAAAATAATTCTAGGGCCATGGTAGGGGCCGTGAGAAAATGGTAGGGGCCATGAGGAAATGGTAGGAGCCACTACTACCATTTCGTCACCACTACAGCCAGCTCTGTACTGTAGTAGTTGAAATGTTAGCACTCAAGAGGTTTTGCACCTGTGTGGATGGATATTCCGGGCTGTGTTGGTGCTGCCACCTAGAGGCTAAGTCAAGCTGGCCTCAACTCCTCTCATATATATATAAGGTAATGGAGATCGCAAGCCTTGTGTTGGAGGTCATGTGGATCTAAACCATTTTTCTGTAAGCTAGTACAGTCCCCCACCTCCCTTCTCCCTTTTTAAAGTGCACATATATATGTAAAAAAATGTCTCTATGATTGTTTTAATGAATAGATAAGTAAAGTCCAACTTCTACCTTTATAATTAAAAAAAGATAAATTAAAAATATTGATTTTCAACGAAATTATACCCAAAAATGTCTTTTCTTCTGTAACTCGGTAAATAATCGCCCTACAGAGCTGAAACATTGCCCACAGACTCCTTGTGTTTAAACAGGCAATAGCTATCAGAGTACAGAGGTGCCTTTCCCGACCTTTTCTATCTCTTCCCCGACCTATCCTGTCCCTTCCCAAACCTCTCCTGTCCCTCCCCTGTCTCTTCCCCTAACATACGGACCCTATATATACCCTCCCCAGCCTACCTCCGTATGTTGCTACATATTATGACGTCACAGAGGGAATTCCCTAGGGGTTTCCCGGAATGTAGACTGGTTTTTGCATATTTTTGTAAAAGGGACAGGTGACAATGTCCGTATGTTGAGAGGGCCGTATGTTGGATGCCGTATGTTGATATTTTGTAAAAAAAGATACGGAGGGTATACGGAGGACCAACTGAAACAGAAAAAGTACTTTTGGTGTATAATTGCCGCATCTTGACCGCATCTTTCGGCCGTATCTTATATTTTATATCAACATACGGTGAAACGCCTTCCAGAAGAGGCATATATGTGTTGTACAGATATTTCGGATGCCTATAGAGGTCTTCATATATATTATGGTGACAGAGTATATCAAGGTCTGAAATGGGACTTTGAAGATGGTGAAGGCAAAGTCACCATGTTGGATGGACGCTTGTGTTTTGGTCTAGCTAGCGGCCTCTACATCTTCAATACTGTGTCTGACTTTATGGTAAGATGTGCTGGGCGTAGGGGGGTGGAAAAAGTTGTAAATTATTTGGACGATTTTTTCTTGCGTTACCCTAGTTTTGAATTATGTAAAATGGCTCAGCATGTATTATTTAGGGTCATTCGTCAGTTGGGATTTTTTATTTCATATAAGAAAATCTCCCCGGTTGCGAAAAGCGTTGTGTTTTTGGGCATTGAAGTTAA
Source organism: Harmothoe impar (assembly GCA_947462335.1). Classification (NCBI taxonomy): domain Eukaryota; kingdom Metazoa; phylum Annelida; class Polychaeta; order Phyllodocida; family Polynoidae; genus Harmothoe; species Harmothoe impar. Next base: position 81,142,587 of record OX381708.1, read on the forward strand.
TAGTGTACATATGACATTGACATTGCCTGAGGACAAGATGTGTAGTTTGTTGCTTAAGCTGAGGAATGCTCAGGGTAAGCAAAAAATGACCAAAAAAGAGCTTCAATCGCTTGCAGGTAGTCTTGCCCATGCAAGCAAGGTTGTTAGGGGGGGGCGTTGTTTTTCGCGTCGTATATACAATTTGTGTAATACCGTACGTAAACAGCATTATAAAGTTAGATTATCTGGGGAGGCTCGCGCAGATATTGACTGGCCTGTCTAAGCCCTATATTGACTGTTATTATATATCTGTATACTCTAGAACCAGACAAAGGACCTTTTAATCCTATATTGACTGTTATTTTACATCTGTATATTCCAGAACCAGGCTAAGGGCCTGTCTAAGTGGATGAAGGAGATGGATACCTTCCTACAGACGGAGCACGCTGCCATCGGCGACATAGCCACACTAGAGGCACAGATCGAAGAGAGCAAGGTATGTTCTTATCTTTTATACTGGAGAGTTCTATTTATATCAGGGGACCCCTAGAACATTGGGCTCAGAGAAAGGGACCCCGAGAACATTGATTTGAAAGATGGGGACCCTTAGAACATTGGGCCCAAAGATGGGGACCCCTAGAATGTTGGGCTCAAATATCTCAACTTGTAGAAACTCTTCATATCTTATACCATTATTGGTTTTGAGTTTGAGTTTTTGAGTTTTGATCATTTTTATTTGGCACATCATTACACTGGGAGTTTTTACATTCTAGGCAAACATATATACAATGATTGATACTTTGGTCAGCTGGTGGAACCAAAACTCTGTACCGTGCAAATTGTGGGAGTTGTATTAGTATGTGTGGTGTAATCTAGGGATACTAATATGTCAATGGGTGATTCTGATGTGCCCTGTATCTTTTCTCTAACTTGTATCTTTGTTCTGTGTATTCACACTGTTAGTTATATTAACATGCACTTACCATTAACAACGATACAAACTTAAAAGTCAATATTCTTTGTTCCAAACAGAATGTAAGTAACCTAATCATCTAAGCAAGTTTTACTGTATCCTATTCTAGCCTGACTGGGAGGCATCTGGGTTCCTCCTTTCTGTCATGTTCTACTGACTGAAGCTTAGAATTGCATTCCTCAAACCATTAAAATGCCCACTTTGTGTCAAAATTTGAAATTACCTTACACCACAGTTGGCAGAGAGAACAAAAGAAATGGCCTGACTGTATTTTATGTACATGACTGTATGTTGATGCGGTCCACTGAGCACACTCTCCTACTGTGGGTGTAAGTCAGATATGATATGCGTGACTAGCTCATGGATTTTATAATAGATACAATTAAAGTGGGCGTTTGATGCTTGTGAGGAATGCTTAAATTCCAATGTTTCTGCAGTGTTCTCTTTCCATTTATTCCACTTGAGATAAATCTCATTGATATGATAATTTAACCAACAATATCAGTTCTTATTTAAATAAGAGCTTAATATTGGTTGAATTGAAGTGGAATAAATGTAACTTGTAAGTTCATCTTTCTGACCTTAATTCTATGCACCCCATCTCTCTATTGGAATGTGACACCCTCTTATGTAGGGCCTGCTATCTCTATTACTCTCCATTACACTATTCTATCTTCTACTTAAACACCAATTGCAGTGATTGCCACAATTTCTTCTGCGCTCGATTGGTCTTTAAAGTGAAACAATGTAGCAGGTTTTATTTTCCGAGGATTTAATCGTCCGCCTTTTGTCATGATCTCAACCTTTTTGGTGCCTATTGTGAAGAATGACAGAATGACAGGGTCCATTTCAGAACGGCAGAATGACAGGGTCCATTTCAGCCATTTAGAGCCAACACATGTGATTTTGATTGCCTTATTTTTCAATATAAGGAAATACTCATACAAATTGCAACAGAATTCATTTCACCATCACATGTCTCAGAAAGTCCTATAGAATCACCAAAAAAAGGCCCACAAATAGCAGTTGTGGAACACAATGATCAAATATGCTGAAATCCATAAATAAATTCCGTTGCAATTTGTGGTGGGTCAATAATTATAATTACTGAACTATTAGCATAACGGGTAAGGGAGTGGCCATTTTTTAATAACAGGTTGGGGGGGGGGGGGTTGGTGGATTTTTCGCATGAGCGAGCTAACATTTTTTGCTCTCCCCATGAAAGGGGTCAAGATTTTTTCGTCCCCCCCTTGGCAGGTTGCGTGCGACCAACCCCTTTGAGCTATAGTAGCGTGCTGGCTTTTTCACGAAAAAGGGGTCCAAATTTTGTTGGTTCCCTTCAAGTCCAAACTTTTTTGGTCCCCCCCCAAATCCACCAACTCCCTTCTGTTGTTAAAAAAATGACCAAGTTTTTTCTTAGCCCATTGAATATGGCCACATTGTATTCAATTAAGTGGCCATTCAATACGGCCCTTCCTATAATAGTTGGGCATAGTAAATCTTGTATTTCAAAAGAATTAATAAATACCCCCTTGTTGGTCCTCAGGGTGCCCAGGAGGACTTCTCGACCCTGCAGGTGACGCTGGACGTAGTGAACACGTCGAGCGCCTCCCTCCTGGAGCCGGCCGACCCCCACTTCAAGGAGCAGCTCACTGCCGAGGTCGAGCAGCTCAATGAGCGCTGGAAGCAGGTAAGGGGAGAGGGGCTTCCTTGTAGTACTTGAGATTTATGATTAGCACTCCTGTTATATGACTACCACCCACAATGTATGTCTATACTCAATCTTTGACCTGCTGGCAGGTCCCACCACCTGTGAATTCATTATGGTCCATTGTGATGATATCAATTAAAATGTAGACAACACCTACCTTAAGTGTTATTTATAGGCACCATTGATAAACCTTCCATCCTCCTTGTTACCACATTTACCACTAGTTTAACAACTGACAGTTGGATTCCTTAAAGACAGCACCAACCCCTCCCCACATTATAATGCCTGTTGGCGTCACAAGTACCTCCCAGATTAAATATAGTGCTTCTGAGTAATGCTTAGCGCCACTGACGTATGGCTAGTGTTACTGACTTATAACTAGCCCCACTGATGTACTGGTAATGCCACTGACTTATGACAGATCTCAGCGGCCTTTACTGTGTCCAGTGCCCCAGCTCATGAGTAGCATAGCCATGTGCATATACATGTGAACCATTATTGTACTCACCAAATAGCAAATGATAGTGCAATATGTATGCAACTTAATGAAATGAAACCCCCCAGGTGAAGATGCTGGCAGCCACGCAGCATGACACCCGGTAAAGGTCATAGTGTTTCATGCATCATGCCCTTGGTCGTCATGATGCATGAATCTAGCCCTGGCGAGTTACTCGCCTGGGCTACATTCATGCATCATGACGACCTTACGGGATTGCATTGGTGCATAATGATATGAGTATGGGACCATAATGATTGTAAATCCCTAAGCGGTTATTAAAATTTCATACACCGCTAAATCTTTGTGTGAGTGCATATTATTGATACTGGTTTAAAAATAATGATTATCACCGAGGGTTGATAGGCCCATTATTGAGACTGCATAACTGTACTCAATAAGACTATTTGAACTTGAACAAATGGACATTTATCTCGAGCTATCATGCTTTTAATTCGACTTTAATTAGAAATTTTGTTTAACTTGCCATCCAGGTGAAGATGCAGGCGGCGGGGCAGCACGGGACGCTGGAGGAGGCGCTGGTGAAGACGCGTCAGTTCGTGCAAGATCTGGAGGCAGTGGAGGCCAAGGTGGAGGCCATCACCCGGGAACACCTCGCCCGCGAGTACACCGTGCACTCATATGATGAACTCGTAGAACTAGACGACAGGTTTAAGGTAGGTTTATCAATTCTCTTAAATCCTATAGAGGGCCACTTAGACCACTATAATATTATTCTTTTGGACCACCACACCAAGTAGTTGACCAGCGTTTGGCATTCTGAGAGACTCCATGCTGTTAGTAGGTTAGCACCAATTGCTGAACAGATATTAATATAGGAACCTTTATGTAATGCATTTATTTTCGCATCTTACCTATTGGAAACTGGACAGTGTACTTCCTTTCACCTTTCCTTTGCTTTCATCACTAACATTGAACAGTCTGGACTTTTACCAGAACAAGAAGCACTGGCAAGATATTTGCCATGGCTGCATATTTAAGCACTATGATGCACTTAAGGGTTTTACAGTATCATACATTAGTGAGCTGGTACCAAAAATCATCTCACTGAAATAATATTGATAAACTTGTTACATTGTATATACAAATAATCTAATTTCTTCTTTTAATTCCAACTACAAATGTTTTAACCCTCTCCGCCTACAGAAGCTGCGTATAGAGGTGGTAGACACCGGCCATGATGCACACTAAAGTGCTGGAGAGCACAAAGACCAACAATTTAGACAGACAAAAGTCTAATTAATTTACATGTTGTGTACATACAAACTTAATTCTAATTTCAATAACCCTCTCTGCCTACAGAAGCTGCGTAGGGAGATGGTAGACACAGCCAATAATTTGAACAAAAAATCCTATCAATAAACTTATTACAAACTTGATTCTAAATTGATTAAATCCTCTGCGCCTACAGAAGCTGCGTACAGAGGTGGTAGACACCGGTCTCCTCCACACGGAGGTGCAGGAGAGCAGCAAGGCGGTGCTGACGGCGGTGGACGTGCAGCCCGTGGAGGAGCTCAAACAGCGCACCGAGCAGCTCAGACGCAGCTGGGACGAGATGCAGCACAAGGTGGTCAGTCTGCAGGTCAAGTTTGCTGATGCCATCAGCCAGTGGCAGGCCTTTAAAGGTAGGTGGACTAAGTACAGTTGTTTAACCCTTTAAGGGATGTATAGTGCTTTCATGCATGCCCTTTATTATACTCAACTCTTTATTATACTCAACTCTATTCCATTCCCCCTCATTCCCTCATATTCTGCTCAAATTCGATTTTATTGCTAAATATATGGTCATTTTCGAATAAAATTGTGCACGACTTTATTCCCCCCATTAAAAATACACCAGAAAGTCCCATAGTTGGATCCCATGAGATACACTTTCTGAGTGCTTACTGTCCATGGATACATAGACAAATGCCAACGCCCATTGATACCGTCTCTGTTGTATTTCACGAGTGGGGGCTGGGGCAGTATCCCACGAAGCCGCAGGCTGAGTGGGATGCGCCCCAGCCCCCACGAGTTGATTGAAATGAGTGAAATACATCAGAGCGGTATCAATGTAGTTGGCATTTGTGTTTATTTTTTTATTTGAAGCCATTTAATGAATGAAAAACTACTTTTTCTTAGCCCATTGAATACGGCCATGTTGTATTCAATGGAGGCATTGAATACGGCCCTTCAGTGTTAAAGCATAGGACATCTTGTATTTCAAAAAAATAACACTTTGATGTGCCCCAACCCATAAATAATACATTTTTACAGTATTTGGAACATATTTATGTAGAATTAAGAATTTTGTTAAAAATCGGATATACCCACTTTATCATGAATGCAGCCCTGCCGAGGAACTCGTGCGTGCTGCAATCAAGCATCATGCTGGCTCTTTGGGGTTGATCAAAATTCTGCCATTTGATGATAATCAAATAAAATTTCATTTCATTTTACCTATAGGTCGCCCGAAAAAATTATTTCTCTTCACCAAGGATTTTTGTGCCTTTATAACTTCTTCTGATTGCCATTTTATTTTAATGATTAACTGAACTGACCAGGAAGTCATAATAATATATGTTGATGAATATATATAGTCACTCGCTAACTCTAATGCATTGCAACCTCTTCCAGTTCTGTGTGAGAAGGAGAACGTGTGGTTTGACAAAGTGGACAAGAAGTTGTCTGAGGCTGGATCTCCGTGCGGGGATGCCGAGGAGATATCCGAAGAACTGGATGTGAGTATCTCTTTGGACTACAGTCAACTAGCATGGTCTATCTCTTCCCTCATACTACATATTTATAAAATTTACAACCTGGCTCGTCAAGTAGAACAGCTATGGTAGGCATAGAGATAAGAGTGGTTTTGCCAGTCTACTAAGTTCTTAGCAGTGAAAATACCGTACCGTCGTGTTTAAGCGCCCCGGCGCTTATAACTTTGGAGGGGCGTTTACCCCTGGCGCTTATACAAAACAGGCGCTTTTTCAAGATCCAGTTTTAGTAATTTCAAGACCCTCATACCCCCGGCGCTTGTACAAGACCGGCGCTTATTCAAATCCCGGCGCTTAAACGCGACGGTACGGTATGCATTACCAGGTTTGAGAAATGGGACAAGACAGCTCAACAGCACGGTAGTTAAGTGTGATTGCCTGGCAAACCTAAATTCCTAACCTTATCTATATGAGAAACTATAAGCTGGATGTTAAATAATTTAGCAATTTGATGAAATGTCCCCCATCTTCTAGGACCTTGAGAACTTCCTGCGGTCTCACAGTGTGGAGAAGGCGGAGATTGAGGAGTTGGCGCAGGCGTTGATGAACAAACACGCCATGGTGGCCACCGTGTCCACCCTCCTACAGACCTTCAACAAGCGGCAGGCCGGCACAGACCAACGGGTAGGGGGAGGGTTTAATTCATATACAAGTTTATAAGTATATAAGTATATGTATAAACATCAAGGGTGCCTTCACTTTTGGGGGGGGGGGTAAAGTTTGGACTGAATGAGGTTCACAAGGGTGGGCAATTCTGGGCGCCAGAAGCGATGCGCTCAGAGATTTGTAGGGAGACTAGAGTATGACAAAAAAAAAACAATTTTGATTCATTCAGTTACTGCACACAGACTGCTGGATATCAGAATGTATTTTGTATAATTCTCAATTAGTAAATACACGCCATTTGAAATCATAGTTATGGCAAAAATCTAAAATGAAATAAAATATCCTATTTACAAAAAGAGGAGAGCTTGTACAGGCCCTGAGGAAAAAACACGCCACAACTTTTTTTGACCTTATGCAATATACAATGTCATAAATCAATTATTTATTTGATAATAATTCAATTCTGATATTTCTCCCGCAGGCTAAGGACCGCCTGGAGGCTCTGGAGGAGGCTATCGTGGGGGCCCAGACGCGGGAGTCCCAGATGCTGGAGATGACGTCATGGATGTCAGAGATGTCACAGCTCCTCCAGCAGCGTCTAGACGCAGACATCCTGGCAGGGGACGTACCTCCAGAGTATGAGGTGAGTCGGTGTGGGGTGGGGTATGTTACATACTTAGGGAGTGGTCATTTTTTAACAACAGGGGGGGAGGTTGGTAGATTTTTCGCGTGAGCGGGTCAGAATTTTTTTGGTCCCCCCGCGAGAGGGGTCAAATTTTTTTCGGCCCCCCCCTCCAGGCAGGTTGAAATTAAGCGCGGCCAACCCCTTTGAGCTATAGCAACACGCGGGCTTTTCCGCTAAAATGGGGTGTAATTATTTTGGTTCCCCCCCCCCCTGTTGTTAGAAAATGACCTCTCCCTGAGTGGTTAGAAAGTCAAGAGGTTATCTTGTATACCAAGCAAGAGCTGGCATGGGATTTTTCCTTGAAATTTGGCTTAAAGGGTCGCCTCTGAGGTTTGTACAGATCCAGAGAAAATAATTCAACATTGATAGAGGGGGTGGTTCTTAGTCTCTTGAGAAGGTCCATCCAATACCATTTGTCTAAAATACCGTTTAATATAAGGCTTATTTGAGAGAATCATTCCCCAAAGAAGAAGGGTCTGTGCGATATTTCGTAGCCTTTAATCATATGATCAGGTAGTGTAACTTCTGTATAAAAATATGTGGACAGAGGTTAATGTACAAGTTGCCTGACGCTAATAATTTAATTTAAGTGATGGATAGAGGTGTGTAAACAAGGTTCCAAGGACATGAAGGATATAAAGGCGACCTGAAACTAGAATCCCCATGGTTTGCTTACTCATATCAACAAACATCTATTAGTTAAAAAAGTCATCAAAAATATCTAGAAATGAAAAAGAAATCTAAAGTGATAGCGAATGCGTAATTGATATTAAATATGTTGGTAAAAAGTTGCCCCGGAGTATGGAGGTAAGGCTTTAACTGTACAGTCACATTTCTTCTCGGAATGCTGTATATTATACTTCATGTACATTTTCCACATAATTTACATATTTACATTGTTTTCCGTAGTCAGTACTTAGCCGAGAGGACCGGTAGTAGAATTGAATACACCTTTGTATTGTGGTTTATAAATCTTATATCTGATGTTTAGCGATCAATGAGTTTATGATTACTTCTACCGCAAGCACTTTGTTCAGTGGTATAATACATTATGTAATAGGTTGTTGCGATTGTATCAAAGGTTTGCAAATTAGGCTCTGCTATATAGTTTCATAGAAATTATTTGTAAATATTTCATTTTTGCCATTTATCAAGTCAGTAGCTACTGCACGAAACATAATTAGCTAGAGCAAATTACAGTATTTATTTTAGCAATTTCTGAATTCAGCAAATCTTGAGATTGTTTTATATGATTACAATGTGTTTTATACTCTGGTGGATATTCTATACCAGATCATTGTATCTTTTCTGGATATTGTGTTTTGATATGCTCGCATACTATAGCGCTTTCAAATGCCAATCTTGAATATGTTTCAATCATGTGTACATCAATAAGTCTAGGGGTTAGAAACACTTAGTAGATTATTTAACCCTTTGATTCCCATAGAGTTATGTCAACTATAGTCGATGCTCGGCCGTTCATGGCATCGACCATAGTCGATGCTCGGCCGTTCATGGCATCGACTATAGTCGATGCTCGGCCCTAAAGGGTTAACGTTTATGAAAAATTGTGAAAAGAAACCTGTGATGATTTCAACTACAAAAACATTCATTAAGTTTCTACCAGCCAATTCTATAACTACTCCATGAAATAACTCACCAGCATGACAACTTGAACACAAGATAGAAGTAGTGCTTAGATCCAATAGCCTTGATAACACACAACCACACATAGAGGATACACTCACTACCAAATACCAACATTAAGGTAGAGTCTATAAAACTTGTACAAATTTAACTGGTCTTGTGTCAAAGGTACTGGACACAAAGAAGTCAACAAGGTGTCATTACAATAACATGAATTCAAACATCTAACACACTACAGATAACAATTCTAGTTCTTCAAAGATGCGCCTTACCAGAAGGATATTGAAGGAGAAACTGTAAAGTTTTCAACCTAAAGGACAGGTTCAAGGATCCAACTAATAATTTATGCAGACTAGAATAGTAGTGAGGGAGTATTAATAATATCCTGACAAAGGATAGAAGTCAGCAATATGCTGACTCATGGTTGTGTCATCTGTGTGTCACTTACACACCCCCCTGTTCTCATCTCACCCAGTCCTTGAAGCAGGAGTTTGAGGAGCACGACAACTTGCTCAATGACCTTGACAAGCAGGCGGCCGAGTACAAGGTCGCGGGTAAGGCGGAGGCTGCCGGCCGCCTCGAGCAGCAAGTGCAGATACTCAGGGTAAGTTTACAATCTGTGAAAAATTCCTTATTATTGCTACCGTGGGTTCTTGAAGAATAGGTATATGGCTACTAGTAAGTACTATATCGTATAAGAGTCATACGTACTGACCGGTGTGAACAGTCCAGGGTCTGAGTAGGATATAGGCATTGGTCAAAGGGTACAATAGCTTTCAGCTTTGAGAGTTACTCATGGAAACCTCTGAGGAATGGCCTATGTTGAATATAATTATAAAAAGAGATAGGGTCTAAACCTAATATCCTTTCTTGTTTTTTCGTGGAAGGCTCTTTGTGTTTATCTAAGTAGAATGATACTCTGCAGCGGCTGATCTAGGGGTCGTCCTGAGGGTCTGGACCCTTCCTCCCTCTGGGATTTTTTTTTTTTTAATGATATTTTGATCGGCCGTGAGTCGTGGTGGGACACTTTTCAGTACTTTTGGTGTTTGTTAAACCCCTCTTTTTTCAAATTCCTGGGTACGCCTCCCGGGATCTCCCTCTAACCTGTTCTGTTCTGTCACCACCAGAAACACTACGTGGATGTGGTGGGGCGCTTCAACAAGTTCCAGCGCCCGGTGGACTTTGAGCCCAAGATGTCGCACGTGAAGCGGGTTCTGGACGAGATCGAGGAGCGGATGCACCTGCTGGACGTACGGTCTGAGGACCCCGAGACACTGCAGACTCAGCTCGACCACTGCATGGTGAGATTTGTTTATTTGCTTGTGTATTTTAACGTCCCATTGACTAATGCAGAGAAGACCTTCTCAAGTCTAAGTTTTTCGTAAGGAAAGGTATGTGGAAGGCCTACCTTGGATGATCATATCGAGAATGATTCAATCTATGCTGAAGAGAGAAATCTCCCTCCTACACATTTATTGGAGCAAGGGTTCTTTAACCTGCGACACCACATGTAGTCTAGTAGGAAGCAGATTTTTTGATTTCATGTCCTATCAACTTAGTTGTATGAAACTGATGTATTATAAGATCATAAATCCTAATATGCACAAAGTGACCTTTTTTGGCTTCTTTAGAGGAGTTGACACCTAGTCATATCCTGTAATTTGGTAATTTTCCATATCCAAGGTCGAATTTAGTGACCTTGACCTTGGCCAAGGTTATTTCCCTTTATTTGTTAGAAAGAAGCCTCATACATTAGTCTTCTGTGTGAAAATCATAAATGTATCTCCAACGGTTTGGAAATTATTGAGGAAATTGTGATTTTTCTCTTGATTTAAAAAATTCCATCAGAAATTCAAGATGGCCGCAATGGCAATATCAGAATGACCCTCATTGTGTTCATCAAAACCAGCTGCAGTTCGGGATTGGGTGCCGCAGGTTGGCACTGTTTTCCTATGATCTACAAACATTATTTGGATACATAGTGCAGTGGTAACAAACCCAACTCCAATGTCCAAGGTTCTGAGTTCAAACCCCAGTTCAGTTAAAAAAAACATATTTGAGATGCTTGAAAACAGAATTCTGAATATCACCTTAGACATTATAATAACATCGTTTCAAGAATTATGGTGATGGTTGAGAATTAGGTTGAATATCTAATTAAGATAGAACACAAAAATAAATGATAAACAAAAGCAATTAACATCATTATTCATTTATTTCACATTTTTTCAGAAATTCTACAAAAGTATGGCGGAGATTAAGAACGAGGTGGAGTACGTGATTAAGACGGGACGCGGCGTGGTCGAGAAACGACAAGTCGACTTCCCGGACAAACTCAGTGCCCAGCTCGACGCCATCAAACAGCAGTATAACGTGCTCGGTGGTCTGGTACGTAGTCCTGACAATAAGCGGCTTCTCAAATCAGTCTGTCTAATTAACCCTATAAGGGCTGCATGGTGCTTTTAGTCCTGTACATACAATGTTGCCTTTATTGGCACAAACTCGAAATTCTATAATATCAATAGCCGCTATGTATTCATCTCTTCCATTCCTTAGCCCCATATATCACTTCAATTCCATCTGGAGTTTCTCAGTTACTGTAAATTCTATAACAATTTTGGCGTAGCCTATAAACAGCATTGCACACCTGCCACTATGCACTAAGCAATGGGTTTTAAAACGAATCGTCATCATCATAGTGCTTTATGTCCTTGAGTCACTCCCCAGAGCTTCATTCATGAGGGCATAATGCATTAAGTGCTATTGAGGGTTTAACTGAGGATTCATGTCAGTGTGATCATACATGATTGGAGACATTTTGGAGACACAAAATACTCCAAAAGTGACTATTTGTTTGAGTGGCGGGGGGGAGGTAAAGGCAGTGGCGTCTCCATCTCTTGCAGAATATTAAAGCACCATGCCCTCCTTAAATTGTTATTAGGCCGACAAGTGTTTCAGTCAAGTAACATTTTCTTATATAACACTTGTAGGTGACTCAGGGTAAGTGTGAGTTGGAGAAGGCCCTGAAGGTGGCCAAGAAGCTGCGTAAGGAGGTCACGGCACTCAAACAGTTCATGGAAGGAGTATACACCGAGTTAGGGACGAGGGAAGCCGTGGCCGCCCCGCGAGACATAGAGGGAGAGCTCGCATGGATTAAGGTAAGCCTCATTAAATACTAGCTTCATATTAATATAAAACCATATTGGGATGTTATGAAGCTTTTGAGGTTTGGTGATCTTTTAGGTGACCATTCATATCTATCTGGATTACCGTAAAACCCCACCTTCAAGACGACCCCACCTTTGAGACGACCCCCCAGTTTAGGAAAAAAATCTGTCTTACACAAAAAAACTTTTTAAATGGTTTTCACTATAATCCAATCTATAAAAACTCCACCTTCAAGACGACGCCCCCAATCTTGGAAAAAAAAAATCTGTCTTGTAGGAAAAATAAATCCCAAATAACATCCGTTTTAAAGGCGGGGTTTTACAGTATGTGATTTATAGTACAGCAAGAAGGTTGGGATTTTAGCCTTCTTGATAGGCCTTTTGTATATAGGCTTTCTTAAAACTTGAGTGTTTTTAAACTTTACTGAAAGCTATTTCTTCAGAGAGTGTAGAACACTAGATGTGTCAGATGCTGTGTAATATATGGGCTTATACAGTGCAAGGTATGAAAAAAACCTATGATAGACATTTTTATTTAAAATAAGATTTGATATCAAGAGACAACAAATAAGACATACTAGGTATGTCGATTATATTAGTCATTGTAATGAATTAACATACATCTGTTCTGAATACTCATGAAATGAAATGTTTGTATTGCAGGCGACGCAGTCGGAGATCACCAAGCGGCACCCGGTGTCGTCGGCCTGCACCGACCTGATGGGGCAGTTAGCGGAGATGGCCGAGGAGGGCGCGGTCATAGAGGGGGAGCAGGACACACGGCGGGTCACCGAGCAGCTCCCCGAGCTCAACGAGCGACTCAACCAGCGCAAACAGACACTCAAGGTGAGCAACAGTTACTTGGTTTGGTTTGGTATTCGTTTACTTATCCTGCATGTACAGTAGAGCCAGTCTCTCGTTATGTCATGCAGCTCATGTGCATTCTTATAAGTGACGTTTTTCATAATAGATATACATACAATGTCCTTGGGCATGATACATTGATGCCTTGTGATTAATAGGTTAAGAATACAACACCAACCTTTTTTGCTTAGTTCAATGGTGGGGGTGTAGATTGGGGGCCCCCATGTCGCATGTCGATTTTAAGACCTCTTTTAAAAGCTCATGTCGCATGTCACTAGGCCTCATGTCACATGTCGATTTTAAGAAATGGCCATGTCGCCATGTCAAATTTAGCCATCCACCCCCATAATGGTGCGAGCAAGTGGAATTGACTGATGCTGTATATGAAAAGGTGGAGCGTGCAATAATTATATTTTCCTCACCCAGGGGGCACTGAGCTCAACACAGTGGGTCTGCCCCATGTAGTTCTGTGTCATTGTGCCAGGTGGCAGTACTGGGGGAATGATGTGAGCCATTTAGATGGATGTTGTCTGGGTTGGTGAGCAGATTTATGATCAGAAGGACTCATAATAGGGCTTGATAGACATTGAATGAAAGTTGATCCACAGTGAGGCTATTAGCATATCAATGTATCAGAGAGACATTCATACATAACCTGAGGAGTAGAGGTGGGGTAGCTATACGTGAGGTGATGAAACATAGACCGGGCCAGACAATTTGTATCAGCCAATGGCCCCAGAATAGTGACAACACGTACGGGGCTGGAGGAGGGAGGGTGGGGTGAAAATAGGTGATGCCATACTACACTATAAGGTTGGACATGACGTTGCCAGCTTGGTACCAGCCTAATATTAAAATTAGCCCAAATAGTTCTCACGTCTTTTTCTTATTGTAAGTCTAATTAGAAAACCAACTTTAGGAGAGCTTTGATGCAAGTTGGTCATACAACATACCAATACATGGACTTTAGAAAGATCAATTGGGATCATGTCCTCACTCCCTATTCCAGATAGATTTTGCAATTCTTATGAATCTGGAGGCAGATGGATGGAAGATCTGACTTCATAAAGTCATATTTCCTCATATCGGTCATTTGGCTCACATCTCTGGAGATGGACTCATGTGCCTCACATTGTTATTCCCTTTGCATTATCCATAGGACCCCTGATGAGTTGTTTAGTACCTCTCCCCCATACCAGGGGGCAGCACGCAGCCGCTGTCCTCCTCTGCCATGCTGTATTGGGGGTCTGCATGCAACCCACCCCCTGCTACACTGAATCTGGGACCTTCTGGCAAGAGAAATGAGCAGGGCAATCAAAGGTGGGGTGGGGCTGGTGCTTCAAGGGTGTCCACTGTAAGTTGTAAAATTGGTGGTAAATGTGGTAACCAGGAGGATGCGAAGTTTATCTGTAAATGATACTTAAGTGGGGTGTTGTCTATAACGACCTCATATTTGGGAGCCTCGCCAGCAGGTCCCAGTATACTGGCCTGTTTTGTAGCAAGAACTATTTGGCACTTTACTGGCCACATACTGCGTTAATGTGTGATGCTGTTGTCATCACGATGCATGAATGCAGCCCTGGTGAGTATTCTCACTCAGGTTGCATTCATGCATCATTACGACCCTTCGAGAGGGTCAGCATAGAGCTTGAATACAGCACTGGTACCAGGGCTGCACACGTGCATCATGCCAACCCTATGAGTTTGATACACTCCAGAAGATCTTCCTGGTGCATGAAAATGGTATCGATGAGCTACTGGCCTGTGCTGCATTCATGCATCACGACAACCGAGGCTATTTAAGCACTATGCGGCCCTTAACCCTTCAAGACGGCATAATGCATTTATACATCATGCCCTTGGTCATCATGATGCACCAATGCAGCCCAGTGATTAACTCGCCAATGCTGCATTCGAGAATCATGCCGATCCTACGGGGTTGAGACAGTCTCGAAGGGTTGGCATGATGCACCAACATAACTCGCCGGGGCTGCATTGGTGCATCATGACGACCACTGTAATCTTTTAGCGACATCCATCCTTAAAGGGTTACAGGAGTATCCCCCAGCTGCGATACAGACCTCATTAATCCCAGAGTAAGACCTCATCTTATGGCCAATTATCTGAGCTCAGGGGTAGTTTTTCTTGGGCAACCTTCCTTAGCCGGGCTTCTTTAACATCACCTGCCAAGTTTAGTAATTAAACAACAAGAAAATAGGAGACGATGGTGTACACTATTTTCGTATTTCCCCTGTCCTCTCACTGAAGGCTGTGTCTCATGAGATCGATACAATTGAAAGGCCTTTGACTGGGTGTAGTCTGTGACTGGGTGTAGTCTGTGACTGGGTGTAGTATTTGACTGGGTGTAGTCTTTGACCAGGTGTAGTCTTTGACTGGGTGTAGTCTTTGACCAGGAGTAGTCTTTGACCAGGCGTAGTATTTGACCAGGCGTAGTCTTTGACCAGGTGTAGTCTTTGACCAGGTGTAGTCTTTGACCAGCAAGTTTCGAAAGGGCTGAAATTAGGGCTATGTACACCTATGTACACAGAAATGCCGGGAAGTTTGCAATTTATAGTGTTAGGGAGTGGTCATTTTTTAACAACAGGGGGGGGTTGGTGGATTTGGGGGGGGGACCAAAAAAATTTGGACCCCTTGAAGGGGGGGGACCAAAAAAATTTGGACCCCTCTTGAGGGGGGGACCAAAAAAATTACACCCCTTTTCAGCGGAAAAGCCCGCGCATTACTATAGCTCAAAGGGTTCGGCCGCGCTCAATTTCAACCTGCTGGAGGGGGGGACCAAAAAAATTTCGACCCCTCTCGCGGGGGGGACCAAAAAAATTTCGACCCGCTTGCGCGGAAATCCACCAACCCCCCCCTGTTGTTAAAAAATGACCACTCCCTTAAAATATCCATTAACCTTCCCCCCCCCCCACCTGGTCAAAGACTACACCTGGTCAAAGACGTGTCAAATACTGTTATTATCAGGCTCTGTATAATCCTTACCAATAATAGGACCATACACTTGCGGCCCAAAATAAACCTTTATCTTATTGCTATAACTTGGCGCAAGGATGTGGGTGGGCAAATATCCAAATAAGGGAAAAGCCCCAAGACAAACTAACAAATGGTGACACATTTGGCAAATGTCAACCAAATAAATTATCCTTGTAAGTAGTATAGTATGTATCGGAACGGGACTATAGTTAAGTACTGTTTATTACTCAATCGACCTGCAGCCAATCAGAGGCCTCCCTTTTGGCGGGAAATTCAAAAGCAGCCAATGAGAGGCCTCCCTTTTGGCGGGAAATTCAAATAGGTCACGTGACCGGAAGTGACCTACTTCCGGTCACGTGACCTTTGGGCGGGAAATTCAAATAGGTCACGTGACCGGAAGTGACCTACTTAAGAGGGTCACGTGACCACCATGTTGGCGGGAAATTCAAATAGGTCACGTGACGGGAAGTGACCTACTTAAGGGGGTCACGTGACTACTAGGTTGGCTTTCAAAATAAGTCACTTGAGATTTTGATGGATAAATAAATTTAAAAAAAGAAAAAAAAAGCAAGCTGAAAAAGCTTGCTAAAAAATAATTTAAAAATACGGCTCTTTTTTTCTAGGAGGGGGGGAGAGGGGCACTCTGGGGGGCACTCTTTAAGATGCATGGGGGGGGAGGGGGGGAGGGGGGGAGGGGCAGGGTTTTTTAAGAGTGAGACTCGCTTCTCTGCCCTCTCTAAAAGAGAGGGCAGAGAGGCGAGTCTACTTACAATGAAAGGTATCATGATTGCGTTTATGATGATGTGCATCATGATGTGACTATCTTACAACCCTATGAGAAATAAGCAAGACATGGGCGTACTTACACGGGCTATTTGTAAACTAATTTCTCTTGAATCTATTAACAGCTCACATTTTTTTCTTAGATGACATCTGACAGCTGCTTGCTAGGCTAAGATATTGTAGCTGTTGGCTATTCTAAGATAGACATCTGCTATGAAAAACTCCAGATTCGAAAATAGGTTGTTCAGAAATTACACTTTATTCATTCTGACAGACGGCTCGTAATCATACAGACGGATAGCAATAATCAAATAGGCTTCTGAACACCAGTGGTCATATGAACATACAGGAGGTATACGCTCACGGTCTAGTACATAGTTCCCGAGTTCCAATGCTCTCTTCCATCTTGGTTAACTCCTCTTGGGACAGACTCCCCCGTAGGGAGTTCTGTACCCGGAGTTGTACACCAGTGCGTCTATCTCCTCTAGT
Source organism: Harmothoe impar (assembly GCA_947462335.1). Classification (NCBI taxonomy): domain Eukaryota; kingdom Metazoa; phylum Annelida; class Polychaeta; order Phyllodocida; family Polynoidae; genus Harmothoe; species Harmothoe impar. Next base: position 81,159,755 of record OX381708.1, read on the forward strand.
TCCCCCAGAGGGTAGAACAGAGAAAGACGCAGGGTGACCAAGGTGGAAGCAGCGACAGGACTAGGCCTAAAAGGTACAACAGAGTTCGGGGAAGCTCTGTTGTGGAGCAGCCAAGCTGGCCGAAGTGCGCAGCAAGACTGGGTCCCCGATTAGCAGAACTCCAGGTCTTATGTACTGGTCGTTATGTAATTCTCTCCATTACTCGTAAACACTTGAGTTCCCGAGGAACTCCGGGTAACCACGCGCCGGTGCATCCGAGCCGACGATGTACCCGAGATATGTCGGGTGACACGTGGCGGTCACGGCTCAATGC